>JAHRHZ010000248.1:48675237-48721928 GCA_024137785.1 Ginglymostoma cirratum | reverse complement strand
GAGTTTTTTCTGATGAAGGGTTTAGGCCCGAAACGTCAAGTTTTCCTGCTCCTATGATGCTGCTTGACCTGCTGTGTTCATCCAGCCCCACGCCTTGTTATCTCGGATTCTCCAGCATCTGCAGTACCTTTTATCTCAGAGAAAAATATACTTGACTCCATCCTCAGCAATCTGCCTGTTGCAGATGTATCTATGCATGATGGTATCAGTAAGAGTGGCCATCGCATCACAGTCCTTGTGAAAATGAAGTTCCATCTTCATACATCTTCCATCATGTTGCGTCACATTGTCATGCTAAATGAGAGAGAGACTTCTAACAGATCTAGCAATTCTAGCCTGACTGCACTTGGAGCCAGCAGCAAAATTGTACTACACAATCTACAAACTCATAACTTGGCTATCATTACAATGAAGCAAGGGGATTAAACAAAGGTTGAAGGAAGAATGCCAGGGGGCATGCCAGGAATAGCAACAGGCATTTTTAAAAGGGGTGTGAACCTGTGAAGCTACAAGACAGGACTACTTGCTGCTTGTGCTGTTTTCGCACACAAGTGGTAGACAGAGCTAAGCAGTTCCACAACAAAAGTATCAGATCTGCAATCTGAAGTCGTGAACAGTGGTGGAGAACATAAGAACTCATTGGAAGAAGTGGTTCCACAGATATCTCTATCATAAAATGACAAAGGAGCCCAGAACATTCGTGCAAAATAAAAGGCTGCAGCATTTTCAACATCTTCAACATGTGCCGATTTGACGATCCATCTTGTCTGCTTCCCAGCACAGATGCCAGTCTTTGGCCAATTCAATTCACTGATTCAGAAATGACTGGAGGCACTGAATACTAAAAAGGCTAAGGGTCCTGACAACATTCCAGCAATACTAATGAAGACTTGGGCTCCAGAACTTGTGCCGCAAATCAAACCAAGCTGTTCCAGCACAATTACAACACTGAACACTGGCATCTACCCAACAATGTGAAAAATTACTCAGAAACATCCTGTACGCAAAAAAACAGGATAAACCCAATCTAGCTAGTTATCACCCGATCAGTCTACTCTTGATCAATCAGTAAAGTGATGGAAGGGGTCAACAACATATGCTTTGCACTAACCTACTCACTTGTCCTCAATTGGGGTTCCATCAGGACCACTCAACTGCTGATCTTCTTATAGCCTTAGTTCAAACATGGAAAAAGGGGCTGAATTCCAGATTTGAGTAAGAGTCACTGTATTTGGTAAATAAATGCTGTGGCTACAAGAACAGGTCAGAGTCAAGGAATCATGAGAACATAGAACATAGAACAGTACAGGCCCTTCGGCCCACGATGTTGTGCCAACCTGTTATCATACCAAGATCAATCTACCCTGCATACCCTACCTTTTACTATCCTCCATGTTCCTATCCAAGAGTCGCTTAAAAGTCTCTGAAGTATCTGACTCCACTACCACTGCCGCAGCGCATTCCACACGCCCACCACTCTCTGTATAAAGAACCTACCTCTGACATCTTCCCTACACCTTCCCCCAATTACCTTAAAAATTATGCCCCTTCATAATTGTCATTTCCACCGTGGGAAAAAGTCTCTGACTATCCACTCTATCTATGCCTCTCATCATCTTGTACACCTCTATCAAGTCACCTCTCATCCTTCCTCGCTCCAATGAAAAAAACCTAGCTCCCTCAACCTTTCCCCATAACACCTGCCCTCCAATCCAGGCGGCATCCTGGTAAATCTCCTCTGCACCCTCTCTCAAGCTTCCACATCTTTCCTATAATGAGGTGACCAGAACTGAACACAATATTCCAAGTGTGGTCTAACCAGAGTTTTATAGAGCTGCAGCGTAACCTCACGGTTCTTAAACTCAATTCCCCTGCCAATGAAAATCAACATACCATATGCCTTCTTTACAACCCTATCAACTTGGGTAGCAACTTTGAGGGATCTATGGAAGTGTAGCCTGCAGCAAATAACTCACTTCCTGACTTAGGTTCCTTGTAAAATTTTACTTTGCTCTGCACGGACCTCAAAAAGGTTTATGAGCAGCAGCAACTTCTGAAACCAGAATTCAATGCTAGGAATGGCACCAGCCTGACAGTGTGCACAAACTCTCAGGAGATGATTGCTCCAGACTCACCCTAGGCTGTCCATGATCTACAAGGCGCAAGTCAGGAATATGACTGAATATGTCCCCAGCCTGCCCTGATGAGTGCAACTCCACCAACACTCAAGCAGCTTGACACCATCCAGAACAAAGCAGCCTGCTTGATTGTTTGTGGATATGATGCTATTCACTCCTGTCATCACAGACTTAGAAAGCATTTTCCAAACCCACAACCACTACTGTCTCAAAGGACAAAAGCAGTAGATACAAGGGAACATTCACAACCCTGACTTGGAAAGATATCACCACTCATCAAGTAGCACTGGATCAAAATCCTGTAACTCCCATCCTCGTAGTGTTGTAGGTATACCTAAACCAAAACAGACTGCTGTGGTTCAAGAAAGCAACACACCACCACCGTCTCAAGGGTCACTAGGGAAAGGCAATAAACAGTGGGCCAACCAGCAACACCCACAACTTCTGAATGACATTATTAAAACCTCCAGTTTGTCCATTTTGTAAGAGTCTTAAAATATACTATCCTGTACAACACTTTGCAGACACAAGAAATTCTCATGTTTAAGTTACTGTGGTCTCTCTGGGATCATACCAGTTGCATTGTAAAATAAGCAAATTCAAATGAAATTTAAAGATTGAACTTAGTTATGAGGAACACTATTTCTTACAAATATTTTTGTTACTTTGCTCTTAAATGAGAAAAATGCTTGCAAAAATAAAGAAGCCACATAAAACACTAAGCTGTAGATTATTCAACAGTAGCTCTGTTGCTTTTCAATTCAGGTAATTTCTGCATTATCCATTCACATTCCAATTAGTGGTCCCCATAAAATCAACTTTTCAATAGGATGCCTGAAACCTGCAACCGTGTACCAACATATATTTGTGAACCACACCATGCTTAGATGATCATGCCCCACCATTGCAAAAATAGTACATCAGGATGCATCAATATTTGAATTCTCACTTATAACTTCAATCCTTGCACATAAGGGCTGAATGATCCAATTTACTGCACTGAATGCCTCATTCTACTGAAAAATGGAGCATTCTGATTTATTTCAAGACTGTTAAATAGTATTACTTGCATTGGTCCCATTTATTAAAATGATTAATCCAATTTTTATCCATTCTTGTCTAGTTAGCAGTGACAGGAGCCATACACCTGTCCTGTTTGAAATTCAAGAGAAACAAGCTTTCCACCAGGTGTTACTGGAGTCTTATTATTTAGGATTCCCGGTGTTTTCATTTCCTAGCTCAGACAAGAAGACTAGGTTGAATACACCTGCTTAGTCCTAGTTTTGATCAGACTAACGTTTTAAACTATATGTCAGTATAAATTTCATCTAAAACCATGAAGCTGGAGGACAATGGGGCTGAAGTTTTAAGAAGGCATACTTTAAATTAAAGCAAACTTTCCACTTTTCCTATTCTAAACTTTAGACAACAAAACACCAGTTTAAGAATTGACTTTATTTTGGTGCAGAGGTGGCAAATCCAGTAAGATGGACAAGTCAAGGCAAACATCACCACAGTCCTCAATGTACTCTGAGATCAGCTGGTCTTAAGGCTGATGAATCACAACCCTGAAGTATGCAGAGATGCAGCCTGTCACTTTTTTGTCTCTTCCAACAGCTACGCACTCCAACAGCCACCTGGGACAGCATCTGACAGCCTGGACAAGATTGAAAACCTTGCAACTAAAAAGAAACCCAACTGTGATTATCAACCACAGCTGTGATTCCAATCTGGTGTATCTTGAATTATACAGTGTTAAAAGGAAGAACCGATTGCTAAATTTCCATATTCACAAGTTGAAGAAGCTGGAATCTTTTATGTGAACTTTCTTGAACAGACTTTAAAATCAGTTTGAAACTGCATATATGAATGCCTTCCTGAAACAACCTTAAAACATAGTTTTGCTTTGTTCAGTGGAGTCCATCGAGAGACAACATTTAAATTTTTCATTCAAAATGCACAAGGCTAGCTTAAAAACATCACAAAAAATTAAGTGGACAAAACTCTATCAGTAACTCCACTGATTAGTTTAGCTAAAAGCTATCTAAGTTGTATTAGTCTTCAGAGTAAATAATATTTTTTAAAAGAACATGCTGTTAGGTTGGACACTGTAATCATTTACATTCCTAAATGTAGCCTAACATTAGTGTACCCATAGACATATATTTTAGTAAGATTGTTACTCAACTACTTAATGACACCAGTTCCACCTCCTGAAAGTATATTCCTTATCATTATGGCTTAAAAAATTTGAATTAGCATCAGCATGCTGTTAGTATTTTATTTTGGTGTTACTCAAACCAGTAGATTCTACAAAGATGACACAATATTACAACATGGAGGCCATTCAGCTCACTCAACCTGCTCTTTCAAGTTCAATTCATTTTTTTTCCACCACCCTGTCTCATAATTTGGTGGCAGATGGTCCAACAGCAAGTGTCCTCTCCCAAGACAACGTACCCAGCAGTAAGGTGCTAGTCACTCAGATGTATGCCAAGCAGAGCTGGTTGTCATTTGAATGCCTGAACACACAGTTCTGCTCAGAATTCCGTGACAATAGGAGACTCCCAGGCGGTCTGCTAAAACACTTCCGAATGTTCTCAAAAGCAGCCGTGGAGGGATCAAGCAGCCCTGTCAACTCCTGGGAGACACTGGTGACCAAAATAGGGTAGCTTTATTCAGGAAGGTGAACTGGAGATGCCAGGGCAGTGCACAAAGCTCTAAATAACTCAACTAGCCTTTCACCCAACAGTTCAAGCACCACCTGCCCCATGTTTTGACAGAGTTTTGTATCACACGCTGGGAGTCAAGGATCTATTAGGGGCGGCACGGTGGCTCAGTGGTTAGCACTGCTGCCTCACAGCGCCAGGGACCTAGGTTCAATTCCAACCTCGGGCAACTGTGTGTGTGGAGTTTGCACGTTCTCCCCATGTCTGTGTGGATTTCCTTCCACAGTCCAAAGATGTGCAGGATAGGTGGACTGGACATGCTAAATTGCCTATAGTGTTCAGGGATGTGTAGATTGGGTGGGTTATAGGTTGATGGGTCTGGGTGGGATGCTCTGAGGGTTGGTGTGGACTTGCTGGGCCAAAGGGCCTGTTTCCACACTGTAGGGATTCTATGATCTTATGGTGCAGTGGTGGTAAAAGGGCTAAGTTCAAGTCCCATCTGCTCCAGAAGTATGCAATAACATTACATGATTGGAAAATATCTATCACATGCTGGGAGGGCTCTTGTGGCAGAATGGAAATGTCCCTACCTCTAGGCCAGGAGACCTCTGTTCAATTCTCACCTGAGGTGTCTAAACGGAATGATTAAAAATGTCAATCACATACTTGGCTTATTAGCTATCTTAGAGAACCAGAGTGGAAACAAATCATCTTGGAACCCAAGGAACTGCCTAAGAAGGCTGCTACCAGCATCTTTTATAAAGGAAAGAGAAACTCTGCCTAATTTCATGTTTTATTAATTCTAATAAATGTGGATTTGTCTGGCTAGGCTAGTATTTAAATCGAGCAATTTCCATCAAGAAGGTAGTAGTAAACTAACAGCTTCCAACATCTTGAACCACTGCAGTCCTTGGAGTAGATTCACCCAGAATACTGTTAACAAGGGAGCTCCAGGAATTTGACCCATCGACAGCAAAGAAACAGCAATAGAGTTTCAAATCAGAATAGAATAGGACTTGGAAGGGAACCTGCAGGATGTTGTGTTTCTATGCATCTTATGTCCTCATCTTTCTTGGTGGTAGAAGAAGTCACAGGTTTGGAAGTTGCAGTCAAAGGAGTCTTGGTGAGTTCCTACAATGGATACTTTGAATGGTACACAATGCTGCCATTGAACATCAGTAATGAAGGGAGTGAATGTTGTTAGTGGTGGATGGGGATTCAGACAAGACACTACGACACCATATAGTGTCAATCTGAGTGTTGTTGGCGTTGTGCCTATACAAACGGGGACATTCCATCATATTCCTGAAATGCCTTGTTAATAGTAAACAGGCACTGAGAACTTGGAGATGAGTTACTTGCTGCAGGATGCTTAGCGTAGCTTACTCTGGTAGCCACATTATTTATATGGCTAGTTATAAAGACCAATATTTTTAGTTTTTTGTTATCTTAATTAAGCAGAAATGAGAAAAGAACTGCTTCTAAGCCAGGGATTACAAGGATTGCTGCACACTTTGAAAGGATGTCTCTAACTTTCAAACCCATGACCTCTACCACCAAGAAAGACTAAGGCAGAAGATGCATGGGAACACCACAACCTACGGGTTCTCTTCCAAGTCACATTCCATCCTGATTTGAAAGCTAGTATCTGGTCACTAATTCCATTGTTTGCTCAGTTGTGGATTGCAACAGTGCTTGTAAACGAACTGGAGCCGAACAGTTCTGTACAAATGGAGCTTTGGTTGACAACAAGTAGCTAATTAATTTTCAAATTCTCCAGCATCTGCAGTTCCTACTCTCTGAAGCTAATTGATTTGTGGGCTTTTGACCAGTTACCAATGACCAAAGGCAACAATGTGTTTCGGTATGTGAACAAGATACAAGGAAGCCTTCAGATCATCATCTGTCACGGGGTTCTTCTTTCTCTGCAGACGGTGCCATTCTAAGCCTGAAGAAAAACAGTTTATTTCTCCTTCAGTAGTTGTTGCAAGCTGTGACTTTTAGTCAATAAGTCAGACATCTTTCAGTGAACCAGACAACCTATGCAACTTGCAAAGCATCCAGAAAAAGGAAGACCCAGAAGCAATACTGTGATCATCACAGGAATTACGTAAGCAACCCTTGCAAACGGGAACCACTAAACTGTTTTCCCAATTTCTTCCTTCTGTCCAATACTTATGTTTGTTTTTCTGTGTGTATATATGGGGGAGTTCATAAAGGGCATTAGTGTTTTATTTACTAGAGAATTATAAGCCACAATTCATGATCATTTAGCTGTTGCTGGAGTCTAGTTACTTGTAGAAATAGTATTTTATTAAGTGCAGAAACCTGGACTGTACTTCCTGCGTCTAAACTTCAAAGTAGGGAATTTTTGATTTCAGGTGGCATGGTGGCTCAGTGGATAGCACTGCTGCCTTCCAGCACCAGGGACCCAGGTTTGATTCCATCATCAGGTGACCATCTGTGTGGGTTTTCCATGGTTTCCGCCCGTAGTCCAAACACGTGCAAGTTAGGTGGATTGGCCATGCTAAATTGTCCTTAGTGTCCAGGGATATGTGGGTTGGCCGTGGGGTCTGGGTGGGATACCCATCAGTGGGTTGGTGCAGACTCGATGGATTGAATGACCTGCTTCCACATTGTAGGGATTCTATGATCATATTAAAACTTTTATTTTTGTGAAGACTCCAGAAAGGAGGCTTGATTTCCAGTGTGCTGCCCCAGTCAGGCACAACATAGTCCAGTTCATAGAGTAATACAGCATGAATTTCTGGTCAATGACGAAACCCAGCACGTTGATAGTTAGCAATGGTGATACAATTGAAGGTCAAGTGACAATGGTTAGATTCCTTATTGATGGAAATGGTCATGGCCTGCATTTAAGCGGCACAAATGTTACATACAACTTGGCAGGCCAATCCCAGACTCTGTCCAGTTCTTGCTGCAGATGGACACGGTCTGTTTCAAAATCCAAGTTGTCACGAATGCTGCTGAACGACTCGTGATGTTCTTATGATGAAGGCAAGATTGTTGGTGGAGAGCTGAAGATGTTTGGGCTTAGGGCACTACCTTGAGGAACATCTACGGTGTTGTCCTGGAGCTAAGGAGACTGATATCCAACAAGCTCAAACACCTTCATGATAGAAAGGACTCCAACCAGTAGAGTTTTTCCCAATTCCCAGAGACTTCTGTTTTGCTAGAGCTCCTTGACAGAATAGTCAGTTAAAATATAGCCTAAATGACAAGGGTAGTCACTCTTACCTCAGGATTTCATCTCTTTTGTTCATATTTGCACCATTGCTATGATGATCTTAGGAGCTGACAGGCCCTTGAAAAAATCCAGATTGAATATCAGTAGGCAGGTAATTCCTTTGCAAGGGTCACTTGACCCTGCTGATGACACCTTCCTTCACTTTACTGCTCATCTTTATGTGGACTAATAGAGCAGTAATTGGCTGGGTTGGATTTTTCCTGCTGTGTGTGTACAGGACACATCTGGGCAATTTATCACATTGTCAGATGTCAGTGTTGTAGCAGCAGTGGAACAAGTTAGCTCAGGGTGCAGTTAGTTTTGGAACATACTATTCAAAAACAGAAATTGCTGGCAAAACTCAGCAGCTCAACTGAAGAATCTTTGACTCGGCTTTCTCCCCACAGACGCTGTCAGACGTGCTGAGTTGCCAGCAATTTCTGTTTTTGTTTCAGATCTCCAGCTTGCACACAGTTCTTTGTTTTATTCATCTCAAATATTATTGCCAGAATGTTGGCAGAATCCACAATCTTTGCAGTACCTAGTGTCTTCATTTATTTCTTAATATCACATAGCATCAGTTGATGACTGGCATCTGTTCTCTGCTTAAAAGCAAAAGCACTGGAAATGCAGGAAATCTGCAATTAAAGCAAAAATTGCTGGGGAAACTCAGTACATCCAAAGAATCATTTCAGCACTGTTTCTCTTTCCACTGATGCTGCCAAACTTCCCAAGTTTTTCCAGTACTTTGTATTTCTGTGCTCTGATTTGTTAGCCTCTCACTCCAGGAGCCAGACATACCTTTCTTAGACCAGATATTTCACTATATGTTGTTCAGTGATTTAACTACAAGCACAAACCCTGGGGAATGAAAGAATAAATCATCTAGGTTGCTTTGCATGTGATGAACAATACCCATCTAATAGCAGTTCAGCTGTAGGTATACTATTCTTTCAGTGCTACAAGTGTTGACAAAGACACAAATTAGGTATTGTAACTACTTTTTCTAAGGTCAAAGGATAGCTTATAGCAAAACTGAAAAATGCAGTTTTGCAACAATACTGTTGGTCAGTTGAGCGCTAGAGTAGAAAATCCCCGCAACTCATTCATGATCACAAGGCAAAATTAAAATTAAATTTGTAACATACGGAACACCTTAGGGCAAAACAATATCTAACATAAAATTGTGTTCATTAAAACATAATTTCCACATTCTCTGAAATGCTTAACTACTTCGTCGAAATTAGGAATTATAGTTTCGATTAAACGGCAAATGCCAGACTAATCCGAGATTTGGCAATACGATATTGTCACTGAACAGGTGGAAAGGGAAGCATCACACATTGTCCAAGATGAAAACCAGCAGACTTATTTTCCTCTCCGTGCCTTTTCGGGTACCTAATGTATCCCGCGATACTGAAGAGTACAGCTATGCAAAGACTTGATGATTTTGAATTGCTGCAAAATCCGATTAAAGAGGGATAATATTGAAATCTTTGCGGATTGTAACAAATGGAATGGTATTTTAATTTAATGAAGTAAGATCTACAGAAAATGTAACATTTAATAGGTTAGAGAGCCTTGGACGCATCGGGTTCCATATTTATCTTTACCCTTTTAACAGATTAGCCATATTAAGTCTTGTACGTGCGGGTAAAATGACAAATAATTAGACATACATCCAATCATTAAAACGATATTGAGTTTCTTCATACGTCCAATATTTATTAAACGACCAAAACAAAGCGAACAAAGCAAACTGAAACGTTTCTGCCCAGCCAAGCTCGGCAGCCGACGATGCGTCCACTATAACATTTTAGTTACTGTAAAAAAAAGTTTTCCACTAGTAGCACAAATCAAAAGCCACAGCGGAAAGTAATATACTGATTTAAAATCAGTTCAACCGCTTGCGTCTAAGCGAGGCTTCCCCTCACAATTCTTCGCTGGGTGTCACTTCACCTAGAAATCCTCATGTGTGCATCACCAAACGGACGACATCCTCCAATTTGTGCTGCAAACATTGACAGCTTATCCCATCCGCTTATCTGCTGAAATAACTGCCTTCCAAGAGGAAGCTTTAGATCAATCACCATAGAAACGGACTTGATCAAAACCCCATCCTGTTTCATAAGAGATAACACAGTAGCGAATACACCCAGATGAGATCTAAAGACGAGTATTTAAATCCTGAACTGATTCTTCTCAAAGATTTCAGATCGGGAAAGCAAACCATACATAGCACATACAATCTGCCAGACGAAAAGTTTTATTCACTATCACCGTTTGGAATATAAACCAATAGTTTGTCCGAAAAATTCCAAACACGCATACTAACAGTAGAAACGGGGTGAAAGATGAGATTCAGGACAAGACAGATGCTGTCGCAATAAAAGCTACTCTTCAGACACACTTGCCAGATCGATCAAATTTACTGTACAAATATAAAATAAAAATAAGCGATGGATGCAACAGCAACAAGTCTACTGACTTGTTCAAGAAGAGAGGCGACCAACACTTTTTCAGTCCAACGGCTGCTGTGGGATACGTGGAGCAGGCGAGCCGATGTCTGGAAGACATCAGGGTGGGTACCACCTAATTTGTGCCCCAGGCCTCTCCACCCCAACCACCCGCCCCCAACACACCCCTTAGCAACACTCACCTCTGACACAAAGTAGAGACATAGTGCGACAAAGTCCTCCGCGACGCCTAACACCCAGACTGAAAACAACAAAACAGGGTATGTTTTTATTGATGGAATGGAAGCACTCGCTGTCCGCCCATCGTTGCCCGTACCATTTCGAAGTAACTGTGAATTTGTCGGCGCGATGGATGACAGCTCATCGCCATGTTGACGAGCCTCTTGATTCCACAAGCGGAAATAGAGGGGCGGGGAAAGGGTGGGCCCTAGCAGCCTCGACCAATGGCGCAGCGCCCTTTCCGTGAACTCAGCCAATGGGAATGAGATGAGGGCGGTGATTGGGCGGGGCTGCCGCCGCAGTTCGGCGCGTGATGGGCTCTTTGTCAGGTGAGTGACGTCAATTGGAACTCAGCGCCGCTCCTGGGGCCAGCGTTCCATGTTTCAGGTAAATGTTCAGCCCCTTCTTCATTTCCGGATACCACATCCTGCAAAGCTTGGCACTCAATTTCTCAAGCATTTGCAGTAACTAAGTAAACTGCACGACAGTGCAACTAAACCTGAGTTGGTCTTTTTCTGGCTGGTAGGATCAACTGTACAAGGAGACGTCCACGGTTTTACAATGTGCACAACTTGTCGCGGTTTACCTTGATTATGCTGTTGGTATTTTTCATTTTTTAAGGAAACTGAGCGCTTCCAGCTTTCGATAATTGGGCTGGGGTGGAATTCCTCTTTTTGTTCTACGAAATCAAAATAAATTAATCCAAATTAACTGGATCGTTAGTTATTCGGAGTAGAATAGTCAATCACGGTTAATTACGAAAGGGTATTTTTTGTATTGACCGTATAACCAAATGAATCATAAACGGATTTTTCACATATTACAAAATTTAATTTAGATAATTGAATTAGAAATAATCAAAGTAATCTGAGTTACTGATATAATCTCCTGTAGAAACCCCTGCATCCTCCAGCAAATAAACTCAAGGCTCATCAAGATTTCAAGTGCACATATGGCGCAGATATAGTTTTTTCTACATAAATGTGTTGATGTTAGTTCCATATTACAGCATTACGAATAAAAACTTAGTGATACCCCAACTTTGTCAGTAGAATATATATTAAAGGTCAGCTTCCCATCCTATTTCCTTTAAAACACAATGCTTTGAAAACAAATGTACAAACACTTAAAATTCTTGGACGCTTCTGATAACCATTAATGAATTGGAGATTCATCTTTGGGATTAAACACAAATTAGCTGTAAACACGTCGCGATGAAAGGTCAGCGACCTGAATCGCTAAATCTGGCGATTTCTTCGCAGATGCTGCCTGATTTGCAGAATATTTTCAACGTTATTTCGCATTTCCACCATCCGCAGCACTTTCCTGTTGCCTTAGCCATCGGCACTGAATCACGGAATGACGCACCACCTCACAAACCCTTTAAAAAAACAGAAACTGCAATACTTTTCTGTAAACTTATTAATAAAGTAGCCACAGAATTAGTTGGATTACGGTGAAAATATGTGTGGATAATAAATGCACATGCGATCTGCTTTTTAATTCCAATTTTTGATCGAATGTAAGTGATGCTTATAGACAAGAGTTTACCAAAAAGTTACATCTGACTACTGCTTTATTGGTGTAATTGAGGTTTGGCATTTAATGCTTTCGATAGATTCTGATAGATATTTTTAATCAACCTGTACAGACATGTTCATGACACAGCTTGGGAACAGGCATAGGACTTGAATCCAGGACTTCTGGCCCATAAGAAGGGGCATCGCCACTGCACCATAAAGCCTCTGAGTGGTTCCTTGTACTTCAGCTGTTTTTATACATTTCATACTATTGCTGAATGGCTGAAATTATAGGTAAAATGAATAAGGCCTAATGGGCAGGTACTCAGTACAGTATTCGTATCTATTCAGTTTATGATCTTTTATTGTTATTATCCACATACATGTTAATACTTGAATACGTAGATTTATCGCCCGCTTTACTGTAATTTAGCTGTTCCCGTCGGTTTAGAGAGAATGAGCATTTATTAGCATATTTACTCCTTTGTAGATAACGATAATCATTCAAACGAACTATCTATGGTTAACATGGATTGTAGGTTCGATAATTATACAGTTAAGATAAATAACCTTTTCAATCATTTACATGCATCTATGTGCGCGTTTTATTACTGATGGTATAGCCTCTCTGCCTGTCAGAGATGGTGGACGCCATTTGACGAAACATACCGAAATAAAACTCTCAACGTTAATCCGGTGAGTAGCAGTTTTTATCCACAAACACGGTAAAAAAAAGTGACGTTTTTCAAAGATCGCCTCGTTTCTTATTCTTCTGCATAATTTTAGAATTAATTCCGTGGACCATGTAATCTACGGTCAGTTTCTTGTTCTATTTAACAGGTAAAATGGAAACGGTAACATTTCGGTGTGTCTTCAGAAATATCCAGATATTATCTTTTTTAAAATCTGAATTGGTTTGAAATTCAGAATGACGTTAATAAGCCTCGTTAATGACATTGTATTCTTCATGTAAAACCGAGGCTGTACAGCGCGACGGTCCTTATGGGAACTCAGCTAAGATGCACATTTTCCCAGACTTGCCTTTCAAAAGGCTGCTCTGTTATTTTCACACAGAAATACTCATTGCAGCAGTACTTATTTATTTGAAACCCGCTCATAACAAATTTCAGAGTATTTACACCACACTGAAGTTTGTGTGCACATTAGATGGAATACAGTGCCACCTGCTGAACATAGTAGTTGCGTTTTATTCATCTCAAATACTAAACTTTGTTTTTCAGAGGGTGTGATTCCCCAGAACTCCTTCACGACACGTGGGGAAATAATGGGATCTGTTATGCTTTTTGCGACCACCGCCGATATTGCAAAAAACATTGTCATAGTTGTACTGGAATTGGGCCAGGAATGTTGTCAGGAACACCAACCTTTGCTGCATGTGTTCATCGTCGTTAGTTGTTCCTTAATATTGGGTGTAATGATTTGATTGGACACTTCATCTACATTACTAGAGACCACGAGAGAAAGCACCGTGGTGGAATATGTTTGCATGCACTCGGGCTTGCTTCGTGCACTCATACCATGGTTGCTGATGATGTTCATAGAGCCTCCTCCTCCTGTTAGCTTGTACCGTTCTTGACTGGATGTAACAGGACTACAAAGTGATTTATTCTGTCGTGAGAAGTAGTGATTTAACTAGATCAGGTTCTACTTGCCCCACAAATGGAAAATTTGGCCAAAACGAAGTTATAGCAATGGAGTAAAAATGGAATAAAGCAATTGCTAAAGGTGGAATAAAATCTCAGGAACCAAAAGAGCCTGGAAAGCTCCTCTGAATGTGCTTCACACAGAAGAAAAAATGCCCAGGCATTTCCAGCATTGAGAATGCACATGCTGTGGATTACATAGGCTAGAATATCTAATTGGTTTAAGGTTGCAGTGGAATAAGAAGTAGGCCTAATGTCTGATCATAGCACCACATACAGAATTGAAACCTACCTTCAATACTCAAAATGCTGAAAGTTTGAAAGAAAAACAATAAATGCAGGAAGTACTCAGCAGGTCAGACAGCCACTGTGGAGTGAGAAACAAGAGCGAATGTTTCAGATCTTTCATCAAACTTGGGAAAAGTTAGCGATGTAATATGATTTGAGCAAGACATTGGTAGACACGGGAAGGTCTCTTGTTGGGTGGAAGACGGGAGAGATTGAATAATAAGTGTTGATCTTACAAGTTCAAAGAGAGCAAGACAATACAGCAAGGAAAGAAACAAAAGATATGTCTGTAGCTGACATTCTACTGTCTGAAAGCAAAAGTTAGAAAAACATTGAAGTAAAGAAAACAAAATGATACAACAGAGTTTACCGTCTAAAATAATTGAATTCCGACGTGAGCCTGAAAGCCTGTAAATTGGTTAATGAAAAATGAGGTGCTATTTCTCAACCTTGCATGAAGCTTCACTGAAACAGTGCAGTAGGCCAATGACACAGATGTCAGTGTAAGAGCAAGGTGCAGAATTAAAATGACAGACCACAGGAGGCTTGAGGACTTGTTCAAGAGATGTTCCACAAAGTGGTCACCTAATCTGCATTTGGTCACTCCACCATAGAGGAGGCTATGTGAGGAACAGACAAGGCATTATGGTAAATTGAAAGAAGGAAACATAAATTGCTGTTTGACCTGAAGGAGTGCTGGGGCCATGGACAGTTAGCAAAGTAAGGGTAAATTGGCATATATTACATCTCCTGTCTTTACATAAAAATGTGCCCTAGGAAAAAGATGGCTGTGTGACTGAGGAGTAAAACAGAGTATCATGGAAGGAGCAGTCCCTTTGGACTGCTGAAAGGGGGAGGAAGTGAAAGACATTTTTTGGTTGCCTCACATGGGAGGTAGTGGAATTAGTGGAAAATAATTATTTTAATACAGGGGTAGGAATGTGTGGAAAATGGATGGACGGTAAGGAGTAAGAGTTCTGGGAGGGAGCAGAAGGATTGAACCCTGAAGTAAGAGACCCTGTCAACCAGGCTGAGAGGAATCCTCTGTTGAGCCAAAACAAAGACATCTCAGAAACACGAGATTGGAAGACATCATCAGATGTGATGGATACGGAGGCACTGGGAGAATGGAATAGAATCCTGACAGGATCGAAGTTCAAAGATGTGTAGTCGAGATGACCATGGAGGTCAGTGGACTTCTAATATATGTTAATTGCCAACGTATTACCAGAAATGGAGAAAGAGAAGTCAAGGAAAGAGTAAGAGATGAAATTGAAAGAAGGGAGAAAATTCATGAAATTCTGATGATGTCATCAAGTTGAAAGATTAACTCATTTCTCTGTCCACAGACACTCTCTGACCTGTTCATTGTTTCCAACATTTTCTGATTTTAAAACAAGATTATGACAGATCTGGATAAGGTACACAAGGAAAATCTATTCCCTATTGTTGATGATTATACAAGGATGAGAAGAAACAGATAAAGATTTGTGGAAATAGATGCAGAAAGATACAAGCAGCGGTACAGGAGATTATCTTGTAGGAGGATTGATTGGATTGCTCTGCATATAGTCAGCATAGAATTGATGTGCCATTTGCCTCTTTCTGCACTGTAAATTACCCAATGACCATAAGAAACATACGAGGCCGATTAGCCTAACCTCGGTTGTTGGTAAAATTCTAGAATCTATCGTTAAGGATGAGATTTCTAAATTCTTGGAAGTGCAGGGTCGGATTAGAACAAGTCAGCATGGATTTAGTAAGGGGAGGTCGTGTCTGACAAACCTGTTAGAATTCTTTGAAGAAGTAACAAGTAGGTTAGACCAAGGAAACCCAGTGGATGTTATCTATCTAGACTTCCAAAAGGCCTTTGATAAGGTGCCTCACGGGAGGCTGCTGAGTAAGGTGAGGGCCCATGGTGTTCGAGGTGAGTTACTGGCATGGATTGAGGATTGGCTGTCTGACAGAAGGCAGAGAGTTGGGATAAAAGGCTCTGTTTCGGAATGGCAACTGGTGACAAGTGGTGTCCTGCAGGGTTCAGTGTTGGGGCCGCAGCTGTTCTCCTTATATATTAATGATCTGGATGAAGGGACTGGGGGCATTCTGGCGAAGTTTGCTGATGATACGAAGTTGGGTGGACAGGCAGGTAGTACGGAGGAGGTGGGGAGGCTGCAGAATGATTTAGACAGTTTAGGAGAGTGGTCCAGGAAATGGCTGCTGAAATTCAACATGAGCAAATGTGAGGTCTTGCACCTTGGAAAAAAGAACACAGGCATGGACTATTTTCTGAACGGTGAGAAAATTCATAAAGCCGAAGTACAAAGGGATCTGGGAGTGGTAGTACAGGATTCTCTAAAGGTTAACTTGCAGGTTGAGTCTGTGATTAAGAAAGCGAATGGAATGTTGTCATTTATCTCAAGAGGGTTGGAATATAAAAGCAGCGATGTGCTTCTGAGACTTTATAAAGCTCTAGTTAGGCCCCATTTAGAATACTGTGTCCAATTTTGGGCCCCACACCTCAGGAAGGACATACTGGCACTGGAGCGTGTCCAGCGGAGATTCACACGGATGATCCCTGGAATGGTAAGCCTAACATACGATGAACGGCTGAGGATCCTGGGATTGTATTCATTAGAGTTTAGAAGGTTGAGGGGAGATTTAATAGAAACTTACAAGATAATGCATGGCTTAGAAAGGGTGGACGCTGGGAAGTTGTTTCCGTTAGGTGGGGATACTAGGACCCGTGGGCACAGCCTTAGAATTAGAGGGGTTCAATTTAGAACGGAAATGAGGAGACATTTCTTCAGCCAGAGAGTGGTGGGCCTGTGGAATTCATTGCCACGGAGCGCAGTGGAGTCCGGGACGTTGAATGTCTTCAAGGCAGAGATTGATAAATTCTCGATCTCGCAAGGAATCAAGGGCTACAGGGAGAGTGCGGGTAAGTGGAGTTGAAATGCCCATCAGCCATGATTAAATGGCGGAGTGGACTCGATAGGCCGAATGGCCTTACTTCCACTCCTATGTCTTATGGTCTTATGGTCTTATATCTGGTATGAAGACAGGACTTTGTCTCCGCAAAAACTGTGTGGTCGTCAGTCCCACCATTTCTGTTATTGTCAGATACATCCATGACAAGGAAATTGCTCAGAACGAGGTCAAATAAGTTTTTCTGTCTTGTTGTTGCTGTCTAACAGCTATGTCCTTTAGGACTCAGCTACCCCAGTTGGTAGTGGTCGGTAGTGGATATTGAAGTTCACTCGCCTTTTTATACTGTGGTCTGTGGTCTATGCTCAACATAGAGGAATACTAATTTGTCAATAGAGGGGCTGCATTAGTAATCAACAGAAAGTTTACTTACCCGTGTTTGACTTGTTGAGTGAATATGACCTTATATGTTCTGGAATCAATGTTGAGGATTCCCAGGCCATTTCTGTCCAACTATACACCTTTGTGGGTTTCTCATTTATGGGGCAGGATCTATTCAGAAATAATGACAGTGGTGTTTCTGAGGTTTGATTCCCAGCGTATGACTATCCCATGCTGTTGCCTGACTACTCTGTGGGACAACTTCTTAATTTTGGCACACACTTCCAGAAGTTAGAGGATTGTGCAGGGTGTGACAAGGCTGAGTGTGTCATTGTCATTTCCGGCAAAAAGGTCAATACAAAGCAGTCTATCCGGTTTCATTCCTTTCCTCTGTACTTCTGTTTATTCTCTTGCAGCAGTTTTGTACAACTAAATGGCTTGATAGGACATTTTGGAGGATGTTTAAGAGGCAACCATATTGACATCAGTTAGGAGCCATGTAAGCACAGCAGATTTCCTTCTCTAAAGGCAGTAGTGAACCAGATGGGTTTTTACAACAATCAACAAAGGTGTCATAATCAGCATTACTAAGAAGCTTTAATTCCAGATTTAGTAACAGAATTCAGATTCTACTTGGTGCCAAGCTGGGATTTAACCCCATGTTCACTGAGCATTAGTCTGGGTCTCTGGATTGCTACTGACATTATAACTACACCACCACTTCCAGTTAGTGGAGCTGGAGTCATAGAGATCTGCAGAAAAAGACCCTTTGTTCCAATGAATCTGCACCAGTCAAAAACAACCACCTAACTGTTCTAATCTCATATTCCAGAACTTGGCCCATCGCCTTGTATATCTTGATGTTGCAAGTGTACATTTAAATACTTTTTAGATGTTATGAGGGTTTCTGCCTCTACTACCCTGACAAGCACTGAGTTCAAGATTCCCACAATCCTCTGGGTGTAAAAGTTTTTCCTCATATCCCTCTTAACCTTCTGCCCCTTATCTTAAATCTGGTCATTGATCCCTCCATCAAATGAAAAAGTTTCTTCCTGTCTACCCAGCTATGTCCCTCATAATTTTATATATCTCAATCATGTCACCTCTCAATCCCCTCTGCTCCATGGAAAATAACTCCAGTCTATCCAATCTCTCTTCGTAACTCTCCAGCTCAGGCAACATACTAATAAATCTCCTCTGCACCCTCTCCAGTGCCATCACATCCATTCTATAATGTGGATTCAAGAACCACACACAATATTCCAGCTGTGGCCTAACCAGCATTTCAGTATAACCACCCTGCTCTTAAACTGTAAGCCTTAGCTAATAAAAGCAAGTACTCCACATGCCTTCTTATCCATGCACACCGAGGCCCCTTTGATCCTCTGTGCTTCTCAGGGTCCTACCATTCATCACGTATATCCTTGTCTGTGTTTGGCTTACAGTTATTCACATTTCATCTGCCACTGATCAGCTCAGGTCTCCAGCCTTTTTTTAATCCTACTGTGATCTAAGGCTATCCTCCTCAATATTTACCACCCATCCAATTTTTATGTCATTTGCAAACTTGTTGATCAACCCTCCTACATTTGAGTCTAAATCATTTATATAAAACACAAACAGCAATAGCCCCACACTGACCCCTGCGGAATTCCACCAGACACAGATCCCAGTTGGAACAATATCCCTCAACCATCACCCTCTGCTTTCACCACTCAGCAATTGTGGGTCCAATTTGCCAAATTTTCTTGTATCCCATGGGTTCTTTGCTATTGGTTTCCCACGTGGGACCTTATCAAAAGCCTTACTGAAGTTCAAGTAGACTATTTCAAAAGTATTACCCTCAGCTACACATCTGGTTACCTCTTTGAAAAATTCAATCAAGACAGATAAGCCTGAAATTATATTCAGAGAAAATAAGTGTTCAGGCAGATTCTTAGAAACATTTCGCATACGATTTGACAGGTTCATTTGGAATTCATTGAAATTTCAGTTGGCCCTATTTTCATGCTTTCATTTTTGGCAATGCTAAATGCATTTCAGACCTTTCTGGCTTGTGCTAGGATGGTAGAGTGGGTGACAAATTATAACTCGTCACTTTTATGCCATTTCAAAGAGCATTGCTGTTCAGGAAAATGAAAGAAGAAATTCAACAATTCTCAATGCTTCATTGATTAGCAAAACAACAAATAATTGCAGAAAAAAACAAATAATTTATTAGATTTTGGTAATATGATGGATATTTAGTTGTTAACAGGCACAAGATAGTAATGAAAATTATACCATATTACGAACAACCAAGGCAATAATCACTAGTTACTGAAAAATGACCCTAGTACATGTGAGAGTTTTTATTGTTATGCTTAGTTAATGGCAAAAATATCAAATAAATAATCTCATTCCCTTCTTATCTGCATCTTTATGTCCACACAATGGTGCTTTGGTCATAATGCTTTAGCACATAATTAGCAAAACAGCCAATAAATCACGTCGACTCCATACACGCTCTCATCCAGTTTTAGAATTAACAATAGATAGTAACCCTATACTTAAGTTCCCCTAGATAATGAAACAACAAAACCAGTCTGGTGTCAAACTGCCATAATGGAGAAAAGAAAAACACAGTAATAATCTTGTTCAAAATGAAAAAGATTTGTTAATATTTGACATTTAGAATTACAAATGGTTTGGAATGAGTAATGCAATCATGATATTGTAAACAAGTCAAATCCAACGGTCCTGATGAGGAAATAATACAATGTTTATAGGGATAAAGAGCAGATTAAATGTGCTATATGCAATTCTTCATGGGAGAGAGTTGTGAAACATGCAAAATTCTGCCATTTGTGTTAAATTAAAACTGATCAGGTCATGTGTAATCAGTGGTAAAAATATTTTTCAGACATTACACTTTCCATACATCATACTGTACATTTTCCCCAACACCCTATTTATCCTCCACTACATTTAACTTCACGACTAGGGATATGCTGTCTGTGCTTATCGGATTAAAAAGTCATATATATGATTGTGATTTAAGATACACCTGTTTCCAGCATTTCAGAATGCCTGATCTCAGGCAGATCCTGAATCTTGGCAGATACAGATTCAAGATGAAATGCTTCTTGACAAATGAGATACTGGTAAAAAGGATCAGCAAAGGCCTGTGAACAGGTGGCTTGTAACATAATACGGATTGTAATACAAAAATAGACAAACAGGAGAAAGTTATTTAGCACCTCCAGCCTGTTTCGCCATTCAGTGAAATTATGGCTGATTCATTTCTGAAGAATGGTCTAGGCCCGAAACGTCAGCCTTCCTGCTCCTCTGGTGCTGCTTGGCCTGCTGTGTTCATCCAGCTTTGCACCCTGTTATCTCAGATTCTCCAGCCTCTGCAGTTCCTACTATCTCTGATTTGTGAGCTCAATCGTTTTGCACGTCTTTGGCCAATATCACATGATGTCTTCATTAACAAAACAAAGAAGATAGGAGCAGTATGCTATTCAGCCCTTTGAGCCTGTTCTGTCATTCAATTTGATCATAGCTGATCATCCGACTCAGTACCCTGTTCCCATTTGCTCCCCATATCCCTGATTACTAAGAACTATATAGAATCATACATTAATACAGCACAGAAACAGACCCTTCAGTCCAAGATAACAAAGTGTGGAGCTGGAGGAACACAGCAGACGGAGCAGCATCAACCAACCAGTCCATGCTGAACACAATCCCAAACTAAACTAGTCCCACCTGCCTGGTCGATATCCCTCCAAACTTTTCATATTCAACTACTTGTCCAAATGTCTTTTAAAAGTTGTAATTGTATCCACATCCAGCACTTCTTCAGGAAGTTCATTCCATGTATGAACTCTCCTGTATGTAAAAAATTTGCCTCTCATGTGTTTTTTAAATCTCTCTCCTCTCACCTTAAAAGGTGCCCCTAGTCTTGAAATCCCCCATCCTAGGGAAGAGACAGCTACCATTAACCCTATCTATACCCCTCATTATTTTATGAACTTCTACAACCTCTTTTCTCCAGTGACAATCTAACTCATCCTTGAAAACATTCAACATTTTGATCTCAATTGTTTTCTGTGGCGGAGAATTCCACTATCTCACCACTGTTTGAGTGAAGAAATCTCTCCTGATCTCAGTCCTAAATGGTTTTTACCCATATCTTTATGCTGGGATACCTGGTCTGGACTCCCTGGTCATTGGGAACATCCTTCCTGTGTTTGCCTGGTGTACTCATAGAGTCATAGAGTTATACAGCATGGAAACAGACCCTTCAGTCCATAGAAACATAAAAACTAGAAGATAGGAGCAGGAGGAAGTCATTTGACCCTTCGACCCTGCTCCGCCATTCTTCATGATCATGGCTGATCATCCAACTCAATAGCCTAATCCTGCTTTCTTCTCATAACCTTTGATCCCATTTGCCCCAAGTGTTATTTCTAGCTGCCTCTTGAATACATCTAATGTTTCGGCATCAACTACTTCTGTGGTAATGAATTCCACAGACTCACCACTCTTTGGGTGAATAAATGTCTCCTCATCTCCATCCTAAATCATCTACCCCGAATCCTCACACTGTGACCCCTGGTTCTGGACACACCCACCATTGGGAACATCCTTCCTGCATCTACCATGTTCAGTCCTGTTAGAATTTTATAAGTGTCTATGAGATCCCACCTCATTCTAGCAAACTGTAGTGAAAATAATCCCAACCTAGTTAATCTCTCCTCATACATCTGTCCCACCATCCCTGAAATCAGCCTGGTAAACCTTTGCTGTCCTCCCTCGAGAGCAAGAGCACCCTTCCTCAGAAAAGGAGACCAAAACTGCACACAATATTCTAGGTGTGGCCTTACCAAGTCACTATATAACTGCAACTGCTCATCCCTGCTCCTGTACTCAAAACCTCTTGCAATGAAGGCCAACATACCATTTGCCTTCTTTACTGCCTGCTGCACCTACATGCTTACTTTCAGCGACTGGTGCACAAGGACGCCCAGGTCCCGCTGCACATTCCCCTCTTCCAATTTACAGCCATTCAGGTAATAATCTGCCTTCTTGTTTTTGCTTCCAAAGTGAATAACCTCACTTTTATCCAAATTATACTGCATCTGCCATAGCTTTGCTATTTCACCCAAACTGTTGAGATCTTGCTGAAGGATCTATACACCCTCGTAACAGTTCACTCTCCTACCCAACTTGGTATCATCTGCAAACTTGGAGATGTTACATTTTGTTGCCTCATCCAAATTACTAATATATTGGGAATAGCTGGGGTCCCAGCATCGATTCCTGTGGCACCCTAGTTACTGCCTGCCAATTTGAAAAGAACCAATTAATTCCCACTTTTTGTTTCCTCTTTGCCAACCATATTTTCTATTCATCTCAATACACTTCATCCAATCCAATGCGCTTCAATCTCCAGCTTGTCCATGCTGACCAGATATCCTAAATAAATCTAGTCCCATTTGGCAGCATTTAGCCCATATCCTTCTAAACCCTTCCTATTCATATACCCATTGAGATGCCTTTTAAATGTTGTAATTTACCAGCCTCCACCATTTCCTGTGACACCCCATTCCACATGTGCACCACCTCTGCATGAAAAAGTTGCCCTTTAGGTCCCTTTTGAATCTTTCTCCTCTCACCTTAAACCTATGCCCTCTAGTTTTGGACTCCCCCACCCCAGGGAAAAGATCTTGTCTATTTACCCTATCCATGCCCCTCATGCTTTTATAAACCTCTACAGGTCACCCCTCAGCCTCTGACGCTCCAGGGAAAATAGCCCCAGTCTGTTCAGCCGCTCTCTATAGCTCAAATCGTCTAACCCTGGCAATATCCTTGTAAATCTTTTCTGAACTTTTTCCAGTTTTACAACATCCTTCCTATTGCAAGGAGACCAGAATTGCACACTGTATTCCAAAAGTGGCCTAACCAACGTCCTGTACAGCACAACATGACCTCCCAACTCCTGTACTCAATGCACTGACCAATAAAGGCAAGCATACCAAATGGCTTCTTCACTATCCTATCCACCTGCGACTCCACTTTCAAGGAATTATGAAATTGCATTTTAAGGTCTCTTTGTTCAGCAACACTCACCAGAATCTTACCATTAAGTGTAAAAGTCCTGCCCTAATTTGCCTTTCCAAAATGCAGCATCTCACATTTATCTCAATTAAATTCTATCTGCCATTCCTTGGCCCATTGACCCATCTGATCAAGTTTCCATTGTACTCTGAGGTAACCTACTTTGCTGTCCACTACACCTCCAATTTTGGTGACATCTGTAAACCTACTAACCGTACGTCCTATGTTCACATCCAAATCATTTATATAAGTGATGAAAAGCAGTGGACCCAGCACCGAACCTTGTGGCACACCCTGGTCACAGGCCTCCAGGCTGAAAAGCAATCCTCCACCACCACCCTCTGTCTTCTCCCTTCGGGCCCACTATTCTTCTAAACCCCAGTGAATACAGTCCTCATGGATCCAGTCATTCTTTAATCATCACTCTCGCCATCCCATAAATCAGTCTGATGAACCTTTATGCAGTCCTTCCATACTGAGAATATCATTGCACAGATAAAGAAACCAAAACTGCATGCTGTACTCCGGGTGTGGCCCTGCGTTACCCCACCAAGATATCCTTGCTCCTGTATTTGATTCCTCTCAATATGAATTTGTCTTCCTCATCACCTGCTGCATCTGAATGTTTACTTGCAGCAACTGGTGTACAAGGACACCCACGCCTTGTTGCACTTCACCTTTTCCAAATCTGTCACCATTCAACTAATAATCTGGCTTCCTATTTTTGCTACTAACGTGAATAACCTCATATTTATTCCCATTATACTTAAATTGCCAAGCATTTGCCCACTCACTCAACTTGTCCAAATTACACTGAAGTATTCCTGCATCCTTTTCAAAGTTCACCCTCCCCACTCAGCTTTGTGTCATCTGCAAACTTGGAGATATAACAGGTCATACCCTTATCAAAATTATTAATATATGTTGTGAACAGCTGCGACCCAAGCACTGATCCCTCCGGTACCCCACCAATCATTGGCTGCCTCTTGTAAAATGACCTGTTTATTTTTACTCTTTGTTTTCTGTCTGTCACCAGTTCTGTATCCATGTCAGTACATTACCCTCAATCCTATGTGCTTTAATGTTACATGTTAACCTCTTATGTAGGACCTATTTAAAAATGTATGAATCTCAAAGTTAGAATGACCAAATCATCTAATTAGTGAGCATCAAATGCCATTTTCAAAGGAATTCCAAACTTACGTCACACTTCGTGTGTAATCGTGTTTAATTTCTCTCCTGAAAGTTTTGGCTGTAATTTTTAGGTTATATTCCCTACTTTAAGAATCGCAACAAGCAGAAATAATTTCACTCTGTCTACTCTATCTGCTCCCCTTTAGTATCTTGAAAACTTGGATTCAATCATCCATTAATCTTGTCAACTCTAAGTGTAGTCTGTGTAACCTCCCAACATACTTTAACCTTTAGAATCCAGGTATCATTATGGTAAACCTATGCAGCACTTCTTTCAAGATCAAGATTACGGAGGTGGATACAATGTGAGTAATCTTCCAGGTGTCCGTAGATTCTGGAAAAGCCCCAGATAATTGGAAAACTGCCAATGTAACGCTTTCGTTTAAAAATGGGAGAAGATGAAAAGCAGGTCAATATGGAACAGTTAGCTTAGTATCTATTCTTGGGAAAATGTTTGGGTATTTTAGAAAGGATGTAATAGCAAAGCATTTGGAAATACATAATGTGATCAAGCAGACTGAGCATGGCTTCATGTAGGGAAAATCATGCCTGACAAACTTACTAGAATTTTTTGAGAAGGTAACAAGCTAGACAGATAAAGGCAAAGCAGTGGCTGTAATATATTTGGATTTTCAGAAAGCCTTTGATAAGGTGTCAAGCATTGGATTACATAATAGGTAGTATATTAGCATGGATAAAGGATTGAGTAACTAATAGAAGACATAGTTGAGGTAAGGGCCATTTTCACAATGACAACTTGTAAGTAGTGGATTGCCACAGGGCTCAATATTAGGGCCACAGTTATTTACAATTTTTAATGATGATTTGAATGGTGAGAGTAAAATGTATTCTTGCCAAGTTTGCAGATGACACAAAAAGAGGAGGGAAAGCAAGCGGTGAAGATGACAGAAAGAATCTGCAGAGGTATGGACAGGTTAAGTGGTTGGGCAAAATGTTGGTAGATAGAATATAATGTGGGAAAACATTAGAGAATACTCATTGGCAGGAAAAACAGAAGAGCTGAATAGTAATCAAATGGAAAAAAAGTGCAGAAAACTACAGAGGGATTTCGCAGTCCTCATCAATGAATCACAAAAAGCTTGCATCCAGCATCAGCAGGTAATAGGGAAGGCAAGCGGCCTTCATTTCAAAGGGAACGGAATATAAAAGTAGGGAGGTTTTGCTAAAACTATACAAGGCACAGGTCAGACCACAGCTGGACTACTGTAAACAGTTTTGGGCCCTTATCCAAGGACAGATGTACGGACATTGTAAACAGTCCAAGGAAGGTCCTGTTGCCTATGTATGGAGGAACTGTCTTATGGGCAGAGATTGAATGGGTTGAGCCCGTATTCATTGGAATTTAGAAGAATGGGAGACAACCTTATTGAAACATACAAGATACAGAGAGGTTGTTTCTGTTTGTGGAAGAAACTAGGACCAGACAGTGTAATCTCAGAATAAGGGGATGCATATTTAGGACAGAGGTGAGGGGGACTTTCTTCTCTAAGAGGGCAGTGAATCTGTGGAATTCTTCATAACAGAGAGCTGTTGAGGCTGGGCTATTAAGTATGCTCAAGGCTGAGATAAACTTTTTTGTCAATAATGGAATCAAGGGTTTGAAGGAAAAGACAGGAAAGTAGAGTTGAGAATTATTAGATGGGCTGAGTGGCCTACTTCTGCATCTACATCTTATTGTCTTATATCCTTCTTATGGTATAGTGCTTAGCACTGCTCCCATTATTCCAAATGCAGTCTAACCAGAGCTTCAGATAATGCAGCATGACTTCTACCACCGTCTAGTTTTACTCTGTAAGTGTGAGTGGTAGCTTTTTTTCAATTTTTTCTCTACATGGTCATTACATTTTAATAATTTATATACTGAGATCCCCAATCTCCACTGTTTATGATTTCTTACTTTTAGTAAAATCTGTTAGAATTTAAAGGGCAAGACAAAAAAGAAAATTGAAGTGAAAATAGCCAGCTGATATGTTCATCTATGAAGATATCTAAATGCAAAACAAATCCTCTTGTAGGTGGCATCAAGTGAAATTTTAGCATGAACTGTTTATGAAAGATTTTGAGCTTGTAGTGAAAACCTCATATTAACCAGGTCCAAACGGAGTTCAGTTATGTTATTTCTCCTGATAGGACAGTTTTATTGGTGCTGTGCGCTGGATTCATGTTCATTTATTACCCTGTAGCACCCTCTATTGGACATATAAAAGTATGGTACAATGACTGTTTTACAGTTTGAAGGTTCATTGGTTAAAGAACTGAAGTGCTATTTATAAAGTTCGTTTGGATTATAAGTACATATATGTAAACTGACTGATTATCTCTACAACACCAATATTTTTTCTTTGGGGTTACAGGTGATTCTACTTCTTTTTGGTGTTTTAAATTTAATCTTTTCACTGCATCTGTGATTCACAAATGAAGGTCACTCATGCCAGCTACAAGCAAGTACATCATGTTACTGTTGATGAGTCTCACTTCAGTCTTCCTTCCTTACGTTTAGCAGTAAATTTTGATTCAGACTCATATCAAACTTGGAACGTTAACCCTGTTTGTCTCTCCACAGATGTTGCCAGACCCATTGAGTTTCGACAGCATTTTCTGTGTTTGATTCACATTTCCAATATCCACAGTATTTTGCTTTTATCTAAGGAATTACAGTATAGTGGAGAGAGTAAAATGAAGGCTCATTAAATTGGCTGCTGATTCGAGAAAGTTGTCTTGGGATCAGAAGATGAGTAATTGAATCTATATTATGACTGTTAAGAGGTTTGTCAGGGTAGACACTGAGGGATTAAACATCCAGTGTGGGGAATTTAGAACCTAAGGGTTTAGGTTCAGGATAAGAGTTTGATCATTTAGGGCAGAGATGAGACAATAGACAATAGACAATAGGTGCAGGAGTAGGCCATTCAGCCCTTCGAGCCAGCACCACCATTCATTATGATCATGGCTGATCATCCACAATCAGTATCCTGTTCCTGCCTTATCCCCATAACCCTTGATTCCATTATCTATAAGAGCTCTATCCATCTCCTTCTTGAAAGTATCCAGAGACTTGACCTCCACTGCCTTCTGGGGCAGAGCATTCCATATATCCACCAATCTCTGGGTGAAGAAGTTTTTCCTCAACTCTGTTCTAAATGGCCTACCCCTTATTTTTAAACTGTGTCCTCTGGTTCTGGACTCACCCATCAGCGGAAACATGCTCCCTGCCTCCAGAGTGTCCAATCCCTTAATAATCTTATATGTCTCAATCAGATCCCCTCTCATCCTTCTAAACTCAAGTGTATACAAGCCCAGTCGCTCTAATCTTTCAACATATGATAGTCCCGCCATTCCGGGAATTAACCTAGTGAACCTACGCTGCACTCCCTGAATAGCAAGAATGTTCTTCCTCAAATTTGGAGACCAAAACTGCACACAATACTCCAGGTGCAGTCTCACCAGGGCCCTGTACAGCTGCAGAAGGACCTCTTTGCTCCTATACTCAATTCCTCTTCTCATGAAGGCCAGCATGCCATTAGCTTTCTTCACTGCCTGCTGTACCTGCATGCTTGCTTTCATTGACTGATGTACAAGAACACCTAGATCTCGTTATACTTCCCCTTTACCTAACTTGCCTCCATTTAGATAGTGATCTGCCTTCCTGTACTTGCCACCAAAGTGGATAACCTCACATTTGTCCACATTAAACTGCATCTGCCATGCATCCGCCCACTCACCTAGCCTGTCCAAGTCACCCTGTATTCTCATAACATCCTCCTCACATTTCACACTGCCACCCAGCTTTGTGTCATCAGCAAATTTGCTGATATTACTTTTAATGCCTTCATCTATATCATTAATGTATATTGTAAACAGCTGCAGTCCCAGCACTGAACCTTGCGGTACCCCACTGGTCACCGCCTGCCATTCCGAAAGGGACCCGTTTATCACTACTCTTTGCTTCCTGTCAGCCAGCCAATTTTCAATCCAAGTCAGTATTTTGCCCCCAATACCATGGGCCCTAGTTTTGCTCACTAATCTCCTATGTGGGACTTTATCAAAGGCTTTCTGAAAGTCCAGGTACACTACATCCACTGGCTCTCCCTTGTCCATCTTCATAGTTACATCCTCAAAAAATTCCAGAAGATTAGTCAAGCACGATTTCCCCTTCGTAAATCCATGTTGACTCTGACCTATCCTGTTACTGCTATCCAAATGAGTCGTAATTTCATCTTTTATGATTGACTCCAGCATCTTTCCCACCACTGACGTCAGGCTAACCGGTCTATAGTTCCCTGCTTTCTCTCTCCCTCCTTTCTTGAAAAGTGGGACAACATTAGACACCCTCCAATCCACAGGAACTGATCCTGAATCTATAGAACATTGGAAAATGATTACCAATGCATCCACGATTTCTAGAGCCACCTCCTTAAGTACCCTGGGATGCAGACCATCAGGTCCCAGGGACTTATCAGCCTTCACAGTCTGTTCAACACCATTTCCTGCCTGATATAAATTCCCTTCAGTTCATCCATTCCCCTAGGTCCTTCAGCCACTATCACATCTGGGAGATTGTTTGTGTCTTCCCTAGTGAAGACAGATCCAAAGTACCTATTCAACTGAGGAGTAATTCTTTCATTCAGGGGACTGTGAATCTGTAGCACTCAAGATCACAGATGCTGTCTCATTGAGAACAGTTAGGGAGCAGGTGAGTATGTGAAATTGAGGCAGATGTTTGTATTGAATAGTGGAGCAGGCTTGAGGATCTATCCTCCATTACTGGACAATCTCAGTAGGTCTGGCAGCATCTGTGGACAGAAATCAGAGTTAACGTTTAGTGTGTTCTGAAGAAGGGTCACTGGACCCAAAATGTTAACTCTGATTACTCTCCACAGATGCTGCCAGATCGGCTGAGATTTTCCAGCAATTCTGTTCTTGTTTCAGATTTCCAGTATTCGCAGTTCTTTCAGTTTTTCAAATAGATTGAACTGTGACTTCTTGTTACTTAAAAAAGGGAACTGACGTCTCCCTGCTCAACAGTAAACCAAACCCCTTCGATTATATACCAAACTGCAGATACATTTTGTGTTCTTCCCTTTGAAGCCACTGGACGCTAGCAAAAACTGGTCTCAGCTCTGCTGGAATGGATTAGTGGGTCTGAATGCCATCATCAATTCAGTTCACTAGCATATTGTGAATGTCACAGTTAAAGCATTACACCATAGTTACTCCCATGTTTCAGGTAAAAACGCTGTCGAACTCTGAGTGCTGCAAACAGGAAAAAGAAAGCAAAAGGAAACAGGACAACAAAGATTCCCCCAAAACTTAGAACTTAATCATAGTCAAAAGGCATCACAACTACAGAATCTCAATTAATCTACAAAAACTGAGGATCATGAATTTGAATATTTCCTGATAATATCAACATTACCAGTAACCTCCACTGCAATTGTGACAATTTTCAACTATTCATTTGCGAACAATTGGGAGAATGATCTTTACATCTTCTTTTAAAAACTGCTTTCCTATTGGACTCACCTCTTAATTCTTGGTTCTGGGATTCAGAGACACCACCAAATCTGTCCAGGTGCAGCTGGAGTGGGAAATTACAAATAGCAGCTGAGGCTAGGCCTACACTTTCTTATGACCTGGAGACCACACGTCCAACATTTAGCTGTGTGCAACTGGTCTCGACTGAGTTAGAAAAAAATCGAATGGCATCACAGAAAATCAGTAAGTTCATTAGCTGGTAATGGACAGCCATCAGACACTGTGTCTAAAGAGCTGTAAACGAGAAAAATGTATTATTAAAGGGCTGACTAAAAAATGCCAGGGATAACTGAAAGTCAGTGTCAAGAAAATAAAATAGAGTAAGTAAGTCCAAAGTAAGAAGAAGAGTAATTTAGCATAAAGGGAATAACTTTAAGATTAAGTAATTAAGGAGTAAGTAAGACAAAGCAAGTTTAAGTTTAAGACATGGCAGCTCAGGTTGCCAATTTCTTTGATCTCTGCTTCTATTTGTTTGATACATTCCTCATTTTCCTCATTTTAAATTACATGTAAAAACTCTTATGACTGATTTTACTTCCTGACTAGTTTTCTCATTTTTTATTTTCACTCTTTTTAACAACCATTTGGTTGTCCTTTTGTTTCGAAAACTGTCCCAGTCTTCTGGCTTATTATTTTTTATTGCTACCTTGTCAGCCTCTTTGTTTTATTTAATATTACTCTTCGCATCTCTGACAAGCCACAGATGGCGCTCTTTCTATTTTTAATCACATGTGTTTCTGCTGAACATATTGAATCATTTCTTTTAGCGTTTTCCATTGCTTATTTAGTGCTATGCTCTTTAGCCTATTTGTGCAGAGAACTTTAACCAACTATCCCCTCATACATAGAGATAAAAGGTACTGCAGATGCTGGAGGATCCGAGATAACAAGGTGTGGAGCTGGATGAATACAGCAGGCCAAGCAGCATCATAGGAGCAGGAAAGCTTGACGTTTCGGGCCTAGACCCTTCATCAGAAATGGGGGAGGGGAAGAGGGTTCTGAAATAAGTAGGGAGAGAGGGGGAGGCAGATAGAAGATGGATAGAGGAGAGGATAGGTGGAGAGGAGACAGTAAAGGTGAGTGTAGGTGGGGAGGTAGGGAGGAGATAGGTCAGTCCAGGGAGGATGGACAGGTCAAGGGGGCGGGATGAGGTTAGTAGATAGGAGATGGGGGTGCGGCTTGAGGTGGGAGGAGGGGATAGGTGAGAGGAAGGACAGGTTAGGGAGGTGGTGACGAGCTGGGCTGGTTTTGGGATGCGGTTGGGGGAGGGGAGATTTTGAAGCTTGTGAAATCCACATTGATACGATTGGGCTGCAGGGTTCCCAGGCTGAATATCATTTGCTGTTCCTGCAGCCTTCGGGTGGCATCATTGTGGCATTGCAGGAGGCCCAGGATGGACATGTTGTCTGAGGAATGGGAGGGGGAGTTGAAATGGTTCGCGACTGGGAGGTGTAGTTGTTTGTTGCGAGCTGAGCGCAGGTGTTCTGCAAAGCGGTCCCCAAGCCTCCGCTTGGTTTCCCTGATGTAGAGGAGGCCACAACGGGTACAGCGGATGCAGTATACCACATTGGCAGATGTGCAGGTGAACATCTGCTTGATGTGGAAAGTCTTCATGGGGGCTGGGATTGGGGTGAGGGAGGAGGTGTGGGGGCAGGTGTAGCACTTCCTGCGGTTGCAGGGAAAAGTGCCGGGTGTGGTGGGGCTGGAGGGGAGTGTGGAGCGGACAAGGGAGTCACGGAGGGAGTGGTCCCTCCGGAATGCAGACAAGGGTGGGGAGGGAAAAATGTCTTTGATGGTGGGGTCGGATTGCAGATGGCGGAAGTGTCAGAGGATGATGCGTTGGATCCGGAGGTTGGTGGGGTGGTACGTGAGGATGAGGGGGATTCTTTTTTGGTTATTATTGCGGGGACGGGGTGTGAGGGCTGAGTTGCAGGAAGTGCGGGAGACACGGTCGAGGGCGTTCTCAACCACTACGGGGGGGAATTTGCGGTCCTTGAAGAATGAGGACATCTGAGATGTACGGGAGTGGAATGCCTCATCCTGGGAGCAGATGCGGTGGAGGCGAAGGAGTTGGGAATAGGGGATGGCATTTTTACAGGAAGGTGGGTGGGAGGAGGTGTATTCCAGGTCGCTGTGGGAGTCAGTGGGCTTGAAATGGACATCGGTTTCGAGGTGGTTACCCGAGATGGAGACAGAGAGGTCCAGGAAGGGGAGAGAAGTGTTGGAGATGGTCCAGGTGAACTTCAGGTTGGGGTGGAAGGTGTTGGTGAAGTGAATGAACTGTTCGAGCTCCTTGTGGGAGCACGAGGCGGTGCTGATACAGTCATCAATGTAACGGAGGAAGCGGTGGGGTTTACGGCCAGTGTAGGTACGGAAGAGGGATTGTTCCACGTAACCTACAAAGAGGCAGGCATAGCTTGGGCCCATGCGGGTACCCATGTCCACCCCCTTTGTCTGTAGGAAGTGGGAGGAATTGAAAGAGAAGTGGTTGAGGGTGATGATGAGTTCGGCTAAGCGGATGCGACTGTCAGTGGAGGGAGACTGGTCGGGCCTGCGGGACAGGGAGAAGTGGAGGGCCTTTAGGCCCTCTGCATGGGGAATACAGGTGTATAGGGACTGGACATCCATAGTAAAAATGAGGTGTTGGGGACCGGGGAATTGGAAGTTCTGGAGGAGGTGGAAGGCGTGGGTGGTGTCACGGACGTATGTAGGGAGTTCCTGGACCAGCGGAGTGAAAATGGAGTCTAGGTAGGTGGAGATGAGTTCGGTGGGGCAGGAGCAGGCGGAGACAATGCGTTGACCAGGGCATTCAGGTTTGTGGATTTTGGGAAGGAGATAGAAGCGGGTGGTGCGGGGCTGGGGAACGATGAGGTTGGAGGCGGTGGGTGGGAGGTCACCTAAGGTGGTGAGGTTGTGGATGGTTTGGGAGATGATGGTTTGGTGCTCAGGGGTGGGGTCATGATCCAGGGGGCGGTAGGAGGAGGTGTCGAAGAGTTGGCGCCTGGCCTCATAAATGTAGTGGTCAGTGCGCCATACTACAACTGCGCCTCCCTTGTCCGCGAGTTTTATGGTGAGGTTGGGGTCGGAGCAGAGGGAGCGGAGGGCTGCACGTTCTGCGGGGGAGAGGTTGGAGTGTTTGAAAGGGGTAGAGAGGTTGAGGCGATTGATGTCTCGACGGCAGTTGATGAAGGGTCTAGGCCCGAAACGTCAAGCTTTCCTGCTCCTATGATGCTGCTTGGCCTGCTGTGTTCATCCAGCTCCACACCTTGTTATCCCCTCATACAGCTATAATCAGATTTAAGTTGAAAATCTTTGTTTCCAAATTGATTATATCACCCTCAAACTTAAATTGGAATTCAAATTTCTGTGGTCATTTTCATAGAGGATCTTTTATTGTGAAATTACTAATTAAGCCTACTTTATTGTAGAATACTGGATCGAAAATAACTTCATCCCTCATTGGTTCCAACCATATTGCTCCAGGAAACTGCATGAAAGTTACAAACTTGCCTTCCAGACACCAATGAGGAACTGCAGTATCCTGACTGACATGAGAGGGCTCCTTGGAGGGCTCCAAGATAGAGTCATACAGCATGGAAACAGACCCTTCGGTCCAACTAGTCCACACAAACCATGTTCCCAAAATAAAGTAGTCCTACACACAGATCTGAGGAAGGGTCACCGGACCCGAAACGTTAACTCTGTTTTCTCTTCCACAGATGCTGCCAGACCTGCTGAGCTTTTCCAGCAACTTTGTTTTTGTTCCTGATTTACAGCATCCGCAGTTCTTTTAGTTTTTATTCTAAAGTAGTCTTATTTGCCTGTGTATAGCCCATATCCTCTAAACCCTTCCTGTTCATATACTTATCCAAATGTCTTTTAAATGTTGTAACTGTACCTGCATCCACCACTTCCTCTGGGAGTTCATTCCACACATGAACTACTCCGTATAGACAACATCTACCACTTTTCCCTCATCTATCTTTTTGGTTATGCCCTCAAAAAACTCAATCAAGTTTGTGAGACATGATTTTCCTTGCGCAAAACCATGCTGTCTATTCCTAATCAATCTTTGCCTCTCCAAATGCATGTAAATCCTGTCTTTCAGAATCACCTCCAACAACTTACCCACAACTGATGTCAAACCCACGGGTCTATAGTTCCCAGGCTTCTCCTTACAGCCTTTCTTAAATAAAGGCACAACATTAGCCACCCTCCAGCATCTCACCTGTGTTATAGATGATACAAGGATTTCTGCGAGGGGGCCTGCAATTTCTGCCCTAACTTCCCGTATTCCTCAGATACACTTGATCAGGTCCTGGAGATTTAACCACCTTCCTGTTTTCTGAGACCTCCAGCACTTCCTTTTCTATAATGTGAACTGTTTACAAAACATGAATATTTATTTTCCTGAGTTCTTTTGGCTCCATTTCTTTGTCCACAGTAAAAACTGAAGCAAAATATTCATTTAATATTTCTCCCATCACCTGAGATTCAACACAATGATGACCTCATTGATCTTTAAGGGGCCCTATTCTCTCTTTAGTTGCTCTTTTACTCTTAAAAGTACCTGTAGAATCTCTTTGGGACTATCCTTAACCATAACCACCAAAGCTATCTCATATTTCCCTCTTGCCCTCCTGATTTCCCTCTTAAGAATGCCCCGACACTCTTTACACTCTTCACGAGATTCATTTGATCAGTCCTAGTTGTCTATATCTAATATTTGATGCTTTCTCTTTCTTGACTGGAACCTCAATAACCTCAATATCTTGATTCAGCCATTGTTCCCTATATTTACCAGCATTACCCTTCACTTTAACAGGAACATGATGCTTCTGAACTCTCATTATCACACTTTTGAAAGCTGTCCACTTGTTGGTTGTCCCCTTACCTGTGAATCGTCTACTCCAATCAATTTTTGAAAATTCTTGTCTCATACCATTAAAATTTGGCTTACTCCAATTAAGAACTTTAAGTTTAATGGAGGGTTTATGCTTTTACAAAACTATTTTAAAACTGATAGAATTATGATCACTAGTCCCAAATTGTTCCCCTACTAACACTTCAGTCACTCACCCTGCCTTATTTCCCAAGAGAAGTTCAGGTTTTACTCCTTCTCTATTAGATATATTTACATATTGACAAAGAAAATTTTCTTGAATACATTTGACAAATTCCTCACCATCCAAGCCTTTAACACTATGGCAGTCCCAATCAACGTTTGGAAAATTAAAATCTCCAACTAATACAACATTATTGTTATTACATATATATGAGATCTCTAAATATTTGCTCCTTAATTTCCCTTTGAATATTGTGGGGCCTATAGGACAATCCTATCAAGGTGACCATCCTTTCCTTATTTCTAATTTCTACCCACACAGTTTCACTGGATAATCTCTCAGAAATATATTCTCTAATTATAGAAGTAATGTTTTCCTTGATCAAAAACACCACACCCCACTTCTGTCTTGCCTCCCTTCCTATCATTCCTATAGTATCTAAAACACGGAACATTGAACTGCCAGTTTTGTCCTTCCCTCAGCCAAGTTCCTGTAATAGCTCTGACATCCCAGTCACACATGGCCTGAGTTCATCAGCCTTAACTGTAAGACGCCTTGCATTGAAATAAATGCAGTTTAATTCTACAGAGTTACCTCTTTCTCTGACTTGCTCTTGTCTGCCTTTATTAACTTGTTCTATTCTGATTCAGAACCATCCTCATCTGTCTTTCTACTTTTAATGCTACTGAAGAACTCTCCCACCCCTCTCTCTATTACTTTAAAGGCTCCCAAAATAGAACTAGCAAATCTCCCCATCAGGATATTGGCTCCTTTCCAGTTAAGGTGAAACCAATCCCTTTTGAACGGTCTTATCCGCCCCCGAAGAGATTCCAATGATCCAAAAGTCTGCATCCTTGAACATTGCACTATCTCTTCAGCCATTTATCTACACTATATTTTTATTCCCACTCTCAGTAGAACGTGACACTGGGAGTAAACCAGAGATTACTATCTTTGAGGTTCTACTTTTTAACCTTCTACCTATCCTCTTATATTTACTCTGCAAAGCCTTAACCCTTACCCAAACTATGTCATTCATACTAATGTGTGCAGTAACATCCAGCTTCTCACCCTCCCTGTAATGTGGCAAGGAAGACTCAGAATACTCTTACACTCAAATGTTTCTTCAACACTTACTGCTGCAGGCATCTGGCCAAATAAAGAAGCACACTCAGTACTCAAAGTACACTTACCTTAGCTTTAAGCCCAAATCTGATTGTTCATTAGAACTGTTCCTTTTGCAATGTGAAAATAATTTGCACACATGCCTTTGTCACCTTGTCCATTCAAAAACATATGCTCTGTCGCACGCTCACTAACATTGCATGGAGACAGTCATAAGACAAATTAAACAACTGAATTGTGAAAGTTCTACCAGCTTTATCGTGACATCATGAATCTACCCAGTCAAACTTATTGCCAGTTTAAAGCTTCAACCAAGAGAAATTTCAGATCACCAAAGCACCAAGACAGTTTTATCAGCTATAGGCTGTGTCCTATAAAGAGATGTTCACCCATCAAGGAGTCTTCAAACCAGTAATATTATCATAAGTTAGAAAACATTTACCATTATACTATCGCAGAAACAATTTCTATTTTATGTTTACAAAGCACTACTTAGAATCTTAACTCAAGAAATTAACCTTGCTGCAACCAACAGAGAGATAAATAAAAAGGGGGAAACAATTCATCCCTCCTCTTCTCGGAACCTAACTGTTCAGGTATGTCATATGGAACTGTAATGAATTGGGGAATCTCACCTGGGGTCTGGTCACAAGAAAACAATGTGGTTGCAAACATTTCAGAAACAAATTGGAACCTTGCAAAAGGAAGTACAGAACTGCCAAGTATCAAGCTATCATTCAAAAACACTGATCAGTTTGTCAATTTAACTCTTCCTGTCAAAGCACCTAGAACCCCGACACATCAGCTAGTAGTAACGTAGGTTCTCCATATGGTCACAATGAGGAAACAGTGATAAGAGACAATAACAACACTTGATTCAGACATATTGTTCTGGACTTAATGTGCCTTTACTTTTAGTGTTCACTTATCTTTGGATGAATTTCAGCATCAGGATGTGCAAACATAGAACATGACTCCTCTTGCAGCTGCTATGTGGTGAGTCCCCTGCTCAAATGATTGTGCAGCATATAACGTCACTCTTATGTTGGAGACCTTTTCACCTGAGTACAGCAAGACACCTCATGACCCAATTATCCTTGTTTCAGCACATCTATTTTGTACTGCCATTTGTATTCTTCTCATAGAATATGCCTCAATGTAATTTATTTCTGGTGTAGCTTGTGGAGTTCTAATCTGTGTCATCAACTGCCACTTCAGAAGGTATCCTTGGTCACCAAGATCCGTCCATATAGAGTGTAAATACCATGTAGGACTATTGATTATTGTAGAATAAATATATTTAATCAGCTTCCAAGATGTATTATGTTCACTTTCAAGTTGTAGTTTTAATTGTTACATTCAAACTTGGACATTGATGGAACAGAAGGGTTTATTACTTTCAAATATAATGACGTGTATGCACTTTGGCCCACATTGCAAGTAATATTCAGACCACCCTCAATTTAAAATACAGAAGGGTCTCTCACTCACATAAACAAGACCAAACTTGTTCACTTGCTTTCTTTTTGACAAGCACCTAAATCTCAAGTTATTGTTATTGATCAAAAGACTTCAGAAGTCACTCCATGACGTAATGGACTCTTGAACTCATGAACTCTTCTGGGAAAGTGGCCTTAAGGTTTGTTTCTGTGAGTATAATTCAATAAAGCTTGACTGATTGGTGGGACAGCTTTCCCAATTTTGGCATAAATACCCAAATTTTAGTGCAGGTTTGACCAGGCTGGTCTTTTCTTGCCTGCCTCATGTGTTCATATGATATTATCCCACAAGAACTGAACTTTTTTAATAATTGAACAAGTTTAATGTCCATTACATTGTTCAGAGACAACTCAGCCAGTCATACTATACATGACCAAATCCTCCTCCCTCAGTTAAATTTTAACTCCTGAGGCCATTAAATAATTACTAAAAACAACTTGTCACAACTTGAAACTTTTTTTCCATAATTAGTGTCTTAGTACAGCAAGAACCTAAACTTTTATGGAGACTTCATCTCAAAAGACAGCCTTCTGCAATGTCTTTTTTTAAGCTAATATCACCTGAAATCCTATCTCAGCACCTTGGGATGTGCCTTCACTATAATGAGTAATAGAATGTTGGATGAATATCTTGGTGTCAAATCCCATTACAGGTACTTGATGCAAAATGGAGCCTGACACTCTATTTGATTACAAAGGGAATGTTGCACCATCAGAGGATGTGTGACGTTAAACCGAGGCCCCATCTGCTCTCTCAGTTTGATGTAAAAGATCCCATGACACTATTTTGAAGAAAAGTAGTATAGATCTCTCCTGTGTTGACTGCTTAAACAGATTACTTGGCTATTATCTTGTTTCTGTTTGTTGGAGTTTGCTCTTGCAATATTTGGTTGCCGCTTTCCTATTTATAATAGTGAATGAACTGAAACAAACTTAATTAGCTATAAAGTGCTCTAGGATCCAAAGGTTGAAAATTGCAAAATAAACAGAAGTCAAATATTTTTTCATTGTTCTCTAAACAAGAAATAATACATACTGTATGTGAAACTTTCCAGACGGGATTCATTCTTTGATGTGTACAGTCTGTTAAAACATTATTATCTTCAGTCTCCAGAGAATTCAAAATCAATGGGGAGAAGATAGCTGAAAAAGCTAATAATATATTAAGTTGCAAAGATATATTATCTGTGCATTTTACAAGATATAAAGGATAATAAAGAAAATGAGAGAAATTACTTATATTTCTTCACTATTAAAACTACTCCAAAAATAACTAAGTTATAGTTTAATAATATTACAAACAGGGTCTTACTACTGTTAAGCATGACATGACTGTTTCTTATTAACATCTTGAACTGAACATAAATTCTTCAGTAACATATCAGGATATAGTCCAAATTGGCTATCCACTTGTTGGGGCATGTGACTGCTCCCTGAAGAGTACTATTGCCAATTAATATTCCTAACCAGATATTTAATTGGCTCTTTTTGAAGGATTTAATTAACATAGCATCAATTCCTTAAACTGAGATTATTAGAAATCTTGTTACAGAGATAGTAGGAACTGCTGATGCTGAAGAATCTGAAATAACAAAGTGTAGAGCTGGATGAACACAGCAGGCCAAGCAGCATCAGGGGAGCAGGAAAGCTGACGTTTCAGGTCTAGACCCTTCTTCAGAAATGGGGGAGGGGAAGGTGATTCTGAAATAAATAGGGAGAAAGGGCGAGGCGGATAGAAGATGGATAAATGAGAAGATAGGTGGCAGGAGACAGACAGGTCAAAGAGGCGGGGTTGGAGCCAGTAAAGGTGAGTGTAGGTGGGGAGTTAGGGAGGGGATAGGTTGGTCTAGCGAGGACGGACAGGTCAAGGAGCCGGGATGAGGCCAATAGGTAGGAGATGGGGTGGGGCTTGAGGTGGGAGGAGTGGATAGGTGGGAGAAAGGACAGGTTAGGGAGGCGGGGATGAGCTGGGCTGGCTTTGGGATGTGGTCAGGGGAGGGGAGATTTTGAAGCTTGTGATGTCCACATTGATACCATTGGGCTGCAGGGTTCCCAAGCGAAATATGAGATGCTGTTCCTGCAACCTTCGTGTGGCATCGTTGTGGCACTGCAGGAGGCCCAGGATGGACATGTCGTCCAAGGAGTGGGAGGGGGAGTTGAAATGGTTCGCGACTGGGAGGTGCAGTTGTTTGTTGTGAACCAAGCGTAGGTGTTCCACAAAGCAGTCCCCAAGCCTCCGCTTGGTTTCCCTGATGTAGAGGAGGCCACATCGGGAACAGCGGATGCAGTATACCACATTAGCAGATGTGCAGGTGAACATCTGTTTGATGTGGAAGGTCTTCTTGGGGCCTGGGATGGGGGTGAGGGGGGAGGTGTAGGGACAGTTGTAGCACTTCCTGCGGTTGCAGGGAAAAGTGCCGGGGGGGTGGTGGGGCTGGTGGGGAGTGTGGAGTGTGGAGTGGACAAGGGAGTCACAGAGAGAGTGGTCCCTTCGGAAAGCAGATAAGGGTGGGGAGGGAAAAATGTCTTTGGTAGTGGGGTCAGATTGCAGATGGTGGAAGTGCCAGAGGATGATGCCTTGGATCTGAAGGTTGGTGGGGTGGTACATGAGGACAAGGGGGATTCTTTTTTGGCTGTTATTGTGGGAAGGGGGTGTGAGGGATGAGTTGCGGGAAATGCGAGAGATACAGTCAAAGGCATTTTTGACCTCCGTGGAGGGGAAGTTGCGGTCCTTGAAAAACATGGACATCCGGGATGTCCAGGAGTGGAATGCCTCACCTCAGGAGCAGATGCAGCAGTGGCGAAGGAGTTGGGAATAGGGGATGGCCTTTTTGCAGGAAGGTGCATGAGAGGAGGTGTATTCTAGGTAGCTGTGGGATTCGGTAGGCTTGAAATGGCAGCTTCCAGATGCCCCCCTTCTTCCTCTCCCAATCTATGTCTGCGATTTTAGCTCATTGTTTTTTCTTTATTCATTCATGGGATGAGGATGCTACTGGCCAGGCAGCATTTATTGTCCGTCCCTAATTGCCCAGAGGCCAGTTAAGTGTCAATCACAATGCTGTGGGTCTGGATTCACATGTAGGCCAGACCAGGTAAGGATGGCGGTTTCCATCCCTAAAGGACATTAGTGAACCAGATGGGTTTTTCCTGACAATGGGCAATGGATGAATGGTCATCATTAGATTCTTAATTCCAAATATTTATTAAATTCAAATTCCACCATCTGCCATGGTGGGATTCGAAAATGGGTCCCCAAAATGTTATTTTCTGATGAAGGGTCTAGGCCCGAAACATCAAGCTTTCCTGCTCCTATGATGCTGCTTGGCCTGCTGTGTTCATCCAGCCCCACACCTTGATACCCCAAAATGTTATCTGGGTCTCTGGATTAAATGTCCACAATAATACCACTAGGCCATTGCCTCCCTATTTACACTATTTATAGCTGCATTACACTTTAAGCGCATGAAATGTATAATCGTTTTGATTCAAGTTTCTATCAAGGTGCCTCTCAGCTATTAAATACCATGATCCTGAAGTGGTCCAGAAAGCATTGATGTTTGGCTGAGGAAGTTATAAAATGAGAAATTAGTGTCTAATTGGAATGTAACCAGCAAACCCTGAGCTATGCAGGAAATCCAGGTACAACCTTTGTAAGGCCGTCAGAGACACCAAGAGGCAATACCAAATGAATTGAGACCCAGACTAACCACATAGACACTCATCATTTGTGGCAAGGCTTACACAACGTAATGGGCTATAAAGCGACATTGATCAGAATTGCAAACAACAGTACATCCCTACCTGACGACCTTAATGCTTGCTTTGAACAGAAGGTGAGTGAAATGATGTCACCTATCCCAACTGCCTCAGATGCACCTGTACCCATGGTGACCATTGCAGAATTTAGGTCAGCCTTCTTGAGAGTGAACCAATGGAAAGCAACTGGCCTGAATGGAGTCCCCAGCCATGCACTCAGAAACTAACTGGCAGGAGTATTCGCAGACATCTTTAATCGCTCTTTACCACAATGTGAAGTCCCCACTTGCTTCATGAGACCACCATCATCCTGGTGCCAAAGAAAAGTCATGCGGCATACCTCAATGGCTACTGCCTGGTGGCTCTGCCCTCCATAATTATAAAGTGCTTTGAGAGGTCGGTCATGGCTCACATCAACTCCAGCCTACCAAATTGCCTTGATGCTTTGCAGTTTGCCTGCTGGTGCAACAGACGTCATCTCCCTGACCCTATACTCATCCCTGGAAACATCTGGATTACAAGGATACCTGCACCAGGCTCCTACTTATTGACTACAGTTCCACCTTCAACACCATAATTCCAAACACACTCATCTTTAAACTCCAAGACACAGGTCTTGGCTCCCCCCTCTGTAACTGGATCCTCAACTTCCTGACCCATAGACTGCAATTAGTAAGAATAGGTGACAACACCTCCTTCACCATAATCCTCAACACCAGTGCACCACAAGGCTGCGTACTCAGACCCCTACCAAACACCTTATACATTCATCACTGTGTGGTCAAATTCCGCTCCAACTCCATTTACAAGTTTGCTGACAACACCACCGTTGTAGGTCGGATCTCAAGCAATGATGAGACAGAATACAGGAAAGAGATTGAATGCTTAGTGGCATGGTGTAAGGACAACAATCTCTCCATCAACATCAGCAAAATGAGGGAACTGGTCATTGACTTCAGGAAGTGCGGTGGAGGGAACATCCCTGTGTGCATCAATGGTGCTGAGTTGGAGAAGGTCTAGGGCGTCAAATTGTTGGGAGTGATGATCGCCAACAATCTGTCCTGGTCCACCCATGTTGATGCAATGGTCAAGAAAGCATAATGATGTTTCTAATTCCACAGAAGGCAGAGGAAATTTGGCATGTCGACAAGAACTCTTACCACTTTTTATAGATGCACCACAGAAAGCATTCTGTCCAGATGCTTCACATCTTGGTTTGGCAACTGGTCTTCCCAAGACCACAAGAAACTACAGAGAGTCTTGAACAAAGCCCAGTCCATCATGCAAACTGCTTCCATCCATTGACTCCATCTATACTTCTACTTACCTTGGGAAAGCAACCAATTATATCAAAAACATCTCCAACCCCGGTTATACTCTCTTCCACCCTCTTTCATTGGGCAGAAGATATCAAAGTTTGAATACACATATGAACAGATTCAAGAGCAGTGTCTTTCCCACTGTTAGCAGATTTGTGAATGGACCTCTCAAATGTTGATGTTGATCTCTCTGCACCTGCTCTGCATCTGCAATATTGTATTCTTCACTCTGTTCTGCTATCCTGATACACTTTATATGATACGATCTGCCTATATTGCACACAAAAGAACACTTTTCACTGTAGATTTGACAACAATACATCAATCAATAAATCAAATGAAAAGTTGAATCTAGCATATAAGGAACTGTTTCATGTAAAACCTGCTTTTCAATATTACTTTCTATCGTGTGGAACAAGAACAGATGTTGCTGGAAAAGCTCAGCAGGTCTGGCAGCATCTGTGAAGAAAAAAGAGTTAATGATTCGGGGTCCTGTGACCGTTCCTCAGAACAGAACCCTGAACCCGGACCCGAAACGTTAACTCTGATTTTTTTCACAAATGCTAACCTACTGAGCTTTTCCAGCAACTTCTGTTCTTGTTCCTGATTTACAGCATTGTCAGTTCTTTCAGTTTTATTTTCTATCATGTGAGTTGTTCCACATACAATTTGTACTATTACTTCTTATAAATTCATTCATGGAAATTGGGCATCACTGGCTGGGCCAACATTTATTGCCCACCCCTAGTGAAGGTGGTGATGAACTGTAGGTAAACCAACAATGCTACTAGGGATAGAGCGCAGAATTTTGTTTCGGGTGCCGAAGTTAATGTCAGGCGGCCTATCCAGTTTCATTCCTTTTTTGAGACTTTTTCAATGATTGAATGGCTTGCGAGACCATTTCAGAGGGCTGTTAAGTGTTAAACACATTGTTCTGTCAGTGGACAAGACAAGGATAGCAGTTCCCTTCCCTGATGCTTTTTTTTCCAACAATAAGCAATGGGTTATCAAGGACTGTTGAATCCACATTTTTTAATTTAAATGTCTTCATCTGTCCTGGTGGAATTTGAATCCAGGTCCCCAGAATGTTTCCTTGATGTCAGAATTACTAATGCAATGATAGTACTACTAACCCATCGCCTCCCCAACATGTACTTAATTCTCAGAACTTTCAGTTCTGACCAAGAGTCACTGGACCTGAAATGTTAACTCTGTTTTCTCTTCACAGATACTGCCAGACCTGCTGAGTTTTTCTAGCAATTTTTGCTTTTGTTTTTGATTTCTAGCAACAGCAGTTCTTTCAGTTTTTTAGAACTTAATTCTGCTTTATTTTAAAGTCATGTTTCCTTCTGTCAAATCATAATCCAAGTTAAGCAGCTAGTTCGTGTATGAAAATGTGTGTGTATCTTCAGAGCTCTAAGAAAAACAGCTACTGAAAGAAACAGCAAGGAAGAATTAAAACCAGCAATGGAGTTTATTCCAGGTGGAGATAGTCTTCTAACTTCTTGTTGGAAAAGTCCACTCACTTAACCAGTCTGTGGCCCTCGTAGACCCTTTCATGACATCTTCACCATTTGCACTCCCATGAATTTTGTGTAAACTACAAACTTGGTGATGGCTGCCTCATATAAGTCACTAATATATATTGTAATTAATTGTGGCTCAGCACTGGTCCCTTTGGCACTCCACTAGTTCCAAATTGCCATCCTGAAAATGCCCCCTTTATCACACTATCTGTCTCCTGTTAGTTAGCCAATTCACTACCATGCTAATATACTACCCTGACACCATGGCTGTTGTCTTATTCAGTAGCTTTATGTAAGGACCTTATCAAACACCTTTTGAAAATCCAAATATATTGAAGCTGCCGATCCCCCTTTATCTATTGTCCTAAAGAAATTCAAATATATTCACCAGATAGGAATTCTCCTTCCTGAAGCCACACTGACTCTGCTTGATTATATTATTATTTCTAAATCCTCTGCTATTTACATCCTTTACTCAAATATTTTTTCAATGGCAGACATTAAGCTAAATGGCCCATAATTTTTGTCTTTTTCCTTTTTTGAACGAAGGCATTGCCTTGACAGTTTTCCAGTCCTCTGGGACTTCTCTAGAATTCTTCAAAAATTCCAACCCATCAAGACTTCAAAAGATGTCAGATAAGGTGCTCCACATAATGCGACTGAATAAGACAACAGCCATGATGTCGGGTAGTATATTAGCATGGTAGTGAATTGGCTGACTAACAGAAGACAGATAGTATCAACTCTCCAGCCCTACTTTTGCCCCTTGATTATTTAATATTTTTGCTATTAGTGTCTTGTGTCAGGAAGAATGATACAAAGTATTTATTCAACTTCCCCACCATTTCTTCGTACTCCATTATCATTTCCCCAGCCTCAATCTCCAGGAAGCCTATGTTTCCATTGGTCTCTCTCTTTTTTTATATTTAAAGAAGCTCTAAATAGCCTTTTAAAATTTATTTGTTAGTTTAACCTCAAAGTTTACTTCTTCCCTTTTCTATTGGGTTTTAAATCTTTCCCAATCTTCTGGAATCATAGAATCCCGACAGCACAGCAAGAGACCATTTAGCCTTCGAGTCTGTACTGACCCCCTAAAGAGCATCCTACACAGACCCACCATCCCTACTCATCCCCCTTAATCCTGCATGGGGTTTTTATCATGGCTAATCCATCCAGTCTGCCCAACTCTGGACACTTCAGGGCAACTGAGCATGGCCAATCCGCCTAAACTGCACACTCTTTGGCCTGTGGGAAGAAACCGAGCACCTGGAGCAAACCCACACAGACATGGGGAGAACGAGCAAACTCCATACAGACAGTCGCCCAAGGCTGGAATTGACCCCGTGTTCTTGGCCCTGTGCTGACCATGGTGAATCTTTCCCACCTTCTATCATTTTTTTCTGAAACATTATCACATCAGAGATAGGACTGACATAGGCATAACAGATCCTACAGCGAGAGCACATCTGTAACAGAGGAGAGATGTACTCTCAAGAAAGCCATTGAATGGCAGAAGGTTTGAGATTTTCAATCACTTAGCCCCATGTGTCTACTGACAACACATGGCCCAGCCAGCAATGCCCATATCCCTTGTATGATTTTTTAAAAATTGTGTCATGCTGAGAGACATTCCAGAATGAATGACAATAACAGATTAGGGAAAAATAGGAAATATTTGCAGAATCATAGAATCTGTCATTTTAAGTGCTCATCCAGATACTTTTTCAATGTTGCACTTGTGTGTTGTGAGCATTTTAATCGATACCTGTGTGGGAGAGATAAATTGACAATGAGGCTGATAACAAGCAATTTCAAAGCAACTTCCTCAGACAACTTCTACTGGTTCCAAAGCATCTGCTCAGAATATTAGATAACAAGGTGTAGAGCTGGATGAACACAGCAGGCCAAGCAGCATCAGAGGAGCAGGAAGGCTGAAGTTTCAGGTCTGGACCCTTCTTCAGAAAGCGTCCAGAAGGGTCCAGACCCGAAACGTCAGCCTTCCTGCTCCTCTGATGCT
>JAHRHZ010000248.1:48662850-48674837 GCA_024137785.1 Ginglymostoma cirratum | reverse complement strand
GGATGAACACAGCAGGCCAAGCAGCATCAGAGGAGCAGGAAGGCTGAAGTTTCAGGTCTGGACCCTTCTTCAGAAAGCGTCCAGAAGGGTCCAGACCCGAAACGTCAGCCTTCCTGCTCCTCTGATGCTGCTTGGCCTGCTGTGTTCATCCAGCTCTACACCTCGTTGTCTCAGATTCTCCAACATCAGCAGTTCCTACTATCTCTGCTCAGAATATTACTTGTTTGTAGATATACAATCTACATGTGAAATATAAGCAAGGGAAGCAGACATATACTGCTAACATGCTTTTGAGAGCAGCACTCTCTCAGAAGGAGGGAGGCATTGGCCTATTGGTATTATCACTGGACTGTTAATCCAGAGACCTGGCTAACATTCCGTGGACCCAGCTTCAAATCCCACCACAGCAGATGGTGGTATTTGAATTCAATAACGTATCTAGAACTAAGAATCTAATGATGACCATGAATCCATTATCGATTGTCGGGAAAAACCCATCTGGTTCACTAATGTCCTTTCAGGAAGGAAACTGCCATCCTTACCTGGTCTGGCCTATATGTGACTCCAGACCCACAGCAATGTAGTTGACTCTGAACTGCCCTCTGGGCAATTATGAATGGACAATAAATGCTGCCTCGCCAGCGATATCCTCATCCTGTTAATGAATAAAAAGGAAAAAATAGAAACTTGGGAATGCATGACATAGTGTGAAACTTCTAGATTCAATGAGAAACAACAACTTGACAATATTTGAAATTCATCAATCCAGCAGAGACACTGAACCTGAAAGACAAACATTTTGTTCAAATTGAGCAAACCGTGCAATAAGATGCAACCCTCCCAGTTCCACGGGAACTTGTGATGAAAGGATGGCCTTAAAGTATTGAGGATATACCTGTTGCTTTAAGAGAGTTTTAAGCACACAGAGATAATGTGATGGCCCAAGATGGCAAGTTGTACAAAGTAAATGGAGTCATTATTCCTAAGATGATGAGAAAAGGGATACTGAAGTGCATCCATGCAAGCTGTCAAGGAACTGAGTCTAGTCTGAGGAAAGCAAGAGATATGAGAAATGAGATTCAGAACAACATCAGCCAGTATAGTGCTTATAATGAATTCCAAGTTAAGCAAGCTAAAGATCCGTTTATGACACATTACATCCCAGACAGACCATGGATATGCTTCAAGTGGACTCCCTCACTTGCTATCTTGTCACAATTGACAACGATTCTGAAAACTGGGAGTTATACCAACTGACATCAGCTACTATGGGTGAAATTGCAGAAAATATGAAAGCATACTTCAGTAATTAAAACATTCTCGAAATTGTGATGAGTGATCATGACCCACAGTTTAGAAGAGTAGAATTCAGCCTCTTCGTAAAGGAGTGGCAAATTCAACACCATTCATCATCTCCACTGTACTCCCCATCTGATGGAAAGGCTGAGGTGGCACTGAAAATTATCAAAGCGATCATAAAGAAATTGAGCAAACCTAGAACAGAATTGTACAAGGCAACTTTGAGTGGAGAAATACAACTACTGAAGGCACAGAAAGTAGTCCGGTACAAAGATTAATGTTATGCTACACCGAAATTGTTCTTCCAATATAGCAAGCCAAATTTCACTTTGGTAAACATGCAAAGTCATTGTCAGAGCAGACCATTGGAAATCCAGTTCGAAAGCAAATATGCAACATTGTCAACAGAAGTCAGCCCACTGTGTTACCACATTGGCTGTATGTGGTAAACGTGAATGACCAGATATATTGTTGTAATTGCAGACATTTTGGGGACCAAAATGTTAGTGAGAAAAGAGAAAATGCTGAAGCTCCTGTAGTAGATAAGGGGAGCAAATCAAGTAGTCAAGGCAGACAAGAGCTTGGCACAGACTGAGGTAAGACTGATAAATTAAACTGCACTTACTTCAATGCAAATGGCCAGACAGGTAAGGCAGATAAACTTAGGACATAGTCGGGAACCTGGGACTGAGATATCATAGATATTTCAGAAATGTAGCTTAGGGATGAACAGGACTGGCAGCTTAAAGTTCCGAGGTATAGATGCTATAGAAGGATAGAAAGGTAGGCAAGAGACGAGGGGGAGTGGCATTTTTGGGATAACATTATGGCTGTACTTCGGGAGAATATTCCTGGAAGGTCGTCTAGTGAAGTTATTTGAATGAAACTGAGAAATAAGAAAGGGATGATCACTTTGTTGGGATTGTATTTATAGACCCCAAATAGTCAGTGGGAAATTGAAGAGCTCAGATATCTATAAGAACAATAGCGTTGTAATGGTAGGGGATTTTAACTTTTCAAACTTAGACTGGGCCTGCCATAGTGTTCAGAGCTTGGATGGGGAATAAATTGTTAAGTGTGTACAGGAAAACTTTCTTATTCAATATGTGGATGTACCTACTAGAGAAGGAGCAATACTTGACCTTCTGTTGGGAAATAAGGCAGGGCAAGTGACTGAGGTGTCAATGGGGGAGCACCTAGGGGCAAGTGATCATAATTCAATTAGTTTTAAAATAGTGATGAAAAAGAATAGAACTGATCAAAAAGTTGAATTTCTAAATTGGACAAAGGCTAATTTTGATGATTTTAGATAGGAACTTTCAAAAGTTGATACAGGGAGACCATTTGCAAGTAAAGGGATGTTTGGGAAGAAGGAGTTCTTTAAAAATGGCATTAACAGGAGTTCAGAGACAATATGTTCCTGTTAATGAGAAGGGCAAGGCTGGTAGGTGTAGTGGACTGCTGGATGACGAGAGAAATAGAGGCTCTGATCAAGAGAAAGAAGGAGGCACATGTCAGGTATAGACAGCTGAATCGATAAGGGCAGTAGGAATAGTATAGTTAAGAGAGAAATCTGGAGGGCAAAGAGGGGGCATGAGACAGCTTTGGCAAATAGAGTTAAGGCGAATTCAAAGAGATTCTATAGGTACATTAAGGGCAAAAAAGTAACTAGGAGAGAATATGGCCCTATAAAGTCTATGTATGGAACCACAGGAAACCGGTGATATACTAAATGAATATTTCATGTGTGTATTTATTGTGGAGATGTACACAGAAACAAGGGAACTTGGGAAAATAAAGTGATATCTTGAAAAGAGTTCGTATTACACAAAAGGAGGTACTGGAGGTCTTAAAATGGACAAAGGTAGTTAAATTCTCAGGACCTAATCAGGTATTACCCAGAATTTTGTGGGAAGCTAGTGAAGAGATCACTCAGCTCCTTGCTAAGATATTTGTATCATCACCAGTGACAGGTGAGGTGCCAGAAGACTGGCGGTTGGCTAATGTGTGCAATTATTTGACAAAGGTGGTAAGGAAAAGCCAGGAAACTACAGACTGGTGGATGTTAAGTCAGCAGTGGGTAAGTTGTTGGAGGGAATTCTGAGGGACAAGATTTACATGCATCTGGAAAGGCAAGGACTGATTAGGGATCGTCAACATGGTTTTGTGCATGGAAAATTGTGTCTTACTAACTTGCTTGAGATATTTGAAGAAGTGACAATGAAGATTGATGAAAGCAGAGTGGTAGACATTGTCTATATGGACTTCAGCAAAGTGTTCAACAAGGTTCCGCTTGGTAGACTAGTTGGCCAGTTTAGATCACATGATCTAGGGGGGGTGGTGCTAGCCAATTGGATACTAAATTGTTTGAAGATAGGAGAAAGAAGGTGGTGACAGAGGGTTGCTTTTTGGCCTGGTGGCCTGTGACCAGCAGTGTGCCACATGGTTCGGTGCTGGATCCACTGCTTTTCATCATTTGTATAAATAATTTGGGTGTGAATATAGGAGGCATGGTTACTAAGTTTGCAGATAACACCAAGATAGGTGATGTAATGGACAGTGAAGAAAATTATCTGAGAGTACAATGGGATCTTGATCAGATGGGCCTTTGGGCTGAGGAGTGGCTGACAGAGTTTAATTTAGATAACTGTAAGGTGTTGCATTTTGGTAGGGCAAACCAGGGCAGGATTTATACAGTTAATGGTAGGGCCCTGGGGAGTTGTTGCCGAACAAAAAGACGTGGGGGTGAAGTGCATAGTTACTTGAAACTGGAGTCGCAGGTAGAAAGGATGGTGAAGAGGGCATTTGGCATGCTTGCCTTTATTGGTCAGAACATTGAATATCGGAGTTGGGATGTCATGTTGTGGCTGTATAGGACATTGGTGAGGCTGCTTCTGGAATACTGCAAACAATTCCATTCACCCTTCTATAGGGACAATGTTGTTAAACTTGAGGGAGTGCAGAAAAGACTTACAAGGATGTTGCTGGGACTGGAGGCTTTGAGCTATAGGGAGAGTCTGAATAAGCTGGGGCTTTTTTTCTTGGAGCATCGGAGACTGAGGGATAACCTTGTAGGTTTATAAAATCATGAGGGGCAAAGGTCTTCTTCCTCGGGTGGGGGACTCTAAAATGAGAGGTCATGAGTTTATGGTGTGATGGGAAAGATTTAAAAAGGGCCTGAGGGGTAACTTTTTCACGCAGAGGATGGAGCATGAATGGAACAAGCTGCCAGAGAAAGTGGTGGGTACGATTACAACATTTAAAAGGCATCTGGATGGGTATATGAATTGGAAGGGTTTAGAGGGATATAGGCCAAATGCTGGCAAATGGGACTAAGTCAGGTGGGATGTTGTCAGCGTGTATCAGTTGGATGGAAGGGCCTGATTCCATGCTGCATGAATTTATGACTCTATATATCTTGAGGTGCTGTGCCTTCTCTCCAGATAGCTGATCAGGAAGAAGTGATCTCACCATCTGCACAGAGTACAGAATGACCATCAATTCCAGATATACACTTTCGCCTAGCAACAGAAACAAATGAGTAGTGAAAGATTCCATGGCACCAGTACTCTCAGTGGGAACAACAACAGTGCCGTTCCTTCATTGTCACTGGGTTTCAGTACTGGAACTGACTCCTTAATAGCATTGTGGGTCTACCTATACCAAATGGACTGCAGCTGTACAAGAATACAGTTCACCATCATGTTCTCAACAGTGATTAGGAATGGGCAATACATGCTGGTCCAGTCAGTGATGCCTGCATCTCCTGAATGATGAAGCAAAATTTAAAATGAATAGATACTCGTTACTGAAGTTGGAAATTGAACATTATTTGGTCATCATTATTGATCACTCACTGAGAGATTGTCATCAATGTGAAGCTGTTATCAATTAATCAAATCAAATATGAAAAAATTTATAGGGCCCTTGTGTGGCAAAGTGGTAGCATCCCTACCCCTGGACCAGGAGGCTCAGGTTCAAGCCTACCAGCTCCACACGTATGTAATAACATCTTTGAACAGGTTGATTAGAAAAAATATGAAATAGAAAAATAAATTTAAAAAATAAAGGAATTTGACTTTCAATCTAAGCAGTTAAGTGTTTGTGTAGTAATAATGTCACTGGCTTAACATTCCAGGACCCATGGAGGACATGGGTTTAAAACCCACTATGACAGGTAGTGAAATTTTAATTCAATAAAATCAGGTCTGCCAACCACATAACTACCGTCAGTTATTGTAAAAACCCATTTGGTTCACTGATGTCCTTCCAGAAACATAATTTGCCGTCATTACCTCATCTGGCCTACATATGGCTCAAAACCCACAGCATTATGGTTGACTCTTAATTATCTTCTCTGCAATAAATTACTCTATGACTCTGCTCTTTTTTTCAAACAGCTCTTTGACTCCATGACTCTCTCATTTAAAATTGTTAAATGGCAATAGAACATCTTGCTACTTTAGATGGCGCAATATACTTGTAACAGTTAAAATATTCCACGTAAATGCTCAGATATGATTAAAAATATAAGCTGTCAGTTACAGTGTCCAACTTAAACAAAAGATTAAGGAGAGAATGTTGTGAATTTGACAGAATTCTTGACCTCCAGCTGCACAGCCAGTGAGACTTCTATGGCATTTTTTTAATGGAGAGATCCACTGTATCATATGTCACTCTGCAATTAATAGGCCAGCAGAAGCCTTTCCTCCAAAATCAAGGACCCCAAGAGATTCTAGCCAGTTGCAGCCTCAACAACAAGTCAATGGCCGCTGCCTGTATTATACCCAGATCCAGGGACTGAAAATAGGAAGGGGCTTGTAGAGTGAGACTTTTGGGGAGGGCTACTGGCAGCATGGGCATGCTCTGAGCAAGCCTCCAAACTACCCACTTCCCAACCATGTTGTTCAACTGGACATTGAGTGCCTTTAAATGAGAGACCTTCCCTGAGAGCCAGCAAGGAAACACCTGAGTGTTTGTTTGTTGTCCCATCCACACTGAAACTGGATTAATACTTGAGGTGAAGCCTTTAATTGGGTACCAATTGCCCATTTAAGGTCCTTAATTGATGATGATGTGGGAAGGCTGTTCATAAGCCTTCGAACTACATGTTCAATCAGGTTGAAAGCTGAAAGACAGTGAAATCATCTGCCAACATCTTGTTGATGAAATGTTCACATCAGGAAATAGGCACAAGATTCTGGTCTCAGATTCAATCCATTATGGTTGCTCAAATATTAAAATAAAAAGAGATGACTGAAAAACTATGGTGATATTTGCCTTCTATGTTTATACACTCGCTGAGAAGTCAGAATTGGAGCAGAGATGTTCAAACAAGTGACAACCACCAAATCCCCAGTGATCTCCATGCTAAACTCTGTTTCTAATTAAATTTGATTTTTTTTTCTAGACTGCTGAGTTTGCTTGTTGAATTTGAATGGCCCAGGGGTCTATTCTCAGCATCAGTAATTAATTTAAGATTAAATCAACAATGAGGGAACAGCTTCAAGAACAGGCCCAACATGTAAATAAAATGGCATAAAAATATTACTGAAAACAGAAATAGAAAAGTGTATCTGTGGAATAGCCCTCAATTTCTGACTGGGAGAAGTGTGACTCCTGAAGCAATTAGTGAGTGAAAAACAAGTGGTCGACTCTGAACATTTTAAGTCCTATTGTGTAAGCTTTATTTGAAAAATTTTGGATGCTTTGCACTAACATGACACCCTCTCGTCCTGACTGGTTGCTGCTGCTGATGCTTTAATTAGTACTTAGCTCATTTAGCATGAACAAGTGAGAAGTATTGGATTCTGAAAAAGTCTACATTATTACAGCAGTGAATGATTAGTATAGCAGTTGTTCCCACTGTTGACTACAGCTTCTTCTGTGCTATGTCACAAGTTCAGTTATCAAGTTTATGAATTCAACTTTACCATGTCATGAATGATTAGCAAAATAATTTGTTTTTCTATGTGTTTCTATGACATTTTAGCTCTCTCTGACCATACTCATTTTGAGTCATTGTATCCCACTGCTGAAGGTGGCAACTCGGGTGCACTTAGAAATTCAGTGGATCATTTGTAGGTGGTACCATTCTGAGATAGGGAAGATCATGTAGCATTGCGGGCCTCCAGACTAGACATATACTGGGTTCATTAAGCCTTTGTGAATGAAAGGATGACATAATTCAGTTTCAGCATCTGGACAGTGCTACAGTCCTGCAAAACCCATATGAACAAGGTGATGAAGGCAGGCTTTAAATTTAATATTGTTAGGTTGGAGTTTGACCTTTTCCAACTCTTGTTGAGATAATTCTCTATTTTCACCTCCTCATTTGTCATCCACTACAATGACTGACAAATTCTCCTGACCACATCAGGACTCAGGAGGTTTTCAAATCTTCATCTGCACTGCTGAGGTAATTTACCCACCCTATATCCAGTGTCTTCCCTATCCTTACAATCCACTTAAAATAATTTGATATGGGGTATTGTTAAAATGTTACCGACCTTTCCTTTTTGCAACTATCAGGACAAATGCAAGATTATCAAATTTTAAACAATTATGATAAGTATTCAAGTTCTGGTTTTTGATAAGGTTTATAGAGAAAAATAATTATTTCCTTTGGTAGGAAAATCCAGAACAAGGATGAAGGGTCTAGGCCCGAAACGTCAAGTTTTCCTGCTCCTATGATGCTGCTTGGCCTGCTGTGTTCATCCAGCCCCACGCCTTGTTATCTCTGACACAAATGTAAAATTAGTTTTGCTATTCAGGAATGAAATCAAGAAACATTTTGTACTCAAAGGGTAGTTGAAATTTGGAACTTTATCTCCCCCAAAAAGCTGTGAACACTGGTTTAATTGAAAATTTTGAAACTTAAATCTTTTATTCTTTTATTCATTCACAGGATGAGGGCGTGGCTGGCCAGCCAGTATTTATTGCCCATCCCTAATTGCCTGTCTCCATCTAAGTCCTGGGATGTAGGCTGGTTCCTTTGCCTGTAGCTTCTCCAACTCTGGGTTGGATAATGGAGGTGTGTACTGCACTGTAAGCTGACCCCTAAGCCCAGAGCAATTCATTTTCTTCTTCAGTTGGTAATGGTGTAAAGTCTGCGACATCTACTGTGTCCATTTCATTCCCAGAGGTTTATTCAAAGCTAGGTGGAAGGGGGGTAACCCTTGGGTTCTGACAGCCTTGCCGGATGTTCTGAGGGGCCAGGCATGTTTTGCTCCTGCCCTGTTTGCAAGGTTGCAGCTTTCATGCGGTCCACATGCTTGTTCAGGACCACCTCTCCTACCCAAATTTTGTACATTAAAGGACCTGACCTTGTGCCAACCATGCCTCTTATCCATGCAGGGCCATTCCCATGGTTTCAACACCAAACCTCGTCCCCTGAAGTAATGTTGTGTCCAGTATTGGTGTTCCTGTGCTGTTTCATCACTCCCCCCAGGTCTGGTAAGATCAGATTTAACCTGATGCAGGGTCTTCTCCCCATTAGCAACTCTGCCGGAGCTGTCCCTGTAGTTGCATGAGGGGTGGTCCTGTAATCAAACAGAAGCCGGGCAGTTTAGTTATCGAGTGTTTCTTAAGCCTGCCTTCAAAGTTTGGACACTGTGAAGAAGTAGAGTAATAGAATCATAGAGTCATACAGCACATTAGTTCCAACTAATTCACGTCACCATATTCCCAAACTAAACTCGTCCCACTTGCCTGCATTTGACCCACATCCTTCCAACCCTTTCCTACTCATGAACTTATCTAAATGTTTTTTACATGTTCTAACTGTACCTACATCTACCACTTCCTCTGGCAGTTCTTTCCACACGCAAACCACTCATGGGCCGATGTGTGAGGGAGAGGTCTACAGCTACAACCAGTTATTGAGTTTTCACAGGTGAAGAACATTGGCTGAAGACCCTTGCATACTGCAAGAGGCAGGCATGTAGAGTGTCTACTCTCTAGCTATCTTGCACCATTGATCCTCTCTATGGGTTGCACAACCCTGACACAGTGACTGCTGGGATATCACTAGAGCGACATTCCTGTACAAAGATGGAAACAGTCAAGAGTGGCGAATGGAGGTGTGCCTAAGGTGTCAGAATGACCCAATGCTGTGTTTACACAATGCTGTCCCGGCTCCCATATGATGGACTAGGCGCTCAGCACATACACCCATCATTTGCACCTCATTAATGTTTATGAAGTGATGTCAGAGGACGTAATGAAGCATCTGGGCCCTTCACAGAGACACAAACAACTGCATGAAGAGTGAAAAATAAATGTTTAAAATGCATTTCTGAGCTATTTACAGAAGTGTCACTGTGCCACAGATGTGACCTCAGCACATTTTCCTCTACTTCTCCTTCCTGCTGGGTCTTAGTGAAATCCCTTTGTCTGCAGAAGAGGGAGGAGAATCTTTTTGAAAGGTGGAAGCCTGCTTGGCAGTTGTGCCCGTTGGTCCTGGTGGTTTGGTGGGCTGACACAAGGGGTATTTGTGTCTGGACAGCCCTGTCATGCTGTGGGTCTTCTTGCCCGAGGCAAATTGACTCTCCTTGGCTTCAGCTTCCATCAATCAGTTGGTCGGGGGGAGCGTGGTGGCTACTGCAGGTGGGGTGGCTACTGCAGGTAAGGTGGAGGGCTCGGCCACCTCAGTGTCCTAAATAGAAACTACTGAGGGGCCTGCATTTCTTTATTCTTTCATGGGATGAGGACATCGCTGGCCAGGCAACATTTATTGCCCATCGCACACAGCCCAGAGGGCAGTTAAGAGTCAACCATATTGCTGTGAGTCGGGAGTCACATATAGTCTAGACCAGGTAAGGATGGCAATTTCCTTCCCAAAAGGACATTAGTGAACCACATAGGTTTTTCCAGACAATTGACAACGGATTCATGATCATCATTAGATTCTTAATTCCATATATTTATTGAATTCAAATTCCACCAGCTGCCGTGGTGGGATTCGAACCCGGGTCCCCAGAACGTTATCTGGGTCTCTGAATTAACAGTCTGCCGATAATACCACTAGGTCTTTGCCTCCCCCTGCATGTGGCTCCCTCTCCAGAGGATGCTTCCTGGCACCACACTGTCTCCATGTGAGGATGGGCCACTGGACTAAGATCAAGGTTACCTGCCCTCTCTCACCACGCAGGCAGTGGAGAATAGGTTTGTACAGCTCTCGAGCATTCGGCCTGCCTCTCCATTGCAGCCACCAACCTGGCCATGGAGCATTTCCTGGTCGCAGGAATTGCTGCACTGGTGCAGCTTTTAGGCAGAGGGCCATTGTATCCCATATATGTGTCTGTTGTTCCTGATCCACCTTGTGCGTTTGAGTGATGCCCCCCATTACCAAGACCACAGGATTTGAGCAGATGCTTGGTCTCTGGCAGTCCCCAGAGTGCCAGTGGCCTCCTTCCTCACCCATCCATGTAACAGTTTCTGTGCAGTGCTCATCAGCCTATCATCCCACACTCTACGCACCTATAGAATCTACCAAGGTCTCTGCATCTGAGTTGGTGGGAAACGTAGGCAGGAGTTTTCTGATGCTTCCTCTGGGACCTCAACACTCATCCTCAGAGATTGGAGATTTGCCTGCTGGAGGAGATGGGCTATTCCTGGCAGATGTAATCAGGAGGTGACTGTATCTGTAAGACAAAAGAGGCAGAAGGCTTCATGACCAGTGTTTACAGTGGTGCTTACTGCTTGAAACTAACTGCGTGATTAATTTGAGTGTTCGAGTAGAATTACACGTCATACTTACTTGATTACTGGAACATGGATGTCTCTGCATTTCCAACAAGAGCGGTTCTAGTCTTCTTCTGCAAGGGGCAAGAATTTTCTCCTTGTAGGGGATGACATCTAGCAATGTTGTGCCCTGAGATGAATGCCTTCTCCTGAAATGATATATAGAAGACGAATAAGTAAGGTGCAAATGGATGGCACGGCTGGCGCACATAAGAGCAAAATAGTGGTGTCATTGCATGAGCCTTCAGGGAGGTGAGTGTGGTGGCAGAAATAGAATGAGTATGAGGTAACAGAAAGCACAGTATGACAGTTCCCCTGGCAGAGTGCAGAAGGTCATTGACCTTCTTTCTTCACTGGAACCTGGTCTTCTGTACTCGAGATGGTGTTCTCCGACCAGGCTGATACAACCTGAGGCATGGCCTTGTCTGATATTTCTCTGGGAAGAAGACTCCTCTTCGCTGCACCACTCCATTGACAAGGACCTCCAGGTCCCTATCTAAATTGGTACCAATTTCCCCATCTCAGCCATCTTTCCTCACAGTTTCCAAAACTGAGCAGAGCAGCTTCCAGATTTAGTGTCCCTCCACTGTACATTGGGCTTTCAAAGATGGTGCAGATGCAAGGGATGCTGGTTTTTTGGGCAGATATCCACTGAGTGGTGAGTTCTTCCAGGAAGGGCATATGGTAAAATGAGGCAGAAATTAGATGTTAGAGGCAGCTAGGGGCAGATCAGCAATTAATGTGGTGGGTTCGATAAAGTATGGTGAGAAAACGCGCTGCATCTCACAACAGCATTCCCTCCAAAAAACTCAACTTAGCCAAAAAATCATAAGATTTGGACCAGAGATAAAAGGTACTGCAGATGCTGGAGAATCCGAGATAACAAGCATGGGGCTGGATGAACACAGCAGGTCAAGCAGCATCATCGGAGCAGGAAAACTTGA
>JAHRHZ010000248.1:48600089-48662450 GCA_024137785.1 Ginglymostoma cirratum | reverse complement strand
ACCCTTCATCAGAAATGCATTTCTGATGAAGGGTTTAGGCCCGAAACATCAAGTTTTCCTGCTCCGATGATGCTGCTTGACCTGCTGTGTTCATCCAGCCCCATGCTTGTTATCATAAGATTTGGACCATTGTGTTTGTTGCGTGAATTCTGAAATACCCTCATTTTGAAATCTAGTGGATCTTAGCTACACAGGAAAACTGTAGAGATTTTTTATTCTTCCATGGATGTAAACATCACTGGCAAGGCCAGCATTTGCAGTGTAGCCTGATTGGTATTTGGGAAAGTGGTACTGCTACAGTCCATCTGATGTAGATATACATACTGCAGTTAAGGGGTGGCCTTTATATTGATCTTTGATGAATGGCTCAAGCAGGCCTGCAGTCCCACAATCAATGGTTTGATAGACTGTAAAAATGGCAATCATCTGAAACACACGATTCACTTTCCCTGTTCACATGCTAGTCTGTCTCGTGACGTAACAGATTGACATCATGACATAGTTTATTAAGTATGTGCATTGTCCAATTTGTCAAGACCAAACCTATGCTTTGATTCCCTCCGAATACAATTTGCTATCAGTCTCCCAGTGTTTGGTATAAATTTGAGACAAGTTATCAAACCATAAATAAAATAACATCTGTAAGCTGCAGCAAATGCCATGTGGTGAAGCTCCAATCAGAGTGGGGAACTTTAATTTTACAGTCAATGATAAAAATGTCAGTTTCTGAACAAATTTGTGCAGTAACCAGTGAATGATGGCTATTCAGTTGGTACATTCATTTACATTTTCAAAAGGGATCTTATATAATTCTGCATGAGCTTTCTAAACGTCAAAGATTGAAAATTTATTTGGCAAAGTGCTGATAGACTTGTGAAATTGCACCAGTTCTGAGTCAACTACTCTTTACACTATTCATAGATAATATGGAGGTGGTGGATATTTCTAATATAAAATCAGCTGATCTCTGCTGACTTATTAGAAATGTCAAAGATTTGCTGAGCTAAGAGTTAAGAAGTAAATGTAAACACATGATTTTCAGGTAATGTATGGTGGAACAGAACATGCGCATGCACAGACAGCAAAGACAGAATTAAACTTGGTTCTAATTATGAAAGTATCAGGGAAGCCATTACAAACAGAGTTGTGAAATAGTAAGATGCAAAGGTACTTGATTCGATTTCAAATCAAGTTGTAACTCACTGTTGCTAACTATCTAATAACAACAAATATTCTAAGTAGGGCAGTGTGATCTGAACCAAATAATCACATTCTTCACATTTGTTGCCACTAGTGCATTTGCATTCTTTTCAAAGGCACACCTAGAAATTGCTTGATAAGACACAGCCAGATATAAATTGTTCAGGTGCTTTATTTCACAGTAAGCAAATGTACAGAGCAATGGACACAATTGGATTTATTCAATACAGCTAGCACAACTTAGTTACATAATTATTAACATGCTGCATTTTCCATTGTACTGGGTTGTTTTGGTGAACAAATTAGGCCTGTTTTCAGGTTGAGAGATGCTGGCAGCACAAAGCAGGTTGTATTGAGACAGGCAGAACATAACATCTACACAGCCTTCTCATTCAAATGATTCCTTGTTGACATAAGTAGGGCACATGCTACTGGCTGGCTCAGAGTACAGCAGGGAGCCCAACAGCAAGCGTGATAACATATGGTCCATTTAGTTTGTTCCTCTGAAAGGCAACTTGCCTCCCTTCAAGGGGAGCAGCACACATTGGGACAAATTTGCTGCTCACTAACTGCACTGATACTGTTTGAAGAAGAAACTGCACAAATGGAGCACCAGGGAAGGGAGGAGGCTTTTATGTTCACAGAAGTAATCAAGGTGATCAGAAGGACAGAGTTCATACTTTCACCTGGGCTGGGAGCTATCAAGGTTCATCTTAAGAAGGGAATGGGAACAAATGATGGGTGAGGTCAACTCCCAGATCTTGCCTGAGGACCCAGTACCAATGCAATCAATAATTTCACACAGGTGGCAAAGTCACTGATTATATCCTCATAAATCATCCTGTACTCACCACACCACCAACTTTTCATGTTGGTCACTGCAATGCCACCACTCCCTTTAGCAATATCAAGCAATCATGACTGAGACCCTAACATTCATATACTTGACATCACTGTCACCCTTTCCAATGCTGCCAGCCTCTCACTGGTCTCCTGCTGCTTCCATGCATCTGCTATTCATCTGTGGTAGGCACATTATCAAGACATAGTGCAACACAATCACTGGCATACTTCTGTATCTGTTTGGCATACAAGATGACCCAGAAGCACCAGTAGTGGAGCAGAACCAGTAGGAGCCAAGTACACCCATTATCCACTGAGTTCTACAAAGGAATTGGTGCTCTGCATTCTGGGATTTCACTACGGCCTGTGAGATCTATCATCATTGGGAACATTCAAGATAATAGCAACATTTTGCAATATGCCCCTTTTCAAATCTCAACCTATCCTCACCCAGCCATTGGACATGATGTGCAAGCTGCTGATGGTGTGACCACAAACCTCGTGTTTCCCACTCCACTTTGAATCACTCACCTAAACATTCTCATTCTGATGAAGCATTGTCACTTCATCTGACACAGCAACCAGTTGATATATTAGCACTACTCATATCTTAGAGGCCAGCACAGAACCAAGATGTGAACCCAGTCAGCCACTGGCTGAGTCAATTCCAGCCAGGGCAGAGGAAAGGATATTCATGTGGCAGCTCGTTGTATGGTAAGAGCATAGATGGCTTCTCTTGCAGGGGACTCAGATATTAGCACTGAACGACACACAAGGAGAACACTGAGAATATGCACCCTGAGATGCTCTGTGCATTAGTAGTCCTGAATGATAGCCACTTGTCACTCTCAAAAAGCATGATAGAGATTTCTGCAGTGTGTTACATTGCAGTCAATTCTTCATTATAGTCAATTCTTTCCAGCTTGGAGGTGGTGGCTAATTCCATGACAGCACTTGCTGATCCACGTGTGATGCAGTTCCTGGTGGCGACATTATAGTGCAACAGAAACCACACAACATGAGTGTTGTAAGAGTTCAGACTGAGGTCATGCGATCCATGTTTGCTGCCATGCATAGTCATTTCAGTGCTCAAACAAGTATGCAGGCCCTGATAGCAGTCCAGCAATCTGCCCTTTAGCAGATTAGTAGGACCTGGGGCACACCCAGAGGGGAGTGGCAGAGACACCATGGAACATAAACCTGTTGTCCTCAATCAGGATGACAGCATCTACACTTTCACCAGTGCCGTGGCATTGTTGTTGCCTATGTCACAATCTCCATGGAGACCAGTAACTTTTAAAAAAGAATTTGTTAATTGAGAGAATGACAAGATTTTGTGTTGTGATTTATTATGTTGGCGTCTGGTGGGTTCATATTTCTAAGACATTTGTGTGTCATGAATAAACATGAAACATTTTTCAATAAAATTCTACCTTCAAGATAAAGTCAATGGTACATGAGAGTCTTTTGGTCTGGTTCACTATCATTTAAAGATGGCATGTACCTGTCACCTTTGGCAAGTTCTGTGTCTTTGGTTATCTTTGTTTAACTTGTTTTATACAAGGGCTGGGAGCAGATAATGGACTCTTGCATTAAATCTCTAGACAAGCGTGAGTCAATGGTGAGGGGAATTGTGGGGTGTGGTCACAGGCAAGGAAATAGAAAAGGCTTGGAGATTGGGGTTTGGTTGTGGGAATGGGCAGTCAGGTGAAAAATGCAGGACCAAAAGGTCAGTATCATTACTGACCAAGTGTTGCTCAATCTCAGAATGTTGGCTGTAGAGTGCTCAGAGGGCTATGAGTTCATCGACAACACTTGAGTTAGCCTTGCTGAGACTGCACTCAGTAAAATCCTTTGCAATGAATGGGAGGGCCAGTTTAGCAGACGTATCAGCCATGTTTTAAAGAACAGGGAGTATGACAACGGACACTAATATGAGAACTCAATAAAGAACGAGCAGAAAAACACCAGAGATGACCCAGAAATTCTAATAGGGGCAGAAACCCTATTTCTCATACAAAAAAAATCACGAATACATTTATCTAATTTCTACTCTGGAAAGTTCTGGGCAGGAGCCGGCTGTTATAAAACAGGAAGACCTGTCCAGGGATCCTTACAGCCAGCAGAGAGGATAACTGTCAAAACCATTCCCCTTTTGCAGCAGTAGGTGTGCCATGTCCTGTTGCAGGCAGATAGGACAGTGAAAAGGGCATTTGGTACGCTTGCCTTTATTGGTCAGTGCATTGCGTATAGGAGTTGGGAGGTCATGTTGCGGCAGTACAGGACATTAGTTAGGCCGCCTTTGGAATACTACATTCAATTCTGGTCTCCCTGCTGTAGGAAGGATGTTGTGAAATTTTAAAGGGTTCAGAAAAGATTTACAAGAATGTCAGATTAGCAATAGTAGCAGTCAGGTCTGGTTGAGGGGTGTCAGGACTCAGACCTGTAGTCAGGGGCGTCAGAGGTGAAGCAGGGGATTAGTTAAATATCTACCCAGGAGTTAGAGAAGGTTTTTCATCCTTAAACGTTTCCTAGGTAATTTTAAGCTTCAGTGAGTTGGAACCCTCAGTATTCTCTGACTTTAAGGGTTTTTTTTAACCGAAGGCAGATGCAGGTGAAATACCCATTTGGAATCTTCCACAATCTGGGCAATTTCCTCAGAGTCAGCTCAGTGGGGATTTCTTATGGTCCTAATGCCTAGCTCCAGGTCTAAGCTGCTGCAGCAACATCTGGCCATCAGAATATATGGGTCATTGTTTTTTCCAGAGTCAAGGAAATATCCTTAATTCCCTTGTAACTATCAGTGAAGCATGCCAGCACATTTACATTCTAAGCCAGTTTCAATAAAATAACAATGATGCACACATAATTAAAATGAAACCAGCAAAATATGAAATAGTGAAATTTAATTTTGAGAAACTCCTATGGCACCTCTGTGCTCAAAAATCTTATGTCAATAGCAATGAACTTAGGCAGAAAAGTTGTGGCTGTCCATGATGCAGGGCCTCCTTGTTTGACTAGAACACTCTACAATAGGGCACACCCAGCTGCAGCATTATCAGCTAATGACACCCGCATGAGTGAAATGTTTTCCCAACTGCTAAATCAAATGTGTTTTGCATTTGCAGTGCTGAAACTTCAAATTTTAATTATAATTAAAAAGATAAAAAGGGAAGAAAATAGAAGTGGCGCGTAGTTCAGGTTATGATATGAAAGAGGATCTGCTGTTGACAAAATCCAGTCTTGAGAGTCTACTTGTAAATTTAGAGGTTGCTGCCATTGCTTCCAAGCATAAATACCTTGGAAGTTCTTCTAAGTGAAACAATCCAAGCTTTCTTTTGATCTCTAACAATTAAATCACCCAGGCTAACTGTCACATAGGCTTCAGAATAAGTCACATGACTCTAAATTTGATTCATCGTAAATTTAAAAATACACACAATACTAATCTTATATATCTTCTAATTCGAACCCCTTTCAATCAGCCAGCCCAAACTGTTGCTGCCAATGCTGAGACCAGTCAGGCCCTCAAGGCCCGGACTGATTCAGCTCACCCTCAAGGCCATCTGCGGTCTTCCCCACAGAAAATCAGCTGCCTTTCACTGGCTATGCTGCAATCATTGTAACAGCACTGTATAGGAGCAAAAGACCAGGTAAGGCCACCTCCAGAACAGGCATTAAACAAACACACCAGGGGTGTGATCTGCAGTGCCTTGCATTGCCTCATAGTTTAAATTTAATCTTTACAGTTCAAGTATCATTCTGGTAAATTAACATTACACTCCCTCGACGCTTAATATTGCCTTTCCAATGCTTGGTGACAGAATACTCTCAATACCGTACTCCAGATAGGCTCTAAACAGAAATATGTTTTGCTGAAGCTTGACATTCCACCCCCTTATATTCTAATCATTTTGATGCAAAGTCTAGCATTCGATTGATAATTTAATGCACCTTTGTATGGCGTTTTAATAATCCATGTATCTGTAAATCCCAGGTGCTATATAATTGCAAGTATTTTGCTACACAAATAGGGATGTACTTTGAATAAAAATAAATCCTCTTGGCCTCTCATTTCTTTCAGGAACAATTTGAATCTTTAACAGGGACATTTGGTCATGCTTGTTCTTGTTGTTGAGTAGGCTTATTTTGTTCCTGAAATTCAAAAGAAATTTGAATTATATTTGCATTATATAACAAAGTGATTGAAGGACATTTTTGTTCTTCATCAAGACAACTTTTTTCTAATTCTTCATTGTTTTTCAGACTTACGTATTGTCAATTATCTATAGCACCCTTAAAACAGAGAGAGATTTAGGTTTAATATGAAATAGCTTATTCAGAAAGCTTTCAGGCTGATAACGTACAAAGGTCAAAGCATCAATGACTAAATGTTAATCGCTTTCAAAGCGCAAGATGTATTTTTTATTGTAGTGATTACAGGTAGATATGGAAACAAATAAATTAATCAGCTTTATTGCCTTTCTGCATAATATAACAGGCTGGAATCAAGTTTAAACAAAAATGAAGGTGATTCTTCCCATTCACTGACAAGTCTTCAGTGGTGGAGGTAATTAGGAAGGCAAAAACAACTTATATTGTATAGTATATTTAATTAAATTAGGAACATTATAAAATAAAGAGTGATATTGAGCCACGTAACAAGAAGCTGATGACAAATTGAAACTTGGGGTCATTTTTACCAACACAGTGAAGGTATTCCACAAAGCAGTCACTCAGTCTGTGTAGAGGAGACCACATTATGAGCTGTAAATCCAGTAGATTAGATTGAATAAAGTACAGGTAAATTGCTGATTCACCTGAAAGGTGTGTCTGGAACACTGGATATGAGGAGGGAGCAAGTAAACAGGCAAGTGTTGTATTTTCTACAATTATGTGAGAAAGTGCCGTGGGATTGTAAGGAAGTTTAGGAGTGGAGGAGAAGTGAACCAGGGTGTCCCAGATGGAATGGTCCCTGCGGAAGGCTGACAAAGGAAGGAAGGGGAATATATGTCTGGTGGGTGACATCACTTTCAAGGTGATGGAAATGGCAGCATATAATCTTTTGGAGGCTGGTGGGGTGGGAAATGATGACCAGGGGAACCCTGTCGTTGCTGTGGGAGGATAGGAGAGGGATGACAGCAGAAATGTAGGAAATGGGTCAGACGTGGATTTGTAGCTTATTAGCTATGCTGGCAGGGAATCCTTGGTTAGGAAAAAGGCTGACATTTCTGAGAGCTTTCTGTGGAAGGTGGCATCATCAAAACAGTTGTATGGCGATAGAAAAACTGGGAGAATGGAATAGAATCCCCACAAGAAGCAATGTATATTGATGTACTGTCAAGGTAACTGTGAGGGATGGATCAGGTAGAGGTGGGAGTGGGGTGGAAATTGGAAGCAAAATTGTTCCATTTTTCTAATTCCAGATGAGACAGGGAAGCAACACCCATGATGTCATCAATGTACCAGTGAAAGAGTTATGGGGAGGGTCCCAAGTTGGACTGGAATGAGGAATGTTTTGCATAACCCACAAAGAGACAGGATTAACTGGGGCCCTTGCAGGTATCCATGGCCACCTCTTTGACCTGAAGAAAGTGAGAGGAGTTAAAGGAAAAGTTGTTCAAAATGAGGGTGAGATCAGCCAGGTGGAAGAGGGTGGTGGTGGGTGGGGATGGTACAGGCCTTCTTTCCTAGAAGAATAAGAGATCCCTCAAACCATCCTGATTGGGAATGAACATGTAAATGGATTGCACATCCATGGTGAAGAGAAGGTGGCTGGTGCCAGGAAACTGGAAGTTTTGAAACCAACGTAAAGAGTCAGAAGAATTGCAGATCTAAGTGGGAAGGCACTGGACAAGGGCAGAAAAAATAAAGTTGAGGTTGGAAGAAATAGGTTCCATGAGGCAGGAATGGGCAGAAACAATGGCTCTTGCTGGGCAGTCCTATTTGTGTATTTTGGGGAGATGATAGAAGTGGGGTGTACAGGCTTGGGAGAATATGAGATGGAAAGCTGTGGAAGAGGTGCCCCCTAACATCAAGCCAAATTTTATCCAATTGGCTAGCTCTCCCTGGATCCCATGTGATATAACCTTACTAACTACTCTACCATGTGGAGCCTTGTCAAAGGCCTTGCTAAAGTCCATGTAGATGATGTGGAACTTTGTCAAAGGCCTTGCTAAAGTCCATGTCAACAATATAAACCATTCTGCCCTCATCTATCCTCTTGGTCATGTCCTCAAAAATTTAAGATAACAAGGTGTGGAGCTGGATGAACACAGCAGGCCAAGCAGCATCATAGGAGCAGGAAAGTTTGACGTTTTGGGCCTAGACCTTTCTTCCCAAGGATCTAGGCCCGAAACATCAAGTTTTCCTGCTCCTATGATGCTGCTTGGCCTGCTGTGTTCATCCAACTCCACACCTTGTTATCTCGGATTCTCCAGCATCTGCAGTACCTATTATCTCCTCAAAAATTTAATCAAGTTTGTGAGACACAATTTCCCATGCACAAAGCCATGCTGACTCTCCCTAATCAGTCCTTACCTCTCCAAATGCATGTACATCCTGTCTTTCAGAAAACCCTCCAACAACTTACCAATTGAAAAGCTGAATATTATTTGAATTGGTAAGGATTGCAGAAAGGTTCGGCACAGAGGCATTTGGGAATTCTTGTGCATTAATCACAAAATGCTAGAATCCAAATTCAGTGAGTAAGAGGGAAGATAAATGGACTGCTGGCTTTCAGTTCAAAGTAATGTAAAAATAGGATATCTTGCTAAAACTGTCCAAGGTACTAGACAATCACAACTGGAATACTGTAAACAGTTTTGGGCCCTTTATCTGATATATACTGGCATTGGAGGTAGTCCAGAATAAGTTCACTGGGATGATTTTAGGTATGGAGGGACAGTTTTATCAGTAGAGATTGAGTATGTAGGGCTTGTATTCATTGATATTGGGAAGAATAAGAGGAGACTTTATTGAAATGCACAAGGTTGTTAGGGGACATGACAGGGTAGATGCAGAGATGCTATTTCCCTTGTGAGAAAGTCAAGGACCAGAGGCCATAATTTCAGACTAAGACATTGTCCATTTAAGACAGAGGAGAATCTTTTTCTCACAGAGTGTGGTCAATCTGTGGAATTCTTTACTGCAGAAGGCTGTTGAGGATGAGTCATTAAGTATATTCGAGGATGAGATAGACAGATTTTTAATCAGTAAGAGAAACAAGAGTTCTGGGAAAGGCAAGCAAATGAAGTTGAGGAATATCAGGTTAGCCATGATCTCGTCAAATAGCAGAGCAATTCAACGGGCGGAAGGGCCTACTTCTGCTCCTACATCTTCTAATTTAGAAACATAGAAAATAGGAGCATAGAAAAAAGCAGGCCAGTTAGGTCATCCAGCTTGCTCCACCATTCAATATTACCACGGCTGATATTCCGTTTCAAAAACAAATACTCTTGCTTTCTCCCCATAACACTTGACAATTTTGGTGTCCAGATATCTATTTCTGAAGTATATTCAGTGACTTGGCTCCCACAGCCTTGTGTGGTCGAGAACTCCACAGGTTAATTCCACAATAAGTGAAGAAGTTTCTCCTCATCTCATACTAAATGGTCTACTGTGTATCCTGGCAGCATGATCCCTGCTCACCCTGGCCCCTGAAACAGGGGAAACATCATCCCTGCACTCAGTCTGTCCAGCCCTGTCAGAATATTTGTTTCACTGAGATCCCCTCTCATTCTTCTAAACTAAAATGAATATAGGCCCAATTGACCTAATCTCTCCTTATGTAAGAAATTTGCCATCCCCAGAATCAGTTTGGTAAACCTTCACTGTACTCCCTTTGTGACAAGTATATATTTCTTAGGTGATGAGAATAAATGTACTGTCACCTCTCGTAGGTCTACCTTGCCAGTAGGCTAGGCCATAACAAGGAATAGTGTTGTTTGTGTCTGGAGCATAACCTAATGTTCAGAATCATACTTTACAGACAATGTCAGGCCAATGCTCAACTAGTCTGTGGGACAGCTGTCACAACCCTGAGATGTTTGTAAAAAGGATTTTGCATGGACAGGGCTGGGTATCATTCTTTCTCTTAGACATAACAGTGTTTATCTCCAACTGAGTAACATTCTTAGCCATTTCAAAAGGTATTTAATAGTCTACCACATAGCCAAGGATCTGGAATCACACATAGGCCAAACTAGGTAAATAGATTTTGTTCTCTAAAAGGGGATTAATGAACAAGGTGGATTTTAACAACAATTGGCAATGGTTTTGTGGTCACCATCAGAATAGCTTTAAATTCCAGATTTTCTGATTGTACTCAAATTTCAGCATTTGCTGGGGTGGGATTTAAACCCATGTCCTCAGAGTGTTATGAATCCAGTGACACCACCAATATACCACCATGTCACCAGCTCAATAATTTTTTCTGACTTGTGCACAATTAAGCCACCAGGTTTCTCAATCTTCCCGAGTCTCTCAATTTTAAAAAATCTGTTTTTTAATTTTTGCTTCCAAAACAGAAAACTTTGTATTTTTCCCAATATATTTCCTCTGCCATGTTTTTTGCCAATTGTGCAGTTGTTTATCTCTTTTCAGCCTCCTCAGAACACTGGAGAAGGGTCATGTCGACTTGAAATGCTGTTTCTCTCCACAGACGCTGCCTGACCTCCTCAGTATTCCAAGCACTTGTTCTTATATATATCGGCACGGTGGCTCAGTGGTTAGCACTGCTATCTCACAGCACCAGGGACCCAGGTTCAATTCCATCCTTGGGTGATTGTCTGTGTGGAGTTTGCACATTCTCCCCGTGTCTGCGTGGGTTTCCTCTGGATGTTGTGGTTTCCTCCCACAGTCCAAAGATGTGTGGGTTAGGTAGATTGACCATAGTGTTCAGGGATGTGTAGATGAGGTGGGTTATAGGTGATGGGTTGGGGTGGACTTGTTGGGCTGAAGGGCCTGTTTCCACACTGCAGGGATTCTTTGATTATAAAATTCTTATATTTTGGTCATGATTCCCATTTTACCATAATGTTATTAATTAATCCTGTCACACTGCATAGTATCGGGTCTAAAATAGACTGTTCCCAATTGGTACAACATACCAATCTAGAAATTTTACTTGAATGCAGTCCAAGAATTTGTCGTCCAGACTTATACCTTTACATAGAACATAGAACAGTACAGCACAGTACAGGCCCTTCGGCCCATGATGTTGTGTCGAACTTTTACCCTAAACCTAAGGTCTATCTAACCTCCAACGCTACCTTATACTATCATCCATATGCCTACCTAATAGCCGCTTAAATGCCCCTAATGAGGCCGACTCCACTACCCTCTCCGGCAATGCATTCCACGCCCCTACCACTCTCTGAGTAAAGTACCTACCACTGACGTCTCCCTGACATCTACCTCCTTTCACTTTAAAACTATGTCCCCTCGTAAAAGCCAGCTCCACCCTAGGAAAAAGTCTCTGGCTGTCTACTCTATCTATACCTCTGATCATTTTGTACATCTCTATCAAGTCACCTCTCATCCTTCATCGTTCTAAAGAGAAAAGCCCCAGCTCTCTCGACCTTTCCTCGTAAGACCTTCCGTCCATTCCAGGCAACATCCTGGTAAATCTCCTCTGCACCTTTTCTAACGCTTCCACATCTTTCCTGTAATGAGGTGACCAGAACTGGACACAATACTTCAGATGTGGCCGAATCAGGCTTTTGTATAGCTGGAGCATAACTTCACAGCTCTTGAACTCAGTCCCTCTATTAATGAAAGCTAAACACACTACTCCACACTATTGCTATTGTGTAGCTTGGTTGGTGTAACTGAGTTAGTATAATTTGAGATCAAGCCCCCCTTGGGAATTGAATACAAAAATTATGGCTGACACTCCAATGCAGTACCAAGAAATTGCTTCATTGTTGGAGGTACTGTTCTTTGGATGAGTTGAGACCTGTCTGCTCAGGTTGTTATGAAATATCCCATGCCAATATTTCTAAGAAAAGCAGGGCATCTTCGCCAATATTAACTGAAAATTACCAAGTCTACATAGCATCTTGCTTTCTTATTATCACAGACTTACAAAAAGGGTTAGCAGGATTTTCGAGTTACTGTTAGCTTTAAAAATTATTGGTCAGTTTTTGGATGTTTTCTGATGCCTTGCATTCTCTGTGACAACTTTTGATCTCTCAAATACATCAATAACAATAGTCAAGAGCAATACAATTAGGTCATTCCATAATTCTTGTCCCATGTGTGCTTCATACTGAAATTCCGTAAGTTGTTCTATTTGTAAATAAACTTCATCCTGTGCCGCGTGGCGGTAACACTGTCACCTCTTAGTCAGATGGTTGTCAGTTTAAGTTCCACTTTGGGACTTGAACACATCAAGTCTGACATTCCATCGCAGTGCTGTGGGAGATGTCACTTCTTGGATCATAAGTTAACTCAAGGTCATGCCTGATCTCGGAGTTGAATATAGATGATCCCAAGGCATTATTTTGATAAAGAACAGCTGCAAACGCTCAGCAGAATCTATGGGGACAGGAAAACCAAGTTGTCGTTTCAAGTTGTAGATCGTTCAGCGGAACTGAATTACACCCACTGTCCTGACTAAAATATTTCTCCTGCAATTAATTCTTTTTTAAAAAGCTATTTCGTCATTAGCCCGTTGGTCGCTCATTTTCCCACCCTTACAGCATTAACTGCATTTCAAAAAAAAAAATTACACAGGCATTAAAGCACTGATGCCCAGTGTTTGCCAAACGTGCAATTTAAATGTAAATCTCTCTTTATCATGGACCCAGGTGAGCAGCACGACGTACCTGCTCCGGGTCGCCCATTCACTCATCTCCTGCGAGCGCAGCTGTCACGGAATGTTCGGGGCTGCTCCATGAGGTCACGGAAACAAGGGGCGAACAGGTTGTCAATTCTCACCCACCTCCCAGTGGGTTGGTTGCCGCTGGAGTCGGATCCTCAATGGTTCCTCCCCGCTCCCCGAGACCGAGCACGTGCGGTGGGTCGCGCTGGTCCGTGACGTATGGTGATTGACGTCCGCCTCAGCCAATGACTTGTGCACCTTCCGTCTCATTCCTTGGCGTAGACATGCAGATGACGGAGTCAGTGTCCAATGGCTTTCAGCTTAGGGGTGGAGGGGGCGGGGCGGGCAGTGAGCGGAGCTCGGTCGCCTGACAACAGGCCGGAAGGAATGTATGTGTACGGAAGGCAGTGCGGGTCAAGCAGCATTCTCAGTTGGGTCTCACTAAATCGAAGTGGAAGAGAGTGTTGGGGTTGCGAGGTAAGGTGGCTTAGAGGGTCCTGAGGTTAGTGTTTGTGCCGGGCGGCGAGGAGAGGCATACAGGGTGGGGATGTTGATCTGTCTTGTGTACCCCCGCCCCTTGTGCCGACTGTTGGTGGTTAGTTTCAGGAAAGAGTTAAACTCCCGACTTGCCGCAACAGATCAGCTGTGAGCACTGCCTGTTCCTGCTCGGTGAAGAGATGAACCGTGGGGCTTTTTGTCTGTCAGCTCGCCGCCTCTGTCCTGAAGGTATTCACTGGACTGACGGGCATCGCCTTCTCGGTTTGTCGGGGGGGGAGGTGGGGGAATGTGTCCCGTCTTTTGTGTTAATTTGTGGCTATCGGAAAACTTGCAGGTTTCTAGTTTACATTTCGGCGATTAATCACCTTTTCTTCATGATTCATGATTTTTTTTGAGGTGGTGGTTGGAGGAAAAGGGGCTCCAGGAATGTATACGGACATTTCTAACCCACTGACAGAGAAATATGGGTGCAAAAAGGTGTTTGATCTGGGAATGTGAAGGGTGGTTCGTATCAGTGATGGTTTTAATCTGTCAACTTGTTTGTCAGTCGATGCATTAATAATAAGGAAAAAGAGTGACTCCGGAGAACTTGTTAATTGAGCTTTTTGATTAGACAGTTGCAAATAAGTGTGTTATTTTGAATCCATCCTGTGTATTGTTTTGCTTGTTTTATTATCTGGAAAGAGGTTAGGACCCCATGACGACCACAGGAACATCGTTATAAAGGGTTTTTGAAAAGTATTGGTATCAATTACTTAACCCACCGAGTTCTGAGCATTACTTTATTGGGCCTACTCTCCAAGGCACGCTTTCATTTTCAGCACCAAATCACTGAAATAATATAACATGAAACTGCTATAAGTGCGTAAATACTCCCAAAAGTGAAAGAAAAAGTAGATGTTTTAAAGACAATGCTTGAAACAGCAGGTATCTAGACATTGAAACCAAGTTCATGTTTCAGTTCTGTGGTCTTTCGTCAGAACGTTCATATTTTTATTTTTAATAAACTAAATTGTATATTTTTGCACCTCCAAATGACCCTCACCTGAAGTTAATATCTACATCCAGTGGTTGTAGGATATGCCTTGTTACACTGACTTTTTTTAAAGTGTTCTAACCTTATGATATTTGAGGTGTTATTTAAATTCAATACCTTTTCAAGTTTCCTGAATGCCAAGGCAACCAAGTTTGTCTGTTTATATAATCCAAGCCATTATTGTCTAGCAGATGTGGCAGACCATTCAACTAGATTTTGTGCAAGTATAAATTTTTAGAGTATCTGAAAGTTCTTTATTAGGTATTCTATAAATATAAATTCACGTTACAGAAGGCACACAATACTGCATGAAACCAATACAGCCAATTATGATACATTAAGAGTAAAATCAGCTAGTGAGCATACGCTGGACAAGGCCTTTGGTTTAGTTATGCATCATGTCTGCTTTTACTCATTTGTGGGTGTCATTGGCTGAGTGGGCATTTATTGCCCATCCTAGTTGTCCTTGAGAAGGTCGTGGTGAGCTGCTTTCTTGAACTGCTGCAGTCTACATGCTGTAGGTAGACCGATAATGCCATTAAGGAGGCAGTTCCAGCATTTTGAGCCAATGACAGTGAAGGAACGGCTATATCTTTCCAAGTCAAGATGCTGAGTGTCTTGGAGGGAACTTGCAGGTGGTGGTTTTCCCCATGTATATGCTGTGCTTGTCCTTCTAGATGATAATGTAGTGTCATACCGCATGGAAACAGACCCGCTGGTCTGACTTGGCTGTTCCAAACAGACGTCCCAAGCTGACCTACATTTAATTTGTACAATATATTTTTCTCCCACCCTGTCCTGAGGTTCTGAGATACAGCCCTGATATGCTGGATTGAATTTACTTTTCTTGGCGAATGTATCAGAAAACCGACACCATGCTCTCCTGCAATCATCAAGCTGACAGCAGCTTGACAAGTTTGACAATAGACAGGAGTACCATTTTTAAAAAAAAAACTGTTTTGTAAAATCAACCTAAACAAAAGAAATTACAAAGGGATTAGGGATGAGTTGGCTGTGGTAGAGTGGGTCATGTCATCAAAAGGCGTGACAGTAGACAGACAATAGTTAATGTTTAAGGAATTAATGCGTGCATTGCAATAATTCCTTCCAGATGGAAGACGATAACAGTAAAAATGGTCCAACCATGGCTTACAAAACAAATTAAGGACAGTATTAGATCGAGGGGAAAAATAGAGAATGAGGGTAAACTTAGAAGGAATATAAAAACAGACTAAAAGAGCTTGTGTAAGGGTGTTAAAACAAAAAATAGTGCCGACAAATGTAGGCCCTTTTCTGTCTGAGCCAGGAGAATTTGATAATGGTGAACGAGGAAATGGCAGACACCAGATAATTTCCCAGAAAGGCTAAGAAGCAAGGGCCAATTGGAAAGGAGGAATTGAAGGAAATTAGTATTCATTTAAGAAAAGGCCAGAGAATATTAATGGGTCTGAAAGCTGGTTATTCACCAGATCCTGATCATCTACATCCCAGAATACTAAAGGAGGTAGCCTTGGAAACCATAGATGCATTGGTTGTCATCTTCCAAACTTCTGTGGATTCTGCAACAGTCCTAGAATATTGGAGGATGGTAAATATAACCCCTTTTTTTTTAAATGGAGAAAAGTTGAAATCACAGATTGGTTAGCTTAGCATCAGTAGTAGGGAAGAGAGTCTGGTACAAAAAACAGTTTCAGAGATAGTAGGAACTGCAGATGCTGGAGAATTTGAGATAACAAGGTGTAGAGCTGGATGAACACAGCAGGCCAAGCAGCATCATAGGAGCAGGAAAGCTGATGCTTTGGGCCTAGACCCTTCTTCCGGCTCCTATGATGCTGCTTGGCCTGCTGTGTTCATCCAGCTCTACACCTTGTTATCTCTGGTACAAAAAACAGTTCATTTAGAAAATACCAAGTGAATTACCCAAAGTCAACATGGATTTAGATAAGTGGAATCGTGATTAACAAACCTGGAGTTATTTTGAGGACAACTAGCAGACCAGATGAGGGAGAACTGCCATATGTTTATTTAGCTTTTCCGGAAGTTTTTGATACTGTCCCACAGAAGAGGTTACTGTGCAAAATGAAAGCACATCGGATGGGTAGAAATATACTGGCATGGGCTGAGAACTGTCAGCAGACTGGAAACAGAGCAGGAAAAGACAATTTTTTTTTGGATTGGAAGGCAACAATGAGCAAGTATCGCACAGATCAGTGATTCAACCAGTTATCCACAGTATATATTAACAATATAGATGAAGGAATCAAATGCAATGTTTCCAAGTTTGCCAACAATGCATAACTAAGTGGGGTTGGGAATGGTGAGGCGAACGTAGAGGGTTTAGGGTGTTTTAGACATGTTGATTCCAGCAAATGTTGCAGAACGTGGGTAAACTGTAGAGTTGTCCACTTTGGTTGGAAAGACAGAATGACAGAGTACAATTTAAATCATGATAGATTGGGAAATGTTGGTGTACGTAGTGACCTAGATGCCCTTGTACACCGGTCATCAAAAACATCCAGGTGCAACGATAATGGGTATGGAAGGTGCTGTGTGAAGCAGTCTTAGTGAATTTCTGTGGTGCATTTTATAGATCCACGTTGCTGTTACTGAGTATCAGTGGTGGAGTGAAGGGATGTTTGTGGGTGTAGTGCCAATCAAGTGGGCTGCTTTGTCCTGGATGGAGTCAAGCTTCTTGAATGTTGTTGAAACTGCGTACATCTAGGCAAGTGGGAACTATTCCATCACACTCCACTCATGTCTTGTAGATGGTGGACAGGCTTTGGTAAGTCAGGAGGTGAGTTAGCTGCTGCAAGATTTCTAGCCTTTGACCTGTACATGTTACCACTAAACTTATTTGGCTAGTCTAGTTCAGATTCTGATAGTCTCCAGGATATTGATAGTGATGGTTTAAGCGATGGTAATGCCATTGAATGTTAAGAGATGGTGGTTAAATTCTCTTGTTGGCGATTACCTGGAATTTGTGTGGCAAGAATGTTACTTTCTACTTGTCAGCCTAAACCTGGATATTGTCCAGGTCTTGCTGCCTGAGTTTCATCAGCAGCAGAGACAGGAACAGGGACAAGGTTGAGCAACATGGGGAAGATGTAAGTAGGTAATTTATGTCTCTAGAAAATAGGTAGTACGACAGTTCCTGTTGCTATCCATAATTTTGGTCAATGCCACTTTAACATCTAGATGTTCCATGAATATCGTAATTCTGGAGAGATCTGCAAAAGGCTTAGAAATCTTTTACTGCTTTTTAGACCAAGGCCATCTGAAAATTGACAATTTTTAGTTGAGGAAAACAGTGATCAAGAGTGCTGCTGGAGAAGTTTGTCTTTTGAAACATTCCAGTCAGTTAAAAAGCCAGAAAAGAATACCAGAATTTGTGGAAACAAGCCTTTGGTTGAGATGTAACATTTTCCATTCTGATTTAGAAGGTGAAAGGTCCTGCCAATTGAAGACAGGATATCCATGTGTACTCTGGGTTGACGCACAGTCAGGATAAGACTCTGGTGGACCTCACTTTGTGCTGGCCGTGGAGCCCACCAAACTATCTGCTATATAGGACTGACCACCTGTCTTGTTGGTTAGTATAAGTGTGGTTGTGTCTGTTGGCCACCACAAATGATCTTCAATCAGATCGGTTTGGAAGATCTTCTATTACTTCACTGCATTTTCAAAGGATGTGTGAATATAGAATAAATTATACTAAATAATGATTATTGAATATAGATGTATTCGAAGAAAAAAGCTATTTGCATTCTGCCTGTTAATGATGATCTGTAGATGTAAGAATCATACGTAGAATTTAACACTAGCTTTCTGGAACATAAATATCATTCACTCCTCTTAGTCTCACTAATGCTAAAGTCAGGATTGAATTGGTATTAAAAATACAAAACATAAGCTATCTCACAACAGCACAGTATATTAAAATCTTTCCCTTCTTAATGCCTTTCTTCAAAGTTTTTAACTTTAAGGCCATTGTTCTTTGCAATAGCCTCGTCCTTTAAACACAAATTAAACCTAAGTCTAACAATGTGTGCTTATTTTGCCATGATGCATCAGTTCTGTCCAGCCACCTCTTGTCATTGTTTGATAACTAGAGCTCAAAAGATTTTTTTACCTTTTTTTTTCCAATAATTTTCTCTTTCCATTGTTTTTAAACTAAAAAGTTTTCAAGATTTGTCCTTTGCAGGGTTAAAAGTTTTTTGTTTTAGTTAGGACAGTGTTTCTGATGACAGTTGTTGTTGCTTTGGTTTTGATTTGAAACCTTAAAATATGTATTAAATATTTTCAGAAAGAGAGATTTAGGAGTCTTCCTCTCGTTACTTCAAATTTAAAAAACACACCAATTGAATTTTTTAAGCCTACTCATAATCTTATGTTTTGCTAACAAAGTGCAATGAGATTATAGATCTCTGCCATTGAGATGGAGACAACCTGATCAGCTGCCCCTGCCATGTCCCACCCTTCAACTAATTCACTTGGCCAAACTTCCTTTAATGCTCCCTTCTACTCTAGTCCTGAACTTGCATTGATTTCTACTTTCTCCTCTATCTCATATGGACAAGATGAGGCCTATCTTCTGTTCCTCAATCCTATTCACACTGAATTGCTGATCACCCAATTTACCCTCCTGAACCCCATGTTTGCTGATATTGTCAATGTTCTGTCATCTTCAGGTGTTGTCTTTTTCTCCTTTTTAAATCTATCATCATCACCCCTCTCTTTAAAAGAAACCTCGAACCCACTATCCTTGAAAAATACCATCCCATTTCTGACCTCTGTTTTCTCAAAGTCTTATTAAAATTTGTTGCCATCCTTTCAAACGTGGAGTTCCAGAATACGTTTAACCAGGTTTTTACCCTTGCCACAGTTCCAGAATAGCTTTTAGTCAAGACACAAATGACAACCTATGTGACTAACAGTTGTTTTTCTGAACCTGTCTGTGGCCAAACACAGGCAAATGGGACAAATGCAGTTTAGGAGACCTGGTTGGCATGGGCATGTTGGGCCAAAAGGCCTGTTTCCATGTTCTATGACTGTATGATTCTATGATCACATCATCTTCCTTCAACATCTCTGTACAGTCATGCAGCTGGGTGGGACTGCTCTTAACTGATTTCATTTTCATTGATCTAATCAGAGCCAAATAATCCCTTACAATGGATTTTGCTTCTGCACTGCTGTTTCTGATTTGTCCCCAAGTATCTATCCTTTGACCTTTCCTATTTCCCAACTGTAGCTACCCGTAGTAACATCGTTTGAAGGTACAATGTTAGTTTAGAGTGTGAACTGATGGCACCCAGCTCCACCTCACCACCATGTCTTTGTGACTCCTCTATGACTGCTGGTTATCTATCATCTAGAAATCCAGCTGGAGTTTCCTTCAATTAAATATTGGAAAGACAAAAGCCATTGTTTTCAATCCCTACTCTAAACTGTATCCTTTTAGTTAATGGCTCTATTATTCCCTTTTGCCTGGTGTGGAATTATACCAGTCTGCTTACACCCTTGATATTACAACATTGGAACCTCTACAAATGTAATGTATTGCGCCACAGCTAAGATTATCTATTTACATCTCCCTCATGTTGCTCAACCTTGTCCCTGTTCCTGTCTCTATTGCTGCTGAAACCCTCATTTGGGTTTTCATAACTTCACATTTGATTATTCCAATGTGTCTTGGCTTGTCTTTTCAACTTTGGGCCAGTTGGTGGCTACAAAAAGATACGACCAGTACTCACTCATCTCAATCCACATGGACAAGGAGAACCACCACTTCGACTGGGACAACACCAAGATGCTGGGACAGGCTAGGCAGAGACAAGCATGAGCATTCCTGGAAGCATGCCACTCCACAAAGCATGCTATTAATAAACACATTGAACTCGACCCCACGTACATTCCACTATGGAGGAAACCCGGAAGTGAGGCAATCCATTGCAACGGACTCCACAGTTTAAAAACCAGGCAGGAAAACACACCGATGCTTCATCAGAGGCTGCACTGAGGATATTACCAAGCATGGTAACGAAGCGTCTGTGGAACAACAAACCAGCTCGGCGAGCCAACCAACCTTGACACCCACAACCCGAGCAACAGATTTCCTTACTCTGTCATCAGTGCATGCCTTCAGTTGATGAGTCTCCAAGGTCTGGAATACTCTCCCTACACCTCGCTCATTCTGCATTTGCCTTCCTTAAACCAGTCCTCAAAACCTACCTCTTTGATCGAGCTTTTATTCATCTGATGTCATCTATGGGTTGGTGTCATACTTAATTTTGCAATGCTCCCGTGACATGCTTTGGTATATTTCATTACGTTGAAGGAATGTTACAGATATAATTTGGCAATCTTCTACACCAGTGTGACAGGTTGTAACAACAACTGAGATGTTGGGGGAGAGCATTTTCTTTTATTGACTTACTTTTAATAAAAAGTTGAAGTTTGAAATCAGGTGAAGGTGCTTTGGCAATGTATACAAAGGAGGAGAAGGGTTATTACAGGCTGAAGGTTAGGGACTTCTTGATAACCACCCTAGCGGAAGAAAATAGATGGGGGTGTGTTAAATAATTACAGAACATAGAACAGTACAGCACAGGAGCAGGTCCTTTAGCCCAGCATGTCTGTGCTGACCATGCTGCCAGTATAACCAATTGCCATAAATAATAACTTAGCAAGTAATTTGCAAAGGAGATGAAATATGACACATAATAGAAAATGTAAATGTGCCAAAGGAGTATGAGGGAAGTGTATTTGACTGGAAAGAAGGCTCTTGAGGTTCACCTTTTCTTTTACCTGAAATTCACAAAAGAAATAGTTTGTGGCTCCTATCCCCACATATCATGCCGCACTACCCATCTCTTCTCACCTACGTTTTAAAAAAAAGAGAAGCAGTGATGGAGACAAAATCACAAAGACTGAAGGAATAAAGGTAGTAATGGCAAGAAGAAAATGATAAAGATGGCAAAGAGACCATTGGTATGGAAAATAGATATATTACTGGACTAGTAATCTAGAGATGAGATTAAAGTTCATGGGGAATTTAACTTCAATTAACAAAAAAAATCAATCTTACATGTAATTGACTCCAGATATTCTGCAATGTGGTTGATTCCCAACTTCTTTCTCAAATGGCTTAGAATCCCCTCTGTTGTGCCCTTGAAGGCACTGCGGGCAATAAATGCTGGCTTTGCCAGTAATGGTCAAATCCCATGAATCAATGAGAAAAAGATTGTTGGTTTGCTGTGTGCTGCCATGACAGATCAATGAGTTTGAGATGGAAAATCTCACGTTTGTTACTCATTGTGTTTAATTTTTTTTCTCTCCATTATGAATTTGCATGCCACTGGAGTTAAGTTAACCAAAAGTTCAACTGGAATTTTAAAAAAACAGGACGAATAAAAATGATCGTGAAGCTGTTGTATTGCAATGAACACAACTTGTTCAGGGATGTCCTTTTTTTTTTAAAACATGATTAGCTGGCCTGAAACAGAACATGAGAAATTGATGCAGGGATAGAGTATACAGTCACTCAAGTGTACTGTACCATTCATAATGATCATGGCTGATCTTTGACTTTAATTCCACTTCTCCACCTGATCCCCTTGTTCCTTGATTCCCTCAGAATTCAAATATTATCCATTGCAGTCTTGAATAGATGCAACAACTGAACATGTATGGCTCTCTGGGGTAGAGAATTTCTAACATTCACAATCCTGAGTGAATTAACGTGTGTCCTCTCAGTCCTAAATGGTTGGCTCTCTTTTAACCTGAGACTGACCGCTTGTTCTAGAACTCCGGCCAGGAATGAAGTCTCTTGGCATCTATCCCATCAAATCCTCTCTGGATTGTATATGTTTTAATCTGGCTACCTCTCTTCTTGATTTGAAAGTTTAGGCTTAAAATTGCTCAATCTTTCCTCATAAGACAACCTTTTAACCTAGAAGCAGAGAAAATGCCTAAATGGTTGTTTCCCTGATTGGCAGAAGGCGATGAGTGGAGTTCCACAATGATCTGTGCTGGGTGCTTAACTTTTTAAAATTTACGTTAATGACTTGGATGACCGAATTTGCAGTTGACATAAAGATAGGTGGGACAGTATGTTGTAAAGGGGGTACAAATATGATGCAGATGAAAATTTATTGGTGACTGGACAAAAATTTGGCAGATGGTGCATAATGGGGGCAAAAATGTGAAGTTGACTGCAGTAGGAAGAAACTTTTATAAAAGGAGTATTACTTAAACAGAACAACTGCAGAATTTTGAGGTGCAGAGGGATCCAGGAATTCTAGTGCATGAGTTGCATAAATTTAATATTGAGATCTAGCACATAACTAAGAACGCTAATGGAATTTATTTTACCCTTTCATGGGATGTGGGCCTTGCTGGCTGGACTAACATTTATTGCATCACCCTAGTTGCTCTTGAAGGTGGTGGTGAGCTGCTCTTTTGAACTGTGGCAGTCCACGTGCTGTAAGTCGATTTAAACAATGCTGCCATGGAGGTAATTTCAGGATTTTGGACCATTGACACTGAAGAAATGGCATTTTATTTCTAAGAAGGTATGGTGAGTGGGTTGGAGGGGATCATAGAGGTGTCAGTTCCCATGTATCTACTGCACTTGTCCTTCTAGATGATCGTGGGTTCAGAAGATGCTACCTCAGGAACTTTGGTGAATTTCTGAATCCTGTAGTTTGTAGTTTATATACATTGCTGCTACTGAGCACCAGTGGTGGAGAGTGTGGATCTGGTGCCAATCAAGTGGGCTGCTTGTCCTGGATGGTGCCAAGCTTATGAAGTGTTGTTGGAGCTGCACTCATTCAGACAAGTGGGGAGTATTCCATCACACTCCTGACTTGTGGATTGTGGACAGGCTTTGGGGAGTCAGGAGGTGAGTCACTTACTGCAGTATCCCTGTCCTCTGGCCTGCTTCTGTAGCCACTGTATTGAACTGGACTAGCCAGATAAATTTCTGGTCAGAACGTTGATAATGGTGGATTCAGTGATTATATGGAGGTCAAATCCAGGTGGAAATTATACAGTGAATGGCACAACCCTCAGGAGTATTGATATGCAGAGGGATCTGGTTGTGAAGGTCCACAGATCACTGAAGGTGGCAGTCGAGGTAGATGAGGTAGTTTTTTTTAAAAAAAAAAAAAAGGCCTATGGCATGCTTGCCTTCATTGGAAGGGGCATTCAGTATAAGGATAGGCAAGTTATACTGCAGCTTCATAGAACTTTAGTTAGTCCACACTTGGAACATTGCATACAGTTCTGGTCACCACACTGTCAGTAGGATGTGGATGCTTTGGAGAGGGTACAGAAACCAGGATGTTGCCTGGTATGTGGGGATTTTAGCAATGAAGAAGGGTTGGATAGGCTGAGTTTGTTTTCACTGGAAAGCAGGAGGTTGAGGAGAAACCTGGAAGAAGTCTATAAGGTTGTGAATGGCATGGATAGAGTAGAAAGTATGAGGCTTTTTCCCAGTGTGGGGAGGGGGGCATCGATTACTAGGGGACACAGGTTCAAAGTGCGAGGTGAGGCGGAGGGGGGAGTTGAAAAAAGATGAGAGGCAAGTTTTTCACACAAAGGGTGGTGAGTGCCTGGAATGCATTGCCCGAGGTGGTGTTGGAAGCAGACACGATAGTAGCATTCAAGAAGCACCAGGACGACTACATGAATAGGAAGGGAATAGAGGAATATGGATCCTGTAAGTGAACACGGTTTTAGTTTGGAAGGGCAAAATATGTAGGTGAAGGCTTGGAGGGCCAAAGGGCCTGTTCCTGTATTGTATTGTTCTTTGTTCTTTGCTCTTTGCTATAACCATCGAATGTCAAGGGGCAAGAGATGTTCATTGCCTGGCACTTGTGGCATGAATGTTACTTGCTGCACAAATGTGGATGCTATCCTCTATTACGAGTGAAATTAAACGTAAGAGTGAGGATGTTTTGCTTCCGTTCAATAGAGCATTGGTGAGACCACATCTTGAACACAATGCAGTTTTGGTCTCCTCATTGAAGGTATATTGTAAATCTGGTGGTTCAGGAAGATTTATGAGATTGATCTGAAATGAGTTCGTCCTCTTATGCTGAGCAGACTGTGTTTTTTTTTTTCCCACTCCGCTGAGTAGAGCGAGAGGTGACTCTTTTGAAACGCATAAGATCCTGAACCCTGTTGTCAAGGTGAACACAAAAAGGATATCTCCTATCCTTTTCCTGTCCTATCCTGTGGTTCAGTCCTAGGACTTGAGGGAAACAGCTTCAAATTTAGGCGTAGCTTTTTGAGGATAGAGTGGAGGTTTGTTTACTCCACTTAGACCAGTTGTATGACCCTTTTGATCTCTCTGCCCTTCATCTCTCTGCCGATTAAAATGTGTTTGTGTGCTCTCTTCTCACTGCACCTGACAAAGAAGCTGCGCTCCAGAAGTTTCCGATTTCAAATAAACATGTTGGACGATAACCAGGTATTGGGTGACTTTTGATTTTAGTCATCGAATGAATGCACAACACAGAGATAACAAGGTGCAGAGCGGGATGAACACAGCAGGCCAAGCAGCATCATAGGAGCAGGAAAGCTGACGTTTCAGGCCTAGACCCTTCTTCAGAAATGGGGGAGGGGAAGGGGGTTCTGAAATAGGGAGGGAGGGGAAGGCGGATAGAGGAGAAGATAGGTGGAGAGGGGACAGACCGGTCAAAGAGGCGGGGATGGAGCCAGTAAAGGTGAGTGTAGGTGGGGAGGTAGGGAGGAGATAGGTCAGTCAAGGGGACGGGATGAGGTTAGTAGATTGGGGATGGGGCTTGAGGTGGGAGGAGAGGATAGGTGGGTGGAAGGACAGGCTAGGGAGGCGGGGACAAGCTGGGCTGGTTTTGGGATGCGGTAGGGGGAGGGGAGATTTTGAATCTTGTGAAGTCCACATTGATACCATTGGGCCGCAGGGTTCCCAAGCGGAATGAGTTGCTGCTCCTGCAACCTTCGGGTAGCATCGTTATGGCACTGCAGGAGGCCCAGGATGGACATGTCTGAGGAATGGGAGGGGGAGTTGTTTAGTGTGAACCGAGTGTAGGTGTTCTGCAAAGCGGCCCCCAAGCCTCCGCTTGGTTTCCCCGATGTAGAGGAGGCCACAACAGGTACAGCGGATGCAGTGTACCACATTAACAGATGTGCAGGTGAACATCTGCTTGATGTGGAAAGTCTTCTTGGGGCCTGGGATAAGGGGTGGGGTGGGGTGGGGTGGGGGGGTGGTGGCGGCGGAGTTGTGGGGGCAGGTGTAGCACTTCCTGCGGTTGCAGGGAAAAGTGACGGGTGTGGAGGGGAGTGTGGAGCGCACAAGGGAGCCACGGAGAGAGTGGTCCCTCCGGAAAGCAGATAAGGGTGGGGAGGGAAAAATGTCTTTGGTAGTGGGGCCGGATTGCAGATGGCAGAAGTGTCGGAGGATGATGCGTTGGATCCGGAGGTTGTTGGGGTGGTATGTGAGGACGAGGGGGATTCTTTTTTGGTTGTTATTGCGGGGAGGGGGTGTGAAGGATAAGGTGCGGGAGACACAGTTGAGGGCCTTCTCGACCACTGTGGGAGGGAAGTTGTAGTCCTTGAAGAATGAGGACATCTGAGATGTACGGGAGTGGAATGCCTCATCCTGGGAGCAGATGCGGCGGAGGCAAAGGAATTCGGAATAGGGGATGGCACTTTTGCAGGAAGGTGGGTGGGAAGAGGTGTATTCTAGGTAGCTGTGGGAGTCGGTGGGCTTGAAATGTATATCGGTTTCTAGGTGGTTGCCAGAGATGGAGACAGAGAGGTCCAGGAAGGAGAGAGAAGTGTTGGAGATGGTCCAGGTGAACTTCAGGTTGGGGTGGACGGTGTTGGTGAAGTGGATGAACTGTTCGAGCTCCTTGTGGGAGCACGAGGTGGCGCCAATGCAGTCATCAATGTAACGGAGGAAGAGGTGGGGTTTAGGGCTAGTGTAGGTACGGAAGAGGGATTGTTCCACGTAACCTACAAAGAGGCAGGCATAGCTTGGGCCCATGCGGGTACCCATGGCCACCCCCTTTGTCTGTCAGAAGTAGGAGGAGTTGAAAGAGAAGTGGTTGAGGGTGAGGGACGAGTTCGGCTAAGCGGATGCGGCTGTCGGTGGAGGGGGACTGGTCGGGCCTGCGGGACAGGGAGAAGCGGAGGGCCTTTAGGCCATCTGCATGGGAAATACAGGTGTATAGGGACTGGACGTCCATGGTAAAGATGAGGTGTTGGGGACCGGGGAATTGGAAGTTCTGGAGGAGGTGGAGGGCATGGGTGGTGTCACGGACGTAGGTAGGGAGTTCCTGGACCAAGGGTGAGAAAATGGAGTCCAGATAGGTGGAGATAAATTTGGTGGGGCAGGGGCAGGAGCAGGTGGAGACAATGGGTCGACCAGGGCAGTCAGGTTTGTGGATTTTGGGAAGGATTTATTCTAGGTAGCTGTGTTCATCCAGCTCTGCACCTAGTTATCTCAGATTCTCCAGCATCTGCAGTTCCTACTATCTATGAAACAATGGAACACAGACCTAAGTTAACCTTGCAAAAATCTTACTGGTATCTAGAGACTGCAACAAAGGTAGGGAGAACTGTGACAAAATTGTCCAGAAATATTGACATTGTCATACACACAAAATCATGTTCATTAGTCCACGTTCTGGATTCCTCCATCATCTCTATATCTCATCCTAGATACAAGATTGATAGATAAGAGGCAAGAGTGTATTGGATGATATTGTGACCTTATGGACTCCTCAATATTGACTCTAGAGGTCATGAAATCCCAGTCTCAGGCCAAGCATGTGCAAGGAAATCTGTACCCTTACACATTGAACATCACTTAGAGGAAGCACTAAAGGTAGCAAGGACATGAAATTTACTGAGTGGAGATTCAGCAGCATTCGGAGAGATATGAAGAAAACTGGAAGTAATCAGGTACACCTAGTATCTTTCAGCACTTGGTATGTTTTCTTGGAACACGGAGTATTAGAAGACAAAGGAAGAAGTGGCAGTAATAGGCATAGATTCTACTAGTGTTGAGTGAAATGGGGTCTTGGAGAAACTGAAGCAACCTTCCTTGGCCTATAGGGACTTTAGGGCACTGCTGCATTTTGCTCCTGGATTGTAAGCCTGATACCTTGCTTCTATCAGTTTTAAGTGCAAAACAAGCTTTAGTTTTGCAATTGCTGATGACATTACTTCTATGTTAACTGCAGAGTAACAAATTAGAATGTTCACAATTATGTTAATGCTGGTTAACTTCTGAAACCACCATTAAAGCACTAATTGGGCTGGTTTGCTTCATTGAGAACTTTATGGAAATTCTTTTTTTCACAAGAACTCTGAAATGACCTTTCCACGATAAGTATGAGAAAAATATTGATTTTTATCACGGAATTGGGAAATTGTACTTTTTCTAATTATGTTCTTGCTGACCATTTGTGTCTCAAGTTCATTTTATTAATTATTTGGAAATGGTTGAAATGTGAAATTTTGTCTGGGTTTAGTGTTTCCCCCGTTGCGAGTATAGAAATGCAGTAACGGAATGAAATGATAAAGCTTGTTCAGAAATTGGGAGATAGATGACGGATCCTGAAAAATAATGCAACCCACTTTCTTGGATTGTAGAGATGTGGTTCTTAACTCATTACATTTTTGGGGAGCAAATTTTCAAATGAAACTCAGGAATCTGGTACCTTTAAAGTAAATTAACTAAGTTAATAGCAGAAGTAAATCACGTAGGAAGTCTGCATCCCCAATTTTTCTGTCTGGCAGTGGTAGCAACAACCCTGAAGACAATGATGCCAGGAAACTTGTAGGAGCTCTAATGATGTCCTCCTTGAAGAGACAGTGTGCAGTAATGGACATCTCTCACTCATTGGCTTCGAAATCTTATCATTTATTTTAAGTTTCTTGCAGCTTGAAACATTCTGGTACTTGGTTCTTCAATTGTGGGTTTCCTCATGTGGTGTTTTACCGAGTTTCCTGATGCCATTATCATTTCTGTTGCTTGCAATGGTAAGCTTTCCCTCGCTACAAGAAATCCGATTTAAAGCACAATCTGTTTAATGAGTTACTTCAATGCAGAAACGCGTTGCAGGCAGGGAATTAGGCTAAAGCTTTTCCTTGGCAGAATAAGGAAAATTCAGCCTGAAAAATTTTAGTTTTAATGAGAAAAGGATATAGAATCATAGAATACAGAAGAAGCTCTTCTGCCAAAAAATATACTATCTATTCTAGTCTCACTTTCCGACATAACCTTGAATATTTTGACAGTTCAGTGCTCATCCAAGTACTATTTAAAGGTTGTGAGGGCTTTCTGCCTCAGGTAGTGTCCCAGGCAGTGTAGTCCCCAATGCTTTGTGTGAGAGAGTTTTCTCAAATCCACGCATCCACCGCCCCCCGCCCCCCCCACCTCAACTTCCTGCCTTTCACTTTATAATTATACCACTTTGTTCTTTACCCTTTGACTGAGGGGAACAGCTGCGTTTTACTTGTGCTGTCCATGCTCCTCATTATCTTATACACCTTCATCAGGTCCACCACTGCCCCCCCTCCCCCGTGCCCCAAAACTTTCACCATGTTAAAGAGAGCAACCCCAGGCTGTCCAATCTCTTTATAGCTGAAATGCTCCATCCTAGGCAACATCATTGTGAATCTCCTTTACAACCCTTCCAGTGTAAGTACAAATAAAATGATTTAACATTTTCTAAAGTCACTTTTTGTCAGCTTTTTATATTTTTCTATAATTCACCTTTCAAGGTTAGGTGCTTTTTGTTTTTTGGAAAAAAAGCATCTTACTGTTGGCTCTACATTTGTCTGTGCCTTCTATCAACTAACACTTATTGTAACATGTTCATGGGCAAGCATTTTTGTATTGGTAGTATTGCTGTCTCTCTTTCTCTGTGAAGATTGAACATTATCTTTACATTTTATATCCCTCCTGAATCATTGACAGTGACTCTGGCAGTGTTTAATGTTTAGCTTGTATTTTGTATTGCTAGAAACAGAAAGAAGGTTGTAACAGGAAAAAAAATTTGTGAAAAACACTTCTGATAAGGGATGTCATCAGCTCAGAAGACAAGCTGCTGTAAGGTGAGGTGCGTGTGACCCTCCTTGACATCAAAGCAGCACTTGACTAAGTGTGACACTGAGAAACCCTAACAAAACTGGAGTTGATTGTAATTGTGGGGTAAACTCACAACTAGTTGGAGTCCTACCAGACATAGATGGGATCTTTGAAGATAGCATGAACTGCAGATGTTTGAGTCAGTCAATACAGTGTGGAGCTGGAGAAACACAGCAGATCAGGCAGTATCAGAGGAGTGGAAGAGTCAATATTTCGGGTCGGGACACTTCATCAGGACTCAAAAGATCTCAACCCGAAACATCGACTCTCCTGCTCCTCTGATGCTGCCTGATCTGCTGTGTTCCTCCAGCTCCACACTGTATTGACTGTGATCTTTGAAGGCCAATCATCTCAATACTACATAAGTGCCAGACAATGATGCTGTCCAAAGAGAATCTTCCATCACGATCTCCCCTTGATGTTCATTGGAATGGTGTAACCATTGCTTAATCCAGAATCATCAATTATCTTGGAGTTATTATTTTCTATAAACTGAACTGGACCAGCCATATAGATACAGTGACAACAAGAGCAGGTAAGGGTCTGGAAATTCTGCAGTAAGTGACTCGCCTCCTTACTTCCCAAAGCCTACCCACCATCTGCAAGACTCAAGTCATGAATGTGATGGAATACTTGCCACCTGATTGCATGAGAACTGCTTCAACAACTCTGAAGCTCAGAACCATCTAGGACAAAGGAGACCTCTTCTTTATGTCTTTTAGTATTCACCCCCTCCACCACTGGCACATAATGCACAGTGAATGCCATCTGCAAGATTCTTTAATAGCTGTGTCTAAACAATGACGTCTACCACCTGGAAGATAATGCAAGTGCATGAAAACATCACTATCTGCAAGTTTCCCTCTAACACACAATGCAGTTTATCCACTGTCATAAAATGTGGCCCCGATAGTGCATCATAGCAGAAGACTATATATCTTTTCTTTCAGCAGTGCTAGTTGGCAAGTATAAATGACTTGGATGTGAATATAGGATGTATGGTTAGTAAGTTTGCAGATGATATCAAAATAGGTGGTGCAGTGGACAGTGAAGAAGGTGACTTCAAAGTACGACGGGAACTTATTCAGATGGGCTAAGGAGTGGCAGATGGTGTTTAATTCAGATAAATATATTTTCATAAGGCAAACCAAGGTCGGACTTATACAATTAATGCTAGGGTCCTGGGGAGTGTTGCCAAACAAAGAGACCTAAGAGTGCAGGTTCATAGTTCTTTGAAAGTGGCATAGTAGATCAGGTAGTGAAGAATGCATTTGGCACGCTTGCCTTCATTGGTCAGAACATTGAGTACAGAAGTTGGAATGTCGTGTTACAGCTGTACAGGACATTGGTGAGGCCACTTTTGGAATACTACATTGAATTCAGGCCTCCCTACTATAGGAAAGATGTTCTGAAACTTGAAAGGTTTCAGAAAAGATTTCCAAGAATGTTGCTGGGACTTGAGGGTTTAAGCTATAGGAACAGTCTGAATAGGCTGAGGCTTTTATCCCTGGAGTGTTGGAGACTAAGGGATAACCTTATTGGTTTATAAAGTCATGAGGGATGTGGATTGGCCAAGGTGTCTTTGCTAGGGTGGGGGAGTCCAAAACCAGAGGGCGTAGGTTTAAGTTGAGAGGAGAAAGATTTTAAAAAGACCCTTAAGGGTAACTTATTAACTCAGCATGATGCATGTATGGAATAAGTTGCCAGAGGAGCTGGTGAAGGTGGGTACAATTACAACATTGAAAAGGCATCTGGATGGGTACATGAATAGGAAGGGTTTAGAGGGATATGGGCCAAAAGCTGGAAAGTGCAACTAGGTCAGATTGGGATGTCTGGTCAGTGTGAATGAGTTGGACCGAATTGTCTGTTTCTGTGCTGTATGACACTATAAGTAGTCAGTGTTAGTTACATTGATGAGTACCCTGACTTTCATAACCCTTGGGACAATAACCAAATATATCACCCTTGAACAAGTCTTAATAAAATTTCACACCTAAATTGATGACCTTGGGGTGACGTGGGATTTAGGGTATGTGGAACATTGTCTCCGTTGCAGTTCTTCCATGGATAACCCACATCTTCTCAACATACCCTTCAGCTCATTATAAGATAACTTAGAAGGATGAACAGGTCTGCATGTTCAAGTGCTGTGTGCACATGGAATATTTTGAAATTTTCAGACCAATTCAACGTGTCATAAGCTACAAGTTCCCAGCTGTTGCTCAACAGAATTTCCTTATTTCAGCAATTGATTTGTACTGTGTAATAACAATAGAGCATTTCTTCATATGAAATCTCCAGGAAAGAGACTGATGTCAAAATCAGATGTTGGAAATTACAGCAATAATTGACCTGGAAGGAGCACACTACAAGTGCTATGCGTGATTAAGTGTTTGAGTGCTATGGCTATAAAGTGATTTTCACTTTTTGGGCTAGCAACTGATAAAATTTGATTAGCTCATTTTAGCCTCACTAACATACTTTTCCTTCTACTGTACTTATTACCATTACAAAGTTGATCTTATTTACTCTCTCTGTAAATGTACTTGAGCAGCTTTCTGCTATATATAAAATAAATTGCATGTTGGATTTCTGGACCATTGACAGTTTTTGTTTCCTGCTGTAGATAGTGTTCTCCTGACCATGGGAATTTATAGCACCTAAGCAGGCCAATCAATCTGTTTCTCAATGCCTGCAAATACTATGCTGGGTGTACTCGGCATCAGAAAGGTGACTTGAAATGCTAGTTCAATTTTTCTTGCCATGGATGCTGCCAGGGCTGCTGAGTATGTGCAGTGCTTCTGTGTTTTTTTAATTTAAAAATTCTAGTATTTAATTCCTTGTGAATCCTATCCAAAATAGGTCATTGAAGGAACATCTGTTTCTTCTTTCCATCCCTCTATGCTGACGACTTTTGAATTGACTGATCTATCAGTGGATTTTCTCCATGTATTCACCCTACTGAATGTCGACCACGTGTACCATATTTATGTAGGTAATCAAGATAGGTGACAATGCACAGTAATCCTCTCAACAATGGTTTGCACGGTGGCCAGACCCAAGGGGCAGCGTGGCTTTCTGCTGTTCCAAATTCATACATCGGAACACATGCTATCTCAAAACAATCGTTTTGCATTTCTAGCATCATGTGTGCTGTTTCCTTCTTATGGCTTTACTGTTTGTTGTCATGACTTCAGATTAAAAACATTACTGCAGTTTACTTGAATGCAGATTGTCATGTTCTATACTTTGCATTTTGAGGCTAGTCAGCATGAACATGTTTTGTTGGTAAGTGATTCAGTAGTTTGAAGAGTTACCTGGCTAAAACAGCTGTTATCCAGGAAATAGTTTTCTCTATTTTTGGAGTGGTGGGGGAGGAGGTCAAAACAAGTTCCAGGAAACGACACTGACAGTGAAGCATTTCACAATTTGTTCAGCTCCTTTTTAAACATTAGCAGTGAATCCACACTTGCTGCATCAGGTGCCAGTTTGTTCCATGATCTGCTGCAGAATGAAGCAGAATGTTTTCTCGCGCAGTGCTATGCTTAAATAATTTGTATGTGTCCCTTTAGTACTTGATTCGCATTGTTTATCCTTAAGGACACCATAGTTAGTATTTATTAATCTATTTCAAATATCTTTGATCAAATCTCCCCAAAGTCTTTTTATGAGGGGCTATTTTTCCTTTCATGTAGTCAATGCATGTACTTGGCATCAGGATAGCTTTCACTATGAAAGCTAAAATAGTATTCCATTCTGCATAGCAGTCACTGATAGAAACTCATAGACAGGAAGATAGCAAATGCCGTATTGCATCTGTCTCTTAGTCATGTTCAAATTTGAGGATCCTAATCTCCATGCATTACTGGCATTGTACCTCATCAGAGGCTGAACAACCGTCTTTAAAAGATGACCCTGGGCCAATTCTGAGAAATCCCTCGCCTACACACAACATCTCTCTAAAAAGAGATCAAAAACAAGTTCCAGGAAACCACAGTGACCATGAAGCATTTCACAAACGTCCCATGTAGTTTTTATGACAATCAACCTCAGCCATTAATTTGTTCAGCTCCATTTTTAAACCTGAATCTACACTTATGTGGCATAAGCTGACCTTTTCTCTGTGATGTGCTTAGAAAAGAAAAATGTTTCGTTTAACCTAGTTCTATGCTTAAATAGTTTGTACGTGTCCCTTTATACTCAACCTACTTAATTCACATAGTACCTTTTGACAGCCATGGATATATACTGTTTATTAATATATTTTAAAATTTGAATCAAATCTCCCCAAAGTGTTTTTTCAGAGGAAAATGATCCAGTTCATTAAAAATATCATGATGATTCTTATCATTCCAGCTAAAGTTACACCCAGGTCAAGTTAGATACCAGAATTAAATCAGGCTTGATCGATTATATTTTTTTAAAAGTTTTAGGAAGTGGTCTTTTGCTGAAACATAAGCATACCAGACCACAGATTTAGTTTTAACAAGAAAACAGAGGTTTCATTTAAGTCCTCCTCATCTCTGTCTTAAACGGGTGACCCTTGTTCTGAGATTATGCCCTCCGGTTCTAGATTTTCCCACAAGTGGCAACAACCATTCTGCACCTGTAAAGTCCCTGAAGAATCTTGTGTCTGAATAACTTCACTTCTCATTGGAATATCAAAGAATGAGTAAAAGGCCAAACTACCTAACCTCTCTTCATTAGATAGTCCCTCTATACTCTGTATGAACCTAGTGAACTTTCTCTGGACTGCCTCCAATCCATGATATCACTGCAGGTTACTAAGGGGCCCAGAACTGTTCACAGTATTCCATTTGTGTTCTGACTCATGTCTTATAGTTTTAGCAAGACTTGCTGACTTAAATACTCCATTCCCTTTAAAATAAAGCCCAACATTCCACTTGTCTTCCCCATTACGTTACTTGTTTTGTATGCCAGCTTTTTGTGATTTTTTTTTTTATGTACAAGGACTTGCTCTACTGTGTGAAACCCCACAAGATAAACAAATTTCCATTGACTCTCCAGAAGGCCATTGGACATCTGCAATCCTATGCATATAGCTTTAAAATTGTGGTTCTAAAAAGATTGACCTAGTTAATTATTAACCTCTTCTCAAAAACAAAACCCCAACACTCTTCGGCCTCAAAGTTAAAATCCACAACATTGAAAAATCTAATAGTATATTAGAGTTCACTTTTCATCACAAAAACAAAAGCCCGATATTAATGTAGAATACTGTTCTCAAACCTTTCCAGGCTATCCAGTTTTTCACATCAGTGTTTACAGTGGTGAAGGATATAGAAGCTTGAGATCTTTGAGATACTACAGAGGAGGTGGTGCCAGACGTCTTAAAATACATAAAGGTGGCTAAATCTCCAGGACCTGATCAAGTCTACCCCAGAACTTTGTGGGAAGTTAGGGAAGTGATTGCTTGAGACATTTGTATCTTTGATAGCTATGGGTGACGTGCCAGAATACTGAAGGTTGGTCAATGTGCTTCTATAATTTAAGAAAAGTAATAAGGAAAAGCTAGGGAATTACAACAGTGATCCTGACATCAGTGGTGGGTATGTTGTTGGACAGGATTCTGAGGGACAGGATTTACGTGTCTTTGGAATGGCAATGACGAATTAGGCAGAGCTATGGACGTACGCTAGGAGGTAGCGAGAACTGCAGATGCTGGAATCCGAGTCGAACCAGTGTGGAGCTGGAGGAACACGATCAGGCAGCATCAGAGGAGTAGGAGAGTCAATGTTTTGGGCCTAGATACTTCAGCTGGGAAATAAATAGAGGGAAGAGGGGTGGGGCTGGTGGAAGGTAGGTGGGATAGCGATAGGTGGATGCAGGTAGGGGTAGTGGGGATTGGTCAGTGGGAACGGTAGGGCAGATAGGTGAGGAAGGAGATGGACAGGTAGTGTCAGGTCAAGTTGTCTATATGGACTTCAGCAAAGTGTTCAACAAGGTTCCACATTAGATACAAAGTTGACTTGAAGGTAGGAGATGAAGATGGTGGTGAGGGTTGGTTTTTGGAGTGGAGGCCAGTGACCACTAAATTAAACTCAATCTAACATCCCTCGGCTCATTGGCCCGTTGCAGTCTTGTTCAATATCCACTACACCACCAATTTTGGTGTCATGTGCAAACTTACTAACCATATATCTTATATTCACATCCAAATCATTTACATAAATGACAAAACACAATGGACCCAACACTGATACTTGTCGCATACTGCTAGTCACACCTCCAGTGCAAAAAAAAAACACTCCACCTTCCTCTGTCTCTTGTCTTCAAGCCAATTTTGTATCCAAATGGTTATCTCTCCCTGGATTCCTCGTGATCTAACCTTGCTAGCTAGTCCACTGTGTGGAAGGTTGTTGAACACCTTGCTGAAATACATAAAAGGAAAGGCCACTTTGGATTTGGTGCTTGGCAATGAACCGGGCCAAGAGTTAGACCTGTTGGTAGGAGAGCATTTTAGCGGTAGCGATCATAACTCTGTTACTTTTACAATAGTCATGGAAAAGGTTGGGTACATACAGCAGGGTAAGGTTTATAATTGGGGGAAGGGTAATTACAATTCTGTTAGGCAAGAACTGGGTAATATAAAATGGGAACAGATGCTGTCAGGGAAGAGCACTATTGAAATGTGGAGATTGTTTAAGGAATACATACTGCGTGTGATTGATATGTTTGTCCCTAGCAGGCAGGGAAGATGCGGTCGAGTGAGGGAGCCTTGGTTCTCAAGAGAGGTCGAATGACTGGTTAAGAGGAAGAAGGAGGGTTCTGTAAGGTTTAGGAAACAAGGAACGGAAAAGGCTCTAGAGGGATACAAGCTATCCAGGAAGGAGCTGAAGAAAGGGCTTAGGAGAGCTATAAGGGGGCATGAGAAAACCCTGCCAGATAGGATCAAGGAAAACTCCAAGGCTTTTTACACGTACATGAGGAATAAGAGAATGACCAGAGAAAGGGTAGGGCTGATCAAGGATTGTCAAGAGAATTTGTGCATGGAGCCCAAAGAGATAAGAGAGGTCCTTAATGAATACTTTTCCTCGGTATTCACAACTGAGAGGGACCTCGTTGTAGGGGAGGACAGTGTGAAACAGGCTGGTAGGCTAGAGGAGGTGGATGTTAGTGAGGAAGATGTACTAGGAATTTTGAGGAACTTGAAGATAGATAAGTCCCCGGGCCCAATGGCATTTATCCAAGGATTCAATGGGAAGCGAGGGAAGAGATCGCAGGGCCTTTGGCGATGCTCTTTTCATCCTCACTGTCCACGGGTATAGTGCCGGAAGATCGGAGAGAGGCAAACGTCACTCCCTTGTTCAAAAAAGGAAATAGGAATAACCCTGGAAATTACAGGCCTGTTAGTCTTCCGTCAGTGGTGGGCAAATTATAGGAAAGGGCTCAGAGATAGGATTTATGGTCACTTGGAAAGGCACAGTTTGATTCGTGATAGTCAGCATGGATTTGTGAGGGGTAGATCATGCCTCACAAACCTTATTGAGTTCTTTGAGGAGATGACAAAACACGTGGATGAAGGTAGAGCAGTGGATGTGGTATACATGGATTTAAGTAAGGCGTTTGAGAAGGATCCCCATGATAGGCTCATGCAGAAGGTAAGGAGGCATGGGATAGGGGGGAATGTGGCAGATTGGATTCAGAATTGGCTGACCCTGAGAAGACAAAGGGTGGTAGTGGACAGAAAATATTCAACATGGTACACCACTCGTAACTGAGTACCACAAGGATCTGTTCTGGGTCCTCTCCTATTTGTCATTTTTGTAAATGATGTGGATGAAGGAGTGGAAGGGTGGATTAGTAAGTTTGTGGACGATACAAAGGTGGGTCAAGTTGTGGATAGTGCGGAGGGCTGTTCTAGGTTATAAAGGGACATTGATAGGATGCAGGGCTGGGCTGAGAAGTGGCAGATGGAGTTTCACCCTGAAAAGTGTGAGGTGATTCATTTTTGGAAGGACAAATTTGAAAGCAGAATACAAGGTTAACAGAAAGATTCTTGGCAGAGGGATATTGGGGTTCATGTCCACAGTTCCCTGAAAACTGCCACCCAGGTGGATAGAGTTGCTAAGGCGGTGTATGGTGTGTTAGTTTTCATTAATAGAGGGACTGAGTTCAAGAGCCGTGAAGCTATCCGCCAGCTATACAAAAGCCTGGTTCGGCCACATGTGGAGTATTGTGTCCAGTTCTGGTCGCCTTATTACAGGAAAGATGTGGAAGCTTTGGAAAAGGTGCAGAGGCGATTTACCAGGATGTTGCCTGGAATGGAGGGAAGGTCTTAGGAGGAAAAGTTGAGACAGCTAAGGCTTTTCTGTTTAGAACTACAAAGGATGAGAGGTGACTTGATAGAGGTGTACAAAATGATCAGAGGTATAGATAGAGTGGACAGCCAGAGACTCTTTCGTAGGGTGGAGGTAGCTGTCATGAAGGAGCATAGTTTTAAAGTGAGTGGAGGTAGATATAGGGGAGATGTCAGAAGTAGGCTCTTTATTCAGAGAGTGGTAGGAGCGTGGAATGTATTGCCGGAACGGGTAGTGGAGTCGGCCTCATTAGGGGCATTTGAGTGGCTATTAGACAGGCATATGGATGATAGTATAAGGTAGGGGTGGAGGTTAGATAGACCTTTAGGTTTAGGGTAAAAGTTCGGCACAACATCGTGGGCCAAAGGGTCTGTACTGTTCTATGTTCTAATCATAAACATGCCATTCTTCAGTCATCTGGCTTTTAGGTGACTCCAGACCCATACTGATGCCTTCTAAAATGGCCCAGCAAGCCACAAAAGACAATTCACGACAAACTTCCGACAGGTCACAGATAAGTTAGCCTTAACAATGATGACAGCCATATTCCTTGAACGAAGACTGCTGCTGACCTTTGTGCTCAAAACTCATTGAATTCTTTTTATTTAGTTTCTGCCCACGTGTACTCAAGGACGGGGTACAAGAGTACAATGAAAAGTGTACAATGTCACCACACGGCACCATCTTAGGTACAAAGTACCTAGATACAAAGTCTTTGTTACAGAAGTACAAAAATAAAAAAAATTGAAAAATTCAGCACTACAGTCGTCTTAGTCTAGAAGTAGAAAAATAAACTTTAAGAAGCCAAACATTACAGTCCATTCTTAAGCCATGGGCCTGCAGTCGCTCCAGGCTGGGCTTTCCCAAACTGAGCTAGCTCTCCCGTGCGCTGGGTGTGCTTTCACCTGCACTGGGCTGAAAGACTTGCTCTTGCGCCAGCCACCTTCGCCACCAACTGCCACTGCTGACCTCCATCAGGCACGGCAGGCTGTGCTGCTGCTGCTATCCTTTGCCGCCAGCTGCTCCCACCATCTGCACACGTACTGGGCCCCAGCTGCTGCCACGCTCTGTTGCTGCGTTAGCCACATTGCTGCAAAATCCCCTCTGGTACTGCTCCGGACATCGATGAAGCTGCGATGCCGCCAAACACCAGAGTTCCGCTCGGGCACACCTGTTGACTCGTGGCGCACCGTCAAAGTCCACCTACAGCTGCTGTTGCTGCCACTGCCTCCATTACCAGGAAGATAAGTAGAGAAAGAAAAAAACAAGAGAAGAAGAAAGAAAAGCTGCCGAAGGAGCTGCAGTTAGGTGCCCTACTCCACCACCATGTCTATACTTCAAAGTTAGTGTAGTTCGTAGCGTACTGTGACTGAGACCCCAGCACCATATTCATATTAGCTACGGTTTAAAGTAGACCACTCCATTCTTCTATGCCATATCTCTTGGATAATACTGCCCTAGTTAGGTTTCACTTTTGTGTTGGTAATCTGTAACTACCTTCCAGTGAATTACAGTTGTCTTGAAAATGTTCCATCCTTAGCCTCCATCCTATTTGTTGACTGCGTACATCTCCATGGTGATTTGTCCAGGATAACAATTGGTCTTGCTTTTCGTTTTTGGGATTCCGATATTGTGGGTTCAGTTTTCAAATGAATGTGCACACCACCCGGTTGCCTCAGTAGATCATACTGTGGACAGACCTTGAGTCCAATGGATTTCAGTGATTCGGATTTGTTCCATCATGTCCAATTGTAGTGGTGGTACCTCTACAAAACAGATTCCTGAAATACTTTAGTATTCAGGAGGTCAGATTCAGCATGTTGCACTGTAACTCAACATTTCTGGAAAGCAGATGTCGAAGAGAAATAGCATCTGTTATGCTTCTTCCACGTTGTCAAGATGTTGGATCTATAGTGGAGAAGTATTAGGCCATTCTGTCCCTTAGCTTATTCTGCCATTAGATCAGAGCAAATCTGTGTCTTAACTCCACCTGCTTGCCTTGATTCCCAAGCCTCAACAGTGTGTAAAATTTCAGTCTCTATTTAGAAATTTTGAATTGATTGATCCACAATAGCCATTGGGAGGAAAGTTTGAGGTTCACCAGCCTTTGTGTGTGAAGTCATACTGAAGGCTGTGAAGACCAAGTCATAGAACGTATTCAAGAAAGGGGTAGACATTGAAGGTATCAAGGGGTATGGGGAGAAAATCAGTATATGGCATTGAGATAGAAGATCAGTTGATTTGATTTACTATTGTAACATGTACCTAAGTGCACTGAAAAGTTTTTTGTTTCATGTGCAGTACAGGCAGATCATAACATATAAAAATCATAGGATGATTGAACAGAGCAAGGAATACAGTTATAGCTGCAAAGAAGGTGCACAAAAAGCAATATCAGCATTAGATTTGAAATTTTGAGGTCCATTCTGAAATCTAAAATGCAGAGAAGAAGTTGTTCTTGAACCTGTTGGTGTGTGTGTTTTAAGTTACAATCATATTGAGTAATTGAGTAATTGAGTAAGCTTGAAGGGCCATATAATGTTTTCTTGCTCCTTGCTTCAATGCCTGTTTGTAAGAATGGAAAAATGCTTTCTGACACAACTCTTGAGTCTTTTGATTTTAAAGCTGTACTCTCCTGTTTGGGACTCCTGCGCCAAAGGAAATAGTTTCTCTTTATCTGTGTAGTATCAATTTCTCTTTCTCTGCTGATCCACAGTGCTAAGCTTCCTGCCATTTATAATTTACAACATAATAATCTGTTAATGATATGTATGTTGCAAACATTATAGGAAGATATCCCATTCTGATTCACAGGACCATTATCAATAACTTTTGACACCAAGCTATGAAAGGCTTTTTGGGCAAGGAGAAAGAGGTTTATAGGAAGCAACAAAGGTGCAGAGGGTGAGTGAGAGAATTCCAGACATTAATGGATTGGTGACTCAAGGCTGCAATTGGAGGTGTTGAAATCTCCAAAGATTGTCAGATTCTATGAGATTAGAATAGTAAAGCTGTGGATGGATTTGAAACCTAAAATTGAGGCACTGCTTAATCTGGAGCTAAAGGGGAAAAACGTTCTTCCAACTATCCATTCTATCCATTTCTTCTTCTCATAATTTTGTATACCTCTATTAGGTCACCCCCTCAACCTCCGATGCTCACAAGTGAAAGCAAACGGTGCTTGTCTTCTCATAGCTAATACCCTCCCAAACAGACGTCATGCTGGTAAACCTTTTCTGTACCCTCTCCAAAGCCTTCATATCTTTCTGATAGTGAGGCAACCAGAACTGTATGTAACATGCCAAATCTGGCTGAAATAAAGCTCTACACAGCTACAACATGACTTGCCACTTTTTATACTCAGTATTCCGACCGTTGAAAACAAACATCATAGGCTTTCTTGACCACATGATGGACTTCCTTTGCCACTTTCACAGAACTGTGGATCTGTATGCCTAGGTCCCTCTGTATATTGATGCTTCTAAGTGTTCTGCCATTTTCTGTATACTTGTCTCCTGAATTAGACCTTCCAAAATGTATTATCTTGCATTTGTTCAGATTAAACTCCATCTGTCATTTCTCTGTCCAATATATCCTTCTGTAACCTCCTGGCAATCCTCCTCAATATTCACAGCTTCCCAACCTCTGCATCATTTGCAAATGTACTAATCATGCCACCTACATTCCAAATCATTTATATGGAAAAACACACTTCCATTATTACTCTGTCTTCTATGACCTGAGCCAGTTCTGTATCCGTCTTACCAGCTCACCATAGACTCTGTCTTCACCTTCTGAATCAGACTGCCATGATGGACCTTGGACCTTGACAGAGGCCTTGCTAAAGTCCATGTAGACAATATCCATTGTTCTGCCCTCATCAATCATCTTTTGTGACTTCCTCAAAAAACTTAATCACATTTTGAGAGTCGTGACTTCTCCCACACAAAGCCCAGCCATCACAGGGTTGTGCTTTTGGGGGCGGCATGGTGGCTCAGTGGTTAGCACTGCTGCCTCACAGCGCCAGGAACCTGGGTTCACTTCCAACCTCGGGCAACTGTCTGTGTGGAGTTTGCACGTTCGCCTCATGTTTGCATGTGTTTCCTCCGGGTGCTCTGGTTTCCTCCCACAGTCCAAAGACGTGCAGGCTAGGTGATTTGGCCACGCTAAATGGACCATAGCGGTCAGGGATGTGTAGATTAGATGGGTTATAAGGGAATGAGTCTGGGTGGGATGCTTTAAGGGTCGGTGTGGACTCGTTGGGCCGAAGGGCCTGTTTCCGCACTCTAGGAATTCTATGAAAAAGCCTGTTGTTAATAAGTTCACATTATTCCAAATGTGAATAAATCTTGTCTCTGAGGATCTTCTCCAGTAATTTCCCTCCCACTCCAGTAAGGTTTGTCAGCCTGTAATTTCCCAGATTATCCCTGTTGCACTTCTTAAACAAAGGAACAACATAGGTGAGGTCCTAGAGGACTGGAAGACTGTCAGTGACTAAAGAGGATACAAAGATTTTGTATAAGGTCCCACCAATTTCCTCCCTTGCCTTGCTCAGTATTCTGGGATAGATCCCATCATCTCCAAAACATCCAATACCTTTTTTTTTAATATTGGCATGCCCTGGAATATTAACATACCCCTTTCTAAACCGACTATCGGGCGTATCCTTCTCCTATGTGAATACTGATGCAAAGTATTCATTAAGAACCTCGCCCATATCCTCCATCTCTGTGCATAAATTTCCTCCTTTTGACCCCAAGTAGACCCACTTGTTCTCTAACTAGCCTTTTGCTCCTTAGATGTGTAGGAAAATCCTCGCAATTTTCCTTAATCCTATTTGCCAAGGACATCTTATAGCCCCTTTTTAGCCCTCCTAACACCTTGTTAAAGCTCTTGACAACACAGTACGGAGCTGCAGGAATGCAGCAGGCCAGGCAGCATCAGAGGAGCAGGAAAGTTGATGTTTCGGGTTGGGACCCTTCTTCAGAAATGGGGAGGGGGAAGGGAGCTCAGAATTAAATAGAGGAGGGATGGGGCTAGGGAAAGTAGGTAGGATGGTGATAGGTGAGTGCAGGTAGGGAGTGGAGGGGATTGGTCAGGTGAGGTGGGGTTGGGAGTGGGAGAGAAGACGGACAGGTTGTGTCAGGTAAAGGAGGCAGGGATGAGCTGGTGGGTTAGTCATGGGATGAGGCTGGGGGTGGGAACACTTTGAAACTGGTAAAATTCACGTTTAAACCATTGGGCTGTAGACTCCCGAGGTGGAATATAAAGTGCTGCTCCTCCAGTTGCAGGTGGCATCATTGTGACGCTGGAGGAGGCCCAGGATGGACATGTCGCCTAGGAACTTGGGGGAGTTGAAATTGTTCACGACCGGAAGGTGGTGGTGTTTGTTGTGAACAGAGCACAGGTGCTGTACAAAGCAGTCTCCGAGCCTCCGCTTGGTATCACTGATGTAGAGGAAGCCAGATTGGATGCAGTAGATGCAATAGACCACGTTGATGGATGTACAGGTGAACCCCTGTCTGATATGAAGGTTTGTTTGGTGCCTTGAATGGAGGTGAGGGGGGAGTTGTAGGGGCAGGTGTAGCACTTTCTGCGGCTGCAGGAATAGGTGCCGGGCATGGTGGAGTTAGTGTGGAGTGGATGAGGGAGTTATGGAGCGAGTGATCCCTACGAAAGGCAGATAGGGGTAGGGTGGGAAATATATCTTTTGGTTGTGGGGTCGGATTGCAGGTGGTGGAGAATGATACGTTGGATGCGGAGGTTGGTGGAGTGGTGTGTGAGGACAAGGGGGATTCTGTCTTTATTTTTGTTTTTGTTGGGGGGAGGTGATGTGAGGGCAGAAGTGTAAGAAATGCAAGAGATGCGTTTGAGGGCATTTTCAATCACAGGAGGGGTGAAGTTACTGTCCTTGAAATAGGAGGACATCTGGGATGTGTGGAAATAGAAAGCCCCATCGTGGGAGCAGATGCGATGGAAGTGGAGGAATTGGGAGTAGCTAGTCCTGCTGTGGTCAGTAATCCGTCTCTGTTCTTCCTCTTAGCCTTACTGACTTTAGTGTCTAACTCCTTTGTCATTTCACTTGCTGACCTACTGCTCTGGTTTAGACCCCGCTGTCACACTAGCTTAAACCCTTGAATGCCAGGGTATGGTAGAATGTGGGAGACTGGCTAGAACTGGAATGGAGTGACCCATTTTAGAGGTAGTTAAGGTATGGATGAGTTGGATGATGCTACAGAAATGGAAATGGGTAGCCGTGGTGATAGTGTTGTTTTGTGTGCGTATAGTGATTGCCTAGTCGTTTATCACTGGGCTGTTAATTCAGAGACCTAGGTAACATTCTGGGAGCCCAGGTTTGAATCCTGCTACAGCAGATGGTAAATTTGAATTCAATAAAAATTTGGAATTTTGAGCCCAATTATGACCACAAATTCATTGTCGAATGTGGGGTTGGGAGGGAAGCCCATCTGGTTGGCCAGTGTCTTTTAGGAAAGGACATCTGCCATCCTTACCTGTTCTGGCCTACAGAATCCAGACCTACAGCAATCTGGTTGGCTCTTAACTGTGCTTTAGGTAATTAGGGATCAGCAATAAATGCTGCCCAGCCAGCAACCCCCTCCTCCTGAAAATGGATATTTACAAAAAAGTCCTCTCTGGATCGAAACGTTACAAGGGATGGAAGTTGTCTTGTTCAACCTCAGACAGTTGTTTGGAAGAGGAATGGAAGTACTTTTTGCTTATTCAGTGCAGGACATCAAACAATCAGTCTGACAATTTAGTGACAGTGGAGGGATCAAGAAGTGATACCTCTGCTTCACTATGTGATGCCAATTTAAACATGAAAAATAAGTGTTTTTGGATGATGTAAATGAAGTATAGGAGAAAACCTCTGGATAGGCATTGTGGGGACACTACAGGCAACAGTGCAAGAGCAGGAACAGAAACCACTGCAGGTGATTCACTAGCTATGATTAGGTTGCTAAGAATCAAAATGTGCAAGTGTCGTGCCAATTGGCTGAATAGTCGTAGAGAGGCATTTGAGGAGAATGGTGTGCTTAAGGCTGTAAGCAGGATGAACAGGAATAGCAGAATTTTGTCTCAGTTTTTTGCATATCATTCGTGATTTTGATAAGAACAGCTTCAGTACTTTGGCAGGACTGAAAACCTTCACTGACCATGTTGTCTGACGTGGTGATGAAGTGGCTGGTCAGTTCACTTTTTGAAATGAACTTATTGTCTGTTGTAAAGTTTGCATGATCTGGTTAAACCTGACTGAACTCTTTAAATCTGTTCCAATTTCTTATGCAAAATGCCAAAAGAATTTATGATCTACTGTAAACATGCTTGAAGAAAATGGAGCTTTTATTTCAGAGTATTTAAACTTTGGGTAATTTGATAAATTTCTTCAAACACACAATTTTATGGTCTGTCAGTTGCATGTGACACTGGTCTCTTCGCCACAGCGAAACCTTTCATTTATGTTGAATGAAACAAACAGCTGTGAGTGAGTCTCAGTATTAATTGCAGTGGAAGAAATACCTTTCTAAATTTAAAGATAGAATACAAGTAACACTGTTTTTGAGCAAATACTAACTTGACAGATGTTTATGTCTTTAATTTCCTGATACTACGGTGTATATCGGTGGGTTGGATAATGTAATGGAATTGCTTCTGGTCATTTGTAGTACTGAACTTTAATATTAATGAGAAAGTACCTTATGTTCAAGTTTTTGTCTTGTGGTCATCAGGACAATTTGCAAGAATGCCAATTTGAGTAGAAAGCCAACATTATACAGTGTGAAAGGAGACTGCTTTGCATGTGGACTTTGATAGAGGAGTTGCCATGGAGAATGCAGTATTAATGTTAATTCACAGTTCAAAGCCTTTTCAATATTAAATCAGTGAGGATGATTTTTTTCTTCAGTTTTGCTCTGTGGGTACATGTACATGCTTCGTGGGTTAACATCTAAAAGTATGTACTTTACTGCGAATTTCTGTAGTACGTTACATTCATGAGAAAATGCATTTGGTGGAAATTGACAGACTTAAAATTAATTTGCTTTCATTTGCATTTTTAAATCTCTACATTATTGTTTTGCACACAACTTGACTGATGTAAAACTAGCAAGAAAATAATAGTTGATCTGTCTGGGGAATTTGAAAAGAAAATGGTGCATTAGCCAATACCAGTTTTGAAGAACACCTTGTACTAGTGGAGATTTTCTGATTTTTGTTTGTCTTCTTCTTTTTTTTGTTGACATTTAAATAAATTTACGCATGCTATTTCTACTTTAGAATCTAAAGTATATTGGCAGGAAGATGGGCACTAGCAAATAGATGAAGAAAAGCGGAATAAAGTTCAAAAAGGAATCTGCTGGATCCTACTAGAGAAGAAAGTAGTTACTTGGGCCTTCTTCATCTTTTAAGAAAAATGAGGGATACCAAGACAAATTTACACTAATGTACATATACAGAAGTGTGGCAAAAAAGATCGGTGAGCTACAACCACAGTTAGTTGTGTGATGATGTGATGTATTAGGATATAATAGAAATATAGCTGAAAGGTGGTAAAGACAGGGCACTTTCTCTTCCAGGATTTTAAGCAACTCTTCAAAAATTTGTTTCCAGTGCTAACATGTTGGATTTTTAAGTTTTAAAACATGACCCCCAGATGCTAACGAAGGGAAGACAGAAAGGAAGCAACATTGTAACATATTGCATTTAGAGTTCACAGTATAGAGACTTATATACTATAGTATATAAATATGAAAATTGGTAAGGAAAGCCCTGGGTCTGAGGTATTCAGGTTGCCACGAGTTGCTAAGAATATAACTGTTTGAATGCCTTCCTGACTGCAAAGTGTTTTCATCGCTTGGTATCTTGGAAAATGAGGTCAGCAGTTTAATGTGTGCTGTGGTTTACCTGTTGTTAACAGAAAGTCAAATGACTTTTTTGGGAGAAAAGGCTTGTAAAGCTTTCAGGGAGGTGAGGGATAGTGTTTATGGCCCTTCATTGTTGGAAAACCTGATTTTTGAAAAGACATTGGGGGCCTCTCTTTTTAGATGGATGACCAGCAAGCCAATCTTGATTTGAGTTCTGTTTTCACCGATCTCTTTCTGTTTTTCCCCCCTCTGGCTTTCTCTCTTTCCATCCTTCAGTCCTCTCAGTAGGGGTTTATTAAAAGCTGAAAAAAAAAATCATGAGGCTGATGGTACATTAGGTATCAGTACCCGCTTGGATAAAATTCGCATAAGCACAGATGATACTGAATTGCGATAAATAGTTTGTAAGACTGGAGGATAGCAGTTGGTGGTATGCTCCAGGATTAGTAAATGGTACCAAATTTGTGTGTTGCAGACTAAGAGGATGATTCCAGTGGAGTGCATTAGGATATGGCTAGCATAATAAAGAGCAAGCTAGAAGCAAAAAGAATTTAATATCGAAAAATTCAGATGATGCATTGTGGCAAAACCTTGGTCAGGGAGAAACCGTATAGAAGCTGGAAGCTGGGGCTCTTCACTGGGGACCAAATTAGGTTGTGGAGAGATTTGATGTACAAGATTATGACAAGCTTTGATCACCTACACAAAGAAAAGCCATTCCAATTAGCTGATTGTGTGGGGTTTGAGGTTTTGACTATGAGATGCAAGAGTTCATGTGTTAAAGAATACCAGCACCTTTTTTCTGCAGCAAATAATTGTGACCTGGACACTACCTAATGGGTTGGTGGAAGTGTTAACAAATAATTTGAAAAGGAAATTGGAATAGCACTGGAGGGAAATAAACTTCTGGTGCTGTGTGGATAGAACAGGAGTATTGAAATGATTGGCTTTCTCTACAGAGAGTCTGCACGAAGATGATGGGCTGAATAGCTACCTTCTATGTTGGAATGACTTTATCATTTCCTCCATGATTGTCTCACACAGTCATCTGCTGTTACATTCTGAATTTGCCTGATTATTCATTTAGTAGCTCTGAGAATTTGCTCCTCCTGATCCTGAGTTCCCTGATTGGATATGGAATGTGTTAATAATTCCATCTATTCAGAATGATTATATTTCAGCTTCTGGTGTATTTTCCCTGTAACCTGTAACTTGTCCATTTGGTTTGTGTCTTTTTTGAAGGACTTTTTCATTACAGTCAGTTAGAATCTAATCTATCTGCTATCTAATTACAAAATGACTATTTAATATCTGCACATTAAATCTTTGGCAGTCTCTATTGCGGTGGGTTCATGAAGCATCCTTAACTGACACAGAGCAACTCTAGAATGTGATTTTAATTTAGTGTACAATCAAAATACAGAACAACCAGCCACACATTTTAGCAGAAAATGAATTATGTGAGCCAGTTTGTGATTAAAATCAACCTTTTTGGAACTAAATTTACTTGTCCACAGAATTGCACTGGATATACAGCACAGGAGTAGGCTATTTGACCCAGTGACTCCATGTTGGCATTTAGGCATCACTCTAACCTCCCATTTTCCCTCCACTAGCCTTATCAGCATAACTCTCAACATCCTTTCCCTCATCTACTTATCTAATTTTCCCTTAAACATGTCCATCCTGTTTGCCTCAACCATTCACTTTGATGGTGAGTTCGACATTGTCTCAATTGTCTGGGTAAAGTTTCTTATTTCTTGGTAACTGCTTTCTTTAATGCTCTATAGTTTTACTTTCCCACAAGTGGGAAGAGGTTAAAATGAAATATGGTGATCAAAACTGTGCATACTACAGTTAGTTCACTAGGTTGATAGCTGGAAAGAACCGGTCATCTTCTGAGGAAAGTTTGGATAGGCTGGTTTTCACTGAAATTTAGAAGCGAGATGATTTAATTGAAATGCATAAGATTCTGGAATGTCCAACTTGTTGAGGCACAAAAAGATTGTTTCTTGTCAATGAGTCCACAATTAGGGAACCCTTAAAATTAGGGATTGCTCTTTTAGGCTAGAGATTAGCAGTTTTTTTTTGTTTCTGAGTGGAGTTCAAAAAAAAATTAATTCCTAGGATAAATTGTTGTCATACAAGCAAATTTTAATTAAAAGGAGCCTATATTCTCTGGTATTTAGAAGAATGAAAGTCCTTCACAGTAGTTACTGAGAGGCTATTTTACCTGGCTGTGGAGTTTCAACTGGGGTTTTTAGAACAGGATAAAAAGACTGTTTAGGGGAGGAATTTCTTTGCTACATAGATTGTAAATCTTTGAAAATCTCTGCAGAGAGTTGATTATATTCAAGACTGATGATGATGCATAACTAGAATATAAGGATATAACAGGATATGGGGGTTAGACAGGTACGTGGAGTTGAGATCAAAGACAACCAAGATATTACTGAATGTAAGTGCAAGTGCAAGAGGCTACATGGGCTACTTCTCCTAGTTCTTTGAAAACAATCAAGTAAACTAAATGAATTAGGTATCGTGTTAGAAAGGAAACTGCTTGGTTGTATAATTGGCTACTTAAAACACAACAGGAAACCTGAGATTTGGCACCCATCTCGCACAGTGAATGGATCCAAATGTATGCTGTAAATTGTAATGACATCAAAATATTGTAAGCCATATAAAGAAGTTGAAGAAATTTAGACATCACCTTACCGTTATTGCAATGTTCTTTAACCTGACCCAATGACAAAAGAGTTGGAAGTGGTCTTGTGCATGCAAGTCCTGAGTAGCCAATCTTTACAAATTACCAAGCCTCCAAAGGTGAAGAGAATGTGTTACTTGGTCTTGTTCATGGGCTTGAAATAAAGTGGCAAATTCTGAGCATGACTGTATTCCATTCTTACTACCATGACAGATGCGTGGATATGAAAATGCCATGAGGAAAACATAAAACTGTAGAACTATTTTTAATGTAAAATCTTGCATTGTGTATCAAAACAAACATTCTTTTTTTTATCGTGGTGATTTTTTTTCTTTAAAATTCTAAATAATATCTTCTCTAAGTATCTGTTTCCCTTCTTGGTTGTAGGGAGCTGGCAGGTGACCTGCCTACTATCTCCATAAAACTGAAGTGTGTGATTCAATGTTGGTTGTTTTCTGACTGACTGATTTGTGAAGGTATGTCTTCCCAGTAAAAAACTGCTCCTTCAGGAAGGAATTGTCCAGCTCCATTTGTAACAGGCAGAGGTCCCATCTTAGTTTACTGCTTCCATTTTAGCCAGGAAAGTAAAATTATGTTGACAAGGATTGTCCAGCCTTTTCCAAGAAGGGGCCATGTGTCAGTATTTTTTATCATGCTGATGAGCAAAAGTCAGACAGATGAAGTTTGGTACATCATTAAACAAGAATTTCAAAAAAAACTTAGAGTATGAAGAAACTAAATGTCTTGATGACCAAAGAATAGGCTAAGAAATAAATTGATCATGTTTTTGAAATCAATCAAGAATAAACATGACCACTAACAAGCTCTGCCAAGAGCAGAGCTAACTGAAAATCTTATTTTTTTTTTTTTTGCCTGCAGTTCTTTTAGGGGCTGGTGCCTGCAAAGGCTTTCCACCTCCACCCATCCAGCACCACAAAGCCTCTTTTCTCCTCAACTGGCTTGGCAACACGTAGCATCTCATTTGCCTATACCTCACCAGACTCACTGCCTCAGTTGGTATTCAGTTCACTCTGAAGGAAGCCATATATGTTCATTCTGCTCTCTGCTCCTCCAATCACGGACTGATTCTCTCCTTTCTTAATAGTACTCTGGCTACACGCACATCCCAAGGATTGCAGCAGTTCAAAAAGACCGCTCAACCAACTTCAAGGGCAATAAGTGCTAACCTAGCTAGCAAAGCGCACATTCTGTGAAGGAAGTTGAAACAAAGAAGCCCATTTGTGTGCCACACCATCAATTTGCATTGATTACATGTCTACTAGTGTATTAACTTTAGAACTCATGCTTTCACTTGAACATCCTCCCATATCCTGCAGCATATCACTTCTCAGCCACGTCCTTCACTGTATCTGAGTGTATCACACCCCCTTCTGTATCTGAGGGTTTTCTGAGTCGTGATGAATTAATGATTACTTTTTAATCAGTCATTAATGATCATGACCACTCTCTTTTTTGTTACTGACTTACTGATTTATGAAGGTCTCTCTTGCATTGCCTCAAATTGTAATTTAGTCCAATGTGCAGAATTATGCAACTTCATTTTCACTTTGGGGTTGGGGCATGTAGTTAATTCATTTGGTTAGTGTGCTGTTCAGAACGATGCCAACAGTGGCAATCTGTATTCTCGTCCTGGCTGAAGCTTTGGTCTTGTCTCTGCTTCCAGCCCCAAAGGCTCTGAAAAAGCTTTTTCTCCTGTTTTTGAAGACTTCCAGCATTCTTCTGGAGACCCTGACAATTTACAGGTAAATGATTAGACAACATTAGGATGACATAAGCAATTGCTGTTGGCTTTGTTTCTGTCCACCATGTCCAGCAGAAGGTGTTAAGTTAGTACTGATGCATTTACAAGCTGAGTGGGTATGCAAGTTATAGGAGAAGCTTCTGATCTGGTTAGGAGAATAGATCTGAAGGGAAATTGTAAAAAGGCCAACAGGTAAAATCAGTGGCAGTGTCATGGACAGCTGTAAGAGTGTGACCAGGATTGGCTTGGAATCTCTGGGAATTAAAGTTCAGTTTTCTAATTTGCATTGCATTGAACAGATCTATCTGTCCTCCCACTAGCCCCTGAATAGCTCCAAGGGAGTTGTCACGACCTTCTTTGGAGCCAACATACCCATTGCTGATGAGGCTTTTCAAAAATCTATGGGATAACTTTGCCAACTCCTTTTGGACATATTCCAGAAAATGTCATTGCATGACCTTTTCATTACAGATGCTAACAGATTAAATGTTTTCCGGGAGGTTTCATCACATGGCTTGTGCTTGCACTTCATAAGTAAGCCAACACATCATGTGACACTGCTTTCCTATGTCAATTAGAAAGCAAAAAGGCTCTTTACCCAAATGGATGATGTTTGACTTGCAGGCAGTCCAAGAGGACTACACATAAAATGCCAAAGTGCATGTTGTTTTCAGACTAATGTAGGTTTCTAAATACTGATGCAGCAGTCGATCATTTTGGGATTACGTGCATCGTCAAGTCCAGTGCTACATGATGGTTCAGCCATTCAAAGAAGTAGGGAAGCCAGTTTATTTATTTATAATCTGGGATTATAATGGTGATGTGAATGAACAGGTGTTTTTTTTTGGTCGTAGTTAAGAGGACAATAGTGTGCCCCGAAGGAGAGATTAAATCCCACATCAGGTGATTTAAATTGTAATTGAATTAATCTAAAAAATTGAGATACAGAGTAAGTTTTGTTGATAGTGCTCATGAAACTACTGAAGTGTGGTTAAAATCCCATCTAGTCAACAAATGGCCTTGAGGGAATTTGAATCTGCCATCCTTGTCTGGTCTGGCCTACAAACTAGTCCAGATCCACAGCAACATGACTGACTCTTAGAGATAGTAGGAACTGCCGATGCTGGAGTCTGAGATAACAAGGTGTGGAGCTGGATAAACACAGCAGGCCAGGCAGCATCAGAGGAGAAGGAAAGTTGACGTTTTGGGTCTGGACCCTTCTTCAGAAAATCTCCACATCTTGTTGTGACTGACTCTTAATTGCCTGCTGGTTTAGCTGGCTATTTCAATCAGTTGTATTAAATAACAAGGGCAAAACAAGTCAAAAAATGAATAAAACTGGCTAGATCATCTGGAATTAGCTATAGCACTGGAAACGCCAAATGCCCAGTCACCCCTCATGCCCTCCACTCCAACATCCGGGAGTTTGTGCCAAAATTTGGAGCTGTGTCCCATCGATTAGTCAAGCAACATCCAGACCATAATTACCTTACAGACGATATGATTTCACAATTATGTCCCATACATTACTATCGCCATCCCTGGATATGTTCTGTCCCTCGTGATGGCATAGTGCTACACAAGTTGGGAGAGAATTGCCCTGGGCATCCTAAACATTGACACCAGACCACATGAATGGTCATGGAATCAAGTCCAACCTGGCTAAAGAATCCTCCTGATGATTACAAACTGCCAGGCTTCCTCAGCTGATTAATCAGTCCTCCTCCATGTTGAACACCATTTGAAAGAAGCACTGGAGGTGGCAGGGGCACAGACCAAACGCTTCAAAGTCCTTTGCCAGTAATTATCAGCACCACGACTGACCAGGCTGGTTGACTCTTAAAGAACATGGATACTAGCCCGGGCCTGTGGTAGTTGGTAAGGGAAGCAATGGCGAAAAGCCTACTGGACCTTCTCCTGTCTTATTTACCTACTGAGAATGCATCTTGCTATGACAGTATTGGTAGGTGTTATTTCAGCAGAGTCCTTCTTGAGACGAAGTTCCATCTTCACATTGTATTGTGTTCCACGAACAATCATGCTCCGTAGATTAGATTTTATAGAAGCTACAGCAGCACAGAACCGGGCATTTGTTAGGTGTTGAGCTATCAGCCGCAGAATCTGTAACCTTATGGCCCAACACATCCCACTGTACTATCACAATCAAGCTGGGTATTGTGCTCTGGTTTAATGAAAAGTGCAGGAAGGCATGCCATGAACATCACCAGGTATCAATCTGGTGAAGCTGCAACATACAAGATCATAAATGCTGAACAGAGTAAGTAACACATGATCGAGAGCTAAATGGTCCCCCAACGAACAGATCAGATCTCAGCTGTGCAATTTTGCCACACGCAGTAACGGTAATACTTGGTAATTAATGGGACTTAAAAACCACCTGGAGCAGGTTGCTCCACAAATATTCGAATTTCTATGATAAAGAAGTCCCATCGCATCAGTACAAACCAGGCTGAAACATTTTTGATAAGTCTTCAGCTGAGAGAGTCTTCAGTTGAGAGGACTAGATGGATCCATTTTGCTTTCCTCCCGAGGTCTATGGCATCACAGATGCTAGTCTGCAGCCAAAGTGCTTCACTCCACACCATTAAGAAATATTAGAAAGCTCTAGACTTTGTCAAAGCTATGGGCCCTGGCAACAATCCAACAGTGATCCTGAAAACATCTGCTCCTGTACAAGTCATTCCAGTATAGTTACAAGTCTAGCATGTACTTGACAACCTGAAAAGTTGTGCAAGTATGTTATGCAAGAGAAAATGGGACAAATCCCACCCTTTTAATTACTGCCCCTTCAGTCTGTTCTCTAGCTTCAGCCGAGTGGTGGGAGGTATCATTAACAGCACTATCAAGCTGCACTTGCTCACCAACTGCTCACTGATAGAAACATAGAAAATAGATGTAGGAGTAGGCCATTCAGCCCTTTGAGCCTGCACCACCATTCAGTATGATCATGGGTGATCATGCAATTTCAGTATCCCACTCCTGCTTTGCCTCCATACCTTTTTTGATCCTTTTAGCAGCAACGACCATGTCCAGCTCCCTGTTGAATATATCCAATGAGCTGGCTCCAACAGCTTCCTGTGGGAGAAAATTCCGCAGGTTCACAACTCTAAGCGAGTAAATTCTTCTTCTCAATTCTGAATGGCTTACCCCTTTTATTCTTAGATTGTGACCCCTAGTTCTGAACTTTCCCAACATTGGGAACATTGTTCCCACATCTAGCCTGTCCAGTCCCACCAGGAGCAAAACCAAAGTTGCTGGAAAAGCTCAGCAGGTCTGGCAGCATCTGTGAAGGAGAAAACAGAGTTAATGTTTCAGATCCAGTGACCCTTCCTCAGTCCCACCAGGATTTTGTTCCTGGGAGATCGTGACACCACCCCCCTGCAGTTTCACCAGGGTTGGTGAGCTTCTCATCTCATTGGTCCAAACATAGACAAGATATCTTACTTCAAAGATGAGGTGTGAATGAATGGCCTTCATATTGGGGCAGTATATTAGAATGTGAGATCAAAAGTCCCTGGCTAAACCTAATCCAACAGATATTGAGGTTGGGGTGTGTGAGAGGGGATCTTCCCTGGCTGGAGCCATAACGAGCACAAAGGAAGATTGTTATGGTTGTTAAAGGTCAATTGTCTTAGTTGCAGGATATCACAGCAGTTCCTCAGGGTAGTAACTTTAGCCCAAATATCTTCAGCTGCTTCAACATTGACTTTCCCTGTATCCTAAGTAGGAATTGGGATGTTTGCTCGTGTTTGTACAGTGTTTCAAACAATTTGCAAGAACAGACGCTAAAGTGGTCAGTATCCGTATACAGCAAGATTTGGACAACTGTCAGTCTTGGCTGATGATAAATGGCAATTATCATTCCTACCACACAAGTGCCACATAGTAACTCTCTCTAATGAGAGAGCCCCGTTGCATTCGATGACATTACACTTGCTGGATCTTGAACTATCCGCAGCATGGGGGTTCCGTTGACCAGAAACTGAACTGGACCAGCCATTTAAGTATTGTGATTACAAGAACGGGTCAGAAGCTGTGAAATCTGTGGCAAATAACTCGCCTTTAGTCTCCCCGGTGACTATTTACCATCTTCAAGGTATAAGTTAGGATTGTGATGACATACTAAATAAGAACTGAAAGAACAGTTGATGCTGTAAATCAGGAACAAAAGCAGAAGTTGCTGGAAAAGCTCAGCAGATCTGGCAGCTTCCATTTTTTTTTTGTTTTTTTTTCTCTTCAGAGTTAACGTTTTGGGTCCAGAAACGTTAACTCTGAAGGAAAAAATCAGATGCTGCCAGACCTGCTGAGCTTTTCCAGCAACTCTTGTTTTTGTTGTGATCACATCCTCTCCACATGCCTGGATGGATTAAGCTCCAACAATAATTGGGAAGCTCAACATCTTCCATAACAAAGTAGCCTAATTGACATTCTATTCCCCACTTTCAACATTCACTATCTCCACAATCAACTCAGTGGTAGCAATATGCACCATATAGAAGGTGCAATGCAGTAACTCATCCAGTCTTCTTTTGACAGAACCTTCCAAAACTACAACTACTTAAGTGTTGTAATCCTGGCTGGTGGAAATACTGTATAAGTCAGATGCCAGAGTGAAACCTTGCAATTTGGTTACTGTAGTGGTCAGTCACAGAACATGTTCAAGATGTTGCTACTGTATTTTAACAAAAGAGCATCAACTTAGGCGAAGGAAAAGAAACACAAACTATTTTACACTGTGTATAAAAAGTATTCAGAACTCTCTTATTACAAATATCAGAAATAACGATTCAACTTTTTCACCCTGAATGACAATTTCAGAGATATCAAACCTTGCTGAATGGTTTCCAATGTAATTTTCTTTGTTCGGTTGGCATGGTTGTACTTGGTTTCTTTCTGGCAAACTTCTGCATTCATTCAATGTTATCTTCTTTAAAAGCTTAAAGTAAAGACAGCTACAAAGACATGAGGGAGAAGCTGGCCAGAGTTGAATGGAAGGTGAGCCTAGCAGGGAAGATAGTGGAGCAGCAGTGGCAGAAGTTTCTGGGGTGAATTTGGGAGGCACAGCAGAAATTCATCCCAAGAAAGAAACAACATGCTAAATGGGCACAAGGTAACCATGGGTAACTGGGAAGTTGAGGGAAGCATAAATAAAAGAAAAAGCATACAATATGGTGAAGATTAGTGGGAAGCCTTTAAAAACCAGCAGAGGGCAACTAAAAAAGCAACACAGTAAGGGGAGAAAAGATAAAATGAGGATAAGCTAGCTAGTAACAAACAAAGATTGCAAGAGTTTTTTTTAAAGTTATCTAAAAGGTAGGAGTATATATTTGGACTACTGGAAAATGTGGCTGGAGCAGTAATAATGGGGAACAAAGAAATGGCGGAGGAACTGAATAAGTACTTTGCATCAGTCTTCATTGTGGAAGACATGAGTCGCATAGCAGGACTTGGAGAGTCAGGAGCAGAGGTGAGTGTCATGACCATGACTAAGGAGAAGGTGCTGGGGAAGCTGAAAGGTCTGAAGGTGGAGAAACAACCTGGACTGGATGCATTACATCTGAGAGTTCTGAAGGAGATAGCCAAAGAGATTATAGAGGCATTAGGGTTGATCTTTCAGGAATCACTGTAGCCAGGCGGGGTCCTGGAGGACTGGGAAATTGCTAATGTTGTACAAATGATTGAGAAAGGAGGGAGGCAAAAGACTGCAGACTATGGGCTGGTTAGCCTGACTTCAGTAATTAGCAAGATTTTAAGAGTCCATTATAGAGGATGAATTTGCAATGTACTTGAAAGTGCAAGGTGAAATAGGGATGAGTCTTCATGGTTTCAAGGGGAGGTTGTGCCTGACATATCTGTTGGAATTCTTTTGAGGTCATAAGCAAGTTAGCCAAAGGAGAGCTGGTGGACATGATCTATTTGGATTGCTAGAAGGCCTTTTTGATATGGTGCACAGGAGGCTGCTAAATAAGATAAAAACCCATGTTTGAGGGGCAAAGTACTCGCATGGATAGAGGATTGGCTGACTGGCAGATGGCAGAGAGTAAGATAAAGGGGTTTATTTCAGGATGGCACCTGGTGACTAGTAGAGTTCAGCAGGGGTCTGTTGGGACCACAACTATTCATGTTATCTGTTATCAATCTGGACAAAGGAACTGAGACCATTGTCACAAAAAGTTACAGATGAGATAAAGATAGGCGGAGGGACTGTGAGGAGGTGGGAATGCTGCAGAAGGATTTGGGCAGTCTAGGAGAGTGGGCGAAGAAGTGGCAGAACACAATTGAACACAATGAGGCTATGCACTTTGGTTGGAAGAATACAGGCATAGACTATTTTCTAAACTGTGAAAGGTTTCAGAAATTGAAAGCATAAAGGGACTTGGGAATTGTGTACTTCAGGATTCTAATTTTACAAGCAGGTTCAGTTGGCAGGAAGGCAAATGCAGTGCTAGCAGTCGTTTCATGAAGGCTGGAAAACAAGAGTAGGGGTCTATTTCTGGCCAGGCTGTGGTCAGAGTGCATTTGGAATATTATGAGCTGTTGTGGGCTCCATTCCTAAGGAAGGATGTGTTAGTGTTGGAGGGGATCCAGAAGGGGTTCACAAGAATGAGCCTGGGAGTAAAGAGCTTGTCACAAGGAGTGATTGAGGATTCTGGGTCTGTACTCAATGGAGTTAAGAAGAATGAAGGAGGATCTGGTTGAAACTTACCGAGAGGCCTGGATAGAATGAACTTGGAGAATGTTTCCAGTATTAGGAGAGACTAGGACTTGATGGCATACCCTCACAGTGAATGTTCAACTCTTTAGAATTGAGATGATGACACATTTCTTCAGCCAGAGGGTGGTGAATCTGTGAAACATATCGCCGAGTCATTGAGCGTATTTAAGACAGTATAAGATAGGTTTTTGATTAGTAAGGGGATCAAAGGTAACCGGGAGATGGCGGGAGAATGGGGTTGAGAAATATATCAGCCGTGATCAAATGGCCGAGCAGACTCAATAGGCTAAAAGACCTAATTTTGCTTGTATATCTTGTGGGGTCTTATGGTCTAACAAGGCTTTATAGTAAAACACCACCATTGTTTATTACAATGGCTTCCTTAAACTCCTCTTCCACATTCTTCTCTTTCTGGAGATTTCTCTCACTGACACAAAACTGCTCAGGCCCTCTGTTCATTGAAAACTGCTTTGAAGACTGTTAAGGATCTGCAGATCTCGGATTCTCCAGCATCTGCAGTACCTTTTATCTCTGATACAATTTTAACCCCACTGCGAAGCCTTTTCTAAGGATGCCTACCTGAAGAAGTTACCCTCCTCCCTCCGGACAAACCTCAGGGAATCTCTCTCCCACTGCAACTCTCTCATAATCTCTTCAGCCTTGAAACTGCTCGACCATGTCCTGAAGCAAACCAGGTACTACAGCCACATCACCTTTCTTAGTACCTGCCTACGGAACCAGATCATCCCCAGTGGACTACAATCCACATTCAAGCCTTCCCAATTTGGCCCCAACCGTGACAATATCTACATTCAGAACATTGAGGCCGTCCAGAAGCGCTTCTCCCTGCGACTCCTCAAATGCACACTTGCAGCAATGCGCCGGCATCTCCAGGCACTACAATCAAGACTCCCCCACCCCCATCTCCTATCTACTAACATCATCCCGCCCCCTTGACCTGTCCGTCCTCCCTGGACTGACCTATCACCTCCTACCCCCCTACCTACACTCACCTTTACTGGCTCCATCCCCGCCTCTTTGACTTGTCTGCCTCCTCTCCACCTATCCACTCCTCTATCCATCCTCTATCCGCCTCCCCCTCTCTCCCTATTTATTTCAGAACCCTCTTCCCCTCCCCCATTTCTGATGAAGGGTCTAGGCCCGAAACGTCAAGTTTTCCTGCTCCTATGATGCTGCTTGGCCTGCTGTGTCCATCCAGCCCCACACCTTGTTATCTTGAAGACTGTTAAGCTAATTTACTGCCATGGAGCTGTTATTTCTAATAAAAACCTGCACATACCATAACCTTTTAGATGGTTTTGCCCTTACGAAAGGGAACTGTTTCTGTGTTGGTTTCTGTCACAGGATACTTCTTTTCATGCAACAGTCCAATTTTTTTTTCTTTGTATTCTAAAATACTGAAAATACTCACTGTGGTGTTTTATTAAACTCTCATTTAAATGCATGTAAACACATTTCCAGGGTCCCTGCCTAGCACCCCCCCCCCCCCAACATCATGCCAAAAACTCAAAAGTGCCCTCTTTAATATAAGATAGAAATACTATCAGTCTAAAACTATATGTGGATCAATGAGCCATATGGCTTATTTGTGCTTTTATGTCTTATGGGCCAAAATCTGGAACTTCTTTGCTAATCATGTGCTGAACATGTCTTTGTCTTTGCCACACAGATTGTAGTATTTGAGCCAGAGGCCCACCATCACCTTTTAAGAGCAATTTGAGATGCTGGCTTTGGCAGTGACACTCACGTCGTGTGATTTGAATAAAGCAAAATAAACCTTGCTTTGACACAAAATTAGGTAGGAGGGCAAGTGGTGAGGATGACAGACTGCAGAGTGATATAGGCAGGTTAAGCAAGTGGGCAAAAGCTTGGCAGATGGAATATAGTGTGGGGAAATGAGATCTTGCATTTAGGCGGGAAGAACGGGTGAGGTGAATATTATTTGAATGGAGAAAGACTGCGGAAAGCTGTAGAACAATGGGATTTGGGAGACCTGTATGAATCTCAAAAAGCTAGCAGCCAAGTTCAGTGGATCGTCGGGAAGTCAAATGGAATGTTGGACTTTAGTTCAAAGGGAGTAGAGTATAAAAATCTTACTAAAACCACCAGGCACTTTGACCACACCTGGAATACTGTGAATAGTTTGGGGCCCCTTATCTAAGGAAGGATATACTGGCATCGAAGGCAGTTAAGAAAAAGTTCACTCAGTTTATTCTGGGTAAGGAGGGACTGTCTTATGAGGAGCAGTTGAGTAGTTTGGGTGTTTACTCATTGGAGTTTAGAAGAATGACATGTTGAATCATAGAAGATTCTTGGGGAACTTGACAGAGTAGATTGGGAGAAATTATTTCACCCTGTCAGGGAGTCTGGGACGAGAGATTATAATCTCAGAATAAAGGTACACTCATTTAAGGTAGATCTGAGGAGGAATTTCTTCCGAGGGTAGTGAATTTGTGTAACATTTTGCCACAGAGGGTTGTCAAGGCTGTGTTTGATAATTTTTATGTTAACTTTAGTTTGAAATATTTGACTCTGTATTTACCAGTCTAGGTTTAAAGGCTGTTGGTATTCATTTCAAAACAGATATTTTACATTCTTTCTGCTCAAGAAAGCAATTCTGGAAATACTTGCAGTAATCTCCCTGAGAAACATTAACAGAATTATTTAATGCTCCAGCTTTGTTTCTGCTTTCAAACGAATGGGGGCTAATTGGTATCTCATGATGCCTGCGTATCTTGTCAGTCATTTTTGAGAAATGTAATTTTCTTCATGAATCATGTTTCATTGTTTACAAAACTGAAGTTTTCGATACACCATTGTACAAATTTGTATTTTTACATGCCTTAACCAATGGTAAACCTGTTTATCTTTAATTCAGAGATTTTTAAAAAATTAACAAAATAGAACTCCTCTTTTATTTATGTATTTTGTTATACCACAATTTTATGTTCCTATTTTTATTTCGAAATTGACAAGTATTTAGAGGTAAAATGATAAAATGGACACTTTAAAATACAATGAATTCAAAGTGATTTCTGTTACAGCTCTGTATTTTCAGTTGTTTTGAATTTGATGGGTAATCTCAAGTTTAAAATTGCATGCATTAAGGTTACATTAGGTTTTTAACCTGAATAATAATAGAGCTTCCTGTTCAGTTGGGGTGACCTACCATGACACTGCTAGGCAACAAAGAGGAGTTTTCTGTGTAAATTGCCAATGGTAGCAGGCAGGATATCCCCCAATCAGCTGTGTGCTCTGCTGAAAAGCCAGAACTGACGGATGAGCTCGTTCAGTCAGCTGGTAGGAATGAAGTGAAAACTGTAGGCAGCAAGAACAAGGCAGTGTATGTCAATTTGGCTTCTTTGTGGGTAGGAAAACATGAAAATCAAAAGGGTAATGATTAACTGAGCGTGCTACTCCCAAGGTATGTCATAGTCTGCCATAAAAGATATTTTAGTAAGTTTATGTTACTCACCTCTTAAACGCAGTATAGTTGTGTTAGCACTGCAATAGAATGTTCTACAGAAAAGTTGGATGTATTAGCACTGTTGGATTAAGGTGTTTGCATACCATATCTGAGGTGAGAACTACAAGGCAGGGTAATTATGCAATTCAAGTTGTTTGGAAGAATTTTCATAATGTTTATAATTTATGATTGATTGTAAAAATATAGCAACTCTTGCAATGTACTGCTTCCATGCCATATGCATACAAATGTTTAATTGTTGAGCAGGTGAATTGTGCTTTTTTTGTTACTCCAAGATTGTTAGTTCTTTCATATGATTTGAAATTATTGTCCTCATCAGTTAATGTGGATGAATGATGTGTAAGGTGTTCATGCATGCACAAGACACCTATAGGCTATCTCCATTTGAATGCAGAAGAGATGGTTATTCAACAAAGTACTAGCTATCGGGCCCAAGACAGCAATGGGCTTTACCAGCAGTCATGCAACATTTGAGTAAATTTACCCATGTCACAAACTCTGTGTGTGTGTGTCTGTCTGTAGTACTTTTCATGCTCTCTTTTTGATTATTTTTATTGGTCTCTGTCATCAATTATACTTCAGTCTTCATTTGCACAATTGATCCTTAATCTTGAAACGAAATTATTTTAGAATAAGCATTTGGAGTGGTAGTATTCTGTGGCCTAATGTCGAGCTCCTATGATTACTTACGATGTATTCCTTTGAAATTTGTGTTTGCAGTACCAATTTCAAAGAATGGAAAATGCGTAATTATGTTTTAATGCAAAAGACTTAAATTCTTCTAATGTTACTTTCAATTTAAGGTTTTCAACAAATAAGTTGGAAGAAAAGCAACACCATTAACAAGTCAAGAGATAACAAGCATGGGGCTGGATGAACACAGCAGGTCAAGCAGCAT
>JAHRHZ010000248.1:48567964-48585089 GCA_024137785.1 Ginglymostoma cirratum | reverse complement strand
TCTCACTCCTCTTCACTTTGAATTTGAATTTCATCAAGTATGGGTATGTTAATTGAATGGTCACTGTTATTGAACAGGTAACAAGTAATCAGAACGACTGAGCTAAAATTGCTGTGGGCATCAGTTCTTGTCCGATGATTATATCAGTTCAAGAATTTGTTTGCAAAAATTCTGGAAGTAATAAATTAAGTAATCATGAAATTGTCAGAATATCCCTCAAATTTAACAGGTTCACTGATGCCCCTTAAGATAGGAAAATTGCCCTTTTTTCACACTGAGGCCATACCACCTTGACTGGCACTTGTTAACCTCCTGTAGTGGTTTTTTAAAAAAATCAATTTTATTAAACATAATTAGCAATTCAAGAAAAAGGCCAGCCACCAACTTTTATTGGTCAACCAGGGATAGTCAATAAAATAAAAACAGAAATTGCTGGTGAAAGATCTGGCAGCATCTGTGGGAAGAAAGCAGAGTTAAAGTTTCATTAGACTTCATCTTCAGCATAAATAGTATTTTCCAGGCTGCTAGCAGTTCTGATGAAGAGTTATTGGACTCCTAACGTTAACTTTGCTCTCTTCCTGCAGATGCTGCCAGACTTGGGCTCACCAGGCAATTTCTGTTCTTGTTTCAGGTCTCCAGCATTTGTAGATCTTTGTTTTATGTTAATGGTCAACAAAATACCTGCCATGAATTCATTAAGTAGCATTGCTTGGGGTTTTGACTGATGTTTGAAAGTTTTTTGAAATATTTTGTGATGTGTTTCAAGGAAGGGGAAAACACCACTTATTGGTGGCTTGGCAACATCTTGATTTGATTATCTCGTGATATATGTGCACAAAAAAAATTGAGGCCATAAAGTTTACCAAATATTGAATAAAATTGTTCCTTTGTCAAAAGTTGCCACTTTTACTTTAGTTTCATGTTCGGTGTTTGGAGAAGAAGGATGAGAAAAAATGAATTTTGATACCTGTATCAAAATCAAAGCTATTTTTGAAATGTGTGCCGGTAATATTTTGGTTACATCAAATACAGGTACAAGAAATTACTTTGCGTTTCATAAATGTCTGATGTCTAGCTCTGGTTCTCACTACATAAAGTTGGGCACGTAATACATTGGAAGTACCTTAATGAAAGTTTGCTCAAAAACAGTGAAGTTTTAAGAAAATGCGAGGTGGTAGTCCAAATAATGTGGTCATTGAGCATTTAAAATGAGGCAGAATTACTTAACTACAGAAAAACTGTAGGCAAATCTGAAGATAATGCCCAAGTACATTGTTACAGAAGTGCTTTAAAAGAACTTTTGTAACTATATTGCACAATCCAGAACAAAAGCCCTCGTCTACAAATGCAATTGTCATTCAGTACTGCAGGATTAAGTTTGGTTTTCAAGTTTTTTTATTGTGTTGTTTCCTTTGCTGTTCCTGTAGCGTGTTCTTGTGGCACCATGAAACTCTGGAGATGAGTAGAATTTTAATTTAGTAGAGTTTTAATTAGAAAGTAAGTTGAGGGAGGACTGTGACAGAAATTCCTTCATAAATGATTGAATTAGTTTTAATTTTCCTCTTGCCAATTTCCATTTTGCTTTGTTTCATGTAATTGTGATAATTGTGACAACCTTGCAAACCCATGACCACTTCTTTCGAGAAGGCCACGGGTAGCAGATAGGTGGGAATACCACCACCTGGAAGTCCCCCTCCAAGCCCTCCACACAATTCTGACTTGGAAACATTATTGCCATTTCTTCACTGCTGTCTGAGGGCATTGTGGATCTGTCTACAGCATGTGGACTGCAGAGGTTCAAGGCGGCAACTCACAACCACTTTCTCAAGGGCAATAGGTATTGCTGGCTAGCCAGTGATGCCCATGTCCCACAAGTGAATACATTTTTAAAAATTTGGCAAAGTGATAATGTAGCAGTGAACGTCACTAGGCTATTGTTCTGGAGACGTAGTTCACAATCCACCATGGCAGGTGGTGAAATTTGCCAGATTTAATAAAATGCAATAAAGAAAGTTAGCCTAATGGTAACTGTGTAACCATTGCTGATTGTGTTTGTTTGTTTGTTTATTAAAACCCACTTGCTTTGCTAATGTCTTTTGGGGAAGGAAATCTGCCTTCCTTAAAAAGTCCAGCCTACATGTGACTTCAGATCTGCACTAATGTGGTTTTATGCCATCTGAAGTGGTCTACCAAGCCACTCAAGTGTGGGAAACAGTGACAATGTCTAAATCTGGAAACCTTTGTAATGTTTATCACCACCAGCCAGTTGGCATTTTTTAAAAAAACTAGTGATCCTACTTTTTGTTCTGAAGGAACATAACATCATCAAAAATATGGAACAAAAACAGAAGTTGCTGGAAAAGCTCAGCAGGTCCGGCGGCATCTGTGAAGAGGAAATGAGAGTTAACATTTCTGGTCTGTTGACCTTTCCTCAGAACATTTTTGGGTCACCAGATCCGAAATGTTAACTCTCATTTCCTCTTCACAGATGCTGCCAGACCTGCTGAGCTTTTCCAGCAACTTCTGTTTTTGCTCCTGATTTACAGCATCCGCAGTTTTTTGGTTTTCAAAAACAGGACTGAAGAATGCACGTTTTTCTTGCAAATTGAGTTCAATCTCATAATATGAGGGAAAATGTCATAATAAAAGGGAAAATTCCAAGTGAACTAACAACAAATATTGGGCAAACTGTATTTTAACTCATTCAGGTGATGTGGGCTTCTCCTGGCTGGAGCAGCATTTATTGCCCATGTCTAGTTGCGTTAGAGAAAGAAGGTGCTGGCAAGCTGTCACCTTGAACTGCTGCAATCCATTTCGTGTAGGTACACCCACAGCTGTTATGGAGGGAACATAGAACAAAGAACATAGCACAGTACAGCATAGTACAGGCCCTTCGGCCCACGATGTTGTGGTGAACTTTTGCCTTAAACCTAAGGTCTATCTAACCTCCACCCCTACCTTCTACTATCATCCATATGCCTATCTAATAGCCGCTTAAGTGCCCCTAATGACGCCGACTCCACTACCCTCTCCGGCAATGCATTCCACGCCCCTACCACTCACTGAGTAAAGAACCTACCTCTGACATCTCCCCTATATCTACCTCTACTCACTTTAAAACCATGCCCCCTCGTAAGAGCTACCTCCACCCTAGGAAAAAGTCTATACCTCTGATCATTTTGTACACCAGGGAGTTCCAGGATTTTATCCCGGTGATGCTGAAGTAACAGTGATGTATTTCCAAGTCAGGATGATGAGCGGCTTGGAGGGGAAGTTGTAGGTAATGGTGTTCCTGTCTATTTGTAGCCTTGTTGTTCTTCTGGATGGACGTGCTTCTGAATTTGAAAGATGCTGTACAAGGAACCTTAGTGAATTTTTGTGTTGCATCTTATTAATGGTACACACTGCTACTATTGAGTGTTGGTGGTGGAAGAAATGGATGTTTCTGGGTACGATGTCATTCAAATGGGCTGCTTTGATCTGGACAGTGTCAAACTTCTTGAGTGTTGTTAGAGCTACATCTCTCCACACAAGTGAGGAGAATTCCAACACACCCTGACTTGTCCCTGGTAGACAGGCTTTGGTGATGACAGAAAGTGAATTACTCACTGCAGGATTTCTAACCTCTGACCTACTCTTGTAAACACAGCATTTATATTGGTAATCTGGTTCAGTTCAGTTCAGTTCACTTTCTAGAAGGGTATTGGTGGAAAACTGGGTAATATCTCATGGTCACATCTTTTAAACTAATTTTATGATGCCATTTTTCAATCGCGAGGAATTTTCCAAAATTGCTTTTACCTGATGTAATGAATGCTTAATATTTAATATTAAATATGTACTTGAATTTGAAGGATTGTAAAGATATTGGGATTGTAGTTTTTAAAGATAAACACAAAGGCACATTGTTTTAAACAAGACACTTCTTGGAAATCGTGTTTCCAAGTAATTGCTGGTCTTAATTGCTTCTACTCCCTTTGGAGAAAAGCACCTGAAGATTTTTCACCACTGGGTTTTATGACTATTCAGTTTGAGCAGTGTTTTGCAGGCTTGGAGATTGGTTTGGATTTTCAAGCGGAGAGAAGCTTATTAAAAGAAGGAAACTTCCTGGTTTCACTCTCCTGTTTCTGGAAAAATTCCTGTTGCAAAACAAATGGTAAACCCGATAATACTTTCAAAGAACATGAGGAAGTATCCTGAATTCTTTGTTTCCTGACCAAACTGTTTACAAATATCCCCACATCATTTGTCTGTGTTTGGTGATGTATGTTTACATATGCCAGAGCATCAGACTGATAGGCAGCTGAACAACTCAAATCTGCTAGTCTTTGTCTTCGTAAATTGACACTTAGTAGCCAAAAGTGTTCTGTCCTAGAGTGAAGCTCTGAAGAGAGATATGTTTCTTTTCCTCGCGCGTGTGTGTGTGTGTGTGTGTGTGTGTGTTCAGGTTAATTCGAGGGGTAAACATTTTAAATTTTCATTTTGCAAATTGTTAACCAGTTTCAGCATCATGATAAATCAGTATTTAGTTGATGGATCTTTATATTTTAAGTCTGAAATAGAGAAAGCCTACATTTGGCCATATCTAGAGCTGGGTAAAATAATTAAATCATGTTGTGACCTGTGGAATCCGAGAACGATGGTGCACCACTTCTATCTTGGTCAAAACACTAAATTATGCTTTATTTTTGACCTAATGTGCAACATTTTGGTGGCTGGGAGTCCTGTTACCTTGCTGAAATACAGCACTGCTCACTGCTAGGGTCTCAATGGTCCGGTTGGTCGTTCTCAGTTAATTTTACAGGTTTCGGATTTTAGACAAATTTTACAAGCAGAGTATGTGCCTTGTGTGAAAGAATGAGGCTTGGTCTGATGCTCAATCACAAGTATTTCAGAATTGAACTACCAAATGGCCTCTTCCATTGTAATCATCTGTCCTTGACACTAGATGTGTTAGGCTTAGTAATGTTTTGAAGTTATTTCTACTGTTTTAAATTTGTTCTAGTAATTCTTGAGAGCAATGTGTTTCTACAGACTAATTTCCAAACCTGTAATATTTCTTGTCATTTATTTTTGCGTTAAACAAACCGGTGTAGGCTTCTATAGGAAGGATATGGTTAAACTTGAGAGGGTGCAGAAAAGATTTAAAAGGATATTGCTGGGACTGGAGGGTTTGAGTTATAGGGAGAGGCTGTAGAGGGCTCTTTAGCCATTTTTTCCTTGGAGTATCAGAGATTGAGCCGTGACCTTTGTAGAGTTTTATAAAATCATGAGAAGCATGGATAGGGTGAATAGCCAAGGTCTTTTTCCCTAGGGTTGGCTAGTTGAAAACTAGAGGGCATAGGTTTAAGGTGAGAAGAAAGATTTTTAAAGGACCTGAGGGGTAACTTTTTTTCATGCAGAGAGTGGTGCGTGTATGGAATGAGCTACCAGAGGAAGTGGCGGAGGTGGGTACAATTACAACATTTAGAAGGTATCTGGATGAGTGTAGGAATAGCAAGGGTTTAGAGGGATATGGGTCAAATGCTGGCAATTGGGACAAAGTCAGATCGGGATGTCTGGTTGGCATGGATAAGTTGGACCAAACAGTCTGTTTCTGTGCTGTATAACTCCATAGTGTATTTACAATTTCAAAAAGTAATTACTAGTACCAATTTTATTTGCACCGTTATCCTTTGCAGGTCTTGGTTCAGTCTTGCAGTTGGAATGACCACCAAGGGTTTGATTCTTCAGCTTGACAGACAGCCATTATACCTTATCAGTTGGCTCAGGAACGACTTGCCTTGCAGGTAGGTACTCAAATTTATGCACTAACATCACCAAGGCATCTATTGAAAATAACAAATGCTTTCAGAAAACCTAATTTGTATTTTATGTTATGCTGTTAATCAGGAGTAGTCTTGTGATTTTAAACTATACTTAGCGATATTAGATCAGTTTTGACTGTTGCCTACACAGTCACTGGAATATCAATAATTTCATTCAAAGGATAGCGCAGGTGCCTAATGACTGACCATTTCTGACTTCTGATGTCACAGTGAGACTACTGCCAACTGAGGGACTGACTGCGTTAGCAAATAATGGATGAGCAGGCTGCACTTCTGTCCTTCAAGCAAACTACCTAGGCTCAGTTACAATATGACTAAACCCCTTTAAAGAGAGAAGGGTATTGTGCATCTCTAAAAGAGAATATATTTTATCAACTGTCCCTATCATATCCTTGGCCTATAATAATAATGTTACAAGATGTAGAACAGGAACAGAAAACAATATAAAGTTCAGCAGTTACAATGACAGTGGTAATGGAAAACTAAGAACTTTGGTAATAGTGCAGAAAGAAAGCTTTTGAAAAGGTAAAACAATACTTGAACAAAAGTCATATATGTTCAATTGTAATGTGCTGTCAAGGTTCGGTTTACAGGCTGAGTTGATGTAATTTCGCTCTTTTGGTCACACTTCTCGTTTTGTATTGTAGTGCATTTACTGTGTGATGCACCAAATTATATTTGATTTCCAAACACACTTTTTAAAGGTATTTATATTGTGGTTCTTAACTGTACAATTCAGGAAAGTTCTGGGTTTCTACCTGAGAGGAGTACAGTTTCCCTTTTTGTCTCCAAAACAAGGAGGGAAAGATTTAAAATCAGTACATCTAGTAGCTGTAGACTCCCACCCGGAAAAGGAAGATATCTTAAGGGACAGAAATCCTCTGTTCCTTGCCAATCTGGCTTAAATGCGACTTCTCCATATCAAGCAAATAACTTTTAATGTCTCTGGGGGTAATAAGAGATAGACAATGAGCTGCCTTGTTAGCATTATGCATATTTGGGGCAATTTTTAAAAAAAACCTCTGGTTTCTGGATAGTTCATGACCTTTTGATGTAGAAAATACATGTATAGAATATTTGTGGATATAATATTTGGCTTTGCTGTGAATTCCTCCACCACACTCCTGTCGTAGTCAACTAACTTGCATCTACTTGTTACCTGCTGTCATATGATGAATAGCTACTTGGTAAGTTACTAGTGAGCTATTGTGAAACTGGAATGAGTCATCCCTTTTCAGCAAGGAGCAGAAAATATTGAGGTAAGAGATGTACAAATGGAAAGAGAAACTTCCATCAGCTGAAATACTCTGCAACCTTTAAAATTTGCTTTCAAAACTTTTAATTACGTTAAAATCATTCTTGGGAATGAGCAGAGTTTGTTTTTGCGTGGAACTTCCTATTGTTACTCTTGCTCTGCTTGTATACTGCACCAAATATTCTCAGGTTGTTGGTTACAACTACTTAATCGTGTAAGTATGTGAAACTGCTGGCTACCAGATCCCTGCTTCTGCTATTATTAAATATTTAGTGGTAAATTGGGTAGAATGAGAGATACTAATTGGCATCCAAATACAAACAGTTGGATCAGGATTAAGCCATTCAGACCTCTAGCCTCTTCCACTGTTGCATTAAATTGTGGCTGATCTAAACACCTGAACTCCATTTATCTGCCTTTCATTTATATCCTATGTCACCCTTTATTTTTAAAAAATTCTTTGTCTTGAAACTTCTAATTCTCCCAGCATCCATATTTGGGAAGACAGAGTTGCAGGAACCATTCATATGGAAAAAGTGGTTTCTGATTTTGCTCCTGAATAACCAAGCTCTAATTTGATGATGAACCTTTTTGTTTTTCAATCTTCTACCATAGGAAATATGTATTTGTGAATCTATGATAGCAAATCACTAGCATTTTTAAGCCCTTGATCAGATCAACCTTCAATCTTCTGTGCTGAAATGCATGCCAAATTTATTTAACATGACCTCATAATTTAACATTTTGAATTGTTATCATTGTTAAATTTGTGCTGCACCCAATCTGAGGTCAGTATGTCCCTGCAGAGATTTGATCCCCAAAATGGAATTCAACACTTTTTTGACAGGTAAAACAAAGACTTTGTATAACTGAAACATAACTTCTTCCTCTTTTATTCCTGCCACATTGAGATCAAGCTCAATATTCCATTAGCTTTCTTGATTTATTTTCTTTGCTTATTTGGTCATCCACATTGCTTCACTTCTATACAGTTCCTAGTGTCTTGCCTTTCAAAAAGTATTTGATTTATCTTTCTTGGGTCCAAGGTGGCTGATCTCTCACGTTCCTGCTTACTTGTGTGTATATCCTTTTCAAATGTAGGATTTTAAATAATTCCGTGAAATAATATTCATCTTTTAATGTAGTTCAATACTTTCCTATGTTTGGTTTCCCATCTCCACGTCCTCACTCTGTCCTATATGATTTCATAACTTCATTATGATGTCACTGGCTATCTAAAACTGAGCTTCACTGTGGCAGCCCAATGCAATTTAAATACTCAAGTGAAAGACTGATAAAGTACTCGTAAGTGACGTAACTAAACAATACGCTAGTACTAATACAGCCTAAACATAGGAAAACCAAGTTGAACATCACACCTTTCCTTTCTGTAATGGAGTCTACAAAATACATGGGTTATTCCAACCATGATATTACCATCACATTTTGCAGATGTCACAAAACTTGGAACTACGTTAAGCAACATGGAGGATAGTGACATTCACCTCCCAAAGACTGGAACTAGGGACTTAAGAATGGAATTTGTGGTGGGGATCAAGGAAAATGTTGGCATGTTTAAGGAAAAATGTGGATGAAATTACTTGAGTGCAATCTAACCTTGAAATCTGTGCAATGACTTCCCCTTCATGATTTACCACACCTTTCTAAATGCTCATTAATTTTGTCACATGGACTCTTTTTGAAGGCACAGGATGATTTGGGACAGCCAACATTGTTTGATAATTGACATCGTTGATAAGAAATTTAAGTTTGCCAATAAACTAAGGTAATCTAACATGTAATCGTTATTTTTCCCTCCCTTAGACAGGAATATAACATTTTCTTTCCCTTAACCCCACTATGTGTGTAATTTTCATTTCCAGCTATTTCCTCCACTGCTCTCCCCCCTCCCCCTGCAACATCTAAGCACTTTGGGGACCTTTGTATTATGTCTGGTGATTTTTTTTTTAAGCTTTTCAATCCTATTCTGGAAGCATGGTCTACAGTTGCACTCTATCCCCTCTCTCGTATGAGGTGAAATATTTTTGTGCCATTCTCTCACTTTCAAGTACGACTTTTTAATCTTCCTTTACTTGTTATGTGCACTTGCTTTCTTCTACATGGACTGCCAATTGTCTTTCACATCTACTCTCAGCCTAACTAATCGCCCCTTTTGTTTACATTTATTGGTATTTGCTTTGTCAGAAGCCCTGTAAATTTTTTTGTAAAAACTGTTTATCTCAGTCCTACAATAAGTTTTCAAATTTTTGCATTGCGTATGTTTTTGTTTAAGCTTGCATCAGCTTCAGTTAGATCACTAGTTTAATACGTGGCCATGCATTGTCATTTCATGCTCCACTGATGTTGTAAGATCACTATAGTAGAAGCATTTCTACAGTCTGGTGCAGCTGTTTGTCTACCAATTCATTATTGTGTACTGAGAGACAGAAAACAGCCCGAAGTGTATGTTGAGAACAGTTGAGCAGTAGCTAATGGGTTTTTGACAGTGGTATCCATGTAAAATACCAGTGCCACATTGCATAAAACATTGCATTCATGTTGTGTTTGCAGTTTTATATTGGTCTTTTCCTCTTTACTGATCCACATTTCTCCTTTTCTGTACTATTATAGCCTCTGACTTGAGCGCAAAAATAAAACATGACAATGCAGCATTGAGGAAATGTTGCATAATCAAATCTTCTTTTCAAATGAGAAAGTTTCAACCACTGCCTTCTCGGATATATGTAAATAATCCTATGGCGATTTCAAACCAGAGGATTGGCTTTATTCCCTACATCTTGGCCAATATTAATCATTCAACCAACATCAAAAAAATGGATGAGCTGGCCATTGTCATTTGGCTGGTTGCATGAGTTGCCTGGTTTCCTACATTACAACAGCAACTACACTTCAAAAATTGGCTGTAAATGGTCTTGGGACATAAGATCATAAGGTGAAATATAAATGAATTTTCTTTTTGGGAGTAAACAATATGTATGTTACTAATTACTGATATTGTTGTTGTATATCTATATGTCTAGATCCCTTTGCAACTCTGTGCCCTACTAACAAAAAGAATATCTTTTGTTACTGACCAAAATATAGAACTTCATATTTGAAGTTCAGACTTATGTCAAATGCAAGGGGATCTTAGTGTTCTAATGTGAATCACCAATATGTTTCAAGGTAGCTACAACAAATTATTAAGGTGACTGTAATTTTTGTAAGAATGATCCTGACCTTCCAGTTGCTAGCCATTTCAATCAATGCTATTGCTCCTGTGCTAGCACTTCTGTCCTAGCCTAGTGCAGTGTTCCACTGAAGCTCAATGCAAGCTAGAGGAACAATTTTTGAAACAGTTTCAAAATATTACCCCTCCATTTTTTTTCCACCGCGCCCTCTCCCAAGCTGTATAGACAATAGGTGCAGGAGTAGGCCATTTGGCCCTTCGAGCCAGCACCACCGTTCATTATGATCATGGCTGATCATCCACAATCGGTATCCTGTTCCTGCCTTATCCCCATAACCCTTGATTCCATTATGTTTGTGTCTTGTCTTTTTCACACCTATCATTTACACTTATCTCACATCTCTATCATTCCATTATCACCATTAACACTACCTTGTCTTTTGCTCCGGGCACCCTCACCATCAGAGCCACTTGCTTTGCCTCACTCTCTATTATCAGAATTAAAAAATCCACAATTTACCAACTTTTCTGATTCAAAACATTAACTCTGCTTTTATAGACCAGTGAGCCTTACATCTGTTGTAGGAAAAGTTTTGGAAAGGATTATAAGAGATAGATGATTATAAATCCTAGCAAGCAACAATTTGATTGGAGATAGTCAACATGGATTCGTCAAGGGCAGGTCATGTCTCACAAAGCTCAATGAGTTTTTTGAGAAGGTGACCAAGCATGTCGATGAGGGTAGGGCAGTTGACGTGGTGTCCATGGACTTCAGTAAAGCCTTTGATAAGGTTCCACATGGTCGGCTATTGGAGAAAATGCAGAGGCTTGGGATTGAGGGAGATTTAGCAGTTTGGATTAGAAACTGGCTTTCTGAAAGAAGGCAAAGAGTGGTGGTTGATGGAAAATATTCAGCCTGGAGTCCAGTTACTAGTGGTGTGCCACAAGGATCTGTTTTGGGACCACTGCTGTTTGTCATTTTTATAAATGACTTGGACGCAGACATAGGTGGATGGGTTAGTAAGTTTGCAGATGACACTAAAGTCGGTGGAGTGGAGGACAGCATAGAAGAATGTTGCAGGTTGCAGGGAGACTTGGATAAACTGCAGAATTGGGCTGAAAGGTGGCAAATGGAGTTCAATGCAGATAAATGTGAGGTGATGCACTTTGGGAAGAATAATAGGAAGGCAGAATACTGGGTCAATGGAAAGATTCTTGGTAGTGTGGATGTGCAGAGGGATCGTGGTGTCCAGGTACATAGATCCCTGAAAGTTGCCACCCAGGTTGACAGTGCTGTTAAGAAGGCATACGGTGTGTTGGGTTTCATTGGTAGAGGGATTGAGTTCCGGAGCCGTGATGTCATGCTGCAGCTGTACAAAACGCTAGTGCGGCCTCGCGTGGAATATTGCATACAGTTCTGGTTGCCCCATTACAGGAAGGATGTGGAAGCATTGGAAAAGGCGCAGAGGCGATTTACCAGGATGTTGCCTGGTCTGGAGCGAAGGTCTTATGAGGAAAGGCTGAGGGACTTGGGTCTGTTCTCATTGGAGAGAAGAAGGCTAAGAGGGGATGTAATAGAGACCTACAAAATGATCAGAGGATTAGATAGGGTGGACAGTGAGAGTCTTTTTCCTAGGAAGATGACGTTGGCTAGTACGAGGGGGCATAGCTGCAAATGTAGGGATTGATAGATTTAAGACAGATGTCAGAGGCAGGTTCTTGACTCAGAGAGTGGTAAGGGCGTGGAATGCCCTGCCTGCCAATGTAGTTAACTCAGCCACATTAGGGGCATTTAAACAGTCCTTGGATAAGCATATGGATGATGATGGGATAGTGTAGGGGGATGGGCTTAGATTAGTTCACAGGGCGGCGCAACATCGAGGGCCGAAGGGCCTGTTCTGCGCTGTATTGTTCTATGTTCTATGTCCATAGAGGCTGCCAGACCTGCCAAGTTTCTCCAGCACTTGGATTATTTCAGGCTTCTAGCATCTGCAGTATTTTGCTTTTATTTAGTGGGATACTGTTCTTTATTGAGTTGTACTGAACAACGAAGTAAGGATGTAATACTTGAGCAATACAAAAGAGACCACATCTTGAAAACTCTGTACTTATTTTGTATTCATTCAGAGCATGCAGGCCATATTGGCTGGGTTAGCATTTATTACATAGACCTAGTTATCCTTAAGGTGAACTATCCTAAGTTGCTACAGTCCATTTAGTGTAAGTACACCCACAGTGCTGTTAGCGAAGGGGTTCCAGGACTTGTACTCAATGACAGTAGAGCAACATATTTCTAATCAGGATGGTGAGTGGCTGGGAGAGGAACTTGTAGGTGCTAAAGTTCCCACTTGCCTGCTACCATTCCTTTTAGATGGTCGTGGTTGTGGGTTTGGAAGGTGCTGTCAAAGGATCTGTGGTGAATTCCTGCAGTGCATGTTGTAGATGGTATACACTGCTGCTGCTGAGTGTCAGTGGTGGAGGGAGTGGATGCCTGAAATGGTTTTTCTGATGAAGGGTCTCGGCCCGAAACGTCAAGCTTTCCTGCTCCTATGATGCTGCTTGGCCTGCTGTGTTCATCCAGCCCCACACCTTGTTATCTCGGATTCTCCAGCATCTGCAGTACCTTTTATCTCTGGTAATTAAGTGAGCTGCTTTGTCCAGGATTGTCAAGTTTCTTTTGTAGTTAGAGCTCTACCTCTCCAGGCAAGTGGGAAGTATTCCATCGCACTACTGATTTGTGCCTTGTTGATAGTGGACAGGCTTTAGGGAGTGCTTTTTTATTTATTCATGTTTGTAGGATATGGATGTCATTGACTGGCCAGCATTCATTGCCTGTCCCTAGTTACCCTTGAGAAGGTAGTGATGAGCTGCCGCGTTGAATCGCTGCAGCCCACCTGCCGTGGGTTGACCCACAGTGCTATTAGGGAGGGAATTCCAGGATTTTGATCCCGTGACAGTGAAGGAACAGCGCTATGTTTCCAAGTCAGGATGGTGAGTGACTTGGAGGGGAACTTGGAGGTGGTGGTGTTTCCATGTATGTGCTGGCCTTCTACTACTTGATGCAGGTGGTTGTGGGTTTGGAAGGTGCTGCCTCAGGATCTTTGAAGTTCTGCAGTGCATCCTGTAGATAATACACACTGATGCTACTGAGCATCGGTGGTGGAGGGAGTGGATGCGAGTGGTGAGTTACTCAATGCAGGATTCTTAGCCTCTGACCTGCTGTTATAAACGCAGTGTTTAAGTGGCTAGTGTAGTTCAGTTTCTGCTCATTGACACCCACCCAACCAGGACGTTGATAGTGGGAATTTGAAGGTGATAATGCCATTGACTGTCAAGTGGCAGGGTTTCATTGTACCTTTGTTAGAAATGGTTGTTGCCAGGCACTTGTGTGGCGTGAATGTTTGTTTGGATATTGTCCAGGTCCTGTTGTATTTGGGCATGAACTGCTTCAGTGTATGAGGAGTCACAAATGGTGCTGAATGTTGAACTATCATCAGCAAACGTTCTCACTCCTGACTTTACAATGGAGAATGGATGGCCTCCTTGTATTCAAGGAGGGATGTACATATACTGGAGGCTGTTCAGAAGAGGTTTACTAGATTGATTATGGGCTTTTGTCCAAAGTTATAGTATGTATCAGTTGACATTGATTTAAATACAGCAAATGTCTTAAGAAATATAATTTTGAAACATTTGTGTTTATGCTGCTGTGTAATGCTATGATACTTTATTTTGGAATTGTGGAAGTAAGCAGTGCATTTTCCTATGTTCTAAATTTTTCAACATTTTACACACCCTAGTATTATCAAGCATTCTAAGGACAAGTGTTGCATGTTTTAAGAACCTTTAATGCAGACTTGCTTACCACTGAAGAACTGGGAGAATGTTAAATTTTAGGATGTATCATTTGTACAAGTGAGAGATGCTACTTTTCTGTTTTAGTAGATGCAAAGTTTCTACTGAATTAGTGCATGATATTCTTCAACTCATCAGTCTCTGTCATGGAGTGATTTGTTTCTCATGATTTGAGTGTTCGTGCCAATTCAGCTAGATGTCTGTTGGTTTTGGAGTAATTCATTGAGAGATTCTTTTGAGATTCATCACAATAATATGCAAGTATTCAAGTTTTTCCCATAAAATATTTTGAAAAGTTATTTACCCAAACTAGCGTAACTTTTTTTTTTCTATTTAAATTTTATCTCTTTTCCAAGACAACCTATTAAAATCTGACTATCAACTGCTAACATTCGAAGAGCTTGGTACTGTTAAAAGCCAAAATAAAACATTGCAATCATACTTTATTTGAAGATTTTGTGGGTGCTAGTGTGAGAAGTTTGTCCTTATAACGTTTTTGGCCCTATTGAACATGCTGCAAAGTTGAACTTTTTTTTTAGTTTGCTGCATAAATCTAGCCTTGAGGGAGTGTTAATATTTGAAATACTGCTATTTTGTTATATTCTAAAGTTAAAACTGTCTTCTACCACATTTAAACTGTGTCTCTGCAACAAATCAATAGCTCATATTTCTGTTAATTGAGGTAATTAAAGTCTGATACAAATGTTTTGATGGGGATTCTCTGCCAGTCAATTTTGTTTTGAATTTGTCATCCACTATTGCAGCAATTTATTTGGTATAAATTGAACTTTCAGACTTCGATGTAATATTTTCATTGTGTTGATTCTTTAACTGAAAATAATGATCTTTGATTTTAACAAATCTATGTGCCATTTTTTTGTATGTTCCGTATCTTCTCCAACCCCATGCAACCAACTGCACCTTCTCCACTGAATAATTATACTTCACTCCACTCTCTGCTTCTTATCTCTATGACTCTATCTATTATGGGACACTTTAACAAAGCCCTTTTGAATATCCAGATAAATTACATCTTCTGCATTACCATTATCTCTGATGCCCCTCAAAAATATAATAACACCAAGGTCTTCCCTTATGAAATCTTTGCAAACAGAATATTGGACTGTCAAAGAATAATACCACAAGTCTATACTGGATAATATAAGATATGGGTATAGGAGCAGACCATTTGGCCCACCCAGTACATGCTGTTACTTGTGCCCTAGATGAGTCTCTTTCCTCCTCTAAATCTATTGTAGTAGTCCTTCCTTTCTTCCTCATGTGGTATTTAACTTTACCTTAAATGCAATTATTTGCTTCAAGAATTCTATGGTAATATATTCCACATTCTTGCCACTTTTGCAGTAAAGAAGTTTCTTCTGAAATCCCAGTTAGACTCTTTAGTAACTATCTTGTATTGATGACCTATCAATAGTCTCCTCCACCAGAGGAAATATTCTGATCATATGCTTTCTTTATCAAAATCTTTCATAATGTAAATACCTCCTATTAGGTCCCCCTTAGCCTTATTTTTAGAAAGAGAAAAGAAACCCAGACTGCAATCCTTTTCTGATAGGTATACACAACTGATTTTAGGGAGTTCGTAATCTCTGTTACCTAATAGAGGCAGTTGGCAATTTATTACAATTTCTCAATTTATTGAGAAGCAACAGTTTAGTGTCTAATTAACTAATTACCGCAAAGAAAGGAAATGTGCAGCCCTTGACACAGAATGGTGCATTACTGATCTCAAAGTCTTTTAGTTGAATGGAGGGATAGAGGTAGCGCAGTCCCTCAGCCCATTAGTCCTATGCTCATTTGTGGTGATCCTCTTTTTCTTCCTACCAAAATGTATAATCTTACATTTGTCTGTGTTGGGCTGTATTTGCCAGTTATTTTCCTGTTCTGCAACTTTATTATGTGTTTAATTTGCTGCCATTTTCTTTTGTTTTGACTATTCTCTTCACTCCTCCCCCAAATAATTGTATCATCTGCAAATTTGAAAATGTTCCTTAATTACAAAGTCCAAATTATTAATATAAATTGTGACCAGCCATGGTCCCAACACTGTTGTGGAACATGTATTTTTGCCATTCTGAATGATTTACTGAATCTGAATGATTTCTCACTCTCTCCCTTGTATCTTGAAACTTCTCGCAATCTATTTTGCCACTTGTCCCCTGATTCTATCTTCTATAGTTTACTGTGGAGCACCTTTTATAAAAGCAGCCTTTTGAGAATCCAGATGACGTATGTATTCCGTGTTACCATGTTCTACTCCCTGAACATTTTTGAGAAAGTAACAATGAGGTTGGTCAGGCAAGTTCTACACTTTTGAAACCCGTGTTGACTATTCATTCTAATAGTTCTCATTTCTGGATTTTCTTATATTCTTCCCCTGTAGGAGGGATTCCACCTTTTTTTTTCTACCACAATATTAAATTGTCTGGTCTATTTTACCATGTTTTCCTAATTGTTTTTGAAAATTTTCATAATCTCTTAATATTCTGTTTTATCATACACTCTTCTGCTCTCCCTCTACTTTATTCTAATCCCTGCACTTTTTTTTGATGTTTCATCTTAGTCTTGCCAGTGTTTTGTGGGCAGGAATTTGGCTGTTGGAATATAATGTAGAAATGAACAGATGCACAATATTTCTTAAATGATAATAAATTAGAAAGGGTAGACGTACAAATGGACCTGGGTATCTTCTTCAATAAGTCACTGAAGGCTAACATGCAGACAGTTAGGAAAGCCTACATTATTATTATTAGCCTTTATTTCAAGAGGTTTTAGGTATTGGAGTAGCCAAGTCTTCAGTTGTTTCAAACCTTAATTAGACTGGATTGGAGTGCTGTGTATAGAGCATGATTGCCACAGAAGGAGTGAAACCAAACCCTCCAAATCCATTCAGAGATAAAAGGTACTGCAGATGCTGGAGAATCCGAGATAACAAGCATGGGGCTGGATGAACACAGCAGGTCAAGCAGCATCATA
>JAHRHZ010000248.1:48541763-48552265 GCA_024137785.1 Ginglymostoma cirratum | reverse complement strand
GGGAATTGGAAGTTCTGGAGGAGGTGGAGGGCGTGGGTGGTGTCACGGACGTAGGTAGGGAGTTCCTGGACCAAGGGGGTGTATAGATAGAGTGGACAGCCAGAGACTTTTTCCTAGGCTAAGTTTTCCGAGGGGGCATAGTTTTAAAGTGAGTGGAGGTAGATATAGGGGAGATGTCAGAGGTAGGTACTTTACTCAGAGAGTGGTAGGGGCGTGGAATGCATTGCCGGAGCGGGTAGTGGAGTCGGCCCCATTAGGGGCATTTAAGCGGCTATTAGACAGGCATACGGATGATAGTATAAGGTAGGGGTGGAGGTTAGATAGACCTTAGGTTTAGGGTAAAAGTTCGCCACAACATCGTGGGCCGAAGGGTCTACACTGTGCTGTACTGTTCGATGATCTGTGTTCTACGTTCCCCACTACTATCTTTCCACTGTCATTTTCCAGTGGTCCAATGTCCACTTTTGCCTCTCTTTTGCCCCTTATGTACCTAAAGAAACTCTTATATTCTTCATTTACATTACTGGCTGGCTTGCCCTCATATTTAATCTTCTGGCTCCTTATTTCTTTTTTTGTTGCCCTCTGTTGGTCTTGTAAGCTTTCCGGTCCTCTGGTTTCCCACTGCCTTTCGCCACGTTTTGTGCTTTCTCTTTTGCTTTTGTGCTATCCCTGATTTCCTTAGTCCGCCATGGTCGCCTCATCCTCCCTGGACCATGCTGCTTTTTCCGAGGGATGAATCTTTGCTGCGTCTCCTGAATTACTCCCAGAAACTCCTGCCATTGCTGTTCCACTGTCTTTTTTGCTAGGCTCCTGTTCCAGTCAATTCTGCCCAGCTCCTCCCTCATACCTCTGTAGTCACCTTTATTCAGCTGTAATACTGTTACCTCTGATTCTGTCTTCTCCCTGTCAAATTGCAGAGTAATTTCTATCATCTTATGATCACTGGCTCCTAAGGGTTCCTTAACCTTAAGCTCCCTTATGAAGTCTGCCTCATTGCCCAGCATTAAATCCAGTATTGCCTGTTTCTTTGTGAGCTCCATCACAAGCTGCTCCAAAAAGCCATCTCGTAGATATTCCACAATCTCCTTTTCTTGCAATCCATTACCAACATGATTTTCCCAGTCCACCTGCATATTGAAATCCCCCATGATCACTGTGACTTTGCCTTTCTTACACACCGTTTCTATCTCCTGGTGTATCTTGCGCCCCAGCTCCGAACTGCTGTTTGGAGGCCTGTACACAACCCCAGCTGAGGTTTTTTTATCTTTTGCGGTTTCTCAATTCTACCCACACAGATTCTGACCCTACTTTGTTTCTTCCTATTGATTTAGTTTCGTTTCTCACTAATAAGGCAACCCCACCTGCCTATTTTTCCGATAGGATGTATATCCTTGGATCTTCAGTTCCAATTCTGATCCCCTTGCAGCCACGTCTCCTTGATGCCTACCACGTCATACCTGTCAGTTTCGATCTGCGCCACAAGCTCATTTGCCTTATTCCTTTATACTACATGCATTCAGGTATAACACCTTCAGTGCAGTATTAACCCTCCCTCCTTTTTGTTTTCATGTGTGTTTCCAGTGTTTGATTGTTAGCCTTTTCCAAACACTCTGTCCTATTTGTGTCTGTGCAGGAGACTTTAATAATCGGTCCTGAATTTTCCTTCCCTGTCATATCTTTCATATTTTTCCACTTATTTGAATCCACCACTACAGATGTTAACCTTTCTCACCTCACCCTCCCTGCCCCCCACCACTGTCTAATTTGAAGTCTAGTTGACCAGCCTATTTGCCTATTTATCCTTTTCACTAGAACATTGGCCCCAGTTGATTCAGGTGGAGACCGTCCTAACAGTACTGATACTAGTGTCACATGAAAAAGAACCCCTCTTTCCCGCACTGCTCTTTTAGCCACGTGTCTACTTCCCTTATTCTCATGTCCCTGTGCCAATTAGCAGGTGGCTCAGGCAGTAATCCGGGGATTATAACCCTTGAGTACCTGTTCTTTAATCTGGTTCCTAGCTCCTGATAATCTCTGAACATGTCCTCTTTCCTAGTCTTGCCTTTGTTTCTTCCGACGTGGACCACAACAACTCGATCGTCCCCCTCCCGCTCCAATATCCTTTCAAGCCGGTTAGATATATCCCTTACCCTGGCACTGGGCAGGCAATACACCATGCAGGACTCTCGATCCTGCTTACAAAGGATACTATCTATCACCCTAATTATAGAATCCCCTACAACTACCACCTGTCTTTTTGCTCCCCCCTCTTGATTGGCCTCCCGTACCACGTTGCAGTGGTCAGTTAGCTCATCCTCCCTGCAGCCCTTTTCCTCATCCACGCAGGGAACAAGTACCTCATACCTGTTGGACAAGGGCAAGAGCTGAGGCTCCTCTGTTGCTGACTGCAGTATCTCTCTACCTGACTTGCCTACGGTCACACCCTGCTGTCCCTGGCCACTGACCAAATTTGAATTACTTAATCTACCAAGTGTGACTGCTTCCTGAAACAAAGCGTCCAGGTACTTCTCCCCCTCCCAGATGTGCTGCAGTGTTTGTAGCTCCTATTCCAGGTCATCAGCTCTGAGCCAAAGTTCCTCGAGCAACCCCGAGATGTGGTCACTGCAGTTCGCGATGGGATCAGCCAGCTCCCACATCATACAGCTGCAACACATCACCTGTCCAGCCATTTATACTTAGTTAATTACGTTATTAATTTATATAATACAATGTCCGAATATAATTGTTCACTTCCCAGCTCGAGCTCACAGCACTCCTGCTGCTTGAATCAAGCTCGAACCGGAAGGGTAACGTTCCTACCTCCATCCTATTAAGGGCCACTGGCAGAGCAATTTGTGCACCTTCAGCAGGCTTTCTTCCCTCATCCCACTGACTTTTCGTGGGGAGGATGTTGTTGGACAGAGTATGTGTTAACTTGTGTCATTCAGTATTCATCCTGTGCTTTAAGACATTTAGGTGTTTTATTTCTTTTTTAAAAAATACAGCAGTAGGATCCTAGGACTCTTAAGACCTTCTTTTGTGATCCCCATTCCAGATTGAGAATGGAATTTGCAAGCTCCTTCGATGTTTTGGATATCTACCTCACGGTTTAAAAAGTCATTACCTTTGTAGTCTTATGTTGCAGAAGTTGTGTTATTGAATTCCATATTGGAGTCTTTGCTGGTTTTTGACTTGGTGAAAATATTCTTCAGTAATTTTGAACAGAAATTAATTAATGTTGCTTTTCCTTAGCCATCTCATTTTCCCATGATCCAAGACTCTGTTGTGCTTGAGTTATCATCATGGAATGCTTCTTCAGTGCAACTCAGTCAAATTACTGAAGGCCTTAAAGCAATTTAGGGACAGCTGTTCACTTAAGGCAAGTGATTACTGAAATGAAACCAGAAACAATTCACTTAAAAGTCTTTAGAGTGGGTGAGCTTTTGAGAGGCCTTGTGTATAATTTCTGTTATGTTATGGATGAAAAATTGGCACTTGCACATTGGCCTCCTGTTACATATCTGTCATGCTTTCTTAATCAAAATAGAGGACAGAGTTCTCGCTCTGATGTAATTTAACACAATATTGAGTCCTTGAGGTTGTAAAGTACCCAAGTGGAAAATGAGATGAAGCTTCAGCTTGAGTTCAGCCCTACTGGATCATTGCAATAAACCTAAAACACAAATGTTAGCACAACAGTAAATGGCAAACAACTGGAAGGTCATGATCGTTCTTAGAGTCAGTGTGGAGGTGTTCCACAAAGTAGCCCCCCCACCGTGTCTATTTGGTCTCATCAATGCAGAGAAGACTGCAGTAAGATTCATTGGTCTAAGAATGGATCTGGGCTGAATAAATTGAACTCGAAGAATGGCAGGTGAAACGGTTGAACAGTGGACTACTCTCAGAAAAGAGCTATTCCAGGCACAGTTGGGGTATATTTCTTCAAAAGGAGAAACAATTCCAGAGCTCCCTCGATGACTGAAGAAATGGAAATTAAGCTAAAGAAGAAAGTATGTTTCTGACATATAATACAATTGAGAACCATGTTGAAAGTAGAAGTTTCAGATGAGGTAAGAAAAGTGGAATTGTGAAAAGAGACTGGCAATTAATATGAGAGGGAAATTCAAAGTCTTATAACCAGGTGTATGCTTATATATTAGAGACATTGGCCACTGGCAGTTCGACTTCTAGGTGGTGCCAGAGGACTGGAGAGTTGGATGTGTTTACACCCTTGTTCAAAAAACCATGCAAAAATGAGTCCAGCAAATACAGGCTAGTCAGTTTAATTTTGGTGGTGGGGCTAAGTCCAGAAACAATAATTCAGGTGAAAGTGAATAGTCATATAACCAAATGCAGGTCATAGTCATAGAGTTGTACAGCATAGAAACGAACCATTCTGTCCTATTCGTCCATGCTGACCAGATATCCTAAACTGATGTGGTCCCATTTGGCTCATAGCCTTCTAAACCCTTCCTGTTCGTCTACCCATCCTGATGCCTTTTTGTGTTGTAGTTATACCTTAAGTGAAGAAAGCCAGCATTGCTTCATAATGCAAAGGGGTAAAGTCTGGTAAATACCACATAAGAATGAAGTAGAATTCAAGTATTCTCAAGGGAATTGGATTATTTTTTGAAAAAGAACACTTTTCAGAAGTGGGTGTAGAAGGCGGAAAAATGATATTAACTGATGGCTGATTTGGAGAGCCAGTGCTGACACAATTGGATGAATTGCCTCCTTTGTTTCACAATTCTGTGATTATTCTTTTTGAATGGAATGTACTTCACAAAGACATGGAGGCAAAGTCTCAGAATAATTGGAACAGGAAGGTTGGGAGGGACATTACAGGGTCTTTCTGAAGACACTAAAATGGATATTCTGCAAATAATTCAGCACACAAATCACTCTTCACTTCATAATTCTGACTAAAGGTCACCTGAAATGTTAACTGTCTGCACAACGCTGGAAAATCTGCCAAGCAATTGTAGAATTTTCTGTTCTATTCCAAATAAGTTAGGTTCAATTCTGTTGTTACCATGAAAGCTTTCAGAATATATTGATTATAAGGTATAGATTAGTAGCAAGGCTATCTAGTATGTGACATCAGGGTGGATCATAAATTGGGAGTGAGTGGACAAGCTGCAGAGGGATATTGATTGGCTGAATCAAAATTTTGGATATTTTGGTATGGTGTGGTGGTGCTGGTAGAGGATGATTGGCTTGAACAAAGCACTGATCTGACCTTCAGTGTTGTCTACATTTTTGTACACTATTGGCAATATTCTGGCATTGGAGGATTTTAAGATCTTAGGAGTATGGGACTTTTTTCTTTGTCCTTTATCTAGTGCTACTGCCTAAATTGTGTCCTATTCTGTCATCATTTTCCAGTCCTTAAAATTCTTACTATGCTGTTCAAATTTCTCCATGACCTCAGCCCTCCCTATTGCTCTAACCTCCTGTAACCTCTTTCCTCTAATTTGGTTGTCTTGTACCTGCTACCCACCAGTTTTACCTTGTCACCTGTGCTCCAGGCTATGTAATTCTTTCCCAAGCCTTTCCACCTTGTTAAGTCCCTCTACTCTTTGAAAGAATGAGCTTTATTGTACTCTTTTTAAGTCATCAGTAAAGCTCTACTTTAATAACCAAGCCTTTTCTTATGAAACTAAAATACTCTCAAGAACTGCAGCTGCTGGAAATCAGTGACAAAATAATAATTGCTGGGAAAACTCAGCAAGTCTGGCAGCATCTGTGGAGAAAAAGCAGAGACAGTGTTTTAGGTCCAATGACCCTTCCTCAGAGCTTTTTCTTATTTATCAATGATGCATTTACTGCATTTACATCACTTCAGAATGTTATGTGACTGCTGTTACCACCTTTGTGTGTCAATTTCTTTCTTGGCCCTAAAACTGTGGGTTGAAAGGGGAAGTGATGACTTAGTGGTATTATTGTTAGACTATTAATCCAGTAACTCAGCTAATGTTCTGAGAATCCAGGTTTGAACCCCACCACAGCAAATGGTAGAATTTGAATTCACCAGAAATGGCTGGAATTAAGAATATACGGATGATCATGAAATCATTGTCAATTGCCAGAAAAAAAATCCCACTTGGCTCACTGATGTCCTTCAGGGAAGGAAACCTGCTATCCTCAACTGGTCTATTTGACACATAACTCCAGAGCCATGGCAATGCAGTTGACTCTCGACCGTCCTCCGAAATGGCCTAGCAAGTCACTCAATTGTATCAGTTGCTACAAAATCAACAACGAAACTGACGGACCAGTTGGCATTGACAGACAGCAGAAATAGCCCTGCTGACTTCCAAGACCCTGCAAGGTTCCCCTCACTAATGTATGGGGGCTAGTGCCAAAATTGGGAGCGCTGTCTCAGATCAGTCATTGTCTGTAAGGCATGATTCTGTGAATATGACTATGTCCCCGATACCACAGTCAACATCCCTGGATATCTCCTCTTCCATGAGCTGGACAGACGCAGCAGAGGTGGCAACATAATGGGAGGGAGTTGCCCTGAGAGTCTTCGACATTGCCTGCACACCCCATGAAGTCTCATGGCTTCAAATTAAATGTGGGTGAAGAAACCTCCTGCTGAGTACCGTATATCGTCCTTCCTTCGCTGATGAATCGGTACTCCTCAGTGTTGGGGAGGTGACAACCTAGTGGGATTATCACCTGACTGTTAATCCAGAAACCCAGGTAATGTTCTGGAGACCTGGGTTCAAATCCCACCAAGGCAGCTGGTGGAATTTGAGTTCCCTATTCCCAATTCCTTTGCCTCCGCCGCATCTGCTCCCAGGATGAGGCATTTCACTCCCGTACATCTCAGATGTCCTCATTCTTCAAGGACTGCAACTTCTCCCCGGCAATATGGAAAATTGCCCAGGTATGTCCTGTGCACAAAAAGTAGGACAATTCCAACTCAGCCCATTGCTACCCCATCAGTCTATTCGAGATGATCAGTAAAATGATGGAAAGTGTCATCAATTGTGCTATGAAGCAGGACCTGCTCAGTGCTGGGTTTGGGTTCTGCCAGGGCCACTCAGCTCCTGACCCCTTCACAGCCTTATTTCAAACATGGACAAAAGAGGTGAATTCGAAAGGTGAGGTAAGAGTGACATCAAGAATGTGATGGACCAAGTGTGGCATCAAGGATCACTAGGAAAGTGGTGGTGGTGGTGGGGAGGCGGGAGTTGCAGACTGCTCGTTGCAGTCATACCTGGCACATAAGATGGTTGTGGTGGTTGGAGGTTGGCGGTCGCGGCTCCAGGACATTACTGCAGGAGTTCCTGAGGGTAGTATCCTAGGCCAAACCATCTCCATCTGCTTCATGAATGACTTTCCCTCCATCATGAGGTCAGAAGTGGGGATGTTCGCCGATGATTGCGCAACATTCAGCATAGTTCATTACTCATCTGCTTCAGTATCTGAGAAGATGAAAACAAGATCTGGAAATATCCAGACTGGGACTGGAGGGTTTCAGCTGTAGGGACAGGCTGTATAGGCTGGGGCTTTTTCCTTGGAGCATCAGAGACTAAGGGGTGACATTTATAAAATCATGAGGGGCATGGATAAGGTAAATTGCCAAATCTTTTTCCACTGAGAGGGGAGTCCAAAAATAGGGGGCATAGGTTTAAAACAAGAGGGGAAAAATTTAAAAAGGAGCTGAAGGATAACTTTTTCACACAGAGGCCAGTGCATGTCTGGAATGAGCTACCAGAGGAAGTGGTGGAGACTGGTACAATTAGAACATTTAAAAAGCATCTGGATGGGTACATGAATAGGAAGGGTTTAGAGGGATATAGGCCAAATGCTGGTAAGTGGGTCTAGGCCAGATTGGGATATCTGGTCGGTGCAGGTGAGTTGGACCAAAAGGTATGTTTCGGTGCTGTATGACTTTGGTTCTTTAAGTGCAAGTAACACTCACACCATACAAAAATCAGGCAATAACCATCTCCAATAAAAGACAATCTAAGCACCTTGACACTCAGTGGGGATTCAGTGATGGTAACAGCAATTTCAACATGCTTAGGTTTACCATTGACCAGAAATTCAACAGGGCTCGCCACATAAACACAGTGACTACAAGAGCAGGTCAGTCTAGGAATACTGTGCTGAGTAACTCAACTCTTACTCCCCAAAGCCTGTCCATCATCTACAAGGTGCAAGTCAGGAGTTCCCACTTTCCAGGAGTGCAGCTCCAACAACACTGAAGAAGCTTGACGTCATCCGAGACAAAGAAGCCCACCTGATTGACGTCATGTCGCCAAGCATCCATTCCATCCACCACTAACGCTCAGTAGCCACAGTGTGTACTATCTACCGAAATTCACCAAAGATCCTTAAACAACACTTCCAAACCCACGACCATTTACTTCTAGAAGGAAAAGGGCAGCAGGTGTGTGCAAACATCTTCACTTGCAAGTTCCCCTGCAAGGCACTCACCATCCTGACTTGGAAATATATCACCATTCCTTCAGTGTAGTTGGCTCAAAATCTTGGAATTCCCTCCCTAAGGGCATTGTCTCACAATCTATAGCATGTGTCCTCCAGTGGTTCAAGAGTGTATATCACTACCACCTTCTCAAGGGCAACTATGGATGGACAATAAAAGCGAGCCAGCCAGTGACACCTGTATTCCAGTCATGAATAATAAGTGTTGCTGATTTTTTTTTTACCCACAATCCTCTTTCCCCATGATTGTTCTAACCTATATTGAAGATGTGGTTTGTTCAAAATTATATGTTGATTTTATTTTTGACATTGAAAATCATCATGTTCCCTAAACGGGCTATTTTGGAATGATTTAACCACTTATGATCTGTCTCTGCAGTTTAATTAACAGTTCAATCTAATTGAATGGTGGAGCTGGCTCAGCTGAAGCAGGCTGGGATGCAAAATAACTATTTCTATTTTTGCCCACAGTGATTTATTTAAGTAAATTTAATAAAAGCACGAGAGAGAATGAGCAGATAATGGTCAGTCTAAAATGGAATTGATGATTAATAGATTATCTGGTTCTCAAGGTGAGTTGAATAGCAGAAAAACATAGAGTTCATGCAATACAGGAAAATTCTCCCCAAAAACCTGAATAAGTATCTGGAGTTTATGATGTTATGTTTTGATTGTATGAAAACATGTTCTCCAGAGCACACATCCCTTGGTCGATCCACTTGAATGTTTGTGGAATGCAATAGTTGGGATTGGGTCAAATGGCTGAGTTTTTTACTAACTTTTAATCCGTGAACTAATAGAAGTTTGAGTAGTAATACTATTTAACATTTTAGAATACTTTCTTATAGAAACTGATGTTTCAGCATAGGTTTGTCAGAACACAATCCAGTGTATCAGGAACCCAAAGCTGTTAATAACTGGAACAAATGCATGCAAAAGGAATTTTGATTCATGAGATTTGACATGGTATTAATAAAGATGGCAAATAAATTTGTCTATTTTTGAAATAAGGGGAAATATACAATGCTGAAAAAAAAATTAAATTGTAAACCAGACATACAATGAGAGGCTATTTGTACCACTAATTTTAAAATAAGACCAGAATATGATCGAAATAGACAATATAATTATCTCCCAAGATTTGACTATTGTTGTGATTAAAGACCATTTTACTGTGCTATCAAAGTTTAAAATAGGTATGTGCATATCAACGAAGAGTAGAAATAGGCCGTTTGGCCCCTTAGGTGTGGGCTAGTGTCAGTAAGTTCATGGCTGATCTAATTGTGGCCTTGCCTCCATTTTCTTGTTTAGCCCATACCCTTTGATTCCTTTTGTCAATCAAGAATCTGTACGACTTAGTATTTAAAATATTCAAAGATCCTCCCTTCACTGTTCTCTGAAAAGAGTTTAAAAGACGAACAATCTACTGAGAGGAAAAATATCACGTAAATCCCATTGTAAAAGGGAAACCTTTTTTAAACCACTTTCCATAGTCCATCCCAGAAGTTGAAATATCCCCTCAATACCATCCTGTCAAATCTCCACAGGATCTTGTGTTTCTATAAGATCACCGCTCATTCTTCTTAACTGCAATGAATGCAGGTCCAACTTTTCCTCCTAAGATAGCCCCTTCATCCCAGGAATCAGTTCAGTGAACCTTTTGACTGAACAGTTTTTAATGCTATTATTTTTTCTTCAAACAAGGAAACCAAAGCTCTGCAATACTTCAGATATAGCTTCACCAATGCTGTTTATGACTATTGATGAATATCTCTCCTTTAATATTTTATTCCCCTTGCAATAAACAAGTTTGCATCCTAATGGCTTGCTGTACCCAAATCCTAACTTCCTGTGATCCTTTGTACCAGAAGATCCAAGGTTCTTTCTACCACATTGTTTTACAAACTTTCCTTATTTAAATGATGTACAGTTTTTCTATTCTTCCTGCTAGTGTGTGCAGATTCATACTTTCTGAAATTATACTCCATCTATAGATAACAAGCATGGGGCTGGATGAACACAGCAGGTCAAGCAGCATC
>JAHRHZ010000248.1:48517290-48541363 GCA_024137785.1 Ginglymostoma cirratum | reverse complement strand
GATGCTGCTTGACCTGCTGTGTTCATCCAGCCCCATGCTTGTTATCTCGGATTCTCCAGCATCTGCAGTACCTTTTATCTCTCATACTCCATCTGTCAATGTTTTGCACACTTGCTTGACCTGTCACAGACTTTATATACTCCCTTTGTAAACTATTACGTCATCCTCACAATTTACTTTCCTACCTATCTCTGTAATGAACCATTTAGTTAGTTTCTTATTCCAAGTCATTTACTTTGATTATAAAAAGTTGAAGCTTTCAAAATTTACTGAAAGTTTATCTGTGCGTGACAAATTATACTGTGTATATTTGAAGTGAGCTGTATATCAATGAAATTCAGAAAGTAATAGTTGACTGTTGCTAATTTTTATTGAGTTGCATGGAAAATATACTTCAGAGGGTTTGTCTGTTTTCTTTGTGTAATAGCATATGATGCAGCCATATTCTAGAAGACTCGAACTGATAATATGGATGAGGCAGTTTAAATAATCTTAACCAAGTGAACCTGCAGTATTTTAGACATGTGTTGATTAGTAGGCAGGTGCGTTGTCCAGAAAGCCTACAATTATAGGCCTGTAAATCATGACTCAGTCCTTCCTCAAACCAGTGTCGGTCATTCAGAAGGCCAGTACCTCAACTGATTGGGGGGTTAATTGTGTGATTGGGGTCTTTAAGTTAATAACCTTTGCCTGATCTGGCTCTAGAAACATGTGTCAGGTGTGTTTTGCAATTAGCCACACAATCCTCCCAAGAACTCTGCATATCTCCATCTCTGGTCTCTTACCCATCCTTTAACCTCTTCATTTCTAGTTTTGACAGCAATGCCTTCAACCAACTAGATGCTAAGTTCTAGACATTCCTTCCTAATCTTCCACATCTCCTCCTATTAAGACTATCCTTGAAACACCTGTATCTGGCTAAAATGAAATGTTTTCATGCTCTTGTTAATTTTTGTCTGATTATCGCCTTGTGAACCACCTTGGGATATTTTGGGATATTAAAGGAGCTCTATAAATGCAAGCAGTTTTGTGTTATGTACACATCATGGTGAAAATGGACTCCACACTGGCCCCTGTTGTCTCTTCAGACTGAGTGTGTGTATTCATTGTAGTCTGTTGGAAACACACTATCCTTTTCAAAAGTTGATGGTTCTGAGCGTTTCCAGTCTATTTACTTTTGTGGATCTGAAGGCTTGGAGATACCACTGAACAAGTGGAACACAAGAAGTAAGAAGAGAATGTAGAAATGTTTTATTTTTAAATGAAGAGTTTGGCAGACTAAATATTTTAAGTGAGTTGGAAATCTTGCAATTTGAAAGACATCAGGTTTGTTGATGTCAAATAATTCTTAAAAAGTCTTTGCTCCAATTGCCTTACAATTTTAATGCTCAATGTTTTAATTTATTGTGTTAATTATAAATAGATAGTAACTGATTAAAAGAAATTACCTAGGATAATAAATAATTTTCTTTCTTTCTCCCTTCCTTAGATGCTGCGCCACAGGAGTGTCCAGAAAAACATCTTTGGTTTAACTTCATGAAGGAGTCCTCTCATCACGACAAAACACAAATAAAGCTTCTGCCCTTGGATTTCTACACTTCTGTCGTGTAAAACACAGCAGTCCATGAGGCACATGCATCTGGAAACTTCTCAGAAAGAGCAATCTAAGGACGTACCTCGGCATGCTGCAGGCCATGCAGATGGCAGCTTTCAAGGTACACCAACAAATGACTATCGCTTGGACTCTAGTGATGTCATCTCTGAACGAGGAGTTTTGGCAGAATACAGTGAAAGTGAGGTTAGATTTCAAAAAGTGTATCAACTTTCAATATTTTCTCACCTATCTAACTCTTCAAATACTTTGGATCAGAGACATTGCAAACAGGGTATTAAAAGAAGTTTGACTGAGCAACATCCAGAACTTGAACTCAATCAGAAAAGAATCCACGTGCACTGCAAAAATTCTGCCACATTAACTGAAAGTCTAAATGCATCTAATTGTGGAACTGATAATGGCAATCTTTCTGAAAAGGCAGTAGAAAAGACAGGTGACTATATAAATCAACAGGACATTAGTTTCCAGGATGGAGACCCAGTTATGCATGGTTCTGCACAACACTTTTGTCACAGTGGTTTGCGTGTTATTGAACACACAGGCTCTGAGGACAGTACCCCAATAGAAGATGGGGAGATAGGTGAACCTGGCGATAAATTAGTACCAACAACACCATCATCTGACAAAGAGATTCACAATATTACCAGCACTGGACTGCTATCCTCTGAGAAAACACCATTATCCTGTGGACAATCAAGTACTGCGTCTGCCAGATGTACAGTAAAACGAAAGCTGCTATCGCCAACAAATGCATCAGGGAAAGAGATATGCTCAGAGGATGAAAGCCCTCATGTTGCAAAGAAATGTAGGATTCAGCTAGTTAATTCTATCCCAGTTTCTTGCAGAAGTACTGATGCCAAAGCAGCACCTTTCTGGAATCACCTACTTCCATCCTCAAGGGATGCATCCAAGGTTTGTGTTATTTGCAATATCTTCTGTGTTTTCTAGTTGAGCACTGTATCTGAAATCCATTCATTAATGAAAAAAAGCTGAGAAAACTGCTTTCTTTTCAGAGCTGCCATGTTTCTAAATTGGTAAAGGTCTTGCATCTGGTTGGAAATATCGTGTTTTGATGATTTTTCTTTTACTTCATTAAAACCCAGTGATGTCATCTCTGAATGAGATGACATCCAATCTCAAGCTTTCCAGAAAACAACTTTTCATGTCGCAATGCTTTTGGACCATCTCCAAGATTAGCCAAACATACCTGACAACTTGGTTTTTGCTTGGGTTTTCTCAGTAAATTGGCACTGAAGCATAGCTGTGTGCAAGTGTAGAGTGAAAATCCACACAGTAGTTTGTTGGATTGTGACTTAGCAATAAAGTTGTCTTCTTAACTACAGACATCCGTATTATTAGAAGACTAGAAGGAACTCTGGAGTTGTTTTGATGATCACATTCTAAATTAGGCATACAGTAGTTTCATAATGATATGGCCTCAGCAGGGTAAAATGGGATCATTTGCTTCCACTTTGTGAACAAAATATGAAGTCTACATACCTAGATTACTGTTCAGTAGGGACTAATAAAGAAAAGACGGTGACTATAATATCTCCAAAGACAGGTGACTGAAATACTTTGTCAACAGGTTTCTCAGAATCAAGAGGATTGATGGGACACTATTTAGGGATTTTGTAAACAGCTGTTAAGACTGGTCTAATAGAGATTTTTTGGTTTCTTCCTGGGGTCCACCTGATATGGTTAATTTATAGCTAATTCCACCAATAACTTGTGATAATTTGACAAAATATCAACCCTCAGAAGCCATTTTTAAAAGAATTTGCTTTGACGACATTGCATCATTTTTTAAAACATACAATCTATTGTAACACATACATGGAACTGTCCCCCCATTTGTCTCTCAAGAGTGTGTCTCAATCCAGAGTAGCTAGAAGCCAGATTTAAAATATTTACATGATTTGAATTTGGTATATATTCTTGCAAAGGTGGCCTTTTGTGTGGTCTTTTATCTCCTTCTCTTCCTTTTCCTTCTCCTCCTCTGTGGAATCCAATAATTACACAGTAGCCCAGCTGTAATCTGATACAAGTATTGTATAAATATGCTGTAATGTATTGAAGTTTATATTCCATGTGTTGTCATGAAATCCAGTTTTCCGTTAACTCTTTTATTCCTTCTTGTATTTAATGTGCTGCTTTTAGTTTTGTTTTTTTTTTTTTTTGCAGGCTTCAATCCTCAAGTTTCCTTGCTGTTCCATTTCACTCCGTGCATAGAGACGACTTTATGTTAACAATTCTATACCATTTACAACACATTATTCGTCATAGTCACCTTTTGAACTTTCCAAAATTATTTGCTATGATTGCCAAATAGAGGCACATGGTCCTAAATGTAAAATAGTGTTGCTATATCATTGGCTAAGGGATAGGAGGTAAGGTGTATGGTGAATAGATGTTTTCTCGGACTATAAAGCAGTATGATGTGCAGTTCCTGTGAGCGTTTAAAAGAATCATTGATATTCTCATGTTAATAACCTGGATTTGGGTATGGGGAAAACAATTTTAGAATTTGGAAAGGATTGAAAACATGGCTGTGCAGATTAAAAAGAATGAAGGGGATAGTAGCAGACTTCTGGAGAACATCAATCCTGGTGAAATGAGTGGACATATGTCAAGTGCAATTCAATGTGGTTAATAGTGAAATAATACATCGTGGGGAGAAAAATCATATGACATATTCTAATGGAAACTATTTTAACAGTGGTGAAAAGCAGAATACATATGGTTGCAGATTCATGAACGTTTGAAAGTAGCAGGAAAATTTGTTCAGTTGGCTTTTTTTTTAAGAAAAATGCAAACGAGATACTTGGCTTTGTAAATAGAAGCATTAAGCACTAAGTCAAGAAAGTCATGCTAAACAGAGGTCTGGTTTGAACCCATCTTGAGGATTGTGTACAGTTTTGGGTATTATATTTTAGGAAGGCTGTTAAAGCCTTGGAATGATATAGAGGAGAATTACCTGGATGATGCCAAGGGTAGGTGAATTTAAGTGGAGTGGCTGGATAAATTGGAATGCGTTGTTCAGCTTGGAGACATGGTTCATGCTGATCAAAATGTCCATCCCTGCTAACTCCATTTCCTTTCTCTTGGCCCATATCCTTCTAAACCTTTCCTATCTATGCATTCATCCAAATGCCTTTTAAATGTTGCTAATGTACCCGCTTCAACCGTTTCCACTGCCAGCTCATTCCATGCGCATATATGCATACCACCCTCTGTGTGGAAAAAAAAGTTGCCCCTCGTGTCCCCATTTTATTCTTTCCCCTTTTTAACCTTAAAATGATGCCCTCTAGTCCTCAATTCCACAACCTTGGGGGGGGGAAAAAAGACTGAACATATAAGAACTAAGAGCAGGAGTAGGCCGTCCGGCCCTTCGAGCCTGCTCCACCATTCAATAAGATCATGGCTGATCTTTTCGTGGACTCAGATCCACTTACCCACGCTCTCGCCGTATCCCTTAATTCCTTTATTGTTCGAAATAAATCTACCTTAGCTTTAAAAACGTTTTACTGAAGGAGCGTCAACTACTTCACTGGGCAAGGAATTCCATAGGTTAACAACCCTCTGGGTGAAGAAGTTACTTCTCAATTCAGTCCTAAATCTGCTCCCTCTAATCTTGAGGCTATGCCCTCTTGTCCCAGCTTCACCTGCCACTGGAAACATCCTCTCTACTTCTATCTTATGTATTCTACTTCATAATTTTATATGTTTCTATAGGATTCCCCCCTCAATCTTCTGAATTCCAGTGAATATAATCCCAATCTACTCAGTCTCTCCTCATAAGCCAACCCCCTCAACTCCGGAATCAAGCTAGGGAACCTCCTCTGCACCCCCCCGCCCCCCTCCAGTGCCAGTACATCCTTTCTCAAGTAAGGAGACCAAAACTGCACACAGTACTCCAGGTGTAGCCTCACCAGCACCTTGTACAGCTGCAACATAACCCCTCTGCTTTGAACTCAATCCCTTTAGCAATGAAGGACAAAATTCCGTTTGCCGTCCTAATTACTTGTACCTGCAGACCAACCTTCTGTGATTTCATGCACAAGGACACCCAGGTCCCTCTGCATAGCAGCATGCTGCAAATTTTTACCATTCAAGTAATAATCCTTTTTACTATTACTCCTACCAAAATGTATAACTTCACATTTATTTACATTGTATTCCATCTGCCAGACCTTTGCCCATTCACTCAATGTATCTATGTTCCTCTGCAAGGTTTCACAGTCCTCTGCACACTTTGCTCTGCCACTCATCTTAGTGTCATCTGCAAACTTTGACACCCGACACGTGGTCCCCAACTCCAAATCATCAATAGAAATTGTAAATAATTGCGGTCCCAACACCGATCCCTGAGGCACACCACTAGAATTTAAGCCAGAATTTAAGGAGAATCCCAAGGCCTCTTATTCATATATAAGAAGCAGGAGGGTAACTAGAGAAAGGGTTGGTCCACTAAAGGATAAGGAAGGAAAGTTTTATGTCGAACCTGAGAAAATGGGTGAGATTCTCAGTGATTACTTTGCATCAGTGTTCACTGAGGAGAGGGACATGATGAATGTTGAGATTAGAGATAGAAGTTTGTTTACTCTGGATCATGTTGACATAAGGAGGGAAGATGTGTTGGGTAGGCTAAAGGATATTAAGGTGGACAAATCCCCAGGACCGGATGGGATCTATCCCAGGATGCTGAGGGAGGCGAGAGAGGAAATAGCTGGGGCCCTGACAGATATCTTTGTAGCATCCTTAACCACAGGTGAAGTGCCGGAGGACCGGAGAGTTGCTAATGTTGTCCCCCTGTACAAGAAGGGTAGTAGGGATATTCCAGGTAACTACAGACCAGTAAGCCTGACGTCAGTGGTGGGAAAGTTGCTGGGGAAGGTACTGAGGGATAGAATCTATTTATATTTGGAAAAGAATGGGCTTATCAGCGATAGGCAACATGGTTTTGTGCAGGGGAGATCATGCCTTACTAACTTAATAGAGTTCTTTGAGGAAGTGACCAAGTTGATAGATGAAGGAAGGGCTGTAGATGTCATCTACATGGACTTTAGTAAGGCGTTTGATAAGGTTCCCCATCGTAAAGTAATGGAGAAAGTGAAGTCACATGGTGTGCAGGGTGTTCTAGCTGGGTGGATAAAGAACTGGTTGAGCAACAGGAGACAGAGAGTAGCAGTTGAAGGGAGTTTCTCGAAATGGAGAAAGGTGACCAGTGGTGTTCCACAGGGATCAGTGCTGGGGCCACTGTTGTTTGTGATATACACAAATGATCTGGAAGAGGGCATAAGGTCTGATCAGTAAGTTTGCAGATGACACGAAGATTGGGGGAGTAGCAGAAAGCATAGGGGATTGTCAAAGAATACAGGAGAATATAGATAGACTGGAGAGTTCGGCGGCGAAGTGGCAGATGGAGTTCAATCCGGGCAAGTGTGAGGTGATGCATTTTGGGAGGTCTAATTCTAGAGCGAACTGTACTGTAAACGGAAGAGCCTTGGGAAAAGTTGATGAGCAGAGAGATCTGGGAGTTCGGGTCCATTGTACCCTGAAGGTGGCTGCACAGGTGGATAGAGTGGTCAAGAAGGCATATGGTATGCTTGCCTTCATCGGACGGGGTATTGAGTATAAGAGCTGGCAGGTCATGTTAAAATTGTACAAGACTTTGGTTTGGCCGCAATTAGAATACTGTGTACAGTTCTGGTCGCCACATTACCAAAACGATGTGGAAGCTTTGGAGAGGGTACAGAGAAGGTTTACGAGGATGTTGCCTGGTATGGAAGGTGCTAGCTATGAAGAGAGGTTGAGTAGGTTAGGATTGTTTTCATTAGAAAAAAGGAGATTGAGGGGGGACCTGATTGAGGTCTTCAAAATCATGAAGGGTATAGACAGGGTTGATAGAGATAAGCTTTTTCCCAGGGTGAGGGATTCAATAACGAGGGGTCACGCGTTCAAGGTGAGAGGAGAAAAGTTTAAGGGGGATACACGCAGAAAGTACTTTGCACAGAGGGTGGTAGGTGCCTGGAACGCGTTGCCAGCAGAGGTAGTAGAGGCAGGCACGGTAGATTCATTTAAGGTGCGTCTGGACAGATGCATGAGTAGGTGGGGAGCAGAGGGATACAGATCCTTAGGAATTGGGCAATAGGTTTAGACAGTGGATTTGGATCGGCACAGGCTTGGAGGGCCGAAGGGCCTGTTCCTGGGCTGTAAGTTTTCTTTGTTCTTTTATATCTTATTCCTCAGAATCTTCTCAAGTAACTTATTTACTACAGATGTTAAGCTTACTGGTCTTTAGTTCCCAGGTTTTTCTTTGCAGTACGTCTTGAATAAGGGTGCAACATTCGCTACCCTTCAGTCTTCTGGGACCTCACCTGTGGCTAATGATGATGCAAATATATCAGCCAGGGCCTCTGCAATTTCTTCTCTAGCTTCTTGGATATATCTGGTCAGGACCAGGAGATTTATCCACTTTTGTACATTCTAATACTTCCAAAACCACATCTACTGTGATATGAGAGATAAAAGGTACTGCAGATGCTGGAGAATCTGAGATAACAAGGCATGGGGCTGGATGAACACAGCAGGCCAAGCAGCATCATAGGAGCAGGAAAGCTTGACGTTTCGGGCCTAGACCCTTCATCAGAAATGGGGGAGGGGAAGAGGGTTCTGAAATAAATAGGGAGAGAGGGGGAGGCGGATAGAAGATGGATAGAGGAGAGGATAGGTGGAGAAGAGGCAGACAAGTCGAAGAGGCGGGGATGGAGCCAGTAAAGGTGAGTGTAGGTGGGGGGGATAGGGAGGAGATAGGTCAGTCCAGGGAGGACGGACAGCTCCCAAAAAAGATTTCACAAGCTTCAAAAACTCCCCTCCCCCAACCGCATCCCAAAATCCCATTCCTCAGACGACATGTCCGTCCTGGGCCTCCTGCAATGCCACAGTGATGCCACCCGAAGGCTGCAGGAACAGCAAATCATATTCAGCCTGGGAACCCTGCAGCCCAATGGTATCAATGTGGATTTCACAAGCTTCAAAATCTCCCCTCCCCCAACCGCATCCCAAAACCAGCCCAGCTCATCTCCGCCTCCCTAACCTGTCCTTCCTCTCACCTATCCCCTCATCCCACCTCAAGCTCCACCCCCATCTCCTATCTCCTAACCTCATCCCACCCCCTTGACCTGTCCGTCCTCCCTGGACTGACCTATCTCCCCCCTAGCCCCCACCTACACTCACCTTTACTGGCTCCATCCCCGCCTCTTTGACTTGTCTGCCTCCTCTCCACCTATCCTCTCCTCTATCCATCTTCTATCTGCCTCCCCCCCTCTCCCTATTTGTTTCAGAACCCTCTTCCCCTCCCCCATTTCTGATGAAGGGTCTAGGCCCGAAACGTCAAGCTTTCCTACTCCTATGATGCTGCTTGGCCTGCTGTGTTTATCCAGCCCCATGCCTGGTTATCTACTGTGATATGGACTGTGCCCAAAATACCAAAGTGTAGAGCTAAATGAACAGAGCAGGCCAAGCAACATCAGGCGAGCAGGAAGGCTGATGTTTCGGGCCTCGACCCTCCTTCAGAAGACCTTTTCATGAGAGGGACGAGAGGGAGAGGCAGTTTTGCCCCTCTCCATAACTATCTTAAAATTAATAGAACTGTGGTCACTGGTCCCAAAGTGCTCTCTCCTCTGTCACCTCGGGCACCTGTCCTGCCCTATTTCCCAAGAGTAAGTTGGGTTTTTGCCCCTTCCTGAGTCGGACCCTCTATATACTGCTTGAGGAAACTTTCCTGAACACACTTAACCAATTTCACCCCATCCCAGACTGGGACTGCCATATTGTTAAGGTCTATGTTAGGAAAATTAAAATCCCCTACACTGACAACTTGTTTCTTGTTCTCCTGTATAGTAGAAACCTGTTAAAGGGATTCTTGTCAGAAATATTGAGAATGAGGAGAGATTTTTGTGAGAATGGCAGAGAGGAACCATTTCCTCTGGAGAGTGGATCAGTAATCGGAGAACATAGATTTGGAAAAAGTGCCCAAGGAATTGAGGAAAAATGAGTACTTATTTACATAAAGTGGTCTAAATTTTGGATTATGTGACCAAAGATTGAGAACTTTGAAAGGTAATTGGAGAGAGCCTATTCAGAATGTCATGGGTAGTTTTAAAATACTGGATTTGAGATTAAATTAGATAACCATGTCATTGCATTGGTATGATGAGTCAAATGGCTTTCTTCTGTACTTTAAGTTATTTTTTGTTTTGATCATGGTCCATCTCTGGAGGAATACACTGATAACAAATGAAAATCACAGCAGGTCAGGTAGTATCCTTGGAGAAAGAGTAAGGTAATGTTTTGAGTCTAAATGACTGTGTTCTTCAGAGCTGACATGAAGTAGGAAAAGAGTTGGATTGTTTTTTTTTCCAAGCTTTGGTTACACAGTCATCAGATCTCCAGCAATTGGATACCTTCCAGCTTGGTCATCTCTGGCGCAATCCCAGTTTCAGTATTTGGCTGCCTCCCTTTCCTGACTTGTGTTGTTCTCCAGCAAAATTATTAATAGGCATGTGGTGAGTTTTTCACATGGGTAACTCCCAGTTCTACTGCATCACTATCTCTATGCTTTACTACTGCCTGCACAACATTTAGGTTGTAAATGAGCCAGAATTTCCTTCAATTACTTGGGAAGATCAAAGGCATTCATTGTATTCACCATTTTGCCACTGAGTCAGTTCCTCTCTGATTGTTCACTTCAGCTACATGAGTCAGTCCTTGATACTTTTGCTTTGCTCAATCCAGTGTGGAAGTTGCAGTTTCATATTCTAGCCACCACCAGATCTGCTTCAGTCCACCCTTCTAACATTCTCCATCTTTATTCCCTACCTTGCTATTGCTGCGATTCCAATCAACATTAAATAAAAACCAAAAGAACTGCAGATGCTGTAAATCCAGAATAAAAACAGTTGCTGGAAAAGCTCGGCAGGTCTGGCAGCATCTGTGAACGAAAAAAGTCATTAACATTTTGGGTCCAGTGACCCTTTCTCAGAAGCTTGAGGGCCTAAACTCTCCCATGTCCCAGCCTCCTACCCCACACACCAGGAGGTTCTGAGGAAGGGTCACTGGACCTGAAACGTTAACTCTGATTTTTTTTGTTCTTCACGGATGCTGCCAGACCTGTTGAACTTTTCCAGCAATTTTGTTTTTGCTCCAATCAACACTACTTCTTTGTCATGGCCATAAACGATTTCTTAACACTCTCCTTGTTGTCCGGAGAAGCTGTGTTATGGAGGTGCTAGTGTTGGACTCGGGTGGACAAGGTCAAAAAATCTGACACACAGGAGAGAGTGCGTGCGCGTGTGGAGCTGAGTGAGAGTGTGTGTGCATATGCATGCAAATGCACAGGTGTGAGCCTTCCCCCTCCCCCTTCTCCTCCTTCTTCTCCTCCCTCTCCCTCACAAATCTATGGGGTGAGTTTGTAATTGCAGGTACGTTCTATTTTGTTCAAAAAGCACACAATCTGGAGATATTAGTCAGTGGTATTTCCAGCGTTCCTACTCTGGATATAAAACCAGTCTGACTCCAAGTTAAAAATGCAATTTCTAAACAAGGCCTCACACCTAAAATGCATTGTCTGACCCGAGATGTCACCTCCAGTATACTGATAAAACCTTTAGCTATCTCGGGGCAGTGACTTGAAAGAAATTCCGAGATTTGCTTATTAATCATTCAAAACCTTGATCTCCTTTCTGACTAATTAAAGATTTAATAGCCATCCTAGGTTTGTTTGATACATTCGCATCAGTTCTATGATCCTTTGATCTTGTACTTATAAATTCTGTGCCTATTGCCAACTCTATTACTAACACCTGAAGAAGGAGCGAGGCTGAAAAAGCTTGTTTTCAAATAAACTTGATGGACTATAATCTGGTGTTATGTGATTTTTAACCTTGTCCACAGAAGCTCTGACCTCAATTAACTCCAACTCGTGCAAAATCCCCTATCAACATCCTGTCTTATAAATATTGCTTTTTTTTTCCACAGTTCTTGCCAACATGCTTTGGCACCTATTCCAATGCAGCAATTTCAATATATTACTTCATGGAATCATACAACTTGACGGCGTGAAAGGAGCCCATTTCTAATCAAACAGGCCAGCAAGGAGTCATCCAGCCTAATCCCACTTCCTATCTCCTTCGACTGCACTTCAAGTGTATTTTTTTTTTAAAATTCATTCACAGGATGTGGATATTGATGTCTAGGCCAACATTTATTGCTTCTACAAAGTTGCTGGAAAAGCACAGCAGGTCTTGCAGCATCTGTGAAGGAGAAAACAGAGTTAACGTTTTTGGGTCCGGTGACTCTTCCTCAGAACGGACCCGAAACGTTAACTCTACTTTTTTCCTTCAGAGATGTTGCCAGACCTTCTGAGCTTTTCCAGCAACTTCTGTTTTTGTTCCTGATTTACAGCATCCACAGTTCTTTCAGTTTCTATTTATACCTTCTACCTAGTTGCCCAGAGGGTAGTTGAGAATCAACTATCATCCCGCGAGTTTGGAGTCACGTGTATGCTAAAGGTGGCTAATTTCTTTCCTTGGGTGACTTTAGTTCACTAAAAATACATTTTTAAATGTTCTGATTTTTCTTGCCCCAACCAATCTTTGAGAGTTCCAGAACATGCTACATGAATTTACTTGAAACATGCTACTACTTGCCCTAATTTTTTGCCCCTGGTTATAGACCCCTCAACAAAGGAAAATATAACCACCTTTCCACTGTGGAACCCTAGTGGAAACATACTTACGAACATGCAAATAAGGAACAAAGAGTAGGCCACCTGGTCATTTGAGCCTGCTCTGCCATTTGATAAGATCATGGCTGATCTGATTTTAATCTGAACTCCAGTTTTCCTGCAAATCCCCAATAATCAATCTACCTCTGCCTTAATGTTTGAATATCTAATAAATGTTAAAAATATTTAATTTTCAGTCTCAAACATTTATCAACCATTACACTTTATAAAAACTGTAAGAATTGCAGATTCCAAAAAACAGAAACAAAAACATAAATTCTTAAACTCAGCAGGTCTGGCAGCATCTGTGGAGAGAAATCAGAGTTAACATTTCGGGTCGAGCATCCTTTCCTCAGAACCTTTACACTTTGTTTCCTGCCTCTGGGCCAATTTTGAATCCAATTTGCTGCTATGTCTTGGGATCTCTTGGACTTTTCCTGTTGTGACTAGTCTGCCATTTGGTGAACTATATAGACTACTACAGCAAATGCTTTCATTGATCTGCTTGTTACATATCGCTACCTGCTCAACAAAATGGATCAGTTTCTGACTTTATCCCACCCCAACAGACATTATTCCAATAATGTTCTTGCCACTGAACTTAGGCTGCCTGACCCTATAATTGGTTTATCCCTATCACCCTCTTTGTACAACATCAGTGGTCAACCAGAACCAGGCTGTCACCAGGGAAGGTTGGAAAGTTATAGGAAACCTTCACGATTTCTTCTTTTGCTTCCCTTAACAGCTTATCTAATGTTTTATTCGGGCATGGAGATTTATCCACTTTTAAAAATGTTTATCTAACATTTCATATTTCTCCTCCTCAATTGTCACGTCCATAACATCCCTTGTAGCTTTGACCCAACTTACCATTACCCCAGATGTTTTCAGCCTGTGGTATGCTCCGACACCCCTGTTTATCAACTTCAGGTACCTTCCCATTTTCCAATCCTGGCTGCCAAATTTGGCAGAACCGTCACCCACGTTACTGTATTCAGCAGTACGCCCTTTATATCCAAATACCTGATTTCCTATCTTAGAACCTACTTTCAAAACCTTTCTATTTGCCTGTACCTTTGGTCATGCTTTTCCAAAACTTTGATATATGTTCTGTGTCAGATACTGTGGTGAAATTGGGATGTTTTACTATAGTAAAAATGTGATGGGAATAATGTTTGTCAACTTATCATTTTGGGGAAAGCCTCTGAATTAACAAGTGATCAATTGTCATAGTTTCTTTTGTAATCTCCTATTTCCTCCTTCCCGCTATATTTATTTCATCCATGTGTAAGACCTGGTTTGCCCACAGATAATTAAGCATGAGTGGAAAAGTACTATTTTCAAATGGCTTAACTTCTACCTTGTTGCTCTCTTCAGCTATTTTCTTTTCTTATGTACAAGTATTTAAAATTTAACAAGGAACTTTCAGGCCATTAATCCATCCATCTTGATGTAGCTTATCCAGAAGTATTTGTAGCACCCAAAACAAAATTCTGAAGTAAAATATGCAACAATGTACAATATAATTTCAAGGCTACTTGGATCTCAAACACACCAAAAAAGATTTTTCATCCAATTTTCAGAAATTGGGATATTGCACAAGGAAATCTATAAAATAGAAAACCCAAGTTATAACACAAAATCGAAACGCTAAGAGAGAAGTGGTATTTTGGTTCCCATCACACAATAGACTCTTGATGTGGCCAAATTTCGCAGACAACTTTCTAAGTATATAATTGCATCTTCAGCATGATAGTCAGTTTTCCCGTACACACAGCAGAAAGAACTGGCTGGCTGATGCTTGAATCAGAAATGTATACTGAAGCAGATCTGTGGGGGATTGTGATTATAGGACCAAAGTGGATTTTTAAATTGTTATTGGACATACATAACATGGGTAGTGCAGTTGTTTAAGCATATCTATGCATACCATGGAAATAAAGTGTTAAAGCTGCACATATGATTGACTAGGATTCATTTTTTCAGAATGAAACAACTGATATAGGTTCTTCATATATCATTCTTTAAGTAACAGCAGCTTTGTTCATCAAATGTCTATTGCGTTATTTAAAGTTTGCTTTTGAACAGCTATTAATTTAGTGCTGACAAACAGTTGTGATTTATATAAAAGAATATTCTGCTTAGGGAGTATGAGGTTAAAAATTCCTGTAAGAGGACTATTGCGACAAATTGACAACATTGCAACGTTGCATCACAGATTGGAACACAGGTTTCAACAGGTGGTCCATATATATCGTTTAATGTTTGCATTCCCCTTTTACACTAGAATTCTTCTGATTGTATCAATGCTGGCAGAAGGTTAAAGAATGGATTGCGTCTGAAATCGTAAGTAGACTGCACCTTATCCTTGTGTTAGTATCTGCTAATAGTGGTTAAATGAGAAACCACTCTTAAATCTTTAAAAGAGTTGTAATATGTTTGTTGTATTAAGAACATATATTTTGGTTTTCACAATGTTGATTTGTCAGCCTTGACTTCCAGCCTGAATCAGAATGTTTGTTTGATTCAAGTCTCAATCCAAAGACTTGGGCACATGGTCTGACAGCACTTTGTGCAATACTGGAGAAGTGCTGCGTGTGAGAGGTGCGATTATTCGTTTGAGATATTGAACCAAGGTTCCCTTTTCGCTCAAGTGGATGACCGTAGCTTCTGTAATACTAGTATTCTCCTTTCTGTCCAAGCCAGTATTTATCCTTCAGACAGATAAAATATTGTTGTTTGTGGGAGCTTAATGTGCAAATTATCTTCCGTGCTTCCTACAGTACAAGAGTGACTACACTTCAAAAGTTTTGTAGTTTAGAGACTGCGAAGTGCTCTGAGACATCCTGAGGTAAGAAAGGTGCTACACAAATCCAAGTCTTTCTTGTACCCCTCACATATCAACTGTGGAAAGTCAGTCGTGCTTCCTATTGAAGAATAGGGCAATAGCCTAATAATTTTCTCAAATAGCTGACACTTTTCTTCCCTGCTCACCTGAACTTAAAAAACAGCATGACAGTTTTCTCTTTAAGGTATAGTAGGAACTGTTGGTGCTGGAGTCTGAGATAACAAGGTGTGGAGCTGGAGGCACACAGCAGGCCAGGCAGCATCAGAGAAGCAGGAAAGCTGACGTTTCGGGTTGGGACCCATCTTCAGAAATGGGGGAGGGAAGCGGGCTCTGAAATAAATAGAGGGGGTTGGGGCAGTGATAGCAGGTGGATAGTGGAGCAGATAGGTGGGAGAGAAGACTGACAGGTCAAGGAGGCGGGGATGAAGCTAGTAAAGGTGAGTGTAGGTAGCAAGTGGGGATGGGAATTAGTCAGTGAGGTGGGAGGAGCACATAGGTGGGAGAGAAGACTGATAGGTCAAGAAGGCAGGGATGGGGGTGTGATCTTAGGATGTAGTTGGGGGTGGGGAGATTTTGAAGCTAGTAAAGTCCGCATTGTGCCCATTAACACTTCCGATACAATTATTTGAGACTTACCCAACTCCTTTCCTCTGACACAAGTGTGAAATTTAAGTATATTGTATCTGATGCGTTTTATCTGTTGAAATATGTCAACTAAATGAAGTCCTTTTCTGCAGCTAGAACGCTTTTGATCTCTCAAAAACAATCTTTGTATAGTGATAATGCAAAAAAAAAGGGCTTGACGAGCTTATTCAGTCAAGGAGTGAAAAATTCATACTCTGCTTTATGATTTATAAAGCAAAGATAGTACAGGATGTCACTGCCTTCCTGTTCCCATAAATAGTTTAACCAAAAATTATGACAAAAAACAGCATAGAGTCTAATGCATTAATTAACCCATTTTTTTCCAGCAATCCACATTTGTTGGTATCAGGTGAATGATTGATAGGTTCTTTTACTCTTGATTAAATTAATCATTCTTGATTTAACTTTGTGTCATTTAACTGATAGTTAGTGAAGAAGTTTATTCACCTATTACACGGAACACCAAGTCCTGAAATGGCTCATTTATTTCCAGTGCCTCAACACTGTAGAAATCTTCACTACTTACCCTCACTTTGTAATTATCTGTAGCTATTTAAAACCCAAACTAGTCATTGTTTAGTCGTCTTTTTGATTTCTCTGACTACCTCTCCTCCTCCTCAGTATTTCTCTTATTACAGGTTTTGAGTTTTCAATTGACTTAGCTTGTTTGTTTGCTCCAGTTTTTTTTCTCTCTCTGTCCTTTGATACCACCTCCTCCTTTCTTTAAAATGGTGACCTCAACGCTGAGATAATATTCCACAATGCTTTGACACTTCACTCATTGGCATTCTTGGTTTCTGAGGCTACATGTTGTTATTATGCAATCTATTTTAACTGAGCAAAAAATCACAGCCGATCTTTATTTTCCTCATGACTGAAGATTATCCACGCATCCACTCAGTTTTTAATCTTTTTTGGAAAACGTACTTTAGATTAATTTCAGAAAAGGTTCACGCAACTCCTTTGTCAGATGAAGGGCATATCTTATAAAAGGCCTAAACTGTTCAACCTATGTCCATTAGAGTTTAGGAGAATGAGGTGATTTTACTGAAGCGCAAGTTTCTCATAACTTTTGGCTCCCTTGCTGATTTAAAAATGTCTGTCTCAGCCTTGAATATATTTAATGACCCGGCCTTGTAAGTTCTACACTGTAAAGAATTTCATACATTCAATAACCTCTGAAGAAATTTCATATCATCTTTGTCTTAAATCATGACCCCTTAGTCTGAAAATCTGGTCATACACTGTCCTACAAAGAGGAAAAAAGCCTCTCTTTGCATCTACCTGTCAAGTCTTGTCACAATCTTATGTTTGAGAAGGTCTCCTCATTCTTCTAAACACCAAAGAGTACAAGTTCAACCTCTGTTCATAAGAAAACACCTCCATACCCAAGATCACCCTGGTGAACCTTCTCTGGATTGCCTCCACCAGTATATCTTTTCTTAGATAAGGGGCCCAAAATTGTTCACAGTATCCCCTTGTGAGGTTTGGCAAGATCTCCCTATTTTTATCCTCCATTCTCTTTTGAAATAAAAACCAAAAGTGTGTTTGCTTTCTCTGTAATCCATTGTTCTTGGATGCTAGCTTTTTGTGACTCATGGATGAGGACTCTCAAATCCATCTGTGCTGCAGTTTTTTTCCAGTCTTTCCCCATTTAAATAATATTTACTTTTCTATTCTTCCTGCCAAAGTGCAGAAACTCACATTTTCCCAGATTATATTCACTCTGCCAAGCTTTTGCCCACTTTCTTAATCAATGTGTATCCCTCTGTAACCTCTTTGTCAGCCTCACTTCTTGCCTTCCCACATCTTTTTGTCATCTGCAAACTTAAGCAACAGTACCGAAAGAACTGCGGATGCTGTAAATCAGGAACAAAAACAGAAGTTGCTGGAAAAGCTCAGCAGGTGTGAAGAAAAAACCCAGAGTTAACATTTTGGGTCCGGTGACCCTTCCTCAGGACTGTTATGAGGAATAGTCAATGGACCTGAAACGTTAGCTCAGAATTTTTTTTTCTTAGATGCTGCCAGACCTGCTGAGCTTTTCCAGCAACTTCTGTTTTTGCTGTTGGTGTTGGTGTGAAGCAATAGTACATTCACTGCCCTCATCCAAGTAATTTAATGATTATTGTAAGTGATTATAGCTGCAGCGCTGATCACTGTGGCACTCCACTAGTAACAGGTCAGCATCCTGAAAATGCCCCCTATTATACCAACTCAGTCTTCTATTTGTTAGCCAACCCTGTATATGCTAATGTACTGCTTCCAATACCCTGGGTTCTTATGTTATTAAGAAGCCTCTGTGATACCTTATCAAATACCTTTTGGAAATCCAAATAAACTACAACAACTTGTTCCTCTGTATCTATCCTTCTTGTTAACACCAGAAAAAACTAATTAATTTGTCAGATACAATTTCCCTTACATGAAGCCATGCTGACTCTGCTTGATTACATTATATCTGTCGAAATGCTGTGCTATTACATCCTTTATAATTGAATCCTAACATTTTCCCATTGGCCAAGTGGCCTACCCTAGTTCCTTATTTGCATATGTGCTCCGCATCTACAGTTAAGCTGCTTTATTTCACTGATAGAATATACAGTGAAATGGTGATGAATGGATTGGCTAATTATCAATCAATTCAACCTAACAGCTTTTCCATTAAGCACAATGAACTTATCTGCACAAAATCTGCAGATCATCTTGTTCAGGTTAATCACAATTCCTGCTACATGCCTTTCTGAATTCTCCACCTCCTGAATGTGTCAAAGTTGCCTTTCAGCTCTGTATGAAGAGCCATTTGTCCATATTACTTCATTAATTACGATATTCAAAGCCAGAAGCCACTAGCTAAACGCAGTCAATCCCTAAAGAATACATGTGGCCCGGGACTCCTATGGGGAGGTGATCCCAATAAAAATGAGCCATCCGTTCCAATTAATTTAACAGAATTTGTTCTGGCATTAATTGCAATAACATGCATGCACACAAATTAGGAGCAGGACTCATCCAGCCTGCTTCAACATTCCATTATATCATGGCTGACCTGACTGTAATTTCAAATCCAGATTCCTGCCTACGCTGATGGACCTTTTGCCCCATTGCTTGCCATCGATCTATCTGCCTCTGCCTTCCACCACTTTTTTTTTGAAGAAAGTTCCAATTAAAACTACTATTCCTCAGGAAAAAAAAATTCTCCAATTCTGTCTTAAATGGGCAATCCCTTATTTTTAATATTGACCCTAGTTCTTGACTCTCCCACAAGAGAAAACAGCCTTTCTACATTCACTCAATCAAGTTCTCACAGGATCTTTGTTTCAATCAAGGTGTCTCTTAGACTTCTGAACTTGAACAGATACAAGCTTAGCCTGTCTGACTTCTTCACCGTGAGTCTTTATTTTCCAAAATAATTATTCATCTAGCACCTCATCAAATGCTTTCTGGAAATCTAAGTACACTGTCATTCTATTGTTCTTTTCCCCACAGCACATGTACTTCGTAGAACGTCAATAAATTGTTTAATTGTGATTTCCCTTTTGCAAAATCATATTGATTCTGCCTGATTGCTGTGAATTTTTCCAAATACCCTGCTATAATGTCTTTAATAGCATCTAGGGAAAGCGTTAGAAACTTGCATATATCCAGCTCTACACCTTGTTATCTCAGATTCACCAGCATCAGCAGTTCCCACTATCTATAAATAGACCTTTTTTTTTGACTAAGTAGCAAAGTATAGCTCATGTTTTGCTCTTCATTTCACCCTTCAGGCGACATCTACAGAGTGCATTTGCAGGAGAATCCAGCAAGTTTTCGAGAAGCAGTACAAGTCCTTCTGTTAGCCGTTCTTTGCTTGGAAATTTTGAGGTATAAATACATAACATTACTAACTATGGTAGATGGTTCTTGGGGATTTCCAACAGGTGACTTATTCGAATCTGAGTCTGGTTATCAAAACTAATAATTTATTTGCTTGAATTCCTTCCTCATTGGAAACCATCAAAGGAGAGAAACAGGGAAAATGAAAACTCTTCCTTGTTCTGGTTTATTGCTACTCTATTCATTTCCTACAATGAATAGTTTAATGACTCTTATCCAGTCTCATCTCTGAAGTGCCTTTGGAGCATGTTTCCAAATACTGAACTAAAAGGGCATGTGCAAAGATCGTGATGTCTAAGAGCTTTTCATTCGTAGACCACATCTCTCTCTGTTACCCCCTGCTCACTTCCCAGAAAAGTGCTGTAAGACATGGAAATTGTGGAAACAGCTGATTTAGAGGATGCAATATATGAGTAGTTATAGAGTCATAGAGTTCTACAGCACGCTTTGGTCTAACTCGTCCATGCTGACCAGATTTCCTAATTAAATTTAGTTCCATTTGCCAGCATTTGGCCCATATCCCTGTTAAGCCCTTCCTAATCATATACCCATCCCGATGCCTTTTAAATGTTGCGATTGTACTAACCTCCACTACCACGTCTGGCAGCTCATTCCATACACGCATGACCCTCTGTGGAAAAAATTGCCCCTTAGATCCCATTTTAAATCTTTCCTCTCTCACTTTAAATCTATACTCCCTAGTTTTGGACTCCCCTACCCTGGAAACAGATCTTGGCTAGTCACCTTATCCATTTCCCTCATGATTTTATAAACCTCCAAGGTTCCCCCCTCAGCCTCCAACACACCAGGGAAAGTAGCCCCAGCCTATTCACCCTCTCCCTATAGCTCAAACCCTCCAACCCTGGCAACATTCTTGAAATAGTTCAGAAAAGATTTACAAGTTTCACAACATCATTCTTGTAGCAGGGAGACCAGAATTGAATGCAGTATTTCAAAAGTGGCCTAACCAATGTTACGTAAGGGTTATAACTAACAATAATGTCTTTTTTCTCATTTCAGGAATCCTTGTTAAAAGGTAGATTTGCACCATCAGGAAGAATCGATGGTTTTACAGCTGAGCTTGGAGCAAGTGGATCATACTGCCCGCAGCATGTAACACTACCTGTGGATGTATCTTACTATAATATTTCTGAACACAGTGCCCCATCACCGTTCCTGGTAAGAGAATATCTTGTAGCATTGTCTGTTTGGATTGTTTACAGCTATCCACTTTGATTCAGATGATAGCACGCTTGCTGTGCATTCAGATGTCACTGTAGGGACTAAAGCATACAAACGTGCAGTACTGAGGAAGCCCTGTCCTGTTAAAGGTGCTGTCTTTCACGTAACATTGTAAAACCAATATCACTGTCTGGCATTTCAACTGAACGTAAAAGATTCCGTTGTTATCTTTTTCAAAGTAGTGCAGAAAAGTTGTCATTAGTATCCTCATCAGTATTTTACCCTTAATCAACATCACAAAACCAGATTATATGGTCGTGACCTTATTGCTGTATATGGACCTTTTGCAATATGCAAATTGGCTATTGCATTCCTAGTCTGGAACGGTGACTAGACATCAAAAGTACTTCATTTGTAAAACACATAGTGACAACATAAAATAAGGACAAGTACTATATATAGTGCAACCATTTTTTCCTTTCTGCCTGTTTGTAATTGAGGACAAGTAATGATTTCATCCATTATCTTTCAAACCTTTTTAATTCTTTCAAATCCTTACAATTTTTGTTTCTTCACCATATCAAAATGTTAACGAGCATTCTTTATTACATGACTCATTGTTTCCATTGCTGTGGCATTTTGATATCACCACTGAAACAGCCTTTGACTGTATTTGCTCAAATTTTGTCTTTTTTGTTTTTTTACAATTACAGTTTCCTCAGAACTTGGAATGTGCTGTTAATTTTGAGGCTAATCTGTTGTTGTCCATTGTTAACGTTATAGTGTTAGCTTTTTAAGAGAACTGCAAAGTATATTGCAGTCTAGAGATTCAGTGGTGCCATGCCTCTCTTTCAGGAGTCCAAGTTTTTACTATGTCAGGCAGTTGTGTAAGTTCATGACAGACTGAAAGTGGATATTTTTGCACATTGGTATAGGCAAAAAAAAATCTAGGGTCTAAGCCTGAATGAAGCCAAGGGTCCTCTGCATTTATTAATAAAAGATCTATGTCTGTTTGAGGGCCTATCTGCAATATTGAATTGCCATGAGTTAGCCAGGGTTGGGTGCATAAAACCAAGTCTGCATAATAGACTGTCTTTGAAGGGACCACTGCAGACTGCCCAATTTAAAAAGTAACTGTTAGGTGTAGTGAGGAGCTGTTTGTAGCTAGGAGGAGTTCTGATCTTTCTAGCATGTTGTACGTCCCAAATGACCTGTTGCTAGCTGGTTCCACCAACTTCCAAAAGCTGTTTGCCATGCTTTGTAAAAAGTGCTTCAAAATGTAAAATATTTTCTTTTGAACCTGTTAACTCCTAAATGCTGAAAAGTTCAACATGAGTTTGATCAAGGCATAGATTCCTGTCTATACACCTCAATCCTAAATAAGGGACTGCTACACTTACAACAATTTATTTATAGTCTGACTTAACGTGAAGTGCCAAATGAATAGCATAGTTAAGGCATCTCAAAGAGAAGATTCTTCACTATTTGAAATGGAAATGTTTTGACTTTATTTGTTTATTTACCATACTATTTTCCTTTTGTTTAGGGTGTCATAAATCTGGAATCTTTGGGAAGGAAGGGTTACAATGTCCCCAAAACAGGAACCATTCAAGTGGTGAGTTTAGTGATCTTACCTTTAACCTCTGAAAAGCAACGATCACACATCGGCTTACATGCTCCTCTCTAAGCTTTTAGCTGAAGCACATTTCTCCAATCTTGTGGGGATGATAACGCCATTAAAAAATGGACTGAAATAACCAACAGAACATTTGAGGTATTGCAATCAATTCCCGCCTCTCTGAGCTCTGGCAACGGGGAAAAAGCCAGATTTCTGATGCAATTGCTTCTGTATTGTGGTTGGTGAAGACTGAAAGTAGAGAATAGGAAGATGGAGATTATTTCCAAGATGGCAGGCTGTTGGTAAGTAGGGTATTGCAGGGGTCAGTGTAGGCCAAAATCATTCACAATCTTTACAAATGATTTGGATGTGTAGACCAAAAATACAATTTCCACATTTGTTGATGACACAAAACTAGATGGAAACACAAGTTGTGGAGGATGCAAGAATCTTCAGGGAAACTTGGACTGGCTAAATGAATGAATGGGAAGCAATGTGCAAGCATTTACTTCAGAAGTCACACAACATCAGGTAAAGTCCAACAGGTTTACTTGAAATCACAAGCTTTCAGAGTGTTGCTGTTCCATCAGGCGAACTTCACCTTTCGGAACAGCACTCCAAATATGACTCCAAAAACCTATTGGACTATAATCTGGTGTTGTATGACTTCTGACTTTGTCCACCCCAGTACAAAACAGGCACTGCCACTTCACAGCATTTATTTCAAGAGGGTGCGAGTACAAAAGTCAGGATGTCTTGATGCAGTTGTTTAGAGCCTTGGTGAGAGCTGACCTGGGGTGGTATTTATAGCCTTGGCTTCCTTATCTAAGGAGGATATTTTCCAAGGGGGCGTGCAATGGAAATTCACCAGATTCATCTCTGGGATGACAAGATTGTTTTATAAAGAGAGATTAAGGAAACTGGGTTTGTATTCTCCAGAATTTTGAAGAATGAGACATAATCTCCTTGAAGCTTACAAAATTCTTATAGGTGATGACAGAGTGGATATGGTTGAGATATTTTCCCTAGCTGGTGACTTTAGAACCAAGGGACTGGGTCACCTCAGATGAGACTTCATCTCGGGATAGGTTGCAGGCCTCATTAACTAGAGGAAGAATTCCTTAACTGAGGGTGGCGAGTCTTTTGAATTCTGTACTCACAGGGTTCTTTCTTTGAGTTCCTTGATCACCGAGTGTTTCTGGGAGATTTTCTGCATCTTCGTCCATGAAGATAGATACAAATTTCTTCCACTTCCTTAATAAAAACCTAAAGAACTGCGGATGCTGTAAATCAGGAACAAAAACAAAGTTGCTGGAAAAGCTCAGCAGGTCTGGCAGCATCTGTCAAGGCAAAAACTAGAGTTAACTTTTCAGGTCGGGTGACCCTTCCTCAGGACTGACTCAGTTTGGAGTCAGTTCTGAGTAAGGGTCACCAGTCCCGAAAAGTTAACTCTGTTTTTGCCTTGACAGATGCTGCCAGACCTGCTGAGCTTTTCCAGCA
>JAHRHZ010000248.1:48502121-48516890 GCA_024137785.1 Ginglymostoma cirratum | reverse complement strand
GTTTTTGCCTTGACAGATGCTGCCAGACCTGCTGAGCTTTTCCAGCAACTGTTCATGTTTTCTTCCACTTCCTTGTTCTCCATTATAAACTGTCCTGTATGGACTTGTAATGTGCCCAATTTTACTAGTGAGACTTACGAGTAGGTATCGGCTGAAATGGTGCGGCTAAGACAACCCCAGAGAAACTTGACATCATCCAGGACAGCAGTTCAGTTAAACAGAGTTCTAGCCACCCATCTTATTGGCAACCAGTTCACATGAGTACATAATATATTCTTTTTATATTCATTTATTGGAATGTAGCTTCTCTGGCTAGAATTTATTGCCTATCCTTAATTGCCCAAAGGCAATTCTGATTCAGCCATATTGTCATGGGTTTGGAGCCACCTATAGGGCAGACCCTATAACAATGGTAGATTTCCTTTCCTACAGGACATAAGTGAAGCAGATGGGGCTTTTCTTTATAGCAATCAACAGTGATTCAGTAATTGCCATTTGTCAGCTTTTTAATTCCATATTTTTATTGAACGTGCATTTTGCTGCCTGACATGGAAGGATTTGAATCCATGTCCCCAGAGCAATAGCTCAAGGTTCCAGAATGCTAGCCCAGTGACGTTATTGTTTTACTTCCACCTTACCTCATTTACGAGATGTCACACGGTGAATTGCTACAGTACATTGGCTTTTCCCTGTGATCTCTTTGTACAAAGAAATACCATGGGAGCATCTTTCACCTTCAAATCTCCACCCTCCCCCACCAAGTCTCTCTGTTTTCTGTAGTGATAAGCAGTATGTTTTTAATGATAAAAGCTCCAACAGTAACCCTCTGCTCTGAGAGAAAATGTTGGAGTGGGGGAGGGGCTAAAAATCCTATGCTCTCCACACTTCGACTGTAGTTTATGTTCCATATCAGGGAACAAATTATTTTTGTTTAAATTTCTTGAGAGCTTGGCTTCAAGGTTCACTGGATTGTCACTGACTGAATTTGGGGAAAAAACACCTCCATTGTCAGTCATGTAAGCAATTTTGATAGTGAAACCCAATTTAAGTGTCATGCTTTAAAGAAAGAGTGCATAGTCCTTAACGTGAATGGCCATTGATTTTTTTTTTGAGTGTTAGGAACCATTTGAGATTCTACATTGTTTAGTCCACTAATATCCTACCTTGCTTAAAAAAGATTTATTTGGAGATGTATACTCTGACTAATTTACTATTTGTTAGATTAAACTTTTGGAGAAAATAATGGCATTAAAGACATACAATCTGAGGGCTGTCCATTGTGAGACCCTGCTGCACATTCCTGGTCCTGATGTCCTATTGGTATCCATGTGGGTGGTGGAATCAGTTAGTGATTTCAAAAGGAAATTGGATAACCATTTGAAGGAAATACATTTGCAGTGCCATGAGGATTGAGGAGTGAGTGGGACTGGCTGGCTTGCTCCTCAGGCGACTGATATGGGCTGAATAACCACCTTTAGCACTGTAAATATCTCTACAAATCTAATAAAGGGTGACAAGTTTAGAAATCTCCCCTACAAAGAAGAACTGATTTAATATCACTTGTTAATTTATGCTGATATTGATAAACATTTGTTTGCTAAAGATATTTAGAGATATCAGTTAAAGAGAAGTAGACATTAGATTGTAGATCAACTGTGATCTCATTGAGTGGAAAGAGAGTAACTCACCACCTGAGTCCCCAGAGCCTGTCCACCATCTACAAGGCACAAGTCAGGAGTGTGATGGAATACACACCACTTGCCTGGATGAGTGAAGCCCCAACAACACTCAAGAAGCTTGACACCATCCAGGACAAAACAGCCCACTTAATTGGCACTACATCCACAAGCATCCACTCCCTCCATCACCAAGGCACAGTAGCAGCAGTGTGTACTATCTACAAGATGCACTGCAGAAGTTCATCAAAGATCCTCAGACAGCACCTTTCAAATCTACAATCACTTCCACCTAGAAGGACAAGAGCAGCACGTACATGAGAATACCACTATCTTCAAGTTCCCCTCCAAACCACTCAACATCCTGACTTGGAAATATATTGCCATTCCTTCACTGTCGCTGGGTCAAAATCCTGGAATTCCCTCCTTTAAGGGCACTGTATGTCAACCCACAGCAGATGGACTGCAGCGGTTCAAGAAGGCAGCCCACTACCACCACCTAGAACAAAGAACATGGAACATAGAACATTACAGCACAGTACAGGCCCTTCGGCCCTCGATGTTGCGCCGACCTGTGAAACCAATCTGAAGCCCATCTAACCTACACTATTCCATTATCATCCATATGTTTATCCAACGACCATTTAAATGCCCTTAAAGTTGGCGAGTCTACAACTGTTGCAGGCAAGGCATTCCATGCTCTGACTACTCTGAGTAAAGAATCTACCTCTGACATCTGTCCTATATCTATCACCCGTCAATTTAAAGCTATGTCCCCTCATGCTAGCCATCACCATCCGAAGAAAAAGGCTCTCCCTGTCCACCCTATCTAATCCTCTGATCATCTTGTATGTCTCTATTAAGTCACCTCTTAACCTTCTTCTCTCTAACGAAAACAGCCTCAAGTCCCTCAGCCTTCCCTCATAAGACCTTCACTCCAGACCAGGCAACATCCTGGTAAATCTCCTCTGCACCCTTTCCAATGCTTCCACATCCTTCCTATAATGCGGCGACCAGAACTGTATGCAATACTCCAAGTGCGGCCGCACCAGAGTTTTGTACAGCTGCAACATGACCTCACGGCTCCAAAACTCAATCCCTCTACCAACAAAACCTAACACACCGTACGCCTTCTTAACAACCCTATCAACCTGGGTGGCAACTTTCAGGGATCTATGCTCATCCACACTACCAAGAATCTTACCATTAGCCCAGTAAGGGCTCAAGGGCAACTAGGGACTGGCAATAATTGCTGGCCAGCCAGCAACATCCACATCCCACAAATGAATTTTTAAACAAATGGAAAATGTTCATGAGGCTAAAGGCTCTTGTCCCTTTGTATCCATATGATTTATTTCTCAGTGGCAAGGAAGGGAATGCCAGGATTTTGATCCAGCAACAGAACGAATGGTGATAGTTCCAAATCAAGAAGGTGTGTGTCTTGGAGAGGAATTTGCTGGTGGTGGTGTTCCCATGCACATCTGCCTTTGTCCTTCTACGTGGTATAGATTTGTGGGCTTGGAAGATGCTTTTAAAGAAGCCTTGGTGAGTTGCTGCAGTGCATCTTGCGGATTGGTGTATACTGCTGCCATAGTCCGTCAATGGTGACGGAAGTGGATGGTTCTGGTAGTAGCTGCGTGCTGATCAAACAGGATGCCAAGTCATCGATGTTGGGGCTGCACCTATCCAGTATTTGATCAAATTCCTGACTTGCACCTTGTAGATTGTAAACAGGATTTGAGAACGTGGTGTTATTTGCTGTGGGAATTTACGCTTCTCAGCTTTTTAGCTGTAATATTATAGCTGGCCAAGTTCAGTTTGAAAACAGTGGTAATTCTTAGGTCGTTGTTAGTGGTTATGCCTTTGAAAGCCAAATGGTGTTGGCTAGATTCTCTGGTGGAGTTGGTCATTGCACAGCACTTGTGTGTCAAATGTTATCAGCTCCAGTCTGGTTGCTGTCCTTGTCTTGCTGCATACGATCATGGACCACTCATTTAAAGAAGCCTGCTGTGTGAAACCCATGAGGAGACATCTGGGTAGCTGCATATCTTAGATCATCATTACCAACTTTACCACTACTTCTGGTAGGTCTGATGTTGGGCAGAGTTGGGGAGGAAGCAATGTATGGCATATTCAGGGATGATGATGGAGGATTCTGAGTCATAATCTGAAAAATTTGATTCAGTTGCTTGACCAATCTGTTGGGAAGTTTCCTTATTTTGGAGCAAAACCTCAGTCTTGTTTAGATACTTTGTATTTGTATTTAAATGTCTCCTTTGTTCAATAATTTAGATTTTGAAAGTTGGATGAACTGAAGCATTCTTGAATTCTCACTTTTCTACCAAATAGTTTTGTTAATCCTTGTTCTATACATATGTTCCTACTTAAAATCTTGCTGATTTGGTTGAATGCACTATAAAGAATCATTTGTTCATGTAATTTTAAGTACGTGAACCACCACTTGAATACATTGCATTGAAGTTGTATGTCTCAGTCAGTGCTTCCTGAACTGAACTGGTTCACTAAACTACTGTTAGCCTTGTGCGTTATTTTTCTGCTTTCAGACATTGTGGAGCAAATATTTTGCTTTCACCTACCTCAATAGATGAGCTCTTCAGTGGTATTGGCAGCCATTTTTTTTCTGATTTCCGGCACTCTTTTCTGAGGAGACAGCCATTTAAAAAAAAACTAAATGAAACTGTAATAACTTACTAGATTTGCTTTCTCTTTTAAAGTGTTTCCAAATGTACACTCAAATATTTAATCGGGGCTCATAAGAAAATAACAGATTGAAACAGAAGTAGACCACTCAGCACACAGAGTTTCCAATGAGATCATGGTTGATCTGACAATCTTCAACTCCCTGTCTTGTATTTTCCCCATAGCTCATGATTCCCTTAGTGATTAAAATTCTATTATATTCAAAGCTGAAATACAATGACCCAGGCTCAACAGCCCCCTCTGTTAAAGACTTCTACTGATTCACAATTCTCATGTTAGGACTGAGATAATCAAGTTAACTTACCAAGTTGGATATGTAAGTAATGAATCATTTTGAAACCTGATGGAGTTCATGGAAATGATTATTGCAAGGAAATAAGCCTACCAGAAAGAGTGCACTAAACTTCCATTTCTTTCACTATAATGAAGGCCTCACTGATGCTGAATTTGATAGTTGGATTTGAGTGCTGGAACCTTCATATAAGACCAGCAAGGATACTAACCTGCTCCCTATAAATGTTTGTTTCATTGGCAAACACATGATTTTCGGTTGAGTAATCGACATCAGCAATAAATGTTAATGAGACTCAGCACAGGTCCTGTGGAATATTAATTTCTTTCAAGATTGAGTGAATTCCCATCATTCTTACACTATTTCGTTTTGCTAACAGTATTTTTTTATTGTGGCCCATGTAAATAGACAACCGAATGGCTATGATGATATTTCCTCAAAAAAATTTAATTAATCTGATGAGAGAAATCCTACCCTTTTTAAAAGGTCATATTGGCTTTAATTCATTCTGAATCACTGTCTTAACTGTTGATTTCAAACATTTCCCACAACAGCAGTTAGACTAACGTTAGGCCTATCATTTCCAAGTGTCCTGAAAATAGAGAGCTGCAGAAGTCATAGCATAGTCATAATAGAGCACTTTTATTATCTAAATTCTGTGTCAGATACCACTTGTGTGAAGAACACACAAGCAGTGTCTTTGGGTGCATTAAGAAAAAAATCTGTAGCAGTATGTTTACAGTCCAATAGGAAAGGAACCATTGTTAGATCTAGTTCTTGGAACCACGTGGTGAGTCACGTGAATGAAGTGTTACTTGGGGAACCTTTTAGTGGACAATGATCTTTGTACCATAAGATTTAGATTAGTAATGGAAAGGGATGCAGAACAATCCACAGAAGCAATAAGTAACTGGGAGAAAACCAACTAAACTGGATTACGAGCAAATGTGTGCAAAGTAAGCTAGAGCTGAAGTTTAATAGGTGAAATTGTAGTCGAACAATTGGCTTCCTTCAAATTAGTAATACTTTATTGACTCTATACCTTGATAGTGTCTTAGTGTTTTAGCACATGCAAAGAGGCCCTTCGACCCATGTCTGTGCTAGTCATCAAGCACCTATTTTTAGTCCCGTTTTCCAACACAATGGCCTACAGCCTAATATCCTATGGCATTTCAAGTGTTCATCTGAATACTACTACAAATGTCTACTGGTCCCACCCTTTCTGACAGCGAGTTCCAAATACCCACTGTTACGGACCTGACCAGACGAAACCCCCTCAAAACATGCCAAGGAGACCCTAACTTTTTCTTATTTTAAAGGCAAGTGCCAGCCGTTGCATCCAGAATGCAATTAGATTGGTCACACTACCAGATTTGAAGCAAAACATAATTTATTCATATGCTATTGTTAAAATACAAACAAAAGGAAGGGTTGGAATAACAACTCTATTGGAAAATTTAACAGAATGATTGATTCTTTAACTACTAAACAGCAAATGTTCCAACATAGTAACATCCCATAAACACACCCTTGGTCAAGGCAAATTCAGTAAAATAGATTATCTTGCACACAATTCTAGCATCGGGAAGAGGGAGGAATAGGAGCTTCCACTGCAACTGCTGAAAGCTAAAACTAAAAATCCTGGTTCTGTGGGAGCTTGACCCCACCAATTCCAGCTGCTTCTATTGTTCCAACTTGTAATAGAAAGAACTCAAAGGCCTCACCAGCTATTTACTTTATTGTCTTTGGGCAGACCACTCGATGCCTCTGTTTCAACCCCTCTTCATAAAAAGACAGAACAAAATATACCCTGTAAAGCCATAGTAACATTGTATCCACCATCCTCTGGGTGAAAAGAAATTTAAGTCCCCTCTAAACCTCCTGCCCTTGTTCTTAAATCTGTTCTCTGGTTATTGATCACTTCACTAAGGGGAAAACATTCTTTCTACGTCCCTTATAATGTTATACACCTCATTAAGATTCCCCATCAGCTTCCTCTGCTGTAAGGAAAGCATTCCTAGACTAACTCATCTCTCTTCAGACCAATGTCAGGCAACATCCTGGTGAATTCCCTCCGCACTCTGTTTAGGGAGAATGTAATTTCATTATAATGTGGCAATCAGAACTGCATGCAGGACTCCAGCAATGGCCTATCTATGATCTCATACAGCTCCATTATAAACTCCTTGCTGTTGTATTCAATGACTTGACTAATGAAGGCAAGTATCTGTAGGCCACCTTAACCATCTTATCTACCTTTTTTGGTTGCCTTCAAGGATCTATGGATGTGCACACTAATGTCTCCGATCCTCTGTACTTCCTAGTGTCCTACAATTCCATTGTCTTGTATCACCTCTCACTTCTCAAGTTTACGTTCCATTTGCCATTGTTTTGCCTATCTGATCAGCCTGTCTATAACAGCCTCCAGTCAAAGGCTTTCCTCCTCACTATTTACTACACCAATTCTGTCATCTGCAAGCTTACTGATCAAACCTCTTACATGCATGTCTAGATCATGAAAGTAAACATTGATGTATATACCCTCAAAAGGGAAATATTGGGCGAATGAAGCCAGAGCTCACTTGGTGACAAAAAAGGGTAGAAATTAAGACAAAGAAGAAAAAAATCTGTGTTTATGATGGATCCCAAGTAGAAAATATAATTGAGCCAGTCTGAATATAGAAGGTTTCGGAGGGTGGTGGAAAAGCAAATAAGAGAAGCAAGGAGGAAGCATGAAAAAAGACTGGTAGCCAACATAGAAAGGGATTTCCCCAAAGTCTTCTATAGGCATATAGATAGTAAATGGCTGGTAAAAGGAGGATTAGGCTTATAGGGACCAAAAAGGGATTTACACATGGAAGTACAGAACATAACTGAGGTCTTAAGTTAATATGTTGCACTCATCTCTACCAAGGAATAAGGTGCTGCCCAGGCAACAGTGAAACAGGAGGTAGTTCACGTACTGCATAGGCTGTCTGTAAGTAATTTTTTTTTTTTTCTTTTTATATTCGTTCACAGGATGAGGGCATCACTGGTTAGATCTGCATTTATTGCCCATCTTTGCCTGGTCTGGCCTGCATAAGACTCCAGACCCCCACAATGTGGTTGACGTTTTACTGCCTTCTGGACAGGTGTGGGCAATAATGTTCACCTAGCAAGTGACTCCCTTATCCGAAGAAGGTGTAAACAAATTTAACACTATTTTTATTTGTGAGCAAGGTGCTTATCTTGGCTTTTTTTTTTAAAGACATTAGTTTGCCCTTAGCATTCTGTCCTGTTCTGGACATTGAACTTTAGGAAAGAAGTGAAGACATTAGAGAGAGTGCAGACAGGATTCTGTTGAATAGTTCCAGGAATGAGGAACTTCAATCATGAGGATAGATTGGAGAATGTTGGGACTTTTTCCATGGATAAGAGAAGGCTGAGAGAAAACCTGATGGAGATGTTCAAAATAATGATGGTTCTGGATGGACTGGATATGGACAAAGTATTCTCTATCATGTCACAGTTGAAACAAGTGGTACAGATTTACTTTAATTGGTAAAAGGAGTAAATGTGACATGAGGAAAAACTTTTTCATACAGCAAGTGGAGTTAAGGTCTGGAATACATTGTCTGAGAGTGGAAATTGAAGCTTTCAAAAATGAATTGGGCTAATATTGGAAAAGAGAGAAATGTAGCATTGAGGAGAAGCCAAGAGAATAGCATAACTGAATTGCTTATTCAGGGAGTTGGTGCAGACATGATGGGCCAAGTGGCCTTCTGTGCTGTAACATTGTTGTCAAATTTCTGGAAATACCTCCTTAACAGCATTGTGGATCTGCCTACAGCAGGTGGACTGCAGTGGTTCAAGAAGGCAGCCTGCCACCACCTTGGACAATGAAGGATATGCCCAGCCAATGATGCCCTTGTCTCATGTATGAGTTTTTTGAAAAAAAATTCTAGTAAAATTACACTTGCCTGCAATGTCCCTTCCCCCTGGTCTGAAGACTGGCATCATGTAGAAAAACTTGCCCAAGCTACTTTTAACCACAGATGTTTAAATAACTCCACAGAAGCCAGTATCCAAAAATCAACACACCCTTTATTTACATGTGTAGAGTCCTTGACACTGATCCAGCCCTCTGAGGAAACAGAACCTCTGACAGAGATAATAGGTACTGCAGATGCTGGAGAATCCAAGATAACAAGGTGTGGAGCTGGATGAACACACCAGGCCAAGCAGCATCATAGGAACAGGAAAGCTTGACGTTTTGGGCCTAGACCCGAAGGGTCAAGCTTTCCAGAACCTCTGACGCTCCAGTTCTTGTTTGTCAGCCAGGGTTTTCTGATTTGAACCAGATTAACAGCCCCAATCAGGGAACTCATATTCTATGATATCCACCTGGCTAACCTCATTACAATCACTACAGATATGAGATGTTGTGCATTAAAAATGACATTTGGAAGGTGTAAACGACACTACAAATTATCCTGGAATTGCCTGAACCATTTGTAGCTGACCTTTAACGGGCCCCATTCTCTCCCTAGTTACTTTTTTGTCTTTGATATATTTGTAGAAATCCTTTGATTCTACGTAACCTTATTTGCCAAAGCGATCTCATGTCTCCTTTTGCCCAAAGCGATCTTGTGTCTCCCTTTTATCCTCCTAATTTCCCTCATGAGTATACTCCTGCTGCCTTTATACTCTTCTAGGGATTCACTCGATCCCTGCTGTCTATACCTGACACATGCTTCCTTCTTTTTCTTGAACAAAACCTCAATTTCCCTAGTCATCCAGCATTCCCTGCAGCCTTGCCCTTCACCTCAAGAGGAACATACTATTTCCAGACTCTTGTTATCTCATTTTTGAAGGCTTTCCGTTTTCCAGCCACCCTTTTACCGGCAGATATCTGCCCCCAATCAACTTTTGAAACTTCTTGCCTAATACTGTCAAAATTGACCTTCCTCTAGTTTCGAACTTTAATTTTTAGATCAGGTCGATCCTTTTCCATCACTATTTTAAAACTAATAGAACTATGGTCACTGGCCCCAAAGTGCTCCCCAACTGACACCTCAGTCACTTGCCTTGCCTTATTTCCCAAGAGCAGGTCAAATTTGGCACCTTCTCCAGCAGCCACGTCCATGTATTGAATATGAAAATTTTCTTGTACGCACTTAATAAATTCCTCTCCATCAGATCCCTTGATGCTATGGCAGTCCCAGTCTGTTTGGAAAGTTAAATTCCTCTACCATTACCACCCTATTATTCTTGCAGATAAGTGAGATCTCCTTACAAATTTGTTTCTCAATTTCCTGCTTGACGATTGAGGGTGGATTTATAATACAATCCTAATGAGGTGATCATCCCTTTCTTATTTGGATGGAACTGAAAAGTAATTTCCCTGGACGTATTCCCAGGAATATCCTCCCCAAGTACAGCCGTAATGGTATCCTTAATCAAAAATGCCACACCCTCCCCACCCCCCACCCCCACCCCTTTCCATCCTTCCTATAGCATCTATACCCTGGAACACTAAGCTACCAGTCCTGTCCATCCACAAGCCATCATTCTGTAATAGCTATGGTATCTCAGTCCCATGTTCCCAACCATGCCTTGAGTTCATCTGCCTTACACGTCAGGCCTGTTGCATTGAAATAAATGTTTAATTTAATTTAGTTTAGTTTCAGTTTAATTTAATTAATTAGTTTAATTTCTGTTTAATTTATTAGTCCTGTCTCATTCTCTGCACTGCTTCTGCCTGCCTTGACTATTTGATTTGCTCATTTTCCCAACTGCACCAGCCTCAGACTGATCCCTTTTGTCACTGTCTCTCTGGGTCCCAGCAAATGTTCCCCCCCCACGCCTTTAAATCCTCCTCAGTGGCTCTAGCAAATCTCCCCACCAGTATACAAAGAACAAAGAAAATTACAGTACAGGAACAGGCCCTTCGGCCCTCCAAGCCTGCAATGACATGCTGCCTGTCACAACTAAAACCCCCTACCCTTCTGGGAACCATACCCCTCTATTCCCATCCTATTCATATATTTGTCAAGACGCCCTGTGTAAGTCACTATCGTATCTGCTTCCACTACTTCCCCCAGCAGTGATTTCCAGGCACCTACCACCCTCTGTTTAAAAAAACTTGCCTTGTCTGTCACCTTTTAAACCTTGCCCCTCGCACCTTAAACTCATGGCCCCTGGTAACTGACTCCCACCCTGGGAAAACACTTCTGACTGTCCACTCTGTCTATGCCCTTCATAATCTTGGAGATCTCTATCAGGTTGCCCCTCAACTCTGTCATTCCAGTGAGACAACCCAAGTTTCTCCAACCTCTCCTCCATAGCTAATGCCCTCCATACCAGACGACATCCTGGTAAATCTTTTCTGTAGCCTCTCCAAAGCCACCACATCCTTCTGGTAGTGTGGCGACCAGAATTGAACACCATATTCCAAATGCGGCCTAACTAAGGTTCTATAAAGCTGCAACATTACCTGCCAATTTTTAAACTCAGTGCCCCAGCCAATTAAGGCAAGCATGCCATATGCCTTGTTCACTACCTTTTTTCACCTGTGTTGCCATTTTCAGTGACCTGTGTCCCTCTGCCTATCAGTACTCTCAAGGATTCTGCCACTTACTGTATGTTTTCCATCTGGATTAGACCTTCCAAAATGCATTACCTCACATTTTTCCAGACTAAACTCCATCTGCCATCTCTCTGCCCAAGTCACCAACCAATCTATATCCAGCTGTATCCTTCGACGGTCCTCATTGTTATCTGCAATTCCACCAACCTTTGTGTCTTTGGCAGACTTACTAATCAGACCAGTTACATTCTCCTCCAAAACATATATATACAAACAGCAAAGGTCCCAACACTGATCCCTGAGGAACGCCACCAGTCGCAGCCCTTTGTTCATGAAACACACCCTTCCGCCACTACCCTCTCTCTTCTATGACCGAGCCAGTTTTTTTATCCATCTTGCAAGCTCACCTCTGACCCTGTGCAACTTTACCTTCTGTATCAGCCTGCTACGAGGGACCTTGTCAAAGGCCATACTGAAGTCCATGTAGACAACGTCCACTGCCCTACCCTTATTGATCATCTTTGTCGCTTCCTTAAAAAACTCAACCAAGTTAGTGAGACACGACCTCCCCTTCACCACCCCATGCTGCCTGTCACTAATATGCCCATGATTTCTAGGTGGGAGTAAATCCTGTCTCGAAGAATCCTCTCCAATAATTTCCCTACCACTGGTGTAAGGCTCACCGGCCTGTAATTAGCTGGATTATCCTTGCCACCCTTCTTAAACAAAGGAACAAAATTGGCAATTCTCCAATTCTCTGGGACCTTGCCTGTAGCCAGTGAGGATACAAAGATTTCCCTTAAGGCCCCAGCAATTTCCTCCCTTGCCTTTCCTCTCAGTATTCTGGGGTATATCCCATCAGGCCCTGGGGATTTGTCTACCTTAATATTTTTCAAGGCCCCCAATACCACCTCCCTCTTGATCTCAACATGACCCAAACTATCTACACACCCTTCCCCAGACTCATCATCCACCGAGTCCTTCTCTATGGTGAATACTGACGCAAAGTACTCATTTAATACCTTGCCCAGTTTCTCTGGCTCCACACACACATTCCCTTCCCTGTCCTTGAGTGGCCAACCCTCTGCTTGGCTACCCTCTTGCTCTTTATATATGAATAAAAAGCCTTGGGATTTTCCTTAATCCTGCTGGCCAGTGACTTTTCATGAGCCCTTTTAGCCCTCCTGACTCCTTGCTTAAGTTTCTTCCGACTTTCGTTTCTTCCACCCTTGCTTCGTGTGTTCCCAGCCTTCTAGCCTTGATAAATGCTTCCTTTTTCTTTTTGATTAGGCTGACAATATCTATCATTATTCAAGGTTCCCTAAACTTGCCATACTTGTCCTTCATCCTTACAGGAGCTTACACTTGAAAGCCTCCCGCATACCATATGTTGATTTGCCCTCAAAAATCTGCCTTTGATCTACATTCTTCAGTTCCTGCCTAATATTGTTGTAATTAGACTTCCCCCAATTTAGCACTCTTCCAATTCAGGTGTAACCTGTCCACATGCAGATCATTTCTACCTCAGAAGAGATTCCAATGGTCCAAAAATGCATATCCTTCTCCCTGCACCAGCTCGTCAGCCACGCATTCATCTGCTCTATTCTCCTACCCCAACTCTCATACCAGGAGTGATCCATATATTTCTACCCTTGAGGACCTACTTTTTAACTTCCTGCCTAGTTTCCAATATTATCTCTTTAGAACTTTGTCCTTCTTGCTTCCTATGTCATTGGTTCCAGCATGTACAACAACCTCCTGGTTTCTCTCCCTTTTGAGAATACTTTGCACCCCCTTCAAGACATCTTTAACCCTGGCACCCAGGAGGCAGCACAGCATTCTGATGTCTCTTTACTGACTGCAGAAACAGCTGTGTGTCCAGCTGGATGATGGAAGGAGATGATGTGGTGACTTATGTCAAAGACTACCTGTAGGTTAATGAACTATAGTTTTCCATTGTCACAGTCGCACAAGAGTTCATTTGTGACTTTAAGGACTGCTTAATTTACTTTGACGCCGCAGATCAGCCATGATTCCATTGAATGATGAAAGCAACTAAAAAGTCGCCTTCTGTTTCTACGTTCCTGCTACACCATGGAAACACAAATTTCTTTGCAAGAGTTCAAATATGGAACTTTGGGGAAAACAGGCACAGATTTGGTAGGCAGTAACAAGGACTTTGAAGAATGAAAATAAGTTGGGACGGTATATTGCAAGAATGAAGGAGTCAAAGATTTTTTTTTTGAGGGGGGGATCGCAGGTTTTAGAAGGGTATTAATACCAGAAAAGAGAGATTATTAGCTCATCCTAAACTACACTTTATACCACACCATTCCATATGTTAGTTTTACTTTAGTATTAGTAATGTTGTTTACGATTTGCATAGATGATTTGGAGTTGGGAACCAAGTGCAGAATGTCAAAGTGTGCAGGTGGCACTAAGATAAGTGGCAGAGCAAAGTGTGCAGAAAACCCCAAAGTCTGCGGAGGCATATAAATAGGTTAAGTGAATGGGCAAGAGTCAGGCAGATGAAGTACAACGTTGGTGAATGTGAGGTCCTCCATTTTGCTAGGAATAACAGCAAAATGCACTATTATTCAAATGCTGAAAAATTGCAGCATGCCGCTGTGTAGAGGGACCTGGGTGTCCTTGTGCATGAATCGCAAAATGTTGGTTTGCAGATGCAGCAGGTGATTTAAGAAGGCAATTGGAATAGGATCCTTTGTTTCTAGAGGGAAGAAGTTTAAAAACAGGGAGGTTATTCTGCAGCTGTATAGGGTGCTGATGATGCCACATCTGGAGTATTGTGTACAGTTTTAGTCTCCTTACTTGAAAAAGGATGTACTGGTACTGGAGGGGATGCAGAGGAGGTTCAGTAGATTGATTCCACAACTGAGAGGGTTGGCTTATGAGGAGACACTGAGTAGACTGGGATTATATTCATTGCAATTTAGAAGAATGAAGAGGGCTCTTATAGAAACATATATAAAATTGTGAAGGGAATAGATAAGATAGAAGCAGAGAGGTTGTTTCCACTGGCAGGTGAAACTAGAACTGGGGGGAGGCATAGCCTCAAAATAAGGGGGGGCAGATTTAGGACTGAGTTGAAGCAGAACTTCTTTACCCAAAAGATTGTGAATCTATGGAATTCCCTCACCAGTGAAGCAGTTAAGGCTACCTCAAAGACAGATTTTTGAACCATGAAGGAATTAAGGGTTATGATGAGTTGTCAATAAGTGGAGCTGAGTCCATGAAAAGACTGGAGGGGCTAGATGCCCTACTCCTGCTCCTACTTCTTATGTTATGTTTAATTATATTACATTGCATTTTAATTGATATCGTATTTTGCTTGTATACAGTCATAAATTACCATCTGCTTCTGAAATTCTAAATACTGTTTTCCTTCTCTTTCTCAATTCTTTGTGTTTCAGAGGGGATGGTCAAATGAAATGAAATCCCTGATACTTGCTTTATAAGCAACAAGTAACCGTTTACTGGGATAACCAGCTGTG
>JAHRHZ010000248.1:48463342-48486648 GCA_024137785.1 Ginglymostoma cirratum | reverse complement strand
GACCTATCTCCTCCCTACCCCCCTACCTACACTCACCTTTTTGAAAAGTCATGTACCCCTAAATATTTAGGCCATATGACAAAGGGGCAGAAGGAAGCCATCAGCCCATCAAGTCTGCTCTGCCATTCGACGAGATCATTGCTGATATGATAATACTCAACTAAACTTTCCTGAACTTTTCCCCATGATCCTTGATTCCCTGACCAATTAAACTCTGTCTATCTCAGCCTTGAACATACTTAAATTACCCAACCTCTATAACCGTCTTGTAAAGAATTGTACAAATTCACTAAGCTCTAGAGAACAAATTCCTCCTCGTCTGCCTTACGTATGTGAACCTTTATTCTGAGATTTTATTCTCTGGTTCTCTGGTCCTAGAGTCCTCCCACAAGAGAAGACAACCTTTCTGCACCTACACTGTCAAGTCCCTTAGTAACCTTGTTTGCTTCTGTAAGGTCGCCTCTCATTAGAACCGATCTTTTCTCTTTACAGATGTTGACTGATATGCTGCTTACTTCCAGCATTTCCTGCTTCTATTTCAGAATGTGTACTTATTGAGTGCATACAAGTAGGTTTTCCTTGCATAGAATAAGAGCATCATTCTGTTCTTCAAATGCAAGGGAGAGGGATAGGGAATTAAATACATTATTATTCAAAGGTTCATAACTCCCACAGGAATTCCACATATAAGATTTTTTTTCCCAGTTCATCCTTTTGACACAGTGGCTACTTGAGTTAAATATTACTTCAGCTTTCAAAGTACACATCTAATGGGATAAAGATCATTAAAGTGATCTACAAGAGATGTGCATTGTGAATTGTTGCTGTACAACTGGTAAATTATTAACATCAGTTAAATGATACTTCAGCTAGTTATAGCCCTGAGCTCTGTCAACCAAACTGCAATTCCTTATCAATCCCTTTTGATCTTCCCTTTACTTAGTCTTTTCTTACTGCTATGATTTGTACATCATTGAAATCAAAGACTGGTGATTACTCTTGCTTAATTATGTCCTTATAAATCATGGCAGTCTTCAAGGTGGACATTCAATCACTTGTTCATATTAAAAAGTCTAACACATTCTCAACTGTGTCCTTAATTGCCTGAAGACCCCAGAACATTCAAGATTGGCATTTTGATATACAACGAGTTCCCATTTCCCTCCCTCTAACTCTCTCTCTCTCTCTCTTTGTTTGGGATTTGCTGGCAATTAGGCCAAAATTCTTAGTCAAGCCTTGGCAGCTTGCCCTGTTTCACTTCCTTTGGAGGTGGTAATGCAGATTCCTCATCAATCATGTAGAATTCCAGTTGACAAGAGCAACACTTGAGAGAAAAATTAGCAAAAATTTTTATTGAATACCTCCCCATTTATTCCATGTTGTGATTGAACAGGTAGAGCCTGTTGATTTGTCAAATCATAGATTTCAACTACTGACCACACTCAACTACTGAACACTGAAGTTCCAAATTGGATAATCATACTCATTAGTGAGTGATTGATGACAACTGAGCAAAGTATAGTTATCAAACACAACAGTTGTGGTTGTTTTAACCTGAGTGCTTTAGTTTCTTAAATGTGTCCTGCCTATATAAATAGGCCATCTGTATTACAGAGGCCCCTAGAACCTGGCCTCAGAATAAGCTTTAGGCTGCAGTGATTTTCCAATATATATGGGTCAATGGTCACAGTTGAGGTTACAGAAGTATCTTCTCACATTTTGGGATTTGATCAATTGTTGTTTCTTATCTTTCTTGGGATGTGGGCATTGCTGTCAAGACCAGCATTTGTTGTTTATCCTCAAATATCCCTAAGATGGTGGTGAGCAGCTGCCTTAAACTGCTCCACTTCATCAGCACTGTTAGGAAAGGAAATGGATTTTAATCCAAATACAGTGAAAGGATGGTAATGTAGTTCTCCTTCAGAGTGGTACATGTCTTGAGGTTACTTGAAGGCGGTGATGTTCCCATATATCTGCCGCCATTGTCTTTCTAGATGGTAGTAGCTTTGGATTTCGAAGGTGCTGTCTGAGGACATTTGGTGAACTTTTGCAGTGCATCTTCTAAATGGTACGCACTACTACTGTGTGGTGAAGCATCGAAGGTGAAGTGACTGAACATTTGTGGATGTTACGCCTAACAAACTTTGTCTTAGTTTGTGTTAAGCTTCTTGAGTTGTTGGAGCTGCACTCCAGGCAACTGAGGAGTATTCCATCACAGTTGTGACTTGTGTCTCATAAATGGTGGACAGGCTTTGGGGAGTCAGGAGGTGAGTTAGTTGCTGCAAGATTTCATGCTTCTGATATACTCTTGTAGCCGTAGTAATTATTCAAGTACGGGAGCGGTTATACAGAGCCCTGGTGAGACCACTCTTAGAATATTGTGTGCAGTTTTGGTCTCCTTTTCTGAAGAAGGATGCTCTTGTTCTCGAGGGAGCGCAGCTGATTCCAGGGATGGTGGGTCTGACGTATGAAGAGAGATTGACTAGGTTGGGGTTGTTTTCGCTGGAGTTCAGACGAATGAGGGGAATCTCATAGAAACAAAATTCTAACAGGACTGGACAGGGCAGATGCAGGGAGGATATTCTTGATGGTGGAAGTGTCCAGAACCAGGGGTCGTAGTTTGAGGATTGAGGGTAGACCATTTAGAATGGAGATGAAGACACGTTTCTTCACCCAAAGAGAGGTGAGCCAGTGGAATTCATTGCCACAGGAAGTAGTTGATGCCAAAATATTGAATGTATTCAAGAGGCAGCTAGATATAGCACTTGGGGCAAATGGGATCAAAAGTTATAGGGAGAAAGCAGGATTAGACAGTTGAATTGGACGATCAGCCATGATTGTGATGAATGGCAGAGCAGGCTTGAAGGACCGAATGGCCTCATCCTGCTCCTATCTTCTATGTTTCTACATGGTTTGTCTAGTTCTGTTTCTGGTCAATGGAACCTCTCCAGGACAATGATAGTGTGGAGCTTCAAGGGTGGTAATGCCATTGAATGTGAAGGGGTGATGATTAGTTTGTCATTTTTTGAAGATGGTCTTTGCATGACACTTGTGTAGCACGAATGTGACTTGTCACTTGTCAACCCATACCTAAATATTGTTCAGTTCTTGCTGCACTTGAACGTGGACTACTTCAATATCTGAGGAGTTGCGAATGGTGCTGAACATTGTGCAATCATCAGTGAGCAACCCCACTACTGAACTTATGATGGAGGGAAGGTCATTGATGAAGTAGCTGAAGGTGGTTGGGCCTGAGACACTACCCTAAGGAACTCCTGCAGAGATGTTCTGCAGCTGAAATTACTGAGTTCCAACAATAATAACCATTTTCCCATGTGTCAGGCATGACTCCAATCTGCGAAGAGAATTCCCCTGGGTTCCCATTGACTCTAGTTTCGCTAGAGCTCCTTGATGCCACACTCAAGTACAGTCTTGATGTCAAAGGCAGTCATTCTCCCCTCACATCTAAAGTTCAGCTCTTTTAAGAGCAAGAAAAATATAGCATAGGAACAGGCCCTTTGGCCCTCCAAGCCCGCGCTGATATATTTTGCCCTTCCATACTAAAAATGTCTTCACTTGCAGGATCCGTATCCCTCTATTCCCTTCCTATTCATGTATTCATCCAGGTGCTTCTTGAATGCTGCTATTGTTCTGCTCCACCACTACTTTGTCTGGCAGCATGTTCTAGGCACTCACCATCCTTTGTGTGAAAACCATGCGTCATACATCTCTTTTAAACTTACCCCTGCTCTGCCACCCACACTTTGAACCTGTGTTCCCCAGTAATTGACCCCTCCACCCTGGGAAAAAGTTTCGTACTTTCCACTCTATCCATCCCATTCACAACCTTTTAACTTCTATCAGGTTGCCCCTCAACCTCTTGCATTCCAGTGAAAACAAACCTAGTCTATCCAAACTTTCTTCATAGCTAAAATCCCCCTAACCAGGCAACATCCTGGTAAACCTTCTTTTCTGTACCCTTCCAAAGGTTTCCCAACCTTCTGGTAGTATGGTGACCAGAACTGTATGCAATTTCCAAGTGTGGCCTAACTAAAGTACTATAAAGCTGCAGCATAACTTGCCTATCCTTATACTCAATGCCCCTCCCAATGAAGGCATTGGCCGTTTTTACTCTCTTATCTACCTGTGCTGTCACCTTCAGTAATCTGTGGGCCTACACACCCACATCCCTCTGCATATCAATACTCCTAAGGGTTCTGCCATTCACTGTATAATTTCCACCTTAACTTGACCTTCCAAAATGCATCACCTCACATTTGTCCGGATTAAACGCCATCTGCCATTTTTCTGCCCATGCCTCCAACTGTATATCCTGTTGTATCCTCTGACAATCCTCCTCACTATCTGCAACTCCACCGACTTTTGTACCATCACAAACTTACTAATTAGACCAGCCACATTTCCTCCAAATCATTTATGTAGACTAAACAACAGCAGAGGTCCCAGCACTGATCCCTGTGGAACATCACTAATCACAACCGCCCATTCCAAAATACATCATCCCACTGCTACCCTCTGCTTCTTATGACTAGGCCAGCTGACCCCTGATACCATTTGACTTCACCATTTGTACCAGTCTACCATGAGACACCTTGTCAAAGGCTTAACTGAAATCAACCGCTCTTCCCTCATCAATCATCTTCTTCTTTTCAAAATACTCAATCAAGTTCGTGAGGCATGACTTCCCCCACACAAAACCAATCTGTCTATTACTTATCAGTCCGTTTGCTTCTAAATGTGTATGAATCCTGTCCCTGAGAATATTTTCCAATAATTTCTCTACCACCGACTTGAGCCTCACAAGCATGTAATTTCCTAGACTATCTCTGTTATCCTTCTTAAACAATGGGAAAACATTGGCTATTCTCCAGTCCTCTGGGACCTCACCTGTAACCAAAGAGATTACAGAGATGTCTGTCAATGCTCCAGCAATTTGGTCTCTTGCCTCCCTAATATTCTGGGATGGATCCTATTCGCACCCAGGGACTTATCTATCTTAATATTTTTAAGATGCATACACCTCTTCCTCTTTAATAGCAACTTGGCTTAGAAATTCAACACTGCCTTCCCTAAGATCATTCTCCCCCAATTCCTTCTCTTGGGTGAATACCAACACAAAGTATTTATTTAGGACACCACCTACGTTTTTTGGCTCCACACACAAATTCCCTCCTTTGTCCTTGAGTGGGCCAGCCCTTTCCCTGGCTACCCTCTTGTTTTTTATATATGTATAAAAAGCCTTGGGATTCTCCTTAATCCTTATATCTACATTTGAACAAAGTCTGTAACTATGTCAGGAGCTAAGTAGCCCTGGCAGAACCCAACCCGATTGTCACTGAGCAGGTTATTACTGATCAGGTGCTGATTGACAGCACTGTTGATGACACATTCCATCACTTTACTGATGACGGAGAGCAGATTGATGGGGCGGAAATTATTTGGGTTGGATTTGTCCTGTTTGTTGCTTATAGGACATACCTGGGCCATTTTTCACATTGTTGTGTAAATGCCAGTGTTGTAGTGGTGCTGGAAGATCCTGGTTAGGGGGGTGGCAGGTTCTGAAGCACACAAATCCAGTACTATTGCCAATATGTTGTCAGGGCTCATAGGCTTTACAGTATTCAGTGCCTCCAACTGTTTCTGACATCATGAATCAGATTGGCTGAGGTCTAGCATCTGTGATGTTGGAGGACCTCAGGAGGAAGCTGAGGTCACCATTTCACTGTAAACTGCATCCTGTGAATTCCTTTGTTGAAAGAAAAAAGGGAAAACAAATCACCTCTTGTGACAGTGAAATGGGAAATTCTAAGCCAGAAAATGAAAAAACTGAGAATTGGTGTACCCACAAACTGATGTCCCCATCAAAATGCTGAAACAAACTGAAAGAAAATAACACATTGATGTCTGGGACCTGTACTACCTATTAGAATCGTGCATTTGATATTTGATTCCTCCTCCATCCCTAATACTTGTCTCTTGTCTCATTGTGTGTATAATTCTTATCTATGGGAAATTTACGAAGGACTAGCATATAAGATATAAGGTATAAAGTTATAAGTTATCAATTGATACTTTTTTTTTCTTGTCATTGGTTAAAAACAGTTTGATTACAATAATTTTAACCTTTGAGTTCAGACCCTTTTATTTCCCTTTTACCTTTAAAATAAAAATCTGAGCAGAGCTGTATTGTATTGTTTGTTGTGTGAATATGTTTGTTTGGGATTAAGGTGATATAGTTTGATTCTGGATTAATACTAAGTTTTTAACAGTTTACCCCTTGTATAAAAGATAAGTTTTCTTTGTAATAAACAAGTTATTATTCAGGTCATAAAAGAAACCTAGTGAAAATTTCTTTAATTCTGGATAGCAGCAACATAGGGAAATAATTTGGTCATTCTTGTGAATGAATCTAAAACCTTACAATGATGATACAGTTTATAGAGTTGTGGGGCTTGATTACCAGTGCATTCCTCCTGTCAGAGTGTTAGCAGAGGTGACAGTGGAAAAGAAGGAGAAAGGTATTTTTAAAAATGATTTACATTAGAGAAAGAAGTCAAGGGTTATCTTTACAATCCAGGATCGTAGCAGACCAGTGAGCTTTAGCAGATGGAAGCACCACCTTATAGTGTTTTAAATGATTGACAGATCTTGTGGTAGATGGCTAATCGAGTTGTTCATCGTAACTACTCAAATCTGAATGCTTGGACTTAAGGGAACAGGAATGAGGGCTGTTGTACAGAGTGAAAATAATGGTTTTAATGGGGATTACGGGCATTAAGGATAGAGATAAGGGTGTGGATGAGCAGAAATATCATGGTGAATTGGACGGCCAAAAGGTAAACTGTTTGGATTTTGAAAGGGCAGTTCTAAGTGATTTAAGTGATAGGTTCTTCCAAGGATGGACACAGAAGGAGACTGGGATTGCTGCATGGAACTCTTTGCCAATCTGTTTCTCTGTTCCTGAAAATTAATTTACTTACAATTATTCTCAAACAGAAATCAATCATCTTTCTGAATTCAGGTGCCTATCTAGCCATTACAGATGAAGAGATGATTAGTTGCAGCAATAGTTTAATCTGCATGTTAACTACGAATCAAACTGCATGCATATTTATTGTCGACTTCAATTTTGCTTGAAGAGTTGATAAATCTTACTTGAATTTATAGAATAAAACAGAAGAAATCAAGATGTTTCATAAATAGGACTAAGGGGTCCAGCCAAGAGCTTGATTGAAACATGCATTTTGGGAAGAATTTAAAGTGAGTAATGCACTGCAGCAATTCACCAACACCTTTGGCAGCAGCTTCCGAATCCTTGACCTCCACCATCTAGAACAAGGGCAGCAAATGCATTAAAATAGCAACAACTGCAAGTTACCCTCCAAGTCATACCCTCCCGACTCAGAATTATATCTTCATTCACTAATTGTTGCTGGGTTAACATTTTGCAACCTGTTTGCAATCTTGGTATACCAACACGACATGAATGCAGCAGTTCAAGAAGGCAGCTCATTACTATCTTCTGGGCAATAGGTACAGACCTAGTCAGCAATGCTGATATCCCATCAACAGTTTGTTTTAAAAAGTAGAGGGGCTAACAGTTTCAAGGACAAAGTTCTGGAAAGCAGAGCAAACATTTATATTTCTAACAAAACAAAGGCAGCTGATGGTACACACAATGCTGCATGAAAAGAACATTTCAGGAAGATTACAAACCTCTCAGAAACTGCAATATAAGTTTGGAGCATTGCCAAGGAGGGATTTATACTCAAGAATAATTTTCAATTAATTTCAATAGAGGGTGCGGAGTGAACATTAAGCAACAATCAGATATTGAATAATCTTAAGGTAATGACATCGAACAATTCACCAACATTGGCAATTAAGGTATTCATTCATTTCAATCGGCTAAAATTGTACTCATTTGCTTTTTCTTCAAACAGCACAGTTTGTCAGTCATCTGGAATTGTTATGAATTCCAACATGAGTACTATGGTGCCAGGGTTGTTGCTTTCTTCAATTTTATCTGACAGTTGTAATTAAATTTTCTGTGTATTTACTTCACTGCTTTTAAATTGGACAAACTGTCTCTTCACATTAGTGATAACTTTCTTTTCATTGCTTAGAGAAGGCACTTCGATCTATTTACGGTGGCATTGAGGGTCACCTAACCCCACTAACTGACAATCTTACAAAACATGACACTGGGTCCCACCCATCTAGTGTTGACTTAGGTTATTTTTGACTAGACTAGCTGGAATGTCTTAAAATGCAAAACAGATGTTGAAAGTTGCATTAAAAATTAAGTCTATTTTTTCACTCACTCTGGAATTGTGCCAATTGTGGTTCTGGGCCATTTTAACACTGCATGAAAATGCGCAATAGTGAAGGATACCCAAGCTGTCAACAGATTGTTCTCTGACAGATAAGTCAGAATACAGGAAAAGGCCTTGTTCATCTAATTCAGTCTCATAATAACAGATACTCTAGGTTAAAAGGTGAGTTTCATTTATATCAATGCTGCATATGTTGTATACCTTGAGTAATGTGATGTGTTTAAATCTAAAGATAGGCTTGTTTCAGTTTTTCTCTTTTAATTGTTCTACAGTTATGTGAGTTGTAATTTGACTTATGCAATCTGAAACTTCGATGTTTCACTGATAATGCTGTCAACTCTGGGAAAATGTTAAGAGTGATATTTATGATGAACAAGAGAGACAGTGATGGAGAAACCAATTATGCAGCTGTACTTAAACAAGATGTACTTGAAGTAGGTCACATTTTTAAACTGAATTGACATCTGACGTGCCTGTCTGCTTTCCTTGTCATACTAATTGTTTCATTAAAAGGGAAGCTGAAAGTGGCCAATCTGTCAAAGTCTAATTTCAGATTTGCGGAAAGGACGATAGTATTGGTTTTACATCTTGAATTCAAACAGTAGCCAATGCTACTTTAAAACAAATCAATGCTGGAACTAAAAATATTCACATGATTCAAGTTATAGGACATTAAAAACACAACACAAATTTCTAGTGAATTATATAAAGAAAGCACACCTTTTAAAGGCAAGGAATTGGTATCCACAACTTTAATATGGATTAACAGAACCATTTTTCTCATTCAGATCATCTGTCAGAGAAATGTCTCCCACCTCACGTCCTCGCCCTTCCTCAGCCTCACTCCTCCCCTCTCCACCTATTCCTGCTCTACATCAACAGAACTGAGGTTGATAGAGTGAAGACCATCAAGTTCGTCGGAGTGATTCCCACATAAATGAGACAGTCAAGCAGGCGCAACAACACCCCTTTTTCCTCAGGCATCTCAGGAAAGTTGGCACGTCCATAAGGTCCATCACCAACTTCTACAGATACACCATTGAAAGCACGCTGTCCAGTGCATAATGGCCTGTTATGGCAACTGCTCTGTCCAGGACCGTAAGAAACTACAGCAGGTGCTGTGCACAGCCCAGACCATCATGGATGCCAACCTTCCATCCAGGGACTCTATTTATACAGCTCACTGCCAAGGAAAGGTGGCCAACATCATCAAAGACCCATCACACCCTGGTAATGATCTTCTATGACCTCTTCCAACAGGCAGAAGGTGCAGAAGCCTGAACACACTCACGAGCAGATTCAGGAACAGCTTCTTTCCAGCTGTTATCAGACTGTTCAATGGACTCCAGCATCAAATAATGCAACCTGCAATGTAACCTGTATGCCTCTAAATCTTTCTGATCGGTACATCCTTTGCTTGCCGTGATCTGCCTGTACCGCTCATAAACAAAGCTTTTCACTGTATTTTGGTACACCATGACAAAATCAAAATCAAAATCAAATCAAATGTATGAAATCTTTGTTTTCACTCCACTTCCCTCCACACCTCTCTTTCCCTCCAGTTACACCCCTTCCCCCAAAACCTAGCCCTCCTCCCCTCGCCTCAACCTTCCCCCATTACCCACTTCACTCCTCTCCACCCGACTCTCCTGCTCATCCCTCCCACCCCCACTTCAGACCTTTTCTCTCCCTTCCCTCATCCTGCTGCTTCCGCTCACCCCCAACCCTCGTCCTCCCCCCACTTTCCCCCCTCTTTATCCTCCTACATGCTCCCTTTCTCCTCTCCCTTGTGCCTCTTCCTGTCCAGGAGCCTGGTCAGACCACAATGTATTTGTTCTGACCAAGACACAGCCATGGAGGGAGGACTTCAAGAGGTCACAGAGGTCAGAGTTTATCGCAAGTGGTGTTCCACAGGGATAAATTCTGGGTCCGCTTTTGTTTCTCATTTATGTAAATGATTTGGATGAGAATATAGAAGGCATGGATAGTAAATTTGCAGATGACACCAAAATTGGTCACATTGTAGACAGTGAAGAAGGTTTTCTAAGATCACAACCGGGTCAATGGGCTGAAAAATGGCAGATGGAGTTCAATCTGGATAAATGCGAGGTATTGCATATTGGTACAACAAGGGTAGGGCTTACACAATTAATGGTAGGGCCTTGGGTGGTGTCGTAGAACAGAGGGACCCAGGGGTGCAGGTACATAATTCTTTAAAGTTTGCATCACATATAGACAGGATGGCTAAAAAGACATTTGGCATGCTTGCCTTTGTTGCTCAGTCCTTTGATTATGGGAGTTGAGACGTTATGTTGAAGTTGTACCGGAAATTGGTGAAGCTTCTTCTGGAATACTGTATCAAGTTCTGGTTGCCGGGTTATAAGAAGGATATTGTCTAAGCTGGAGGGGGTTCAGAAGAGATTTACCAGGATGTTGCCAGTGGAGTTATAAGGAAAGTCTGATAGGTTGGGACTTTTTTCACTGGAGCATAGGAGGTTGAGAGGTGACCTGACAGAAGTTTATAAAATAATGAGAGGTATAGAGAGTGTTGATGGTAGTTGTCTTCCTCCTAAAATGGGGAATTTCAAGACTATGGGGCACATTTTAAGGTGAAAAGAGAAAGATTTAAAGACATAAGAGGCAATTTTTTACACAGAAGGTGGTTCACATGTGGAATGAACTTCCTGGTACAATTACAATGTTTAAAAGACATTTGGATGGATATATGAATAAGAAAGGTTTGGAGGGATATGGGCCAGGACCCGGCAGATGGACTAGTTTAGTTTGGGATTATGTTCGGCATCGACTGGTTGGACCGAAGGGTCTGTTTCCGTGCTGTATGACTCCATGACTTGGAGTATTAGGACCATTTAAGGGAGTATAATCTTCATGGATATATTGATGATCATCTTTCAAAATTTTGTAGTTTCAAGAATGTTGCCTGTAGTTTAGAAAGTTGCAAATGTAACTCTACTATCTAAGAAAAGATGGAGAAAGAAAATGTGAACTAGAGACCTGTAAGCCTGTCATCAGTAAGAGGGAAAATACTAGAATTTATTACAAAGGTTACAATAACTGAATTCAATAAAATAATACAGATAGTAGGAACTGCCGATGCTGGAGAATCTGAGATAACAAGGTGTAGAGTTGGATGAACACAGCAGGCCAAGCAGCATCAGTGGAGCAGGAAAGCTGACGTTTCAGGTCGAGACCCTTCTTCAGAAATCTGAAGATTTCTGAAGAAGGGTCTCGACCTGAAACATCAGCTCTCCTGCTCTTCTGATGCTGCTTGGCCTGCTGTGTTCATCCAGCTCTACACTTTGTGATCTCAACAAAATAATAATCTGTTTGGGCAGAGTTAGTGTGGATTTATAAAAGGGAAATCACATTCAACCATCCTGCTGGTGTTTTTGAGCATCTGATAGCAGATAAACACAGGACAGCAGATAACACTGTGGCCTTTTAGAATATGAGTGTGGTGACATGTTTGAGGTCATAGACATCAAACACTGTTCCTCAGATAGCCAAAGACTGTTGGTGCACTGGAGGCGGCATTGTGTTTCATAGTTGATGTCTGCCATTGCAAGAAGATGTTCCAAGATATCCACTAACAATGAATTTCCTGTGGCAGTGCTTCTACTGCCATTGCCATTGGGCCAGGTTGATTGAGGTAGTAGAGAGATAAAAGGTACCGCAGATGCTGGAGAATCCGAGATAACAAGCATGGGGCTGGATGAACAAGGTGTGGAGCTGGATGAACACAGCAGGCCAAGCAGCATCATAGTGAGATGTTATTGGGATAACAATGAGAAATCAATGGGATGTTATCCCAATAACATCTCACTATGATGCTGCTTGGCCTGCTGTGTTCATCCAGCTCCACACCTTGTTCATCCAGCCCCATGATTGAGGTAGTAGCTTGGTTTAGGCAATGGTCAATCAAACAATCGTTAGCTTCTGTCTTGGCATGGGTGATGTGAACGTCTTTGTGGTCCCTCACACAGATGATGCAGGTGTCAATGTCGGGAATGAGGATGTTGCCAGAAGGTCTGGATTTGTGTCTCTGAGGAAATAGTGTGCCACCAGACTGTGTTCTAAGAATTGTATCAGAAGGAATGATGTGGAGGTGCCAGTGTTGGACTGGGGTGGACAAGGTCAATAATCACACAACACCAGGTTATAGTCCAACAGGTTTATTTGAAGACACAAGCTTTCAGAGTCTTGCTCCATCTTTGGGTGTTGGTGAGACAGGTGGCATCAGACACAGAATTTATAAGCAAAAGATCAAAGGGTCATCGGACTGAAGCAAATGTGTTGAACAAACCTAAGGTGGCTGTCAAATCTTTAATCAGTTAGAAAGGGTTAATTTGCAAATTCCAGAATTTCTTTCAAGTTACTGCCCCTAGGAAACTAAAGGTTTTATCAATTCCCTCAGTATACCAGAGGTGACACTTTAGGTCAGACAATGCATGTTAGGTGTGAGACCTTCTTTAGAATCTGACTGTGTATCAACTTGGAGTCAGGCTGGTTTATTTCCAAAGTGGGAATTTATAAAATGCCACATTGACTGTCTACAAGTTGTGTTTGTTTTTGAACAAAATAGAATGTGTCTGAAATTACAGATCTGCAAATGCAAATTGAATCCATAGATTTATGTCTGTGTGCGTGGTCATGTGTGTGTGTGAGGGAGAGAGAGTTTGTGTGTGCATGTGAGGGAGAGACAAAGTGTGTGTGTGTGTGTGTGTGCGCATACGTGCTTGAGAGAGAGCGTGTGAGTGTGTGTGAGGAGAGAGAAAGTGTGTGTGTGTGTGTGTGTGTGTGTGTGCGCGTGTGCGTGCGTGTGTGCTTGAGAGAGAGAGTGTGTGTGTGTGAGAGTGTGTATATGAGAGAGGGTCTGTGTGAGTATGTCTGTGTGACAGTGTGTTTGTGTGAGAGTGTGTGTGTGTGTATGTGTGCGTGTGCAAGAGTGTGTAGTGTGTTGGGGTCAGCTGTAGTGCGGCATGAACCTAAGATCCTGCTTGAGGCCGTCCTCATGTTTACCGAACTTGGCCATCAGCCTCTGCTCGGCGACTCTGCATTGTCGTGTATCCTGAAGTCCGCCTTGGAGGATGTTTCCCAAAGACCCACTGAAGTGATGCCCCACTGGAAGGGAACATCACTGTCTAGTGATAATTGCATGGTGTCCATTCATCCACTGTCATAGAGTCTGTGTGGTTTCGCCAATATACCATGCCTCGGGACATCCTTGCCTGCAGCATATAAAGTAGACAACGTTGGCCAAGTCACGTGAGTATCTGCTGTGCAAATGGTGGGTGCTGTTGCCATGTGTGATGGTAGTGTCCATGTTGATGATCTGACATGTCTTGCAGAGGTTGCCATGACAGGGTTGTATGGTGTTGTGGTCAATGTTGTCCTGAAGGCTGGATAGTTTGCTGTTAACCACTGTCTGTTTAAAGTTTGGTGGTTGTTTGAAGGTGAGAAGTGGAGGCGTAGGGAAGATCTTGGTGAGATGCTCATTGTCATCGATGATGGGTTGAAGGCTGCGAAGGACATGACATAGTTTCTCCAGTCCTGGGAAGTACGAATGACGAAGGGTACCTTATCAGTTGTATCCCGTGTCTGTCTTCTGAGGAGGTCATTACAGTTTCTTGCTGTGGCATGTCGGAACTGGCGATCGATGAGTTGAGCATCGTATCCAGTTTTTATGAGGGCGTCCTTCAGCACCCACAGCGTCCTCCTCGTCTGAACAGATCCTGTGTATGCGTAGGACTTTTCCATAGGGGATGGCTTTTCAAATATGTTTACAGTGGAAGCTAAAGAAGTGCAGCATCTTGAGGTTATCTGTAGGCTTGTGGTAGAATGAGGTGCTGAACTGTCTCTCTCTCTCTCTCACACACACACACACGCACATTCTCTCTCTCTCTACCACCCCCCCTCCACACACACACACACATATATATAAACCTATGGGGTGAATTTGCACTTGCAGATCTGTAATTGCATTCTATTTTGTTCAAAAAGCGCACAACTTGTAGACAGTCAATGTGGCATTTTATAAATTCCTACTTTGGAAATAAAACTGGTCTGACTCCAAGTTGATACACAGCCAGATTCTAAAGAAGGCCTCACACCTAAAAGGCATTGTCTGACCTGGGATTTCACTTCTGGTATACTGAGGGAATTGATAAAACCTTCAGTTATTTTTAGGGCAATGACTTGAAAGAAATTCTGGAATTTGCATTTTAATCCTTTCGAACTGATTAAAGATTTGACAGCCATCTTAGGTTTGTTCAACACATTTGCATCAGTTTATGATCCTTTGATCTTTTGCTTATAAATTCTGTGTCTGATGCCATCTCTCTCTCTGACACCTGAAGAAGGAGCAAGACTCTGAAAGCTTGTGTCTTCAAATAAACCTGTTGGACTATAACCTGGTGTCGTGTGATTATTGAGCTCAGCAGAAGGAAGACTCCATTGGTGTTTGCTTTCACTATGCCATCCTTATGTATCGTGCCTTTCAAAAGGTTTGTGTCCCTCCCAATTCTGGCATTGAATTCATCAGGGAGAATTACCTTGTCTGCCTTTTTGGGGGGACTAGTGGATGTGGTATAGTTGGACTTTATAAGGTCCTATAGACAGTTTAGTAAACAGGGTATATGGAGTTGTGGATAATATACTAGTAGGCATGAATTAAAGAGTCAGAGATGTACAGCATGGAAACAAACCCTTCAGTCCAACTTGTCCATGCCAACCAGATGTCCTAAATTAATCTAGTCCCATCTGCCAGCTTTTGGCCTGTATCCCTCTAAACGCTTCCTATTCATGTACCAATCCAGATGCTTTTTAAATGTTGTAATTGAACCAGCCTCCACCACCTCCTCTGCCAGCTCATTTCTTAGATGCACCACCCTCTGCATGAAAACATTGCCCCTTAGGTCCCTTTGATATCTTTCCTCTCTCACCTTAAACCTATGCCCAGTAGTTTTGGACTCCTCTGCACTAGGAAAAAGACCTTGACTATTCACCATATCCATGCCCCTCATGAGTTTATAAACTTTGATAAAGTCACCCCTCAACCTTTGATGCTCCAAGGAAAATAGCCCCAGCCTATTCAGCTTCTTCCTGTAGCTCAAACCCTCCAACTCTAGCAACATCCTTGTAAATCGTTTCTGCACCAAGTGGTTAATGGAAAGAAAGGACAGGATAAGAATAACTGGATCATTGTCAAGTTGGCCATTTGTGATCAGGTGGAGTACCACAAGGATCAGTGCTTGAGCACTAGTTGTCGACAATCTGATTTGGATGTGGGAATCAAATTTAATATTTCTAAATTCGTAAATGACACAAAATTAGGTGCAAATGCATTTTGTAAGGTTAATGCAAAGACGCTTCAAGGGTATTTGGATAATCTGAGGGAGTGGGCAACAATATGACAGACGGAATATAATGTGAATAAGTGTGAGGTTATCTACTTTTGGTAGGAGGAATGGAGGAGCAGAGTATTTCTTAAATGATGAGTGATTGACAAGTACTGATGTCCTAACCAACAATGGAATCTAAGTTATTGAAGGCTAACATGCAGGTGCAGCAAATAATTCAGAAAGAATATGCAGTGTAAGGTCAGGAGTAAAGTATATTGATTGTTTTGTCAACAATAAAAATTTTTAATCAAGCTTCACATTCCAGTCAACATAAAGCTTGCTGAAAACCTTTGACTCTACTGGTGCTAGGATAATCAGCTTCAGTGTTAGAATTACAGTGATTCCTCTTATTACTTGATTAAGATCTTTGGGGCTGAGGTAAATTCATAGCTATTCATTTTGCTTCTCTCTGATCATGCTAGAATTTACCAGATTTGTAGGCTATGAGATTCTGGGGATCAGTTTCTATTTTTCCAACTCTTTCAACCTTTCCTTTTAGTTATATTAGTACTTTATGCGCCGAATGATTGACTCGTTTCTTCTGGAATCAACAGTAATGTCACACTCAAATTCCACAAAGCATCCATCTATGTCCTCAAAACACTTTGGATAATTTGGACCAGGTCTTTCTTGTTTCTGATGGAAAAGTGATTTTCATTCAGTGTACTCCCTTCATTCCTCAGTTTATCATTTACTGAGATCAGTTGCAGTTTTTTTAGACTGCTCAACCTTTGGACAGCAGAACGCTTTGTTTCTATAACACAGAACATCCAGTAAAAATCTTTTCCTTTCTGTGTCCTTCTGGTGGAGGTTGTTCCTAACTACGGAATCTCATTTTCTCTGTATGCTATGACTTGGTTTCAAAACATCTTTCCTCATGAAACCATTTTCCTTTAAATTTTCAGGTAAGATTATTTGAGTGGGGCGATGTTACTGTCTATTATAAATCCAAAATGGAAGTTCAATATTATAAATTATGAGCTTGTTAATTATGGCCTCCTGAGCTGAAAGGTTGTTTAAATTTCTTTGGAAACTGTTGCATCCAGATATTTTATGCAATTACTTGGTTCTTATGTCTTCATTGTCATTTTACATGGTACATATGTTTTGGGTGGTTTATTTTCCTTTCGTTCAAACTGTTGCACTTCCTGGTCATCTGCCACCATGTCAGGTGAGGGGAGAGGTTGAGAAGGAGAGTCTTTCAAGGTTAACTTCAGCTGGTTTGGGAAATTGAACCCATAATGTCAACATCATGCTGGTTTGCAAACCACCTATCCAACCAACTGAGCTAAACTGACCCTTATTTTAAATTCAAATGGTGGACCTTTGTTCAACATTTTGGATAACTCTGGTGTGGATTAGTTGATTCCACACAAAATCTATTGTGTAGTACTGGGTAACGAAGCATGCTAAATACTTTCATATATTGTAAACATGAACATAAGCTTCATAAATTACAACAGAAAATATAGTAGCCATCATCAGCCTCCCATATCTTCATGGGATATACAGTGTGTTCATTGGTGCAATGTAGACCATCTTATTTCTGCACAATTCATGCAGACTCTCTCTAGCACTAAATCAGCATTAATTCTGCTTTAAAAAATTATTTTAACTCCGACACCTTTAACACCAAGTTACGTCTTGTGGTTCCCAAAAATTAGAAATAACCACTTTTGCAGGCAAAAATACCGAAGTGTCTTAAAATTTATCCCACCATGTGGTGCAGAGGATGGTCCAGGAATGACAGAAATGCATACGTACACCCAAATTGTTTCTAAAGCTAATAATAATTTAATTAATAATTTAAGGAAATTGTTTAAATAAAATAACTAAATCCTTTATTATTAATGCCTTTTTGCTCCAACTCGAAGTCCTGCAGAAGATAATGTTTGATTCCTCCAGACGCGAGTTCGCTTTCATGCAAAATCATATCAGTAGCAAGATCAAGTGTGCTTGAAAAATATTGACAATGGTTCAGAAATGGACCAGTCGGTGGGTTAAGAATTACGATATTTTTAAAAAAGATTTAAAAAGAACTATGCGTGCTGCCGGAACTCTTATCGTCTGCTCAATTTTTCCATCGGAGCAAATAGTTTGTAGCTCGGTTTTCTGCTCGAGTTCTGTACTTCCGGTCTGTCTTTTTGGAGCCGAGGAGATGTTCCGTTCGTTGATCCGGACACGGGCCTTACTCCAGGTAACCATGGCAGCAGGGTGGGAGAACGGGCGGCAAATACCTCGAGACGGTGCGTGCTGACGGTTTGCCATCTCCCTCGAGCGGATTGCAGCCGTTCCGCTTTACCCTCGTGCTCCAACGCCGTGGAGGTTGAGTGGGGGAGGGGGCAGAGCAACTGTCGGTGAGGAGAACATCCATATCAGTTCGGGAGGTATAGTCAGTTCAGGAAAGTACCAATGCTGGAGATCTCAGCGGGTTAGACAGCAAACTAACTTTTCGAGTCCAGATGACTCTTCATCAGAGCTGGTGAAAGGAACAATATTTATGCTGTAGTTTGGGGGTCTGTGGGGGTACTGGGAGCAGGGTACAGGGTGCTGGTGGAGAAAAGATGTTGACAGTCCAGAAACATGGCTATGGAAGCGAGTTTTGGCATCACCTTGTCGAACACCAGCAGTGAAATGGAGAACAATGAAGATCCACACCTACTACCCCCCAGACAACCCACTCCCAAATTACAGCATAAATGCTGTCCCTTCCACATTTTCTCTTCTGCTCTGATGAAGAGCCATCTAGACTCAAAACGTTAGCCTGCTCTCTCTCCATGGATGCTGTCAAATGTGATGTCCAACATTTGTTGTTTTCAATACAGATACTGGTGTAGAGTCATAGAGATATACAGCATGGAATCAGATCCTTCGGCCCAACTTGTCCATGCTGATCAGATATGCTAAATTCATCTAGTCCCATTTGCCAGCATTTGGTCTGTATCCTTCTAAAGCCTTCCTATTCATATACCCAGCCAGATGCCTTTTAAATGTTGTAATTTTCCTTTGGCAGTGTATTCCACATGTGCACCACCGTTTGCATGACAAAATTGCCCTTTAGGTGCCTTTTATATTTTTCTCCTCTCATCTTAAACCTATGCCCTCTAGTTTTGGACTCCCCACCCCGGGGAAAAGACCTTGTCTATTTACCCTATCCATGCCCCTCATGATTTTATAAACATCTATAAGGTCACCCCTCAGCCTTCAATGCTCCAGGGAAAATAGCCCAGCCTATTCAGCCTGTCCCTGTGGCTGAAACCCTCCAACCCTGGCAGTATTCTCATAAATCTTTTCTGAACCCTTCTAATTTCACAACATCCTTCCTGTAGGAGGGAGACCAGAATTGCACTCTATCTTCCAAAAGTGGCCGAATCAATGTCCTGTACAGCTGCAACATGACCTCCCAACTCCTGTACTCAATGCATTGACCAATAAAGGCAATCTGCTATAATTTTCTCCTGCGGTCAGTTCAGAGGGTTCATGGGATAGGGCAGGAAGCAAAAGGATGGCCATCTCACAAGCAGACAAGTGATAGGTTATTCATAGAGAGCAGCAGACCCGTATCAGGATGGGATATTGACTCCCTGATGTCAGGGTCAAAGGTATCATGGTGTAGCTGCAGAGCATCCCCAGGGTGTTGAATGAACAGCTCACAGTCATGGATAAGAGATAAAAGGTACTGCAGATGCTGGAGAATCCGAGATAACAAGCATGGGGCTGGATGAACACAGCAGGTCAAGCAGCATCATAGGAGCAGGAAAACTTGACGTTTCGGGCCTAAACCCTTCATCAGAAATGGGGGAGGGGAAGAGGGTTCTGAAATAAATAGGGAGAGAGGGGAGGCGGATAGAGGAGAGGATAGGTGGAGACCTGGGGAGTTCTGGTTCTGGGGGAGTTGGGACCTGTATCTGTTAGACAGTTTGCTCCTGAACAAAGCTAGTTCGTGAAGCATTTTGCTGTTTCTGTTGGGGAGGGTTTCAACAAGGGATATAGGATGATATCAGAGAGGAATGCAATAAATAACATGATGGATGGCACTAGGATAGAATTATGGGGAAAATAAATCTAAATTGGGATTACTCTGCATGCGTTTGAATGCAGACTTTGGTAAATAAGATTAGTGAGTTGAAGCACAAATTGCCAAATGAAAATATGATGTAGTTATGGTGAGACCTAGTTCATGGAATGGAAGGACTGGGTGTTGAATATTACTGGACATAAGGTTCTCATGAAGGATAAGAAGGGATGAAAAATGGGGGGGAATAGCTGTATTAATTAAGGAGGGCATTTCAATTAATCAAGAAGAGAATCGATTTGCCTAGAGATAGGGAACAAAAAGTGTAATTATTTCACTCATTGTATTCTATGGGTCAACAACTAGTGGAAAAGATGTAAAAGAAGAAATTTTCAGGGGAATTAGAGATTTGCGAAAATTATTGAATATAATGGGGGACTTTATTTATCCAAATATAAAGCAATATCATTGTAGTGTAAAGGACAGAGAGGTATGAGAGTTGCTCGAGTGAGCTCTCGAAAAATTTCTGCAGTTTTACGTTTGCAGTCAAAAAAGGAAGGAGGGAATGCATTTGGGAATAAGGTGAGATGAGATGAGGAGATCACGTCAGGGGGAGAACATTGAGAGGAAAATGATCACTGTATCATAAGGTTTAGGATGGCTATAGAAAAGGGCAAAGAACAGTCCAGAATTAGAAAAATTGGCTGGTCGAAAGCCAACTTCAATGGGGTAAGAATAGATTTAGGTTAAAGAAATTAAAGGTTGGCAGAAAAAGATGACAGCTGATTAATGAGAGACATTCACAGATGAGATGTATTGCCTCCAAATAGGAAAGTAGGACACAAATCCAGAGCTCCCTGGAATACAGAGGTAAGAATTAAGATAAAGAAAAAAATGTGGCTATGACCCTGGGCGGCACGGTGGCTTAGTGGTTAGCACTTCTGCCTCACAGTGCTCGGGACCCAAGTTCGATCCCACCCTCAGGCGACTATTTGTGTGGTGTTTGCACATTCTCCCCTGCGTGGGTTTCCTCCAGGTGCTCCGGTTTCCTCCCACAGTCCAAAGATGTCCAGGCTAGGTGGATTGGCCATGTTAAATTGCCCGTAGTGTTCAGGAATGTGCAGATTAGGTGGGTTTTAAGGGGGTGGGTCTGGGTGGGATGCTCTGAGGGTCGGTGTGGACTTGTTAGGCCAAAGGGCCTGTTTCCACTTTGTCAGGATTCTATGATTCAATCAGATGTCAGGTAGAATATATACCTGAGAACCAGGCTAAATATAGAAGGTTCACAGGGATGGTGGAAGTTTAGAAAAAGATATGGGGCGTGTGGAAAGACACTAGCAGCTAATGTGAAAGGTGGTATGAGAATCTTCCATAGGCATATAAATAGTATGTGGCGGAATGGCATTGTAAGTGAAAGATGAAATCAGTGAAACAGGATATTTGTGCTGGTAGTTGAGATGTTGAATGAGCTTTGCTGGAGCAAGTGACAATAGACAGTAGGCTTCCTACAGCAAAGGTGTGGTAAGGAAATTGGTTGCATGCATCTCTAATGATCCTGTGCATACGCAGAGGTCTCATTCCTTGTATGACAATTGGAGATTGACTGATTGCAACATTGTCTCTGCTTATGGAAGTTGGTGCCATGCGTGGACCTCTTAGAAGAGAAAAAAAATTAGAGGGAATGCTGCATGCAACAAGGGTTCTCCAGCAACTGTAGAGTCACAGACCAGACTCCCTGCAGTGTGGAAACAGGCCATTCAGCCCAACAAGGTCACACTGTCCCACCAAAGAGCATCCCACCCACATCCATCCATCCCCCTACCCTTTCTCTGTAACGCTGCATTTCTAATGTCTAATCCACCTAACCTGCACATCTTTAGACTGTGGGAGAAAACCAGAGCACTTGGTGGAAACCCAAGCAGACACGGAGAATGTGCAAACTCCACACAGACGCCCAAGGGTGGAATCAAGCCCAGGTCCCTGGCATTGTGAGGCAGCAGTGCTAACCACTGACCCACCGTGCCACCTTAGAGTTGTACAGCACGGAAACAGACCCTTCAGTCCAACCCGTCAAAGCCGACCAGAAATCCTAAATTAATCAAGTCCCACTTGCCAGCATTTGGCCCACATCTCTCTCAACCTTTCCTATTCATATACCCATCCAGATGCCTTTTAAATGTTGTAATTGTACCAGCTCCCACCACTTCATTCCATACACACACTACCCTCTGAATGAAAAAGTCACCGCTTAGGTCCCTTTTAAATCTTTTCCCTCTCATCTTAAACCTGTGCCTTCCAGTTCTGACTCCCCCCATCCTGGGGCAAAGACCTTGGCTATTCACCCTGTCCATGCCCCTCATGATTTTGTAAACCTCTATAAGGCCACCCCTCAGCCTCTGATGCTCCAGGGAAAATAGCCCCAGTCTATCCAGCCTCTCCCTATAGCTGAAATCTTCCAATCCTGGCAACATCCTTGTAAATCTTTTCTGAACACTTTCAAGTTTCACAACATCCTTTGAACACAGTCTTCCAAAAGTGGTCTAACCAGTGTTCTGTACAGCTGCAACATCACATCCAACTCCTATGCTCAGTGCAGTAATCACAATTAAGGCAAGCATACCAAACACCTTCTTCACTATCCTGTCTACCTGCCACTCCACTTTCAAGGAGCTATGAACCTGCACTCCATGTTCTCTCTGTTCAGCAATACACCCCAGGACCTTACCATTAAGTGTATATGTCCTGCCCTGATTTGCCTTTCCAAAATGCAGCACCTCGCATTTATCCAAATTAAACTCCATCTGCCACTCCTCAGCCCGTTGTACTCTGAGGTAACCTTCTTCACTCAATCATAGATGATTTTTACCTAGATATAGACTGGGCAAATCATACCGTGGGGGATGAATTCCTGGAGTGTGTACAAGATCGATTAATAGCCCGGGACGTCAAGGAACCAACGTGGGGACAAGCTGTCTAAAACTTCCTTTTGTGCAATGAGCAGGGGTTTGTTAATAATCTTGTTGCTCAGAGGTGGGGACACTACTTCTGCATCACAATCTCTCCAGTTCTGAGCAAGGGTCAGTTGACCCGAAATGTTAGCCTTTATTTCTCTCCACAGATGCTATCAGACCTGCTGAGCTTTTTCAGCAACTTCTGTTTTTGTTTCTGATTTACAGCATCCACAGTTTTTTTGGTTTTTACTATCTCCCTAATGTTGGAGTCTATTATAAAGGATGTGATAATTGATCACCAAGAAAATGCCAGTGGTATTACATAAAGTAATTGTGTTGACAAAGTGACAGTAAAATGATTGAATTTTACTACTTCACTTTCTATGCCAATGAAGAATTCCAATTTGGACCTTAAATCCAAAAAAAGGGGGAAACGACAAAAGAATGCTGTTGCAATGGGGTAGATTGGCTGTGATAGACTGGGTAACTTAATTCAAAAGCATAACACTGGACAGACAATGATCAATATTTTGGGACAGGTGCATACATTCCAGCATTACGG
>JAHRHZ010000248.1:48407924-48453342 GCA_024137785.1 Ginglymostoma cirratum | reverse complement strand
AGATAGTAGGAACTGCCGATGCTGGAGAATCTGAGATAACAAGGTGTAGAGTTGGATGAACACAGCAGGCCAGGCAGCATCAGAGGAGCAGGAAATCTGACGTTTCGAGTCTGGACCCTTCTTCAGACCCTGCTTAGATTATCCACTGTGCCTGAGATAGGTGAGTAAAAGCTACACTCCATCATTCGCATTGCTTTATTGATAGGGTGAATGTTTCATTTTCATTTGCCGTGCTGGGGATTAGAGAGTGAGTGGCAAGTGATACAACATCTAAGATTTTATTAACTCATATCCAGGAGTAAAAATCGACAATGAATTTTCTTTTAATCTTTTTCTGATTGTCTTCATCGTGGTAAATTTTAACCGAAAGGATGGAGTGACCTTGGGAGGGTACAGAGATTTACCAGAATGGTTCCATCAATGAAGAAGTTTAGCTGAAAGGTTGATTGAAAAAGCTGGGTTATTAGAATTATTAAATCCTGTAATTTATTGTAGTCCTCCTTATTAGTGACTTGCCCCTCTAGTTGAAATCAATGTGGACTCTTAGTTTTTTTCTTCTCAAGTCATGGATGTTCTTTTGTTCAATTTGCTTTGGTTTTTCTTTGGTTTCTCTCTGCACCTGTTGTGGGAGAATCCGGCAGTTAAAATAGGTCTGACTAGGCCGAGTGGGCCTGCAAATGATAAAATACAATATTTCTAAAGAATTTGTTTATGAAAAAATGTCTAGAGCGAGAGATGTTTTTCTAATTTCTCCTTTGATGTGGATTGTTTGGAATTTTCTTCCTCAAAAGATCATGGATGCACAATCTTTAAATATTTTTTGAGGCAGAGTTACAAAGATTCTTGATTACCAGTGTGATGAAAGATTACTTGGAATATCTAGGAATATAAAGTTGAGATAAAAATCAAACACCCATGACTATATTGAATGGCAGAATAGGCTTGAAGGGCTGAGTAGTCTATTCTTGTTCTTTGTTCATTGTCATAATGAGTCTAGAGATTCACAAGTTTAAATACAACATTAAAATTGGGACCTAGGAATCAGGCCATACAATGTAATTGGGGGACACACTTTTTAAAAATCCACCAGTAAAGCGTGCGGCTTGTGAAACTCTTTGGTAGTCTGCTTCGCAGCAAACAGTGTTGAAGTGCACTGCAAGCACATTTTCCTTACAGTGGCAAATTAAGGGGTAATTTAATGTAGGTGCTCAAAATTGACGGTTTTGACAGTAAATAAAGGGAAAACTATTCTCCAGTGGCTGGTGAGTCTGTTACCACAGCACACAGATTAAAGAACAGTTTTACATGGCAAGTTGTTATGATCTGCAACAGAATGCTTGAAAGGTGGCAAGAGCAGGTTCAATAGTAACCTTCAAAATGAAAATTTTATACATACTTGAAAATGAAACTGAATTGCAGGGCTATGGGGGGAAGTGCTGCAGAGTGATACTAATTGAAACTCCCATCTACAACACGGGGGCACAAGTCAGGAGTATGATGGAATATCCTTCATTTACCTGAACGAGTGCAGCTCCAAAAATACTGAAGAGGCTTGACTCCATCCAAAGAAAGAAGACACTTAATTGACACCTTGACCATCACCTTCAACGTTCACCCCCTTTACCACAAATGTATAGTAGCTGCAAAATGCACCATTTACAAGATGAACTACAGCAACTCACCAAAGCTAAAGCTTAGACCAATCTGCCTGATCGTTTAAATTTTCAAAGTTTGGCAGTTAACTGTTGGTGATCATTAACCTTGACCAATCTGAGCTGACCTGCCTGATTTAAAATGAAAACAAAGCTTGGGAGTTAACTGTCAGTCATCATTAACTTGTCCATTCTCCATGGATTGCCTCTGTCAGTTAGAGTCTACTTGCAAACTAATCAACATTCTCTTCACATTCATTACAAATGATTTTTTCCCCCCATTTTTTGGTAATTTTTGTAAATTGTGCAAGACAGAAAGCTTCTTTTCTTAGCAATACTTGAGTACTTTTACATTAACAGGATATTCTTCTAAACTTTTGTGAACAAGTATAGAAAATAAATGAGGTCTGATGTTTACTTGAGCCTTTGAAGTTGAAAATCTCCCACTTCGAGGGAGGTTTCTGTCCTCCCTGAGTTTGCCTTAGAATCCTGCATTATACTGTATGCTTGGACGAATATTGTAACACTTGAATATTTTGATAAATCGTTGTAATTTTCACGCCCGTCTGTTGAATAAATCCTCTTGGTACTCAGTGTTAACTTTCGTTTGAAAACACACCTATAAAGCACCTTGACAAGCTTTACAAAGGAAAGATAAATATACAAGTCGCTATGGTTCTAAAAGAAAATAGCATTTTAAGAGTGCGGTGTGAAACAGATTAACAGTAAGGATGGTAGAATGGGAAACTGTGCCAGAATTTTACAAAGGACAGGATGTGTTGCTGGATTTTGGTTCCAATATCCAATATCATAGAGAAGGGGTGTATTTAGTACAGTAGGTTAGATAGAACAATGACATTTCCTGCTAATAAAAAATTAATAAATCCCTCCCAGTTTTACTGCTCTGCTGCGGGTGCTTTTTGCAAGCAATCAAGGCCCTCCTTGGAACATGCATCATTCCTTGTAAGTAAGCTAGGGCATTCAGTGATTTGGCTATTAGATTAACTAATTTCACCATGTGCTGTGCCAGCATTGAAATGCTTTTCAGAAACGGAAGTTGCTTAAAGTCTAATGAGTACATGCTTAAAATTGTTAATGTGTTACCAGCAGTGTGAAATCCAGACAAAAGATGAATTCCTTTGCTCTGGCAGACCAGCATGTTACTTGAACAAGCTCTGAGTGATAAATATAGTATCAGTGTTTGGACATAAAAATGAAATGTCCCATTTGTGTAAGTTGAAATGCTCGATTAAAGTAATGCTATGTTCATGAAATCACTGTAGTAATAGAAGAACGAGCATAGCAAAATGTTAGCATTATGTTAGAAATTGATCTGCTCAACAGGAATTTGGATTTATTTTGTGATCTGACTATTTTTCTTTGAACCGATATGCAAACTTATGAATTAGGTGCAGGAGTAGGCCATTTGGCTCTGCTAGACTGCTCCCTCATGACCCCTTTGTTAGTCATTAATGTACGTAATAATGTTTAACTTGGAATATTGTTCAAGAATATGTAGTGAAAACAATTGAAAATGTAGATCGTATAATAGATGAAAAAATGGAGAGTATGTTGCATAAATACAGATTTTTCATGAAAGAGTATAGTAATGGCATTCAAAGCAGACAAGAGAAAGGTGGAAAAATTAGAATAATTAAAAGTGAAGCTAATGCTGAAAGCAATCAAGAGTTCTTGTGGCACAGTGTAGTGTCACTACCTTTGAGCCAGGAGGCCCGGGTTCAAATCTCACATTCAGAGGTCTGTAATAACATCGCTGAGCAGTTTGATTACAAAAAAGTTTTAAAATTTTTTTTAAATTATAAAAATGGCCAAGGTCCTGATGGTAAGCACCCAAGATTTTATTTAAACATTGGAATTTTTCAAAGTTGTGCCAAAGAACCACAGAGTTGACCATGCTCTGTTCAAAAGAGGAAGAAGGGAATACAATGTCTCCATAAACAGTGAACTTAAATTTGATGCGGGTAAACTTCTAGACGCTGTAATACGGAGTAAAGAATGCAGGGGGCGGTAGGAGGAGGTGTCGGAGAGCTTCAAAATCTCCCCTTCCCCAACTGCATCCCAAAACCAGCCCAGCTCATCTCCGCCTCCCTAACCTGTCCTTCCTCTCACCTATCCCCTCCTCCCACCTCAAGCCCCACCCCCATCTCCTATCTACTAACCTCATCCCGCCCCCTTGACCTGTCCATCCTCCCTGGACTGACCTATCTCCTCCCTTTCACCCCCACCTACACTCACCTTTACTGGCTCCATCCCCGCCTCTTCGACTTGTCTGCCTCCTCTCCACCTATCCTCTCCTCTATCCGCCTCCCCCTCTCTCCCTATTTATTTCAGAACCCTCTTCCCCTCCCCCATTTCTGATGAAGGGTCTAGGCCCGAAACGTCAAGCTTTCCTGCTCCTCTGATGCTGCTTGACCTGCTGTGTTCATCCAGCCCCACACCTTGTTATATCATAGTCCATTTTGCTGTTATTCCTACCAAAATGGATGACCTCACACTTGTCAACATTGTACTCCATCTGCCAGACCTTTGCTCACTCACTTAGACTATCTGTATCCCTCTGCAGACTTTCAGTGTCTTCTGCATACTTTGCTTTACCGCTCACCTTAGTGTCACCTGCAAATTTTGACACACCACACTTAGCCCCCAACTCCAAATCATCTATGTAAATTGTAAACAATTGAGGGCACACCACTGGCCACTGACCGCCAACCAGAAAAACACCCATTTACCTCTACTCTTTGCTTTCTACTGGTCAACCAATCCTCTGTCCATGCCAATATATTACCTGTAATACCGTGCAACTTTATCTTATGTAGCAGCCTTTGGTGTGGCACCTTGTCAAATGCCTTCTGGAAATCCAGATACACCACATCCACAGGTTCCCCATTGTCCACCATGCAAGTAATGTCCTCAAAGAATTCCACCAAATTAGTTAAACATGACCTACCCCTCATGAACCCATGCTGGGTGCTCCCAATGGGACAATTTATATCCAGATGTCTTGCTATTTCTTCCTTAATGATAGATTCAAGCATTTTCCCCACTACCGAAGTTAAGCTAACTGGCCTATAGTTACCTGCTTCTTGTCTACTTCCTTTTTTAAACAGTGGCGTCACATTGGCTGTTTTCCAACCTGCTGGAACCATCCCAGAATCCAGTGAATTTTGGTAAATAATTACTAGTGCATTTCCTGTTTACCCCATCACCTCTTTTAGTACCTGGGATGCATTTCATCAGGGCCAGGAGACTCGTCTACCTTTAGCCCCATTAGCTTGTCCAGCACTGCCTGTTTAGTGATAATGATAGTTTCTAGGTCCTCACCTGCTATAACCTTCTTGCCATTAGTTTTCGGCAGTTATTTGTGTCTTCCACTGTGAAGACTGACCTGAAATAACTGTTTAATGTCTCGGCTGTTTCCTCATTCCCAGTTGTTAAATTGGCCTGCTCATCCTCTGAAGGACCAATGTTTACCTTCACCACTCTTTTATGATTTACATATTTATAGAAACTTTTGCTGCCTGTTTTTATATTCTGAGCTAGTTTACTCTCATAATCTATCTTACTTTTCTTTATAACTTCTTTTGTGGCTTTCTGTTGGCCTTTAAAGATTTCCGAGTCTATTAGTTTCCCACTACTCTTTGCTTTTTTGTATGTGTTTTTTTTCAATCTGATACTTTCCTTTATTTCCTTAGACATCCATGGCTGGCTCTCTCTTTTCCTACAGTTCTTCCTTATCACTGGAATATACTTCTGCTGAGCACTGTGAAAAATTGTTTTGAAAGTCCTCCACTGTTCCTCAATTGACCCACCATAAAGTTTTTGCTCCCATTCTACCTTAGCCAACTCCTTTCTCATTCCTTCATAGTCTCCTTTGTTTAAGCACAGGACATAGGTACTGGATTTAACCTTCTCACGGTCCATCTGTATTTTAAATTCGACCATACTGTGATCGCTCCTTCCGAGAGGATCCCTAACTGTGAGATCATTAATTATTCCTGTCTCATTACACAGGACTAGATCTAGGATAGTTTGCTCCCTCGTAGGTTCCATTACATATTGTTCAAGGAAATTATCGCGGATGCATTCTACGAACCCCTCCTCAAGGCTGCTGTGACCGACCTGGTTTGACCAATCGATATGAAGATTAAAATCCCCCATGATAATTGCTGTACCATTTTTACATGCAGTTGCTATTTCTATATTTATTGCCCGCCCCACCATGATGTTGTTATTTGGTGGCCTGTAGGCCACACCTATCACTGACTTCTTCTCCCTGCTATTCCTAATTTCCACCCAAATGGATTCAGCGTTTTGTTCAGTAGAACCTACATCGTCTAACACTACTGCCCTGATATCATCTTTAAAAATCAGAGCAACACCACCTCCCTTACCTTTCTGTCTATCCTTCCGAACAGTTTGATACCCCTGGATATTTAACTCCCAGTCATGACCATCTTATAACCATGTCTCTGTAATGGCCACTAAATCATACCTATTTGCCATGATTTGCACCGTCAACTCATCCACCTTGTTTTGAATGCTCTGAGCATTCAGATAAAGTGCCCTTATGCCAGTTTTTGCACCTTCTTTTTGGGTCCTATTACCTCCATTACTAACAGCTCTTGAGTTCTCCTTCCCTTTAACTTTTTTCCTAATTTTCAAAGGAGTTGAAGCTTCCTTGTCACCTGCTAACCTGCTGCTTTGCCTTACATTAATTGTTATTCTCCCTCTATGCTCACTTCTCCCTTCCCCCCCCGCCTCCCCCCCCACTTACTAGTTTAAAGTCCTATTAACCATCCTATTTACCCTTTTCGCCACAACACTAGATCCGGCCCTGTTCAGGTGGAGTCCATCCCAGTGGTATCGATCCCTCCTGTCCCAGACAACCAACATTAGCTCACAATCCACAACATTTCAGATTTTAAAGATCTTGTTATTCTCTAAACCTCCCTGGCCTCACCTTCCCTATCTCTGTATTATCCATAGCTTCTGGGAGCCTGCTGCCCTCTGAAATCTCATTGCACTTCACTTTCTGGCCTCCTGTGCATTCTCTGTTTTTATTACTCCACCATCAATGGCTGTACCTTATGCTACCTGGATCTTAAACTCTGGAATTTTCTTCTCAAATCTTCCTGGCTCTGTACCTCACTTGGTTCCTGGATAAGGTGCTCCTTAAAACCTATCTCTTTGACCAGCATTTTTGTCTTCCATACTGATATATTTAAACTTGGTCTGTGATAAAGGAAGGGAGGGTGTACTTGTAGATGAGGCAGATAAGGAGACCGAAGGGGCAGCTGTTGAGGACCCTCAGTCCCTGCAGTTGTCCAACAGTAATGAGTCTCTTGAACCTGAGTGGATTAGTCTGGCGACTGTGGAATGGATAAGCGACCTGACCATCCTGGTAGAGGGCACTATTCAAGTAGCAGAAGATATAGGTATGTACCATTGGTAGGGAAAGTATAATTTGAGTTTTAAAAAAAAACTGCGGATGCCGAAACAAATCAGAAACGATTAGAAAATCTCAGCTGGTCTGGCAGCATCTCTGGTGAGAAAGCAAAGTCAGTGTTTCAGAACAAAAGTATAATTTGGATCATAGATAAACCTGCTCTACAAGATGATCAGAGGATTAGATAGGGTGGACAGTGAGAGCCTTTTTCCTCGGATGGTGACGGCTAGCACGAGGGGACATAGCTTTAAATTGAGGGGTGATAGATACAGGACAAATGTCAGAGGTAGATTCTTTACTCAGAGAGTAGTCAGGGCATGGAATGCCTTGCCTCCAGCAGTTGTAGACTCGCCAACTTTAAGGGCATTTAAATGGTCGTTGGATAAACATATGGATGATAACGGAATAGTGTAGGTTAGATGGGCTTCAGATTGGTTTCACAGGTCGGCGCAACATCAAGGGCCCAAGGGCCGAAGGGCCTGTACTGCGCTGTTATGTTCTATGTTCTATGCTCTGCGCCATGAGCTCAAGTCCCAGAGGGACAGCTCTCATGGCAGCCTCCAAGGTGATCATCACAGGATTACTACTTGAGCATCGTGGAACTGACTTTATCTGCCTATCTAACTTCTGCAGCCTTTGATCGATCTGACTATTGATGAGTATTTCATCCTCTGTTTTGTGTCCATGTTCACAGCAAGAACCAGTTGTTGGTTTGTTCGACCAACTTTGCAAAGAACCTGGGTGTGGAGACTTACCAACACAATAAATGTGAGATGTTTACAGATTTAATAAAGCAGGCTAGTGAATTGTTTATTGTTTTTGGCTATTTCAGGGCTATCATCAAAGCCCAGTTCATTTGCATTTTAATTACCTTTTGTCACCGAAATTAGATTTAAAACACAGAAGGAAGCTATGTGGATCATTGTTTGTGTCAACGGAAAAAGAGCTTTTCCATCTAATTCTATCTCTCAGTTCTTGGTACATAGCCCTATAATTTCTAAGCTTTAGATCACTGCATTTCTGTTTTTAAAAAGTTTCAACCTAACTGTGCCTAATGAAATGGATTACAACAAAAATCTCTTGGTTTGTATGCTAGCCACGGGAATAATGTAATTTTCATCTCTTCAAAACATGCCTGTTGAATAGATCCAATAAATATTTTTTATTTAGAATATAGAACATTACAGCGCAGTACAGGCCCTTCGGCCCTCCATGTTGTGCCGACCTGTGAAACCGATCTGAAGTCCATCTAACCTACACTATTCCATTATCATCCATATGTTTATCCAATTTGGTTATGATAGTGGAATGAACAGTACATAACTTAATATGAAGTGTATATTATTCTAATTTTGTCATTACACTTGTTCTTTCTTAACATAGATCACAAAATCTAAATAACTGCTTGCCCTATAGATAAAACTCCTACTTGAAATCTAACTTGGCTTTCATTCTGGTTGGCTACTTTCAGTGTCTTTGATATTGAGATGCCTTTTTAAGGCTGCAACTATTCAATGACCTTGTCGCATTCTCAGACACCACTGTCAATCATATCTGCTGACTGAGTGGCTTTGATTGGTTGATCAGTGGTAATCTGACATTGGATCACTTCTGTGGCTCCACTGAGACAAAAGCAGTCAACAGCTGATCTCTCAATTACAAACATTCATTTCTCAATATCAGGATATCCGATCTTTCTTTGGCTATCCCAACAATGTTTGTGGTTGTATGTGATAGGTCTGATCAGTTAATACCTCAAGCAGAGGATTGGTTTGTAATCATTATAAAAAATTGAGCGCTGTCTACAGCTTGTCTAAACTAAGCTGCTAGTTTTATTATCAAAAGTGTGCTTTCCTGATCTTGAGTTTTTAACCATGCAAAAGATGCTTTTTGCAGTCCATAGTAGAAGTTAACAGCACCAAAGACAAAGAAGATTTGTAAAAAAAACGTGAAAACTGAGGTGCTAGAAATCAAAAACAAAATCAGAAATTAGTGAACAAACTTAGCAGGTCTATCAGCATTTGTGGAGAGAACTCAGAGTCAACGTTTTGGGTCTGTAGTTCTGAAGAAGTGTCACTGAAATATTAACAAAAACAAAGTTGCTAGAAAAGCTCAGCAGGTCTGGCAGCATCTGTGAAGGTAAAAGAGTTAATATTTCGGGTCCGGTGACCCTTTCTCAGAACTGAACTTTTCCAGCAACTTTGTTTTTGTTCCTGATTTACAACATCTACAGTTCTTTTGGTTTTTATTCACTGAAATGTTAACACTGATTTCTCTCTGAAGGTGCTGCCAGACCTGCTGCGTTTTTCTAACAATTTCTGTTTTTGTTTCTGGCAAAGGAAAACATTTTTTTTGGGCTTTATATAAATGCCAGGGCCATGAACAGAGTAAAATGGGATTAAATAAAATACTGAGTGTGGGAGGCCTCAGGAGGTGAGAATAGAGAAATTAGAAAACAATAGTTAAGAGAGTCAGAATCCGCACGGCTTCCTGAAAGGGAAAAGATGTCTGCCTAATTTATTAGAGTTTTTTCTGCCGGTCTCAACCAGAGTGCATTGGGGGCAACCAGTTATTGTGTTGTACTCGAACTTCCAGAGGTGCTCACCAAAGACCATAAGACCATTCTAAATAAGGAACAGGATTAGGCCACTTGGCCCCTTGAGGCTTCTGTGCTATTGAGTGGGATCATGGCTGATCTAAAGTTGCTCATGTTTACTGTTCCTGCCTTTTCCCCATAATGGTGTTCCAATTTCTCATGGTCTCAAAGAGGATCTGATAAATGTACTCTGAATGATTAGCTGTTTTGATAAGATCAATAGTGAAAATATTTCTACTGTTTGAGTCAGTAACCACATGGCACAACCTTTAAGGAGCGTGGATAAATATTTGAAAATTTTAAAAGTTGAGATGAACAGGCAGGAAAATACAAATGTAGAACTTCTTCAGCGATTTGGCCCACACATACTGGGCTGAATAACTACCTTGTTTGCAGCAATTTTATCATAAATTACTGTGGATGATACTAGAAAAATGTTTGTTTTCATGATATTCTTTATCCCCTCTTAATATGTAGGAAGAGGTGATGGCTTAATGGTTTTGTTGCTGGACTAGAAATCCAGTGATCTAGGTAATATTCTGGGCACACGGGTTTGAATCCCACCTCAGTAGATGGTGGAATTTAAATGAAATAAAGGTTTGTATGAGCATGAAAACATTGTCAATTGTCACAAAAATCCATCTGTAATACTGGCTGTTTTGTGGAGAAACCTGCCATCCTTATCTGGTCTGGGCTACACGTGACTCCAGGTTCTTGACTGCCCTCTGAAATTAACTTAAGACAGCCTTAACAAGGATTGAAACTGGGAGACCAACTAGCATCGACTAAGGCACTGAAAATGACTGTTTGATCCTGTCAGACCCTTGGTTTCAGTAACGCTATGGAAAACCCAATGAATCTCATTGTACAGTGACTGTTGATGTAAAAGAAGTGGACTCTCAGTTAACATCAAAACCAGCTTGGCAACTGAGATAGCCAAACTGTCAAAAATAAGTTTGTCAATGCTCACTGTGCAGATTAGCCTTTTAGGTAAGATAATGGAGAGACATTGATATACAACATGATCTACAACCACAACCTCGGTTCTGAGAAAGGGTCACCGGACCCAAAACATTAACTCTGCTTTCTCCTTCACAGATGCTGCCAGACCTGCTGAGCTTTTCCAGCAACTTTGTTTTTGTTCCTGATTTACAGCATCCGCAGTTCTTTCGGTTTTTATGATCTACAACCACTTGAGTCAGTGTATTTAGGACAAAATTAGATGGCTTTCTTATTTTTGAGGCAGTTACTCATTTTCTATTCGAATTTTACTCCAGCATTCCAGAAGAGGAATACCACAGACCTGGTTAGTAACAGCACAGCATCGATGGGCATCAAACCTACCTATGAACACAGTTGTGCTGTTTGTTCCACAGCAGGAAGCATGGGTGATAGAAAGAATGGGTCGTTTTCACAGAATATTGGATCCAGTAAGTAACATCTTTGTCTGCTTTCATCAATAAATGTAAAGAAGGTGTTTTGTGATTATCATAGGCCTTAAATATGATTATTAGCTTTTAATATCAAGTTTATTGTCTGTTTCTAATATATTCTTGGTAATGGTTATTAAGTGAAACCATTTCCTTGCTCATACAATTTTGAATGTGTGTGCTAATGACGTGCATGACATTCAGTCATGGCAATTGTTCCACATTGCTTACCTCAGTGGTTAGTAACAGCATACCTTGGAGTGCCTGACCCTGGAAGGCACAGAATCAGCTTGGCAGTGCTTTGAGCTGAGCTGCAAATCAAATTTTCAAGGTTGCCTAGCTATAGGTTGACTTCAATGTTGTTCTGCCGTACTTGCTAATATTATACAGCGTGGAGGTGTTAAAAGATTCCGACCTTGATTTTTCATTCTTCAGAAAACCTGGTAATGGGAGAAAGCCTGAATAGTGTGAGGCAAAAAAAAAAGTAATAGCCATATTTATTGACTGTGATATTTTTTTTCCCCAGATTAGGCTAGAAAAGTATTTTGAACAGAAAATAATTGAACCTAGACTTCATCAGATATGATTAGACCTTTTTAACAGTTACTATCTCTTGGAGATTTGCATTTGATGATTTAATATATTGTGCTATGCAATTTTATCTGTATTTTTAAAAGAACTAAGAATCTAACTACTATTGTTAAATATATCATCTATCAGGATACATTTTTGTTTGATAGCTTTAGGAATTTGATATTTCATATGAACATACAAATCTTGAACAGGAGTTGGCCATTCAGCATTTTTATTTAATTCATTTGTGGGATGCAGGCATCACTGGCTGGCTAACATTTTTATTGCCTGTCCCTAGTTGTCCTTGAGAAGTTGGTGGTGAATTGCCTTTTTGAACTGCTGCAGTCCACATGTTGTGGCTTAACCCTGAGCGTTGTGCAGGGAGGAATCCAGGATTTTGACCAGCAACAGTGAAGGAACCACAATATATTTCTGAGTCAGGATGGTGAGTGGTTTGGAAGGCAACTTATAGGTGGGAGTGTTCCCATATATTTGCTATCCTCGTCCTTCCAGGTGGAAGTAGTCATGGGTTTGGAGGTGTTGTGTAAGGATCTTTGGACTTCTGCAGTGCGCGTGGTAGGTAGTACACATTGCTGTATTGAATGTTGGTGGTGGAAGAGAGTGGATGCTTCTGGATGTGGTGCAAGTCAAGCAGGCTGCTTTGTCATGGATGATGTCAGGCTTCTTGAGTGTTGTTGGAGCTGCATCCATCCAGGCAAGTGGGAAATATTCCATTACACTTCTGACTTGCTTCTTGTCCCACTTTATGTGATGAGTCCAGTTGAATTTCTAGTAAATGGTAACCCCAAGGATGTTGATTGTGGAGTGATGGTAATGCCATTGAATATCAGTGGGCAGTGGTTTCATTGTATGTTATTGGGGATAGCCATTGCTGGGCATTTCTGTGGTGCAGATGTTACTTGCAGTTCTCATCCCAAGCCTGGATATTGTCTTGTTGCATTTGAATGTGGATTGCTTCAGTATCTAAGGAGTTGCAAATAGTGCTTAATGTTGTACAATGATCGTGGAGCCTCCTCCTCCTCCAGTGAGGTATTTAATTGTCCACCATTATAGGCAATTGGATGTGTCAGGACTGCGGAGCTTAGATCCGATGTGTTGGTTGTGGGATCGCTTAGCTCTGGCTATCACTTGCTTGCTTATGCTGTTTGGAATACAAGTACTCCTGTTTGGTAGCTTCACGAGGATGACACCTCATTTTTAGGTATTTCTGGTGCTGCTCCTGAAATGTCATCCTCCACTCTCCACTGAACCAGGGATGATCCCCCTGACTTGATGGTAATGATTGAGTGGGGGACGTGCCAGGCCAAGAGGTCGCGGATTGTGCTGGAGTACAGTTCTGCTGTTGATGGCCCACAGCACCTCATGGATACCTCGTCTTGAGTATCTAGATCTGTCTGCAGTCAGTCCCATTTAGCATTATGATAGTGTCATAGAACACGTTGGAGGTATTTTCAAGTAAAGGCAGGATTTCGTCGCCATAGGAAATGTGCTGTGGTCACTCTTACTGATATTGTTGTGGACAGATGCATCTGCAGCAGGGAGATTGGTAAGGATGAGGTGAAGTATGTTTTTTCCTTTTGGTTCCCTCACCTTCTGCCACAGACCCAGTCTAGCTGTGTCCTTTTGGACCCAGCTAACTTGATCAGTAATGTTGTTGCCAAGCTACTCTTGGTGGTGGAAATTGAAATTCCCCACCCAGAGTATATTTTGCACCCGTGCCACTCTTCGTGCTTCCTCCAAGTGTTGCTTAACATTGTAAAGTACTGATTCATCAGCCAATGGGGGGAATATAGGTGGAACCAGCAGGAGGTTTCCTTGCCCATGTTTATCCCGAAGCCATTAAACTTCATGGGGTTCAGGATCACTGTTTAAGATTCCCAAAGCAACTTCCTCCTACTGTATACTACTGTACCTATACCTCAGTTCGTTCCATCCTGCCAGTAGGATAGAACATATTCAGGAGTGGTGATGGTGGTGCCTGAGACATTGTCAGGAATGATTCCGTGAGTATTACTGTGTCAAGTTGTTTCTTGACTAGTCTGAGACAGCTCCTCCAATTTTGGCAATAGACTCCAGCTGTTAATAACGAGGACTTTGCAGGGTCAACCGGACTGTTTGTCTTGTTGTGTTTTCCGGTGTCTAGATCAATGCCATGTGGTTTGTCCAGTTTCATTACTTTCTTGAGACTTTGTAGCAATTGATACAATTGAGTGACTTGCTGGGCCATTTCAAAGGGAATTTGAGAGTCAACTGTTTGGCTGTGGCTGTGGCTGTGGCTGTGGCTGTGGAGTAACATGTAAGCCAGACCAAGTGAGGCTGGCAGATTTCTTTCCTTGAAGGTCATCAGTGAGCCAGTCAGACGATCAATAATGGTTTCATGGTCATGAGGACATTCTTAATTCCAGATACTTTTTATTGAATTCAAATTCGATTTCAGGTGGAATTAGAATTAATTGACTTTCTGGATTAATAGTCTACCAATCATTCCACTAGGCCATCGCTTCCGCCTGCTCCCCCATTTGAGAGTCATGACTAATTTGATTGTGACCTCTACTTTCCTGTGTTGGAAATATGGTTTTGATTTCCCACTATAATCCCTGCAAATGGTCTCCAAGGCACTCGTCTTCCTGACTTGGAAATATATCACCATTCCTTCACTATTGCTGGGTCAAAATCCTGGAATTCCCTCTCTAATGGCATTGTGGGTCAACCTACAGCAGATGGACTGCAGCAGTTCAAGAAGGCAACTCACCACCACCTTCTTAAGGGCAACTAGGGACAGACAATAAATGCTGGGCCCAGCCAGTGACACCCACATTGCACAAAATGAGTCAAAAAAAGAACGTCATTGAGTCATAGAGAACACAGAAACAGATCCTTTGGCCCAGCTCGTCCATATTGACCAGATGTCCCAAATAAATCTAATCCCATTCACCAGCATTTGGCCTATAATCCTTCTTAAACCCTTCCTATTCATTTTAAATGTTGTAATTGTATCAGCCTCCACCACTGCCTTTGGACCTTACCATTAAGCGTATAAGTCCTGCCCTGATTTGCCTTTCCAAAATGCAGCACCTCACACTTACCTAAATTAAATTCCATCTGCCACTCCTCAGCCCATAGGCCCATCTGATCAAGGTCCCATTGTACTCAGTGGTAACTTTCTTAGCTGTCCACTACACCTCCAATTTTGGTGTCCTCTGCAAACTTACTAACCATACGTTCTATGTTCACATCCAAATCATTATGTAAATGACAAAAAGCAGTGGACCCAGCACCTTGTGGCGCACTGGTGGTCACAGGCCTCCAGTCTGAAAAGCAATGCTCCACTGCCTCCCTTTGTTCAGTGTGATCTAACCAGATTAACTAGCCTGCCAAGAGGAACCTTGTCGAATGCCTTACTGAAGTCTACATAGATCGCATCCACTGCTCTGCCCTCATCAATTCTCTTTGTTGCTTTTTCAAAAAACTCAATCCAGTTCGTGAGACACGATTTCCCATGCACAGAGGCACGTTGACTATCCGTAATCAGTTCTTGCCTTTCCAAATACTGTAAATCCTGTTTCTTAGGATTCCCTCCAACAACTTGCCCATCACCGATGTCATGCTCACCTGGCTTTTCCTTACTACCTTTTTTAAATAGTGGCACCACATTAGCTAACCTCCAGTCTTCTGGCACCTCACCTGTGGCTATCGATAATACAAATATCTCAGCAAGGGGCCCAGCAACCACTTCCCTCGCTTCCCAGTGAGTCCTAGGGTACACCTGATCAGGCACAAATGATATCATTAATTTTGTATAATGTAGATTTGGATCTAATATTCACACTTGTTCTATCGGTTATGACATTGCGTTAAAACTAAGATTTTTCTGCCATCCTTGGGCTTTTTTATGATACTGGCAAACGTATTCTTTTTATTTGTCTCAAACTAATTACTATTGTTTTACACAGGGCTTGAATTTCTTGATTCCAATTGTAGATCGGATAAGATATGTGCAGAGCTTAAAGGAGATAGTTATTGATATTCCAGAACAATCTGCTGTTTCATTAGGTAAGTGCTGTAATACATTTGGGATAAATATTTAATTTTGAGTTTTCTTCACAAAATTGTCATTATTTGCACACTATAGACTTTCTGCAACAAATGAAACATGCAGTAATTGGAACTGTGGCATATTTTGTGTAACCCACAGTCAGTCAACATGCTCATTCGTCAAACGTGTTACTCCTTTTGCATGAGGTTGCTGTGGTAACTGATTGTCTGGGTGCTCTGAGTTCTTCCACGAGAGCTCAGGACTCAATTTGCAGAGAAGCAGCTCACTGAGTGTATGACATACTAACTGTATTTCGGACCAGAATTTTAAAATACATTAACGATACTTCATCCTGAGAATTTTAGAATTGTATATTGTGAGATATAGAATCAACTAATCACATTCCTGCTTCTCAGGGCATTAAGTTGCCAAACTTGGCTACCTAATCAGGGATAACTCCAAATGCAGTGTATTATACTGACATAGCATCCTCAAAATAATAAAATATTCCAAGGCACTTTACAAGAGTGTTGTAAAGCAAAATTTGACTTTGAGTCATATAAAACAATATTAGAGTAGATGGTCAAAGAGTTTGGTTTTCAGGAGCATCTTTAAGTAGGACAGAGGTGTAGAGAGGGAATTCCAGGGCAGCTGAAGGGATGGCTATCAGAGGTAATGCAATTAAAGAAAAAGTTGTTCGAGAGGCCTGAATGGGTGGTGATATCTTAGAGGGTTTTGGGGTTGGAGGAGATTTCAAAGATAGGTGGTAGGGGTGAAGCAGTCGAGGGATTTGAGAACAAGGATGAGAATTTCAAAATCACAGCTCAATCAAGGCATCAGGAAGGAATTAGTTGTTTTTTGTAAAAAGCAAACAATATGCAGGATTACAGGGAGAAGTGCAATTCTTTTGCATTTGTGAGATACTCATTTGGAAAGCTGGTGCAGCTACAGTGGGCTAAATGGCCTCCTTCAGCACTAATAATTCTATGGTTAAGGTGCATCTTAACCAGGAGTCAACGTAGGAGTGAGTGTTTGGATGATAGGTATATGTGTTGAAAGTATCCACACAGACATTAGGTTTTTGAGAGGCTTATGGAGAACAGAACCTTAGCCAGACTTCTATTGGAATAGATGAGCCTAGAGGTAACTAAGAAATGGCTAAGGGTTTGGCAACTGATGAATTAGTAGAAACATAGGAGCAGGAGGAACCCATTTGGCCCTTCTAGCATGCTCCACCATTCATCACAATCATGGCTGATCGCCCAACTCAAAAGCCTAATCCTGCTTTTTCCCCATAATCTTTGATCCCATTCACCCCAAGTGCTGCATCTAGCCGTCTCTTGAATACATTCAGTGTTTTGGCATCAACTGCTTCCTGTGGTAATGAATTCCACAGGGTTACCATTCTTTGGGTGAAGAAATGTCCCCTCGTCTCTGTCCTAAATGGTCTACCACAAATCCTCAGACTGTGACCCTAGTTCTGGACACACCTACCATTGGGAACAACCTTCCTGCATCCACCCTGTATAGTACTGTTAGAATTTTATAAGTCTGTATAAGATGCCCCCTCATTTGTCTGAACGCCAGCGAAAACAATTCTAACCTAGTCAATCTCTCCTCATACGTCAGACCCGCCATCCCTGGAATCAACGTGGTAAACCTTTGCTGCACTCCCTCAAGAGCAAGAGCATCCTTCCTCAGAAAGGGAGACCCAAAACTGCACACAGTATTCCAAATATGGTCTCACCAAGGCCCTGTACAACTGCCGCAACACATCCCTGCTCCTGTACTCAAAACCTCTCGCAATGAAGGCCAACATACCATTTGCCTTCTTTAGTGCCTGCTGCACCTACATACTTACTTTCAGCGACTGGTGCACAAGGACACTGAGGTCCCACTGCACACTCCCCTCTTCCAATTTACAGTCATTCAGGTAATAATCTGCTGCCTTGTTTTTGCTTCCAAAGTGAATAACCTCACATTTATCCAAATTATACTGCATCTGTCATTGATTTGCCCACTCACCCAACCTGTCCAGATCATGATGAAGGATCTCTGCATTCTCGTAACAGTTCACTCTCCCACCCAACTTGGTATCATCTGCAAACTTGGAAATGTTATATTTTGTTCCCTTGTCCAAATCATTAATATATATTGTGAATAGCTGGGGTCCCAGCTCTGCTCTCTGTGTCACCCCACTAGTTACTGGCTGCAAATTTGAAAAGGACCCATTAATTCCTACTCTTTGTTCCGTCTTTGTCAACCAGTTTTGTATCCATTTCCACACACTTTCCCCAATCCCATGCACTTTAATCTTGCACAATAATCTCTTAAGTGGCTCTTTGTCAAACTCTTTCTGAAAGTCCAATTATATCACATTGACATTAATAGTACGGTACAGCTCAGTGTTGCCAAGTACCTGTGTAAACTGATGATGTTTGTTCAGAAGTTGTCACCATGTAGTTAGCAGATCAATGAGAAATAGGAGGGGTAAAAGATAGATGCTGGGGGACACCAGGAGGAATGATTCAGGAGCGAGAAGAGAAATCATTGCAAATGATCCCCTGACTGCAGTAAAATAGTTAAGAGTGGAACCAAGTGATTGCATACCTACCTAGTTGGATGACTACAGAGAGGTTTTGGAAGATGATGATTTGGTCAAACATGTCAAAGCCTGCAAATAGGTCAAGAAGGATGGTTTACATTTGTCACAGTCACACTGGCTATTACTTGTGACTGATGAAAGTGTTTCATTACCATGCCAGGGTAGCAACCTGTTGGCAAAAATTGGCAAGAACATGATCTTGCATTGACAAAATTTCAGATGCATAGACAATTCACATGTCTCCATGGAGTCATAGACACCTGTAGCCCAGCAGAAGTCCTTGTGCTTATGCTGGCTCTTTGAAGGTGCTGTCGACTTTAGTCCTCTACTCCAGATTTTTCCTTCCAATTAGTCTGACTCAAGTGCATGTCCAATGACCTTTCAAAAATTCCTCTGCAATCTCATTCCACCACTCTTTCAGGTAGTATGTCCTAGAACTTTGCAACCCTTGTGTGACAATGTCTCAATTTCCCCTCAAGTTCTTCTGTAAAGAGGAATGGACATCAAGAAACAGCATAAGTTTTAAACTAATAGATTTTAATATTTAAAGATTTTGCCTTTTATTTGCATAAAATCACCCACAATCCTTTTAATCATGACTGCATTCATAGTTTAATAGTTGTGAAATACCCTGGTTTAGTTTTGGGCTACAATTAAGCTGCTGTTCAGTCCCATTAGTTGCATTAACAAATGTATTGAATCAAATGTGCAAAATTAACAACTTTTTAATCACTGTTACAGATAATGTGACTTTACAGATTGATGGTGTACTATATTTACGAATAATTGACCCATACAAGGTAGGGCAAGTGACATTTTTAATTTTTTGTCATTGTTTGCAAACTGTTGTGACCTTATAAAACTGTTTATTTGATAAATTTTGCTGTTTTTATAAATTTTTGCATGCTTGCACATTTGTGTCATAGAAGTAACTAGTTAGTAATTGTATTAAAACATAAAATGAATTCAGAAACTCAGAACTAGGACGATGTAAATAGTACAGCCTTAATGACTCAAACAAAGAAGAAAGTTAAGAGTATGAAAGAAAGCTATTTGGAAAAATAAAAACAAGCTAAGAATTTCTACAAATATTCAAAAAGGAAAAGGATAACTAAAATATCTATGGATTCTCTAGAGAGAGAGTCTGAGGAATTAATAATGGAAAGCAAGAAACGCCAGAGTATTGAAATATTGAAATAGAGTATTTCGTATTTGTCTTCACTGTAGAAGGCTTAGAAAACTTACCAAAGAATCTTGAAGATCGAGGTGAAAGGGAGGAACTTAAAATAATCACCATCACCCAGAAAAAGGTACTGGGAGAACTATTAAACTTCCCAGCACCTGATCGCCTGTATTTCCAAGCTTTCCTAAGAAATGAACAAAAACAAGATGGTGGAAAAGCTCAGCAGGCCTGGCAGCTCCCGTGAAGAAAAATCAGAGTTAACGTTTTAGGTCTGGCAACCCTTCCTCAGAACACAGTTCTGAAACATTAACTCTGATTTTTCTTCACAGATGCTGTCAGACCTACTGAGCTTTTCCAGCAACTTATGTTTTTGTTCCTGATTTACAGAATCTGCAGTTCTTTTGGTTTCTTTAAAGAAGTGGCTGCAAAGACAGTAGAGGCAAAGTTCCTTAGATTCTGGAAGGGTCCCAGTGGAATGGAAAGTAATAAATCCAACACCTTAATTCAAGAAGGAAGGGAGTCACAAGCTATAGGCAAACGACCCTAACAGCTTGCACAGTGATCTTGCTAGTATCTGTTATTAAGGGGGTTCCAGCAAGAAACTTAGAAATTTATAATATGATCAGGCAGTCATCATAGTTTGCTGAAAAGGAACTTACTATAATTTCTTGAGGAAATGACAAACAAATTGCTAAAGGGAACATGTAAATATAGTGCATTTGAATTTCCAAAAGGGATTTGACATTTGTCCAGGACTTTGGTGAGGCCTCTTCTGGACTACTGTGTCCAGTTGTGGTCTCCCTGTTAAAGGAAGGATATTATTAAAGCTGAAGAGAATTCAGAAGAGATTTACCAGGATTTTGCTGGGAATGGAAGGTTTGAGTTATAAGGAAAAGCTGGATAGGCTGGGCCATTTTGTCAGTGGATTGTAGGAGGTTGAGGGATGACCTTATAGAGGTTTATAAAATAATTAGGGATATAGATAAGGTGAATAGCAGCTGTCTTTTCCCTAGGGTGGTGGATTTCAAGACCAGGGGACATACTTTTAAGCTGAGAGAAGAAAGATTTAAAAAAAAAACATGAGGGGCATTTCTTTTTTTACAGAGTGGTTTGTGTGTGGAATGAACTTTCAGAGGAACTGGTGGATGCAGATATAGTTACAATGTTTAAAAGCCATTTAGGTAAGTACATGAATGTGAAATGTTTGCAGAGATATGGGCCAAGAGCAGGCAGATGGGACTAGTTTAGTTTGGAATGATGGCTGGCATGGACAGTTGGACTGAATGGTCTGTTTCCGTGCTGTATGACTCTCTGACTAGGTTTCGTAATCAAAAATTACTATACTCTACATCACATCCTAGCACAATGGCTTGGCTAAAGGATAGTTAGCTAACAGGAAACAAAGATTAGGGCCAACTGGATCATTTTTGGATGAGGAAGCTGTAACTGGTGGATTGCCAAAAGATTGTTGCTGGAGCCGCAACTATTTACAGTCTATATTGATGGCTTGGACAAAGGAATTTAATGTGTGATAGTTAGTTGTTTGATGACAACTAGATGGGTGGAATATGAAGTTAACAAAAGGAGGTGCAAGGGTGATGGGAAACAGAACTGACATACATTAGGACCCAACATTAAGTATATACGAGGCCGAATGTGTGAGGTTATGGGAATATTCAGTCAAGAGATAACATGGGCATTGTTGAGGATTTCAGCTGGACATTAATGAGGAAGGGTTGGTGTCTCAGAATTGGAAATATAGACGGTCTTAGTGAAGTAGCAACTACGATGTGTGATCAGAAGTTTCTTCCCAATGCTCGGTTAGAGGAAATGTCTTTTCATCCAATGTTGGATAATGGCAAATAAAAACCAAAAGAACTGCAGATGCTGTAAATCAGGAACAAAAACAAAGTTGCTGGAAAAGCTCAGCAGGCCTGGCAGCACCTGTGGAGGAGAAAACAGAGTTAATGTTTCGGGTCCGGTGACCCTTCCTCAGAACTGATGGTGGCTGAGAAAACGTCAGTTTATATGCAGAAAATAGGGAGCTGGGTGGGGTAGGGAGTAAACGATAGGATAGAGCCCAAAGAGCGAGAAAGACAGTTGGACAGACAAAGGAGTTGCTAACGATCAGGCTGGGAGGGTGAGTCACTAACAGTCCCCATTACCAACAGGTGGTGTCGTGGCAGGCTATGTGGTAACAAGGCCTGGTATGTGGGGTAGGGGGTGGGACATGGGAAAGTTTAGGCCCTAAAATTAGTGAACGCAATATTGAGTCCAGAGGGCTGTAGGATCCCCAAGCGGAAAATGGGGTGTTGTTCCTACAGCTTGTGCTGGGTTTCACTGGAACACTGTAGCAAGCCAGAGACAGAGATGTTGGCCAGGGAGCTAGGTGGTGCATTAAAGTGGCAGGCAACAGGTAGTTCAGGGTCTTTTTTGCGAGCAGAACGCAGATGTTCTGCGAAGCGGTTGCCAAGTCTACGCTTCGTTTCCCCAATGTAGAGGAGACCACATTGTGAGCAGCGAATGCAGTAGACTAGATTCTTGGAAGTGCAGGTGAAGTGTTGCTTCATGTTTGGGCCTTTGGATACTGGGGAGGGAGGAGGTAAAGGGGCAGGTATTGCACCTTCACCGGTTACAGGGGAAGGTGCCATAGGGCTGTGGGGAGGTGTTGGGTGTGAAGGAAGTATGGACCAGGGTGTCCCGGAGGGAACGGTCCCTGCGGAAGGCGGACAAGGGAGGGGAGGGGAATATGTGTCTGGTGGTGGCATCTTGCTGAAGGTGGTGGAAATGGCATCTGATGATCTTCTGGACAAGGGGAACCCTATCGCTGTTGCAGGAGGGAAGAGAAGGGGTTAGGGCAGAAGTGCGGGAGATGGGTCGGACCTGATTGAGGGCCCTGTCGACAATGGATAATGGCGACACGTCTGACAATTTTGAAACATTAGAGGAATCAACAAAGGTAATGATGAGGAAGAATTAGGTGTTATTAGAGTCATTACAGCACAGAGGAGGTCATTCAGCTTAACCAGGCTACACAGGCACTCTAGAGTAATCCATTCAGTTTCATTCTTTCCTCTGCTCCATCTCCACGTGTAAACAATTTTCTTGTCGCTTTAATCCATACCTGCCATATCTTGTATTCTGTTATCAAACCTCCCGTCAATCTCCTTTGGTCCAAGGAAGGCAACTTCAACTTCCACGCAGACTTTTAGTTAAAATCTCTCACTCATGGAATCATCCTGGTCAATCTCGTCTACACCCTCTCAAACTCAGAACCACATGTAGGAGGCCAGTTGTGGTCTTGAGAGATTTATACAGGTTCTGCTTTTGCACTCAGCCTCTACTTGTGGGGTTCAAGATCTCACGTGTTTCTTTTCAAATATATAGCAATGAATTGATCTGGATAATGAAAACTTAATTTTTCTCTCCCTCTTTCAGGCAAGTTATGGAGTTGAAGATCCTGAGTATGCAGTAACTCAGCTGGCCCAAACAACCATGAGATCTGAACTTGGGAAACTCACATTGGACAGTGTTTTTAGGGTAAAGTAATTTGAAATTCACTGTCTCCAATTTTCTTTAACATTATGAAAGCAGAATATCATGGATGCAGGAAATCTCAAACAGAAATAGAAATGCTGTAAATTCTTAGTTGATCTCATAGCATCCAAAGACCAACAAACTAACAAACATTTTGGGTCATTGGTCTTTCACTGAAATACGAGAGCTGATGGCTGATTTTAAGATTGCACTTCGGTTGTTTTAGATCATTCATAGTTACTGCTCAAGTATTTGGTTTGAAAAAGGAGGGTGAAGTATACCAATTAGAACACTAGATAGAAAAACTATTTTTGTGCAATACTCAGTAGGGACGTCCAAGATATTAACCTAACAAAGGTGAAATCTGATTTGGTATATATTCAAGTCTAGTTCGTGTATAAATTGGAGGGGAATTTGGGAGTTATGTTTTACCTGCTGCTGCTTTTGTCATTCATCATGTCGCTACCCAACTTGGAGCCATGATATTGATGAGACAGGACCAATTAAACATCTGGACTTTAGGGGTGGAGCAGGTTGGATATTCTGATTGTTTTTTGCCCTTTTTATATGTTGTTAAGTGTTGAGATTTTATTTGTGAATTTCCTAGTAGGTTACATTTCAATTTTTGATATTTGGTTTTGTCTATTGTAATTTAATCAAGATTGGAGAATGACGTGGTATAATTAAACCTCTATCAGAGTTACTTGAATCTAGTTTCACTATTCTAATTTTAGTATTGTTTTTGGTAAACCCGAACTTCAGTGTGAATAGACTATGTTCTAAATCATCAGCAGCACCTATTTTTACTTGTGCAGTTGAACTTATCAAATTCATAAATTGTAGAAGAGTGGCATCTTCAGATTTTTCCAAGGAAAAATAAGTACTTTAAAAGACTAAACAACTCTATACTAGCGATACAGGAAAGTACAGGCCCTAAAAAGATCTATTCACGCATGATTTCATAAGAAGTAGGAGCAGGAATAGGCCACAGGTCTCTTTGAGTCTTCTATACTATTCAGGTAGATCAAGTCCGCATTTACAATAACAAATCCACTTCTTGATTTCCTTAGTGCCCAAAAATCTGATGATCTCGTTTTTGAATTTACTCATTGACCATAACTCAGTGGGTGAACAATTCCAAAGACTCATTGTCCTGAATGAAGAAATGTTTCTTCATGTCAGTTCAAAATGGCTGACTTGTTGTCTTGAGACTGAGCTCTAGTTCTCGACTCAATAGGCATAAGAAATAGCCTCTCAGTGCCAATATGCCTGCCAAGTCCTAGAAATATTTTGTATGTTTCAATGAGATCATCTCTCATTCTTCTAAATGCCCAGAGAATATAAACCTAGTCTACTCAGCCTCTCCTTAGAGGTCAACCCTTTTACCCAGAAATCAATCCAGTAAATGTATGATGAATCTTCTGTAATCCAAGAATATCCTTCACTAGGTAAGGAGATGTATATCAACAAAGCTCGACCTAATTATGGCAATGTTTAATTAACCTAATGCATCCTTCCTTGCTCTATTTATTGCATTTATTACATGCTATTTCTTTTGTAATGACTTGCTGTATTTGTTTTCTGGTTTAAACACCAATAAATTTCTTGAGGACTATTAGGGATAGACAGTCATTGCTGATCTGACCAGAAAATAAAGGAATGAATTAAAAGAAAATCCTTCAAACAAGTTCAAAACTTCCCATATTAAGGGTACCAGTCCATTGTCTAGTTGCTCAAACACATGTTTGCCATCTATAGCATTGTTGAATTAAATGTGTCTGCGCTGCTTCACTTTTTTAATTCTGGTCCTCAAATTTATATTCTGTTGACCGTCCCATGACTATATGTCAGGAAATGCATTTATTGGACCTTTGCTGCTAATTAATATTTGAGTCTCACTGTGTTTTATGTTTGGCAATAATTATTAGGCCTCATTGCACCTTACAAGATTTTTGATTCTAACTTAAGATTCCAAGCTAGGATAAATATTGAGGATAATCTGTTTAACCCAATAATCATATTTGACTTCCTGATGCATAGATGACAGTGGTGTTGACTCATCTCTAGATTATCGTTTGAGGATTCTCAAACTTCATTATCTTTGTCATTGCTCTGCAGGAAAGAGAAGTGCTAAATATGAATATGGTGACTCAAATAAACCAAGCAGCAGATATATGGGGAATCCGCTGCCTGAGATATGAGATCAAGGATATCCATGTTCCACCGAAAGTAAAGGAAGCTATGCAAATGCAAGTACGTGTGAATTTTGAAGTTTTCTTGAAGGGGAAAAATTCCTTTTTACTTAGTGTTTTGTACCTATGAGTGTTTTTCTTTTAGGAACACGGGGGTATAGCCATAGCACATGCAAGTGGTCCTATGTCGACAAATGTCCAGCTTACAAGTGTGCACACTTGTGAATGAGATCCTGTACAGGGCTGTATTCGTATTAATTTTTAAAGATTCAACATGCAAATGTTTCCTCATGTTTACAAATGGTTATTTTATATTGTCCTGCATTGTGTTCCAGCTTACATACAAATCATCTTGCGAACATGCTCACGAACAGAACCCACTTGCAGCCTGGAGACCACCTGTTTGAAATTAGAATATTTTGCTGTTCATTCATTTGCGTTATTTAACTTCCACAGAAATTTTCCAATTTCAAAATTTGGGTTCTGTCACTCAAAAATTAATTTTTAAGTGTCTGATATTCCTTTAAATATGAAATACATTCATGAAAGGTTCATAAATTTTTTTTTTAAAATCAATTTTCTTCGCTCTTAATTAAAAATCAATTTCCATCTTCATCTAAACTTCTCCCTACTGTTTCACAGCAGAGAAAGTGATAGGTGACCTACCTCCATAGTCCCTCACAATGACCCACCCACAATCCTGCCACAGGGAGAGTCATGAAAACCAGGGCGATGTCCCCACCAAAGTTTGCTTTGTTCCTTCCTGATGAGGAAGCATCCACAATTGCTGTTTTCCTTCATGGTCCCATCTCTTGTCTTAACTACTTTGTTCAATGATGACGACAAGTGAATTATACAGTCTGGTTACACCTCATTTGTGCACCACAAAATGTCCATGCACTTTATCACTGTTACATATAGCAGGTTGCAATAGAAATGCTGTATTTGAGTTTAGAACAACTTTAGTATATGTTCTGTTTTATTCTGTGTAATTATTTTTGTAGCAATATGTAAAGGTCTCAGCTGACTCTTTCCAGCTTGGTAGTACAAAGAGAAAGTGATTTGTTCATTGCATTGCCTCATTTCAGGTTGAAGCTGAAAGAAGAAAACGTGCCACTGTGTTGGAATCTGAAGGGGCTAGAGAGGCTGAAATCAATATAGCTGAAGGGAAGAAACGATCTCGTATTCTGGCTTCTGAGGCAACAAAGGCAGAAAATATTAACCAAGCTGCAGGTTGGGTGGATGTTCACTGCTGAAAATGCATTTTCCTTCTTTTGCTTGAATAGATCTCACATATGTCTTACGACAGCTTTCAATTGGTTTTACATAGTTCTGACTTAGGTAACTAAACACATCTAAAATATATTAAAGAATAAATTTTGGATTACAATTTGGTGTGATGGGCAGCAATGTTTATCTTAAAGTCCAGTGTTTGTGGATTTTAATCCCACATCCTACCAGTGACAGAATTGTAATGAATACTTTATTTTCCCTGTGATTGACTGTTACAGCGTACTTTGAAAAAAGGTTTCTTTAGTATGACATTAGGCCCATTAGATTCAGGCACAATCCATAAGGAGTTAAAATGCTTGTACTTAGAATCTTGTTCCAAAATTAATTGGATAATATTTCAAGTTTAGTTTGGTTGTCTGAAAATGTTGAAAAAATGAGGGTCATTATTCAGTTATTTTCAAATGTGATATACAGCTACTGAAAGCTCTTAACTGATTTTGGCATTGTTAAGGATCTGTGGCTTTCGTAATAGTCTATTTGGAGATCTTAAGTGAATAACCTAATTCAAGCAACTCCCACAGTAGTTACCATAAGATATATAGCAGCAGAATTAGACCAGTTAGCCCATCAAGTCTACTCTACCACTCAATCTTGGCTGATATATTTCTCAACCCCATTCTTCTGCCTTCTCCCTGTAATCGTTAATCCCTTTACTAACCAAGAACCTATCCATCTCTGTCTTAAAGATACTCAATGACATGGCCTCCACAGTCTTCTGCTGCATTGAGTTCCACAGATTCACAATCTTATGACTGAAGAAATTCAGTTCTAAAGAGTTGTTCCTTCACTCTGAGACTCTGCCCTCAGGTCCTAGTCTGTCTCAACTGCTCCTCCTATGATAAGCCCTTCATTCCTGAGATCATTCTTGCAAATCTCCTCTGAACCCCATGTAAAGCCAGCACATCCATCCTTAGGTATGGGGCCCAAAACTACTCTCAGTATTCTAAAAGCCTGAGCAACACATTCCTGCTCTCGTATTCTAGCCCTCTTGAAATGAATGCTGATGTGTTTGTCTTCCTAACTGCCAACTGAACCTACATGTTAACCTCAAGACAACCCTGAACGAGTACTCCCAACTTGTACTTCAGATTTCGAATGCCTTTCCCCATTTACAAAATAGTCTACTCCTCTAATATTCCAACCAAGTGCATAGCCTGACACTTTCCCACATTGTATTTCATCTGCCAATTCTTTGCCTACTCTCTTAGCCTTTCCAAGTCCTTCTGCAGCCTCCTTGTTTCCTCAACACTACCTGTCCCTCCATCTATCTTTGTGTCATCTGCAAACTTAGCAACAGTGCCCTCCGTTCCATCGTCTACTTTATTAATGTATATGAATAGTTGTGGTCTCAACACTGACCCTTGTAGAACTCCACTAACTATCAACTGCCATCCTGAAGAGGAGCCCTTTATCTCCAATTTCTGCCTTATGCCAGTCAGCCAATCCTCTATTCTTTGCACTACCTTGTCCTTAACACCATTTGCTTTTATTTACCAGTCTCCTATTTGGTACCTTATCAAAATCCTTCTGAAAATCCAAATAGATCACATGCGCTAGCTCTCCTTTCTCTAACCAGCTCATTACCTCCTCAGAGAGTTCAAATAGATTTGTCCTGCTTGACCTCCACCCCCACAGGGTGAATTCTATCATATTATGGTTACTGCCTCCTAGGCATTCCTTCACCTTCAGCTCCCTAATCAAGTCTGCTTCATTACACATCACAAAATCCAGAATTCCTATTGCATAATGGGCTTTCCCACAAACTGCTCCAAAAAACCATTTCCTTGACATTCCATGAATTCCTTCTCTTGGGATCTTCTACCAGTTTTTCTAGTCCACCTGCAAGTGGAAGTCCCTCATGATTGGTTCTGTGTACTGATTTATTTTCTGTGCCATATCCTGACTATTGCTCAGAGATTGGTACTAATTCCCATCAGGTATTTAATTTCCCTTGCTGTTCCTCAACTCTAGCTACACAGATTCTATGCCTTTTAACTGTATATTGCTGCTTGTTATCACTTTAATTTCATTTCTTACCACCCCCACCCCTGTCCTTTTGACAAGACATACATCCTTGGATGTTTAGTTTCCAACCCCATCCCCTTGCAGCCACGACCTTGTGATGTCCACAAAATTGTACCCACCAAATTCAATCTGCGCTACAAGCTTATTTACCTTGTTTCATGTGCTGCCTGCATTTAAGTACAATACCCTCAGTCCTGCTTTGACCATCACCCTTCTCATCATTGTCCCCTTATCTGCTATGCCTGAAGTTAGATCCCTGATCGTTTCCACACTGTCTTCCTATTGTTCTGGAAACTTTAAAAGCGTCTCCTGAGCTCTTCCCACTTTTAACTAGGTTAAAGACGTTGCGACCACCTATTTGGCATTTCCGTGAGGATCCTCATTCCAGATCAGTTCAGGTGGAGCCTGTCCCAGTGATGCAGTTCCCTCTTATCTGAATACCCCAGTACCAATGCCCCAGAAAATGCAACCCCTCTTTCCCACACCACTTCTTTAGCCATATCTTTACTTCCTTAATCACCATCTTTGTTTGTCAATTCGTATGTGGTTACAATGTTGAAGAACATGGGACATTTTAGCAGAAGCTGATGCTAAAATATTTGCAAACAGCTCCTGCCAAATGTGCCAATTGAGACCACTGTCCATAGCTCGCCGTTGCAAATGCCTTTGTCCAGCCAGTTTATTTCTCTCCGCATAACATGAACAGATGCCCAACGGCACCCGTTTTTAAGAATTAAACAGCTGAATGTATTGGACAAAGTGAAAGTAATAAACCCTGACAACAATACAAGAGCTATTCCTAAGCTAATTTTGTGCAAATAAAGCTATGACATCAATAACATGAAAAATTGCCCATTAGCCAGAAATATAAGAACTAGGACCTGGAGTAGACCTTTCAACCCTTTGAGCCAGTACCATTATTCAATGAAATTTTAGCTGATCTTCGACATCAATGCCATTTTCCTGAAGTATCCTTGTATCCCTTCATATTGTAACCTATCGAACATCCTCAACAACAGAGCCCCCACAGCCCTCCAGGGCAGAAAATTATCAAGATTTGCCACTTTCTGAATGAAGAACTTGCTCCTCACTTCAGGTCTAAATGTCCTTGTCTTACTGTGAGACTAAGTCCCTGGTCCTAGACACTCAGGAAAGGGAGAATCCTTCCTGCCATCTCCTACTAGTTTGTGTAAAGTAATTTTAGATGTTTGAATGACATTATTTGTCAGTCTTAAAACACTAGAGAATACAGGCCCAGTCTATTTAATCTCCCTCATAGGACAATCCCTTCAACCCAGGAATCACTTTGACCCATTATTGAACTCCTTTATGGCAAGTGTATCTTTCTGGGGTTAGGAGACCAAATTTAGTAATGAAAGAAGACAAGGATAATTATAACTATCTTGATGACACGATGTGTCAGAACCATATATTTTCAGTCTCTGCACAGCCCTGTTCCTGATGTGTGTGGTTTAATGAGAATGGTTATGATTATGGGAGCACAAACAGAAATTCCTGGAAAAACTTGGCAGATCTGGTAGCATCTGTGGAGATGATTATGGGAAGTCATCTATAACATGATGTAACAATGACATCAGCAGTCATGTGCATGAAGGAAGAATGGAATTGTCTGTGCTCCAGAGATGCAATTATTGAGAACAAAATCGCATTCAATTGTGTAAGTAAGAGTTTGCAGAAATCTACCAGAGTCAGACAGCAGTCACTCTTTGTTTGTGGCCTGTACCTTGCTGTCACATGCTCTGAAGATAACTGTCACTCCACAATCCTTATGGCAACTCACACCTACATGGATATAAGGGGTGAAGGCTGATATAGTGAAAATAAATCAAAGCAATATTTCAGGTTTGCAGTAAGAAGCCCAAGAAAGAAATTTAGTTCTATCAAAGTCAAATGTTGTTACCCCCCTATTTGATCAAATTTGTGGAATTTCCTACTGAACACCATGTTCCCAACAATTAATTGGGGGAAATTTCTGCTTATTCATCACTGGATGTTGGACATGCTGTCTGACAATTTAAAGAGAGATGGTGGTGAGGTAGAAATGGATTTTATCAATGTCCAAAAATCTTGTATAAGACAAATTCACTGATGGAAGACCAGATGCTCCAAGTGCTGGAATATGAAATAAAAACAGTAAATGCTGAAAATTCGCAGCGAATCTGGTAGTATTTATGGAGCAAGAAACTGAGTTATGTTTCAGATTAATGACAGTTCTCCATCTTAACCAAAAGTCATCAACCTGAAATACCAACTGTTTCTGTCTAAGATGTTATCAGACCTTTTCAATATTTTCAGTATTTTCAATAATTGCTGGCCCAGTCAGTGACATCCATATCACAAGTGAATAAAAAAATTCAGAATAACAAGCATGGGGCTGGATGAACACAGCAGGTCGAGCAGGAAAACTTGACGTTTCGGGCCTAAACCCTTCATCAGAAAATCGGATTCTCCAGCATCTCCAGTACCTTTTATCTCTAAAAAAAATTCAGAATTTCTGCTTTTGATTTTTTGATGCTGTGTCATTTTTCAAAGCTGAGAGAGAGAGAGAATTCCAGTAGCTGAAAATAATTCAAAGTAAAGTTCAATAGCTAAACATAATTCATAGAGCGAGAGAGAATGAATTCTGTTGGCTAAAAATAATTGAGTGACAAGTTGTTGCCAGAAGCATATCTGAAAAGTTAGGCCACTGCGCTAGAAATTTGCCCTCTTAAATAATATTTACTGAATTTGTCTTTGTGTGCACTGTGGCCTGGCTGCCCTGGTGTTTTGTGTGGAAATACTTTCTCTGACCTGTGTTTTCTATGCCTCTATAAGGTCCCTGAAATCCTGAACCAAGACTTGACCTGTTTTAGTAAATCAAAGGAATCACATTCTGGCCAATGGTAATTATAAAATTTAGTGGTGTGCATGAGGCCAATATTCCTTTGAGCTACACTTGTACACAGCCATCCAGAAATCCACAATATACCAGGCAGGAAACAAACAGCCTGCACACACACAAACTTCCCTTTAAAAGGCATGCATCAGCCCACATTCACAGATGCGTAGCAGCCTTGAAAGGAACATAGTACAACAAATGGGTCATGCACAGCAAACGGAAAGTAGCAGGAACATCAGGCTTAGGTTCCATCTTCTGACAATCAAACCATGTTGGATGGAGGATACATTCCTGTCTTAATTCAGACTTTACAGTGGCATAGAACCAGTCGTTCTTCGGTTGTACCATTGTTCCTGGATCGTTATATGTACCTTGAATTAGCCTCAGGATAATGCCTGAGATGGCTTGTTGCAGTGAATTTCTATTAACAGGATGCAGGAACCTGACTTTCACCCAACATGAAATCCTTGAAGTGTAGGAAGTGGGAGTTCACAGGAAAGTCTAAGTCTGAATGTGCTAAAGCATTGGTGAAATAATTGGTCGAGGTAATGTTTATGATTTGGATTTTGAACCTCATCTATATCTTTTGGTTCTTGGGCAATCCTTACATACAAGAATTTTGCTGTCTCTTGCAGCCCTGTATCAGTTGGCTGTGACCATTAAAACTAAGAGGTTTGAATGGGAAAGGGACAAGGGTGGCCATTGCTGCAGGTGTGAGCCTTGGCAGATTAGTCCTCAGGGCTGGGGGACAGAGGAGATGACAGTTATGTCGGAGGCTGGCAATACCTGCAAGGGACAGTATGGTCAAGCATGGTTGAGAACAGGTCATGCAGGATTGAGGGTGATTTTTCTTCTGTAGCCAGAAGCACCCTATCCTCAAGGGACAAGGAGCAGTGAATGACCACACCTGCCATGGTCATCTCATAAGCCAGGGGCTTATATCACTGCTGGCTGTTCTTTTAGACCATAGATATGCCACTACAGTGATGATCTGAGACCAGACTGCCAGGGTCTGGTGACGGGACCTCTGTCTGTCCTCCTTCATAGCACGCCCTCAATAGGTCCCTTTTGGAGAGTTGTAATTCTATCTTCCCCTTTCCAAAAATGACCTTGAATAAGCACAGCTGGTTCAGACTACCCGTGCTTGTCTAGGTATAGTGTGGGCTTTTTAAAATGGCACAGCTGCAAGTTGTTTAGGCAGATATCCTCTGAATGGTGAGTTGTTCTGAGAACAGCATGTGGTACGATGTAAGATAACAAGGTGTAGAGTTGGATGAACACAGCAGGCCGAGCAGGAAGGCTCACGTTTTGGGCCTAGACCCTTCTTCAGAAAGCTTTTTTCCGGAGGGAGGAGGGTAACTTCTTCAGGGTAGGCATCCTTAGAAGAGGCTTCGCAGTAGGGTTAAAATTGTTTCAGAGATAGTAGGAACTACAGATGCTGGAGAATCTGAGATAACAAGGTGTAGAGCTGGATGAACACAGCAGGCCAAGCAGCATCAGAGGAGCAGGAAGGCTGACGTTTCAGGCCTAGACCCTTCCTCAGAAACGACGTGATTGGAATCAAACATGGCGGACTCCATAAGAATGGCGTAGGAAGTTGTATGGCAGGTTCAGACTCAATGGGCAAAAGGGCCACTTCTGTACTGTGTAATTGTGTATGGCAAGAGAACTCGTTGCGCCTTGTGATGAATAGCCCTGCAAAGAACTCAAAGTAACTCAGACTTAGCCAAAAATTGTATGATTCAACTGTGTACCATTCTTTACCAAATTCTATATTTGCAACCTTAGTTCAAAATAAACTTTTATTAAATGCTCTTTAATCTTCCAGATTATGTATTCTAGCCTACATTGATCATTTATGAATTCTGCTAATTTACTTGATAACTTGTTCACAGTTTACCAAAATTTGTCAATTCAGTCTTAATTATTCAGTATTTGTTGGTTAAAATGTATTGAACTGAAAATTGGAGTTGAATTATTTGTTCCAAAATGTTATGTTTCTGACTTCAGTGTTTTATGCGTGCCATTCATTGTTTCATTTAACTAACTGTTCATAGGTGAAGCAAATGCAGTCATCGCAAAAGCAAAGGCAAAAGCAGAAGCCATTCAAATGCTGTCTGAAGTACTTAGTCAACAGGTATGGAAAAGTGAATCCACAGAGCTGAATTCCATTAAAATATTTTAATTTTAAATAGAATGAAGAAATAGCAAGAACTTGCACTTTCTCCCTTTCCTGTGATTAACAGTACGGAAGCCAAGCAGCCTCACTGAGTGTAGCTGAGCAGTATGTGTCTGCCTTTAGTAACTTGGCCAAAGAATCCAATACCATTCTTCTTCCGGCAAATACAGGTGACATCAGTAGCATGGTGACACAGGTAAGATGGATATTCTAACTTAAATACTTAGAACACAAATCAAAGATCCTAGTATGAGTGAAATTTGTTCATAAAATTACTTGAGTTGTGTTGCATTGCACTGATATTGATTTTCTGTTTTGCAAATTTTATTTTGTAAACAGTGTTTAAGTCTTTTCATGTTGGTTTGGCTATGACTTCTTGTTCAAGTACGTTTTGAGCATCTGTTGCTAATAACTTGGAGCTGTCTTATTTTGAATCAGAAAATTAATCAAATCCTGCAATCTTTTAAAACAGGATTTTGGTAGCTGTTACAGATTTTAATTTGATAACCTCTGACTGAAAATAAATTGCTTTTGTGTCTTTGAGATGGTTTTTTTATCTTATACTAATCAAAGGGTAGATGAGCACCCTGGATTTACATGCACCACTTAATGAGTGTTCATTGACAATTCCCCATAGATAATAGCAATATCTAATATTGATTACTTGGTTGTCAGAAGGAAATGAAATTAATCATTCTGAGTAATGGTTCTGGGTAGCAAAGCAGCAAATAACCCAAGGGGAGAACACTTGAGAAATAATAATTTAATTGAATTCAGATAAAGACAACAGAGAAATATCAGGCAAGCATTGGACAATGAAAAATTCCAAGCTTGGGCACTAAATCTGAAAAAAGGGAAACAGCAAAAGAATGCTGTTGCAATGGGTTACATTGGCTGTGATAGACTGGGTAACTTAATTCAAAAGCATAACACTAGATAGACAATGATCAGTATTTAGGGACAAGTGTATACATTATAGCATTGCACATTCCTTTCAGATGGGGAAAGAAAAAAAACACAAGTGTCCCAAGTATGGTTAACAGAATAGAAATGTATGAACTAACAGCAGGAGAAGGCCATCTGGGTCATTGAGCCTGCTCTACAATTCAGCGAGATCGTTGCTGATCTTTTGTTTCAGTGACATATTCCCCCTCTCTCCCCAAACCTCTTGACACCTTTCGGCTTTAGAAATCTATCTAGAGCTTTCTTAAATATACTCAGTGACATGGTCTGTTCAGACTTCTGTGATAGAGAATTCCATAAGAACATAAGAAATATCTAAGGAGTAGGCCATTTAGCACCTCAAGCTGCCCCCACACTCTACTATTCTATAAGATCATGGTTTCAACCTCAACTTCTATTTCATGCTAGCTCTTCATTGCCCACATCCCTCATTATTTCAAAAATCTATCTATCTCCTCTTTAAATGATTTTAGTGACGTACCCTCCACAACTCTGGAGGAAAGAATTCCAAACATTTGCTGCCCTTTGAGAGAAGAATTCCTTTGCTTTTCAGTTTTAAATGATTATCCCCTTATTCTATACGTATGTTTGAGATTGCCCCACCGGTGGAAACACCTTAAGCCCCTCAGAATCATATATATTTAATTAGATCACTCCTCATTCTCTAAACTTGAGAAAATAAAGGCCTAACCTGTTAATTGTTCTTGATAAGTCAACCCCTTCATCTCAGGAATCAGCCTATTGGATCCATTTTGAACCACCTCCAATATCAGTACATTCTTTCTTCAATACAAGGACCAAAATTATAAACCATGTTCCCACAAGTGATTTCTTTCCCTTGATATTCTTTATTTCCATCTAAACTAATTCCATATCACAATCTATTGCACCTAGATTAGTACTCGCCACTGCACTGATGCTATCCTTTATTAACAAGGCCACCCCACCTCCATTTCCTTTTGCCTAGAATGTTAAATATCCTTAAATATTGAGTTCCCGATTCTGGTCACAATGCAACCACGTCTCTGTCAGTGCTAAAAAGTCATACTCATTTATTTCTATTTGTGCTGTAATCTCATTTCTTGTTAGAAATGCTACATGCATTCAGGTAAAGAGCCTTAAGACTAAGGTTGCCAATGCGAGAGTGAACCATTTATTCCTGCTCTCACTTTTCTGTCTGTTGGCCAATGATTAATCATGCCAGTACATTGCTTCCTATTGCATGCGTTTTAATTTCTCTAACTAGATCCTGTGGGTGGATTTATCAAAAACTTTCTAAAAAACCATGTGTACTATGCCCATTGGCTCTCCTTTATCAATTTTATTAGTAACATCTTCAAAAAAAAACCTTTAAGTTTGTCAAGTACAGTATCCTATTCATGAATCCGAGTTATGACCAATCTCATCATTATCAGTTCATCCTTTATAATAGATTCTAGCATTTTCCCTACTACTGATGTAAGGCTAACAGATCTGTAGTTCCTTCTTTTCTCTGGCTCCTTTCTTAAATAGTGTAGTGATATTTGCCACCTTCCAATCTGCAGTATTCATTTCAGAATCTGTTTAATTTTGGAAGATAGTCACCAATGCATCAACTATCTCCTTAGTCATCTGCTTGAACACTCTCTGGGATGTAGACAAACAGGTCTTGGGGATTTATCAATTTTTTAGTCCCATTAATTCCTCCAATACATCGTTTTACTAATGCTAATTTTCTTCAACTCCTCATTCTCTCTTCTTATCTGTTTTTCCAAAACACTGAATATCCTCGAATATTCAGTTCCCAGTCCTGGTCACCGTGAAGCCATACTTCTGTAAGGGCAATTAAACCATACCCGTTTGCTCTGTTTATACCTTTAAATCATCTACTTTATGCACTTCTCTTTTTGACATTGTTCAATTTTGAAGCATATTTGTTGCTTGGCTTTTGTTTCCCCTGCCTACTAGTCTCCCTAGCATCTTTTTAACTTCCTGTTACCAGTTTAATTCTCTTCCAACTTAGGTTAACCCTCAGATTCCCATGCCCCTAACAAGCTAGATTAAACCCCTCCTAACAGCACTATCATATCCCTTTTTGTTTCTTTACTCATTCACGGAATGAGGGAATCGCTTGCTAGGCAGCATTTATTGCCCACCCCTAATTGCCCAGAGGGCAGTTAAGAGTCAACCACATTTCTGTGGGTCTGGAGTCACATGTAGACCAGACCAGGTAAGGATGACGGTTTCCTTCCTTAAAGGATATTAGTGAACCAGATGGGTTTTTTCGACAATCAACAATGGATTCACAGTCATCATTAGACTCTTAATTCCAGATATTTTATTGAATTCAAATTCCACCATCTGCCATGGTGGGATTTGAACCTGGGTCCCGAGAAAACTATCTGGGTCTCTGGATTAATAGTCCAGAGATAATACCACTAGGTCATCGCCTCCCTGTGTGGATATCAGTCCTAGTCTCATTGAGGTGCAATCTCTCCAGTTTGTACAGGTCCCACCTGCAGAACTGGTCCCAATTCTTGGAAAATCTGATGTCTTCCCTCCTGCACCAATTCTGTAGCCACATAATTAACCAATCAGTCCTCTTGTTCTTAAACTCATGAGCACATGGCACTCGATTACTCCCGAGATTACTGCTGTTGAGGTTTCTGCTTTTTCATTTCTTTCCTAATTCCCTGAAAATTACCTCTAGGATCTCATTACTTTTCCTATCTTTGTTGAGAAATTATTGTCCTCCCTAATTTCCAAAATAGAATACGACTCACCAACAAGTTAGACTCCTAGGGACGCCTGCACTACCTGCCTGGTTTTCTTAGATTATCTGGCAGTCACTCGTTCACATTATGCCTGTACGCTTCTAATCTGCGGTGTGACTACTTCCCTCAACCTGCTTCCCACATATTCCTCTGCCTTGCAGGTGCTCAAGTTCAAAAACCCAGAGCTCAAGCTTATGCAGCCAATGATACTTTATGCAGATGTGTTTGCCTGGGACAGATGTTATGTTTATGTCCATAACTCCACATCTACTACAGGTTGTGTACTCCACTTGATCCTTCTGGCCAAAGTTCCCTCTAAACTGCACAGCCTCTTCAAATTTTCACACACACTGGTTGACGCTCAATGACTTCTAGCACAGACCTTGGAGATCCGCAGACTGAAGAAAAAAATTCTGATCTACCATCCCGTAACACTTAAAACGAAGTTCCTTCACTGTCACAATGTCAAAATCCTGGAATTCCCTCCTTAAGGGCATTGTGGGTCAACCAAGAGCATGTGGACTGCAGCGTTTCAAGAAGGCAACTTGCCCCCATCTTCCAAAGGGTAACTAGGGGCAGGAAAAAGTGCTGGCCAACCAGCAATGTCCACAAGTGAATAAAAAAAGTACAATTTACCTAATGATAACTTATGCTATTTCTCTGGGGGAAAAAAACTAAAGAATTAAACATGAAGTAAATAGCCAACTTTCACTTTAAAAGTCATAAACACTGACCAATCATACTCAGCTGCCTTACTTGCACTTGTGACACCACATCACCATTGTCTCAGTGCGGGTAAGCCTCTTGATCTGTGCCTTATTTCCTTTCCTGCTTACCTCTTGCTCTGGTGATTTTATTCATTTCAATAAACTTTAATAAAAGCCTCTATTTCCCCCTCCGCCCTGAATTCCCACTTTGACCCAAGTTCCCAGATAATCACTCCTCTGTCTCTGTCTCATTCAGGCAAAGTCGTCTTCATTCTGAACATACAACTTACTCATATTTGAGGTCAGTGAGCTACTGAGGATTCTCCTCATTTCAGTCCAAAATGGCTTTCCATGTATACGGAGACTGTGACCCTTTGTTCTGTACCCCTTGCCAGAGGAAACACCATCCCTGCATCGTTTGTCCAGCCTCTTCAGAATTGTATATATTTTAATGAGATAAATACTCAAGGAATATCTAAAAGTTGAAGAAATAACAATACAACAATCTAAATTTCCAAAATGCTTTACAAATTGAGCCAAAAAACTAATAAGGTAGCAAATATTAGTCAGATCAATAAGTAGTTTGAGAAAACTGAAGGGAATGCATGGTGACACTAGTCATGACTTTCCAAAAAAAATCCTCCGAAATGAGATGTGGTGCAGGCGAGAAATTTTACAGCAAAGTTCAGAAATGGTAGATGGGATGAGGGAATACAAGCCTGGAGGCCTGTGGGTCTTGATTATGAGTAAACCTACAAAGCATGATGATAAAATTTTTGAAGTCATATAAATATACTGGCTAATCAGGACAATTGTCTTGGATATATAAAGACTTTAAGTTATATTTCACTATTTTGAGTTTTTTGAGGAAGTATCAACACATGGTTATACAATGATGAGTGTCATGTATACAGCATTTTGTTAAGTGCCATATAAGAAACGTGTCCTGTAAATCAAAGCACATCAAGAATGAGGTCATACTTCTGAGCTCCTCAGTTTACTCTCCTTTATTTGGTGGGTTATATTTTCCTTTGTTATTTCTCCCTTTCCCGACCCCACCGGACTACTGAAGTTTCTACATTTGCCAGAAAACTTCAACCAGAAGACATAGGGTCATAAATAGGCCACTCATCCCATCAAGTATGTTCCACCATTTAATGAGATCATGGCTGATCTGATAATCCTCAGCTCCATTTTGCTGCCTTTGCCCCATAATCCTTGATTCCTTTACTGATCCTTGAATAGAATTAACGACATAGCTCCTACAGATCTCTGCGGTAAATAATCCCACAGATTCAGTATCCTCAGAAGCAATTCCTCCTCATCTCTTCTTACAAGTCAGCCTTTACTCTGAGGTTATGCTTTCTGTACAGGACAGATGTGAGCAATTTCCCACATTGTCGGGTAGATGCCAGTGTTGTAACTGTGCTTGGAACAGCTTAGCTAGGGGTGCAACAGGTTCTGGAGCACAAGTCTTCAGTACTATTTGCAGCGTCCGCAGTTCTTTTGGTTTTTCTTCAGTACTATTGCTGGAATGTTGTCAGGGCCCCTAGCCTTTGCATTATTCAGTGCTGTCAACACTTTGATGGAGTGAACTAAATTGGCTGAACAATGGTATGTGTGATGATGGGGATTACTGGACGAGGCTGAGATGAATTATCCTCTAGGCAGTTCTTTCTGAAGATTATTGTATGGAGTTTAATTTAGGTAACTGTGAGGTGCTGCATTTTGGAAAGGCAAATCAGGGCAGGACTTGTACGCTTAATGGTGAGGTCCTGGGGAATGTTGCTGAACAAAGAGACCTTGGAGTGCAGGTTCATAATTCCTTGAAAGTGGAGTCGCAGGTAAACGAGATAGTGAAGAAGATATTTGGTATGCTTGCCTTTATTAGTCAGTGCATTGTGTATGGTAGTTGGAAGGTCGTGTTGTGGCTGTCCAGGACATTGGTTAGGCCAATTTTGGAATACTGTGTTCAATTCTGGTCTCCCTGCTATAGAAAGGATTTTGTGAAACTTGAAAGGGTTCAGAAAAGATTTACAAGGATGTTGCTGGGTTGTAGGGTTTGAGCTATTGGGACAGGCTGAATAGACTGGGGCTACTTGCCCTGGAGAGTCGGAGCCTGAGGGGTGACCTTATAGAGGTTTATAAAATCGTGAGGGGCATGGATAGGGTGAATAGCCAAGGTCATTTTCACCGGGTCAGGAAACTGGAGGGCATAGGTTTAAGGTGAGAGGGAAAGATTTGAAAAGGACCTAAGGGGCAACTTTTTCACGCAGAGCGCGGTGCGTGTATGGAATGAGCTGCCAGAAGAAATGGTGGAGGCTGGTACAATTACAACATTTAAAAGGCATATGGATGGATACATGAATAGGACGGGTTTAGAGGGATATGGGCCAAATGCTGGCAAATAGGACTAGATTTATTTAGGATATCTGGTCAGCATTGACGAGTTGGACTGAAGGGCCTGTTTCCATGCTGTACATCTCAATGACGTTCTGGTCCTAGACTTTCCTATAAAGGGAAACAATTGCGGAGGTGATAGCCTAGTGGCATTGTCACTGGACAGAAACCCAAATGATGTTTTGGGGACCCATGTTTGAATCCCGTAACGGCAGCTAGTTTGAGGGATTCAGTAAAAATCTGGAATTAAGAGTCTGATGATGACCATGAATCCATTGTCAATTGTCAGAAAAACCCATCTGGTTCATTGATAACACAGTGTGGAGCTGGAGGAACACAGCAGTCCAGGCAGCATCAGAGGAGCAGGAAAGTTGAAGTTTTGGGTCGGGGCCCTTCTTCAGAAATCTGTAGCAGTTGGAAGTTCTTGAAGTTCTTTTTTAAAAAGTGAATGATTTGCCCACTAGATTCTATATATTATTCTAAGTCTAATTTGAAAACCTTTATTTAAAGAACACATCCGTGAAGTCCAGGTGATATTTTTTTTTCTCCCCTGCAGAAAGGTCTATGGTTGCGTATGCCAACAAGCTTTCCCACTAATGATATATATATCTGTTCGATAACTCTTTACATTTGGTTTGGAACTTTACAAACGTACTATGCTTGACATTTTCTGCAGAAAAAGGAAGCATTTGTTTTCTGTTAGCCACTACGTGAAAGCGGGCAAGATTAAAATGGAACAGGAATGCACTGACATGGTGGTTAGGCCCACATTCAAAATTACGATGCACGGGAATGGAAAGACTTAGGGTGTTGTTATCCTGCTAAAATTATCTTTTTTCATTATTATTTGGTGGAATTCTAGTATTAATGATTGTCATCAACCAAGTTAATTACTCCGTGTCATTCCTTTCTGAAAATTATTGAATTTAATGCTAATGTGGTGTTTTGGGTTGTTGCATGTTGTCTGTGAAATCATTACTTTGTCTGTTTCTATTCCTGTTTGAGTCGAACACTGAACATCTTCATACTATATGTCACAGGCCATGGGAATTTACCACACCCTGACTAATAAACAAGAAACAACAAAGGAAGAACTGGCAATGGATGCGTATCATGCTGACCGATCACCGCCACTGGTTGGTGAAAGTCAAACATTCCCTTCAGAGAATGAAGCTCTGAAGTCAAAAATAATGTGAAATTTCTACTGAATGACAGATGAAAAGTCCAGCTGCAGCATGTGCCGGATTCTGATTGTTTTGAAATTTGCAATGAAAATGTGTCATGCTCGTTACATTTTTATACTTTTCGATGAACTGATTTTGTTGGATGACCGTAGCTTATTTTCCACCTATACAACTGCATCATGGTTATAGAAAAGGTACTTTTGAACTAATGGGATCAGTAGGTTAAATTCTTTGAAAATGAAAATAAATATTTAATTATTTCTTTTCCTCGCCCCCAAAAATGTTTCACTATTTTAATATTTTTGGCGAAAAAGGAACTGGTTCTCCTCTTGCTTGTAAGTGGAAAAGCCTAAGTAAACAAGTTACCCTGCACAGAGGACCACAAGAGATGTAAACTTTAGCAACAAATATGTCAACTCTGCGCAGAGAAGTAGATTAGCAAAAGGCAAAGATTTAATGGAGGGTGCTGTATAGTAACCAGTGTCATAACTTGGAGGCATAACTGTGACAAAATTATGCAATTAAAAGATGAGACAAAAACAATTACTTTTTGGAATCTATACTTATGTCTCCTGCTTTTAAAGGAAAGAAATGAATAACATTTCAGAAACAAAACAAAATTGAAGTCATGCGAATAGAATTTCACAGTGGGTTTGGGGTTTATGCTGACAATGAGGAAATTTAAACCAGTTTGACTGTCCAAATTTTACAAAGTATTTTTTATTCTAGAAGTAGACTTGCTGTTAGATGGTGCCACACAGTGATAATAATCTGCCTTGATGCCTGCGAATCATGCCCGAGCATGTTTCTAATTTCTGTTGTTTTGTTTGGAAAAAAAACTTTGTTCTTTCCTCGAAGGTTTGGACATCAATAGAAGCCTGCAAACTCACCTTCTGTTCACTTTTGTAGCAGGAAAGTGAAGTGGAGGGAGGGTTTTTTTTCTCAATTGGGGGAGTTTGTTTTCCTATATTCTCTTGATTTGATTGTTAAAATGAGAAACTTACATTGTTCTAAGCACAATATTACTTATTTATCATTTAAGGTTTCATAAATTGTGTTGCAATATTCTTGGTTGTGATATTAAGCAAATATGATGCAAATGAACTTTGTTTTATTCATTAATGGGATGTGGGCATCGCTGGCTGGACTAACATTTATTGCTTATCCCTCATTGCCCAGAGGGCAGTTAAGAGTCAACCACACTGCTGTGGGTTTGGAATCACATGTAGGCCAGACCAGGTAAGAATGGCAGATTTCCTTCCCTAAAGGATGTTAGTGAACCAGATGGGTTTTTCCTGACAATCGGCAATGGTTTCATGGTCATCATTAGATTCTTAATTCCAGATTATTATTGGATTCACATTCCAGCATCTGCCACAGCGGGATTCGAACCCAGGTCCCCAGAACATTACCTGGGTCTCTGGATTAATAGTCGACCAATAATACTACGAGGCCATTGCCTACCTGATAACGTAACCATAAATTAACGTTAAGGATATTCACTGAAAGCACTACATGAAAGCATAGCCCTTACTATAACTCCAAGCTACAAAGAATTTTAGTGTTTACCACTCATTTTATATTTGAGATACTGTCTAAATTTGGCCTGCCAAACTAACCTGCATCAACTAGTTAAGATTCATATTAGCATTTGCATCAGGAATCTTCCATCTGCACAAGCTATTGAGTGAATGAACTGAACATTTTTGTCACCAATTATCAAAGATGCCAGACAAGAAATCTTTAGCATCTTAGTGGAATTTAAGCTTGAATATCACATATTAAAATAATTAGTTGAACAAGTAGATTGCAAAGTAACTAATAGATTACAAGGAATTAAGTGTCTTCTCAGCATTAAATTATGGCTGATTATGATTAGTATCAGAAGTTGATCTAACTTGAGTATAGTGTAGGCTAAACTCCTTAGATGGTTGATAAACTAATATTAGAGAACCAACATATTGAATGGATCAAAGTTAATGCACTTGTAGTCAAATGTTTTCAGACAAATACAAGAAATTCCTTTCAGCTGAACTATTTCTGAGGTGTTCCTTTTGAGATATCAAAATGAAAGAATATTTTTATAGCATGGCTTTCATAACATCTATATGTCACACTGACATCCTATCTATAAAATGAATTTAAAGTCAGCCTTACAAGGTAGGAAACCCTACAACAAATTTGAGCACAGCAGCATGAAGCTCATTGAAGGATAAATATTCACTAGAATACCTAGGAGATCTTCTTTGGAATAATGCTGTGAGGGTCTTTTATCCCCATGAAAGAGCAGATGGGGCTTTTATCGGAGAAACAGAAAATCTGACCATGCCACTCTCCCTCAGCACTGCAAAGCCTCAAGTAGGACTCAAGTGCACCACCTTCTGATCTAGAGGTGAGGGAACTACCAGTTGAACCACCACTAACAAACTATAAAAGACTATCCATTCCTCTAAGCTGTTCTCCTGATGAGTAAATTTCTACACTTATAACTGAATCTTAATTAATCTCAGGAAAGCTTGCACTTCTAATTGACAAACATATATTTGTGGGGTGTAGTGTTATGCTTGAGATGGAAGAATACACTGTTGCCATACTCACACTGCTTTATGTCAACGTAAAATAAAAATTATTTTATCTAAGCCCTGATAATATGCTTTCTCTATATTAGCTTTGGAATTGAAAGGTCTGTCAAGCAGGTTTCTTTGATAAGAAACAAATAGTTGTGTTTATTAAACAAAATGCATTTCACAAGCATGCAAGAGATAACAAGGTGTAGAGCTGGATGAACACAGCAGGCCAAGCAGCATCAGAGGAGAAGGAAGGCTCACGTTTCGGGACGAGACCCTTCTTCAGAAAGCACAACCTCACAAGCATGAAAAATTGGTTAACAACACATTTAAATATGAAAATATAAAATTTACCTCTTTGACAAGCCCAAAAACACATTTCAAATAAAAAGGTAAAATTCAGATTTCTCATGGCAGGGATTCACTTTAAAAGAAAAAAAGTTCTGGACAATGGTGTTTCTTCTTAAAGGCACAGAGAACGTGCTATAAAATATATCAGAGATAATAGGTACTGCAGAGGCTGGAGAATCCGAGATAACAAAGTGTGGAGCTGGATGAACACAGCAGGCCAAGCAGCATCATAGGAGCAGGAAAGCTTGATGTTTCGGGCCTCGACCCTTCATCAGAAATGGGAGAGGGGAAGAGGGTTCTGAAATAAATAGGGAGAGAGGGGGAGGTGGACAGAAGATGGATGGTGGAGAGGAGGCAGACAAGTCGAAGAGGCGGGGATGGAGCCAGTAAAGGTGAGTGTAGGTGGGGGTGATAGGGAGGAGATAGGTCAGTCCAGGGAGGACGGACAAGTCAAGGGGGTGGGATGAGGTTAGTAGATAGGAGATGGGGGTGGGGCTTGAGGTGGGAGGAGGGGACAGGTGAGAGGAAGGACAGGTTAGGGAGGTGGAGATGAGCTGGGCTGGTTTTGGGATGCGGTTGGGGGAGGAGGGATTTTGAAGCTTGTGAAATCCACATTGATGCCATTGGGCTGCAGGGTTCCCAGGCTGAATATGATTTGCTGTTCCTGCAGCCTTTGGGTGGCATCACTGTGGCATTGCAGGAGGCCCAGGATGGACATGTCGTCTGAGGAATGGGAGGGGGAGTTGAAATGGTTCGCGACTGGGAGGTGCAGTTGTTTGTTGCGAACTGAGCACAGGTGTTCTGC
>JAHRHZ010000248.1:48384721-48402924 GCA_024137785.1 Ginglymostoma cirratum | reverse complement strand
GCATTTCCCGCAACTCATCCCTCACACCCCGCCCCCGCAATAATAACCAAAAAAGAATCCCCCTCGTCCTCACATACCACCCCACCAACCTCCGGATCCAACGCATCATCCTCCGACACTTCCGCCATCTGCAATCCGACCCCACCACCAAAGACATTTTTCCCTCCCCACCCTTATCTGCTTTCCGGAGGGACCACTCCCTCCGCGACTCCCTTGTCCGCTCCACACTCCCCTCCAGCCCCACCACACCCGGCACTTTTCCCTGCAACCGCAGGAAGTGCCACACCTGCCCCCACACCTCCTCCCTCACCCCAATCCCAGGCCCCAAGAAGACTTTCCACATCAGGCAGAGGTTCACCTGCACATCTGCCAATGTGGTATACTGCATCCGCTGTACCCGTTGTGGCTTCCTCTACATCGGGGAAACCAAGCGGAGGCTTGGGGACCGCTTTGCAGAACACCTGTGCTCAGTTCGCAACAAACAACTGCACCTCCCAGTCGCGAACCATTTCAACTCTCCCTCCCATTCCTCAAACGACATGTCCATCCTGGGCCTCCAGCAATGCCACAGTGATGCCTCCCGAAGGCTGCAGGAACAGCAAATCATATTCAGCCTGGGAACCCTGCAGCCCAATGGTATCAATGTGGATTTCACAAGCTTCAAAATCTCCCCTCCCCCAACCGCATCCCAAAACCAGCCCAGCTCATCTCCTCCTCCCTACCCTGTTTTCCCACCTCAAGCCCCACGCCCATCTCCTATCTACTAACCTCATCCCGCCCCCTTGACCTGTCTGTCCTCCCTGGACTGACCTATCTCCCCCCTACCCCCCCACCTACACTCACCTTTACTGGCTCCATCCCCGCCTCTTCGACTTGTCTGCCTCCTCTCCACCTATCCTCTCCTCTATCCATCTTCTATCCGCCTCCCCCTCTCTCCCTATTTATTTCAGAACCCTCTTCCCCTCCCCCATTTCTGATGAAGGGTCTAGGCCCGAAACATCATGCTATAAAATATTCTGAGTTTTGTTGACCTGCTGTTCTTGCATATTTGACCACGTCACTGATCATGCACGTTTGACTCTGGGGTCTTGGCTGATACAGTTTCCTCAGGAAATACACTATTGAGAAGTTTTTTCACTGGCTCTTCTACAAGAACAATTAGGTTTCACCCTGATCTTGCATACAAGGTGTTTCAAAAACAGGAGACGAGAGCTGAGCAACTTTTTCTTCAGCAGGCTTTCCCCGCCTCAAAATCCAAATACCAACTCGGAGCCTACAAAATATTGTTTAAACAGTTCCAGGAGCAGTCTCTAGCAAAACAAGCAGTTATCGTAAGTCAGAGATTTCCAAGCCTTGTTTATGAAAAGATTCCACGTCTTTACATTGACCTTTTACAAAAAAAAATGCAGATATTTTCACAATCCCTGAAACTTGTCCACAAAATTATTAAGCATAAAAGTGGCTTGGTAACAATAGTTATAATTTGAGTTTCTGTAACATTTGCAGGTAGCTTACAAAATTGCTTTTTTATATGTGCTAGACAAAGCATACTTCTATTGCATATAGTTCTAACCTTTAAGAATGGGATGAGCCTTTTCAGATTTCCAGATTTTTATTGAATTCAAAATCCAACATCTCCCATGATAGGATTTGAACCCTTGCATCTAGATCATGAGCTTTATTTACCAGTTCAGTAACATTGTTACCATGCTGTCTTCTTTAAAATTAATTGCTGGTTAGGTCAGTGTTTATTGCCATCACTAACTGCCCAGAGGGCAGTTGAAAGTCAACGACATTGCTCAGGGGCTGGAATCACATACAGGCTAGACCAGGGAAAGATGGTAGATTTCCTTCTCTAATGTCCTTCAGGGATAATTAGGAAGACCCCAAGTTCATGTTCAGGTGGCATTTGTTTGAATCCTACTATGGGAAATGTTGGAATTTGAATTCAATAAAAATCTGGAAACCTTAATGGCAATTATGTCACCACTATTGATTGTTGTAAAAACTGAACTGGTTCGCTGATGCCCTTTAAGGAAGAAAACCTGCCATCCTTATCTGGGTTATTTATCCTTATTTTGGGTCTGGCGACCCTTCCTCAGAACTCAGAGTTCTGGGGAACGTTCACTGGATCCAAAATGTTAACTGTGATTTCTCTCCATCGATGCTGCCAGACCTGCTGAGCTGTTCCAACGATTTGTTTTTGTTTGATTTACAGCATCCGCAGTTCGTTTGGTTTTTATTTCTACAGCAATGTGGTTGGCTTCTAACTATCCTCTTAGCAATTAGGGACGAAAAACACATACTGGCCTAGCCAGCAATACTCCTATCCCATGAACAAATTATAAAGTTGGCTTTTTTTTTGCAAATTCACGAATTTATTGAGATAGCCAGTACAGCGTGACATACTGTGAATCATTATGGAAGAAAACAAAGCAATTAGTTTGGCTTAAATCACAAATACATAAATGAAGTAAACTGTTCAATGGTAAAAGTCATGAAAATAGTTACTTTTTATAAACATGAGGTACATTCATTTTCAATAATTGAAACTGTTTAGCAGTCATAGAGTTGTAAAGCACAGAAACAGACCCTTCGGTCCAACTCATCCAGCCTGACCAAATATCCTAAATTAATCTAGTCCCATTTGCCAGCACTTGGCCCATATCCCTCTAAACCCTTCCTATTCAAGAATCCATCCAGAGATGCCTTTTCAATATTGTAATTGTACCAGCCTCCTCCACCTTGTCTGGTAGCTCATTCAATACATACACCACCATCTGCCTGAAAAAGTTAGTCCTTAGGTCCCTCTTAAATCTTTCCCCTCTCACCTTAAACCTATGCCCTCTAGTTTTGGATTCCCCTATTCTGGGAAAAAGACCTTGGCTATTCACCCTATCCATGCCCCTCATGATTTTATAAACCGGTAGAAGGTCACCCCTTAGCTTCCAACATTCCAATGAAAACAGCCTATTCAATCTCTCCCTATAGCTCAAACCCTCCAACCCCAGCAATATGCTTGAGACGGTTCAGAAAAGATGTACAAGTTTAACAAAACATCTTTCCTATAACAGGGAGACTGTAGTTGAGCACAGTATTCTAAAAGTGGCCTGACCAATGTCCTGTACAGCTGCAACATGACCTCCCAACTCCTATACTCAATGCACTGACCAATAAAGGCAAGTATACCAAACGCCTTCTTCACTACCCTGTCTACCTGCAACTCTACCTTCAAGGAACTATGGACCTGCACTCCAATTCTTTTAGTTTGGCAAAACTTCCCAGGACCTTACCATTAAGTGTGAAGTCCTGCCCTGATTTCCCTTCCAAAATGCAAAACTTCACATTTATCTAATTAAACTCCATCTGCCACTCCTCAGCCTATCTGATCAAAGTCCCATTGTACTCTGAGGAAACCCCCTTCATTGTTCATTACACCACCAACTTTGGTGTCATCTGCAAACTTACTAACTATACCTCCTATATTCGCATCCAAATCATTTACAAAAATGACAAAAAGCTGTGGACCCAGCATCAATCCTTGTGGCACACCAATGGTCACAGGCCTTCAGTCCAAAACACTAACTAGCCTACCATCCAAACCTTGTCAAACATAGAACATAGAACATAGAACATTACAGCGCAGTACAGGCCCTTCGGCCCTCGATGTTGCGCCGACCTGTGAAACCAATCTGAGGTCCATCTAACCTACACTATTCCATTACCATCCATATGTTTATCCAACGACCATTTAAATGCCCTTAAAGGTGGGGAGTCTACAACTGCTGCAGGCAAGGCATTCCATGCCCTGACTACTCTCTGAGTAAAGAATCTACCTCTGACATCGGTCCTATATCTATCACCCCTCAAGTTAAAGCTATGTCCCCTCGTGCTAGCCGTCACCATCCGAGGAAAAAGGCTCTCACTGTCCACCCTATCTAATCCTCTGAAGTCCATATAGACAATGTCCACTGCTCTGCCTTCATCAATTTTTCTTGCCACTTGTTCAAAAAACAAACTCAATCAAGTTAGTGAGACACGACTTCCCATGCACAAAGCCATATTGACTATTCCTAATCAGTCCTTGCCTTTCCAAATACATGTAAACCCTGTCCCTCAGAATCCCCTCCACCAATCATGTCAGGCTCACCGATACATAATTCCCTGGCTTTTCCTTACCACCTTTCTTAAATAATGGCACCACATTAAATACGCTCTGTGGGTATCGATGATACAAATATCTCAGCAAGGGGCCCAGCAGTCACTTCCCTATTTTACCACAAAGTTCTGGGAAACACCTAATCAGATACCAGAGATTTATCCACCTTTGTGTTTTTAGACATCCTGCACTTCCTCCACTGTAATATGGGCTTTTTTCAAGATATCACTATTTATTTCTCCAAGTTCTCTAGCTTCCATATCCTTCTCCACAGTAAATACTGATGCAAAAATACCCGTTTAGTATCGCACTCATTTCCTGTGGTTCCACACGCAGACGGCTGATCTTTAAGCTACCCTATTTTCTCCCGATTTACTCTTATGTCCTTAATGTATTTGTAGAAGCCCTTTGGATTCTCTTTAACCAAATTTGCCAAAGCAATCTCATGTCCCCTTTCTGCCCTCCTGATTTCCCTCTTGAGTATAATCCTACTGCCCTTGTACTCCGCTAGGGATTCACTCGATCTCAGCTGTCTGTACCCGATGTATGCCTCTTTTTTTCTTGACCAGAGCTCAATTTCTGTAGTCATCCAGCATTCCCCACATCTACCAGCCTTGCCCTTCACACCAACTGGAATATATTGCCCCTGGACTCTAGTTATCTCTTTTTTGAAGGCGTCCCACTTTCCAACCATCCCTTTACCTGTGAATAGCTCCTCCCAATCAACTTTTGAAAGTTCTTGCCTAATACTATCAAAATTGGCCTTCCTCCAATTTAGATATTTCACTTTTAAATCAGATCTATCCTTTTCTATAAATATTTTAAAACTAATAGACTTATGATCACTGGCCCCAAAGTGCTCCCCCACTGACAACTTAGTCATTTGCCGTGCCTTAGTTCCCAAGAGGTTAAGTTTTGCTCCTTTAGTCGGTACATCCAAATATTGAATGAGAAAATTTTCTTGTACATCCCAACAAATTCCTCTCCATCCAAGCCCTTAACACTATGGCAGTCTCAATCTATGTTTGGAAAGGTTAAAATCCCCTACCATTACAACCCTTATATTCTTACCGATATTTGAGACCTACTTACAAATTTGCTTCTTCGTTTCCTGCTGACTCTTGGGGCCTATAGTCCAATCTTAATAAGGTGATCGTCCCTTTCTTATTTTTTTGTTCCACTTAAATAACTTCACAGGACATACTTGCAGGAATATCCTCCCTAAGTACAGGTTAATGTTATCCTCTCTTGTCCCCCTTTCTATCCTTCCCTATTGTTTAAAACTTCCTGAGTAGCATGAGCAAATCTCCCCGCTAGGATCAAAAACAGAAGTTGCTGGAAAAGCTCAGTTAAACATTTCGGGTCCAGTCACCCTTCCTCAGAACTGCTGGTTCAGAACTCCAGTTCTGAGGAAGGGTCACTGGACCCAAAACGTTAACTCTGATTTTTTTCTTCACAGATGCTGCCAGACCTGCTGACCTTTTCCAGCAACTTCTGTTTTTGATCCTGCTTTACAGCATCCACAGTTCTTTTAGTTCTCCCTGCTAGGATTTTGGTCCACTTCCAATTCGGGTGCAACCCATCCTTCTTATACATGTCACTTATACTCCAGAAGAGATTCCAATGCGAATGCCTGCCCACTGCACCGGCTCCTTACCCAAGCATTCACCTGCTGTATCCTCCTAGTCATACTCTCAGTAGCACGTGGCACTGGGAGCATTCCAGATATTACCACCCTAGAGGACCTACTTTTAAACCTCCCGCCTAATTTCCTTTATTCTCTCTATACAGCCTCATCTCCTTTCCCTTCCTATGTCATTGGTACCAACATGCACAATGACCTTCTGCTGGTCACTCTACCCTTTGACAATATTCTACACCCTCTCTGGGACATCAGGGAGGCAACACACAATTCTGATGTCTCATTGTCGGCTGCAGAAACACCAATCTGTGTCCTTGACTAGAGAGTCCCATATCACGATTGATCGCTTGGAATTTGACATACCCCTCATTACTGTAGAGCCAGTCTTGATACTAGAAACCTGGCTGTCAGCGCTACATTCCTCTGAGAGTACATCAACCCCTACATTGTCCAAAACAGCATACTTGTTTGAGATGGGGAGAGCCACAGGAGACTCCTACATGACCTGCCTACTCTACTTGACTGTATCTGCGGCTTTTCTACCCTCCTGAAACTGCCATTCATCACACTCTCTAGCTCCTGTAAATTCCTCATTGCCTCTAACTGCTGCTCAACCAATCCATGCAATCCAATAGGATTTACAACCAAATATACTTCCTGCATACATAATAATCAGGAACATTAATTCTCCCTAATCTCCCACATCGAATGGGAAGAGCACATCACTCTATTAAAGGCCATCTCTGTACCTTAATCTACAGACCCAGAAAATGGTGCAGTCTGACTGATATTAAGTTATCCTAGAGCAATGTTTCATATTTTTTAAAAAAATTAATCAAGGGATATCTCAGTAAAATGTTCAGGAAACCCTCATGATTACTCAACACAACTTTGTAACAGAGGTCATGGACAGATGCATTTTCAGTGGGCAAGTTTGGTGAAGATGAGGTCAGATGTGTTTTGTTCCCAAACCTGATGGTACTCAGTAACTCTAGATGGATTATCAGAAGGTCAACACCAGACTTGTACCCGATTCCAAGGCTGGAGGATTGTGATGATTTTCTTTCATTTAACCTCCCCTTATCTGTAATAGTTTAACAGATTAGGCAAGATAAGGCGAGCTTCTTCTGGGTGTTTTGGGTTTAATTATTAGAAGGGGACCTCTGCTCCTGTCATAACAGATTGGGGGCTTGTGTTTCGATTTTAATTATCAAAGGGGTTCTACTTCCCCTTCCTAACACCTTATTGACAGAGTGACCACCCCGAAGTCTTTCCGGAGATGAATTCCTGCCTTCATATTGAGAATACCTTACCTTGTGTTATGTGGCACTATCAACATGCTAACAATGAGGTGGTCTGGGCCATCAGCAGCATACACAATCTGCAACCTCATGGCCTGGCATATAACCTGCTCAACGATTACCATCAACCCAGGGAATTAAACTTGCTTCAATGTAGAATGTGGGAAAGGATCCTTAAGTTCTACAAAAGTGGGGATGTTGGGTCATAGTATGGTGAAAAAATAAGGAAAGAACAGGAGGAAAGGTCTGTGATTGTCTCGAAGGTAGAAGTACTGAAATACTAAAGGGTGAAATTTCATTGATCAAATCCCAACCTGCATCCATCTTCAACTCTGAAATATACACCAATCCAATGTTGCTATATTACACAGAAGCAGTAGTTAAACTCTGAATGTTAATGTTAAGACCAAAGTTCAACAAGATAACTCAAAACCATGGGATGCTGTTCTTCAAACATATGTTGAGCTTCATTTAAACAGTTTAAAGGACAAAAAGCAGAGAGTTCAGGAGTGGGTGGAAAATTGAAGTGACAGATGGCCAGAAGTTTGTGGTCATACTTGTGCAGTACACAGAATACTAAGTTGGAAGGTGTACATTAAATTGATGTCAACTTCTGTCCATTACAGTTTTAAAGCAGTTTTCAAATACAAAATAATTGATACCGAACGTCATTCTTTGTGTATACAAATTTTGCGTATTAACGAAGTAGTTCACAATATTTTGGGTAAGAATCACTAAAGCACTGTCTCTGGTATTTTGTTTAAACTTGTGTTAGTCTAATAAAGTCATAGAAATATACAGCATGAAAAGAGACCCTTTGGTCCAAGTCGTCCGTACCAACCAGATATCTTATGTAAACCTAGGATATAGCAGTAACATATAAATTGCAAGTAAAAATTTTGTGACAGCAGATTTAGATTCAAAAGTTACATAAAACTGTTGAAGTCTTGGTCAAATTTTTACAGATTGCTATGTAGTATGAGGTTAAATTAATAATTTACACATCTACTTTTATTTCACAATTTCCACATTGACACATAAAGTCTACTTGCAACATGGAGTGAGCCTTTGTAGTGATTCCATGCCTACCTCTCAGCCAGAAGAGAAATGTGAACTCTGTTCTGCCAATTCTGATGAGAATTCCTGCTCTGAATTCTCGATTGTCACACATTAGGTTCCGTGCTTTCTGTTGATGTGGGTGCATTGCTCGCCCACCCCTGACCCTTTCACACTCAATGTGACACTTGAGGCAATTAGTATGTATCCTGCAGAAATTCTGACCCCACAGCATGCATAGGTTGTAGTCAAGATTTTTAAAGTTTTAACAATTCTTCTAATCTACTAACTAATTTTTAAAAGCAAAGAATCAGTCCTTTGTTCTTCAGGGTTGTTTGTTCATTTTTATTTAAAACTTAAAGTAGGTGTGGACGCATATTAATGGACGGGTAATTTTAATTAAGCTAATTTAGAAACCAAGTATGTTAATTTCGTAATTATAATGTAGTCAGGGAATAGTACAGCCACAAAGATTTTGTGTGACGATTCCCAGCTGTCTCATAGTTCTGTTACTCACAGAAGTAATTGGTCAGTAAATTGAAATTTACTGAAAAGCTTCTCAAAATATTGGAAAATCATAATTCTTCACAAAATTTTTAAGTAACCAAGTAAAAAACATGTAAGGACTCTCCCCCTGGTAAAGATTGTTTTAAGTGAATGTTTCAGCAGGTCTGGTGATGTGAGCTGAACTTTAAAAGTACAAACAATTATCCATCAAACGTTCATGCAAACAAAGAGAACATACTTTCCAAGCATGGATTCAAGTGATTATTTTGTTTAACTCTGTCTTTGGTATGTTGATATCTTTTGTATCCTGAAGGTTACCATGGCACGCACGACAATCTTTATCTCAGTTCTGAAGAAATCGTGATGAATGTTCGTTCCTGTGCAGTAAAACAAAGTCACTTTAAAGGATATATGAAGGACACACAAAAGGATAAGATGCAGGTGCATACAAAGTACGTTGAACAATTCTTTGTGATTGTCTACATGTTTTTGTGAACTGTAACTATTCACAACACTTCTGAATTAAAATATTTTGTGCACTTTTTTAAATTATCTAGATATGTAATTTCTTCAGAGTTCAAAAACATTTGTCTAATTTTCAATTTATATTCTCATCACACACCAATCCTGAATAGGGAAGACCTGTTGTATTGTTCTCCTTGTTTCCCCGTCTCTGTTGCATTTGGTCCGATAATTCATAGAATCCCTACAGTGTGGAAACAGGCCCTTCAGCCCAAGAAGTCCACACCAACCCTTAGAGCATCCCGCCCAGACCCATACCCCTATAACCCCACCTCATCTACACATTCCTGAACACTACAGGCAACTTAGCATGGCCAATCCACAGAACCTGCACATCTTTGGACTGTGGGAAGAAACCAGAGCACCCGGAGGAAACCCATGCAGACATGGGGAGAATGTGCAAACTCCACACAGACATTTGCCCAAGGCTGGAATTGAACCCAGGTCCCTGGTGCTGTGAGGCAGCAGCGCTAACCACTAAGCCACCATGCTTCAGGGGGACCTCAAACATATGCACCTTTTTTCTTATCCGTAGTCTTTCCCAACTACTGTGGTCGACAGGACCCTCATCCATGTCTGACTCATTTCCTGCATTTCTTCCTTGCACTCTTTCCCTTCCTTCCACAACAACCATAGGGTCCCCAATGTCCTCACTTTCCACTCCACCAAACTCTGCATCCAAAGGATCATAAGCCGCCATTTCTGCCATCTCCAGCGGGGTGCCACTACTAGACATACCTATCTGCTCTCCTCTGTTGTCAGCATTCTGCAGGGACCATTCTCTCCAGGATATCCTGGTCCACTTCTCCATTCCCAGTGCTTCTTCACACCCTAATGGCACCTTCCCATGCAATCGCAGAAGGTGCAATACTTGCCCATTTACCACCTCTTCACTATCAATGTTTCCCCTAAACTGCACGGAGTGCGCATCCCTCTCCAATGTTCTGTGTACTGTGATCACCATTAGCATGCTGGTCATGGGATTGACTTCTGGTTGGAAGTCACTGCCATGCATGGGGCTCAGGAGGCCTGTGCAGCACTAAGAAAATTAGAGGCAAATGCCGCTCGCTATCCAAAGCCCTAGACAGGTGAAGCAGCAATTTATCTGCACTTCATTCAATTTAGTATACTGTATTTGATGCTCATACTTTAGTCCCCTCCACTCTGGGGAGACAAAATGCAGGCTAGGTGATCACTTTGCTGCAAACCTACACTGTATCTGTAAAAATGACTGAGCTTCCAATTGCCTGCCACTTCACCACCCTACCATGTTCCCAGGCCAACATTTCTGTCTCAGACCTGCTGCACTATTCCAGTGAAGCACAATGCAAGCTGGAGAGACAACACACATCTTCTGCTTCAGTACCTTAAGCTATCAGGACTCAATTTGGAGTTTAACAATTTCAGAGTATGAACACCTCCCTCTATGTTTGTTACTCACCCCCAGGTCCTGTTCTGTATGGGTTGTTCACAGCACAGCCAATCTATTTTCAACTATTCACAGTTCCCATTAACACTGATTCAGCATTTACTTCTTCCCTGGATTATTATCAGCAATCTTTTTGTTTGTTTTTCCCTCTTTCTCTCTCTCTTTTTGGGCAGTGTCTCCATCTATTCATCTCATGCCTTACCCCCTCCACAACATCATCATAAATACAACCATTTTCCAGCTGCTTCCAGTTCTTTCAAAGGGTCACTGGACTCGAAATGTCAACTCTGCTTTTTTATCCACAGATGCTGCCACCAGATCTGTTCAGTTTCCTCAGCATTTTCTGTTTTTGTATCAGTTGTGTTGTCTTGCGTTGACCAAAGCTATATAACAGTATTGATCCCAAATGTTTCTAATTACTTAAAAAAAAATTCAATGCCATTGGTGGGTTATGAGTTAAAAGCAAATTTCTGCCCACTCATACTATCATCCGTTTATTCTCAAACAGATGATGAAAGCTATTTTTCCATAAAGTGACCATAGTAACCAAGAAAACAAAAACTGTTTTACTAAGTTCCCCTCACTTTCAGGAGGTCTGCAGCTGTTTGTCATACTCTCACCTCTTCCTGTCCCTGCGTTGAAATCCATGAGTCCATCTACGATTCGGAGGTTTCTTCAACATTTGACTGGGAGAACCCAGTCTTTCTGACTATTCTGAGGAGCCGGGCACATTTTGCTCTCACACTGTTCCTGGAGTCCGTGTATTGCAAATGATGTATGCAATTTTTCTATCATTCCCATGTTTGGCAAATGAACTCTATGCACATCTAACGTGGGCATCTACAATGACTAAGAACGTTGAGCCCATGAAAGGAACTGCATAGTCAATGTGTAACCAAGTCTGGGGGGCACTACTGGCAGTAATTTCAGTCCTTATTGGTGCTCTGGGCATTGCCCCACCAATGCAGCTATGTCCGCATCCTTGTCTGGCCACCAGACATAACTTCTTGACATCTTCATTTTGTAGACCCCTGGATGACAGTGCTAGAGTTCAGCTGGTATCTGATGGCAATCTTTGCTCGGGATAATCACTCTTGCTCCCCATAATAATATGCCTTCCTTGACTGTGATTAGTTCTCTCTGGGTCCAAAAAGGTTCCAATTCTGGTTGTGACGGCCCTCTGGTTTCCCCCATCACGACCTGCTGATTAAGTTTTGCCAGGACCAGATCTTTGTGTGTCCAAAGCCTGATATTGTCAGCTGTGACTGGAAGTGTATTCAGAAAATTTAAAACCATTACGGACTCTTCCAGTGGCAGTACCACCGGTGTTATGTCTGCCAGAGGGAGATGGCTGAATGCATTGGTATTTGCTACTTGGCCTCTTGGACTGTGTTCCAACTTGTAATTATATGCACTTAGTATTAGAACCCACAGCTGAATTTGGTCTGAAGCTATGGGCGGCACTGCCTTGTCCTTTTTAAGTAGACCTAGTTTTGGTCTACTAGGTTTGTAGTCTGTTATTATTACAAATTTACATCCATAAAGGTGTTGGTGGAACTTCCTGACTCCAAAAATTACTGCCAAACCTTCTCTATCTGGGTGTATTTATGCTCTGAATCAGCCAAAGTCCTGAATGCATATGCTATTGGGCATCCTTTTCCATTTGGGCCATCTATGAACTAATACTACCCCAATGCCCCAATACCAGATCTTGCTTGGGATCATGATGTGCCAGCACCTTTGAGAATGATAGCTGTTTATTCACTTCCCTGAAAGCTATGGTTTGGCTACACAATAATTTCCAAATTTACTGGGAAGCTATTGGAAGCTTAGGGATAGGATTTACATGCATTTGGAAAAGCACGACCTAATTAGGGACAGTCAACATGGCTTTGTGCAAGGAAGGTCATGTCTTACTAACTTGATTAAACTTTTTAAGGAGGTGACAAAGGTGATCAATAAGGGTAGAGCAGTGGATGTTGTTGACATGGATTTTAGTAAGGCTTTTGACAAGGTCCCTCAAGGTAGGCTCACCCAGAAGATTAAGATGCATGGATTCCATGGTAACTTGGCCACGTGGATTCAGAATTGGCTTGCCCATAGAAGGCAGTGGGTAATGGTGGAAGGGTGATTTTCAGGCTGGAGGTCCGAGACTAGTGGTGTTCTGTAGGGATCTGTCCTCGGATCGCTGCTGTTTGTGATATATATAAATGACTTGGATGAAAATGTATATGGATGGGTTAGTAAGTTTGCAGATGGTACAAAGATTGGTGGAATTGTGGATAGTGTAAAAAGTTATTCAAGGATACAGCGGGATATAGATCAGTACAGATATGGGCGGAGAAACGGCAGATGGAGTTTAATTCAGGTGAGTGTGAGGTGCTGCACTTTGGGAGATCACATGTTAAGGAAAAGCATATAGTTAATGGCAGGACCCTGAACAGCATTGATATACAGAGGGATCTTGGGTTCAAGTCCATAGCTCCCTGAAAGTGGCCATGCAAGTAGATAGGATAGTAAAGAAGCATATGGCATGCTTGCCTTTATTGGTCGGGGAATTGAGTACAAGAGTCAGGAAGTCATATTACAGCTTTATAAGACTTCGATCAGGCACACTTAGAGTACTGCGTTCAGTTTTGGTCGCCACATTACAGGAAGGATGTGGAGGCTTTGGAGAGGGTGCAGATGATGTTTACAAGGGTGCTGCCTGGATCAGAGGGTATGAACTATAAGGAAATGCCGGAAAACCTTGGGTTGTTTTCACTGCAGTGGCAAAGGCTGATGACAAACTTGATAGAAGTCCATAAAATTAAGAGATGCATTGAAAGGGTTGACAGTTAGAATCTTTTTCCCAGCATTGGAATGCCTAAAACTAAGGGGTATGCGTTTAAGGTGAGAGGAGGAAGGTTTAAAGGAGATGTGAGGGGCAAGTTTTTTTTTACACAGAGAGTGGTAGGAGTCTGGAACTTGATGCCCGGACTGGTGGTGGAAGCAGATACGATTGGGGTGTTTAACAGCCTTTTAGATAAGCACATGAACAACATAGGTGATGGCTTAGTGGTATTGTCGCTAGACTATTAATCCAGAAACCTACCTAATGTCCTGGGGACTAGGCAGATGATGCCATGGCAGATGACTTCAATAATTAAGAAAAAAAGAAGTCTGGAATGAAGAATCTACTGATCACCATGAAATCATTGACAATTATCAGAAAAACCCATCTGGTTCACTAATGTCCTTCAGGGAAGGAAATCTGCTACCTTCACATGGTCTGGCCTACATGTGACTCCAGACTCATAGCAATGTGGTTGACTCTCAATTGCCATGTGAAATGGCCTAGCAAGTCACTCAGTTGTACCAATCGCTACAAAGTCTCAAAGAAATGAAACCAGACGGATCACCTGACATCGACCTAGGCACCGGAAAAGACAACGGCAGAAACATCCCTGTTGACCCTGCAAAGTCCTCCTCACGAACATCTGGGGGTTAGTGCCAAAATTGGGAGAGCTGTTTCACAGACTAGTCAAGCAACAGCCTGACATAGTCATACTCACAGAATCATATCTTGCAGACAATGTCCCAGACACCACCATCCCTGGATATGACCTGTCCCACCGACAGGACAGAACCAGTACAGTGGTAGACAGTCGGGAGGGTGTTGCTCTAGGAGTCCTCAACATCGACTCTGGACCCCATGAAGTCTCATGGCTTCAAGTTGAACATGGACAAGGAAACCTCCTGCTGATTACCACATACCGTCCACCCTCAGCTGATGAATCAGTACTCCTCAATGTTGAACAACACTTAGAGGAAACACTCAGGATGGCAAGGGCACAAAATATACTCTGGGTGGGGAATTTCAACATCCAACACCAAGAATGGCTCAGCAACAGTACTACTGATCGAGCTTGTCAGGTCCTAAAGGCACTATCACTGTACTAAATGAAATAGACTTTGCACAGATAGCAACTCAAGACTGGGCATCCAATAGCCGCTGTGGGCCTTCAACAGCAGCCGACTGTACTCCAGCACAATCTCTTACCTCATGGCCTGGCATATCCTCCACTCAACCATTACCATCAAGCCAGAGGATCAACCTTGCTACAATGGAGAGTGCAGGAGGGCATGCCAGGAGCAGCACCAAGCATACCTGAAGATGAGGTATCAACCAGGTGAAGCCATCAAAAATGACCACTTGCACACCAAACAGTGAAACCAACAACTGATAGACAGAACTAAATGATCTCACAACCAACGGATCAGATCTAATCTCTGCAGTCCTCCCACATCCAGTCGTGAATGGTGGTGGACAAGTAAACAACTCACTGGAGGAGGAGGCTCCACAAATATCCCCATCCTCTATGACGGAAAAGCCCAGCACATCAGTGCAAAAGATAAGGCTGAAGCATTCCCAAAAATCTATCTCGGCCTCCTTCAGTGGTTCCCAGCATTACAGATACCAGTCTTCAGCCAATTTGATTTAGTCCCCATGATATCAAGAAACAGTTGGAGACACTGGATACTGCAAAGGCTACCGGCCCTGACAACATTCCAGTAATAGTATTGAAGTTTTAAGGTCTAGATCTTGCCGCTCCCCTAGCCAAGCTGTTCCAGTACAGTTACAACACTGGCAACGTGGCAAATTGCCCAAGTATGTCCTGTACACAAGAAGCAGGACAAATCCAACCCGGCCAATTATCGCCCCATCAGTCTCCTCTCGATCATCAGTAAAGTGATGGAAGGTGTCATCAACAGAGCTACCAAACAGCACCTGCTCAGAAATAACCTGCTCAGTGACGCCCAGTTTGGGTTCTGCCAGGGCCACTCAGCTCCTGATCTCATTACAGCCTTGGTTCAAACATGGACAAAAGAGCTGAATTCCAGAGGTGAGGTGGGAGTGACAGCCCTGATTTTAAGGCTGCATTCGACCGAGTGTGGCATCAAGGAGCCCTAGCAAAACTGGAATCAATGGGTATCAGAGGGCAAATGCTCCGGTGGTTGGAGTCGTACCTGACATATAGGAAGATGGTCGTGGTTGTTAGAGGTCAATCATCTCAGCTCCAGGACATCTCTGCAGGAGCTCCTCAGGGTAGTGTCCTTGGCCCAACCATCTTCAGCTGCTTCATCAATGACCTTCCCTCCATCACAGGGTTAGAAGTGGGGATGTTTGCCAATGATTGCACAATGTTCAGCAGCATTCGTGACTCCTCAGATACTGAAACAGTCCGTGTTCAAATGCAACAAGATCTGGACAATATCCAGGCTTGGGCTGACAAGTGGCAAGTGACATTCACGCCAAACAAATGCCAGGCTATAGCCAATCTAACCACCGTTCCTTGACATTCAATGGTGTTACCATCACTGAATCCCCCACCATCAACATCCTGTTGGATGTATCAACACTATCAACAGCTGTACAAAACTCTGGTGCGGCCGCACTTGGTGTATTGCGTACAGTTCTGGTCGCTGCATTATAGGAAGGATGTGGAAGCATTGGAAAGGGAGCAGAGGAGATTTACCAGGATGTTGCCTGGTATGGAGGGAAGGTCTTATGAGGAAAGGCTGAGGGACTTGAGGCTGTTTTCGTTAGAGAGAAGAAGGTTAAGAGGTGACTTAATAGAGACATACAAGATGATCAGGGGATTAGATAGGGTGGACAGTGAGAGCCTTTTTCCTTGGATGGTGACAGCTAGCACGAGGGGCGATAGATATAGGATAGATGTCAGAGGTAGATTCTTTACTCAGAGAGTAGTCAGGGCATGGAATGCCTTGCCTGCAGCAGTTGTAGACTCGCCAACTTTAAGGGCATTTAAGTTGTTGTTGGATAAACATATGGATGATAATGGAATAGTGTTGGTTAGATGGGCTTCAGACTGGTTTCACAGGTTGGCGCAACATCGAGGGCCAAAGGACCTGTACTGCGCTGTAATGTTCTATGTTCTATGTTCTATCCTGGGGATTGACCAAAAACTCAACTGGACTCACCGCATGAACACAGTGGCTACAAGAGCAGCCCAGAAGCTATGAATACTGCGGCGAGTAACTCACCTCCTGACTCCTCAAAGCTTGTCCACCATCTACAAGGCACAATTCAGGAATGTGATGGAATACTCCCCACTTGCCTGGATGAGTGCAGACACAGTAATACTCAAGAATCTTAATACCATCCAGGTCAAAGCAGCCCACCTGATTGGCACTACATCCACAAGCATCCACTCCCTCCACCACCAATGCTCAGCAGCAGCAGTGTGTACTATCTACAAGATGCACTGCAGAAATTCACCAAAGATCCTCAGACAGCACCTTCCAAATCCACAAGCGCTTCCATCTAGAAGGACAAGGGCAGCAGATATATGGGAACACCACCACCTCCAAGTTCCCCTCCAAGCCACTCACCATCCTGACTTAGAAATATATCGCCATTCCTTCACTGTCACTGGGTCAAAATCCTGGGATTCCCTTCCTAATGGCATTGTGGGTCAACCCCTACAGCAGGAGGACTGCAGTGTTTCAAGATGGCAGCTCACCACCACCTTGCCGGTGGTGGTAGTGGAGTCAAATACATTAGGGACATTTAAGCAACTCTAGGATAGGCACATGGACTATAGTAAAATGAAGGGTATGCAGGTTAGTTTGATCCTAGAGTAGGATAATAGGTCGGCACAACATTGTGGGCCGAAGGGCCTGTACTGTGCTGTACTGTTCTATGTTCTATGTTCTCAAGGTCAACAAGGGATTGGCAGTAAATGCTGGCCATCCAGAGACCCATATCCAACAAATGAATTTAAAAATTGCAAGGATTGGAGGGATATGGATCAAGGTCAGGCAGAAAGGATTAGTTTAATTTGGAGTTATGTTTGGCTTAAAATCATGGGCCAAAGGGCCCATTCCTGTGCTTTAAGTTCAATGTTCTATGTAAGGCAGACTGTTTTTAGTAGTTGATGCAAAGGTGCCAGCATGGAGGCCAGGTTATGTATGAACTTTCCATAATAATTCACCAGCCCAAGGAAATATCTAAGCTCTGGTGCAGACATGGGAGTCAGGGCACTTTTGATCACCTTCATTTTATTTTCTAACTGGTGTAATCTGGTTTTGTCAACTCTGTAGCCCAAGTAGGTCATTGGGTGCCTGGAACACACAAATCTCTCTTCTTAGACATACGCCTGCTTGGAAGAAATGTCTAAGGACTATGTCCAAGTTCTCTGAATTCTCCTTATTGGTCTTCTCTGGTATTAGCATGTCATTTAGATAAATGGCAACCTGAGGTACACCTTGCTAAATGTTCTCCATCATTCGTTGAAAAATTGCACAGCCCGAAGATACCCCATATATTGATACAAATGCTTATGGGTATTAATTATAGCATACTTCTGGGAATCCTCATCTAACTGCAATTGCAAGTACGCATGGCTTATGTCCAGCTTTTTGAAGGACAGCTGCCCATCAGCTTTGCTTATAAGAGATAAAAGGTACTGCAGATGCTGGAGAATCCGAGATAACAAGCATGGGGCTGGATGAACACAGCAGGTCAAGCAGCATCATAGGAGCAGGAAAACTTGACATTTCGGGCCTAAACCCTTCATCAGA
>JAHRHZ010000248.1:48286793-48384321 GCA_024137785.1 Ginglymostoma cirratum | reverse complement strand
TTTCTGATGAAGGGTTTAGGCCCGAAATGTCAAGTTTTCCTGCTCCTATGATGCTGCTTGACCTGCTGTGTTCATCCAGCCCCATGCTTGTTAGCTTTGCTTATAAATCCTCTATACAAGGGGTTGGGCATTTGTCCAGCTGCAAAAAGTAGTTTGCTGTTTATTTAAAATCCCCACAAAGGCTAGGTCGGGCTGCCTATTCCGTAAAACTGCAGTGGTTTGATGATTCCTTCTCTTTCCAGTCTTCTGATTTCTGCCCCTATGTTTTCCCATGAGGGAAATGGCACAGCACAGGCCTTTCAAAATCATGAAATTGCTTCCTGGTCAACATGCAAGGTGGCCTTAGCTCCTTTAATAGTCGCTAGGCCTTCCTGAAAGGCTTCTGGGTATTTAATTAGGAATTCACTCAACCATTTTCTAATCGAAAAATCGTGAGCCAATCTCAGTGAATCTTTCTCAACCAATTTCACCCCATTAGGCTTGGGATGGGCCTTTTACTACAATCAGTGGTAACTGAACCAGCTGCTTCTCATAAGAGACTGGAACTGAGGTTGTACCCTTAATCTGTAAAGACTCCCTGGTATAGGTTCTCAGTCTAGCTGAGGTCTTGTGTGAACTTAAGGGTTGGAGTTCAGAGCAACTTTTGTTAAAGACTAGTTCTGTGATCATAGGAATAGCTGGGTGACCATTTAACCAGATGTTTATTCTCATTGGTTCTGATTTGGATGTTGCTAGGCAATTTAACTGTTCCAAACCAGATTCGGGTGGACCTTCCAGGGTGTGCACTCTTGTGGATAATAGCCTATGAGTTCTCTTACTCAATTTAGGCCGAGTAGGACTCCTTTACTGTCTCAAGTACGCTTGCTGGCAGCAACTACAATGGCTTGCCAGCCCAGATCCTGACAAAAATTTTAACTGTTTGGCTGAGGCTGAGCTTTGTTTTGGGGTTTTGCCGTGGGCTGACTTAGAGTCCCTCTGTTCAGGATAAGTACTTTGTGAGGCTATGCAATTTCCTTCCCTCAAGTGGTGTTCCTCAAGCTCAGTCGGACAGGTGAGGGTGTCCACTTCCACCAGAATTCTCTGCAACTCATATGCTCCACTTGCTGCATTTTTCAATGATAAAGCCAGTTGTCGTGCCTGTTTGAAGTCCAGTTGGGCTTCAGCTCTTTGGTACTTTTGCATGGTTAAATCATTAACCCACGTACAAATCAGTCTCTCAGCACCTCATTAAGGATTAAACCAAAGTCAGATGCTCCTGCCAACTGTCTGACTCTGGTCAAAAATCCTAACACGGATTCCCCAGTTCTCAAGTTGCTGAGTAAAAGTGATGGCTTTTTAAGAGTTAGAGGAGGCTTCGCTGTAATTTTTTTTCTGTGAAATCACCCTTAATCCCAAAGAGGCTGCCTGTCGATAAATAAAACAAAAAAGTGCAGATGCTTGAAATCTGAAAACAGAAATTGTTGGAGAAACTCAACATGTCTGGCAGTACCTGTGTAGATAAACCAGAGTAGCCATGAAAAGGTGGGTATGTAAGCTGGAGAGAGGGAAGTGGAAGGTGGTGGGGAGAGGTTGAGTGGATAGGTGGAGATGGACCCCAGAGTGAGAGAACAGCAGTTCAGCAGACAAGGAGATGTATGATTGTATGCCAGAGAGAAAGTAAAGCTGATCATGGGGACCATAAGTAAGTTAAAATGGGTAGGCTGTGCTGCAAGCAGTCCATATCAGTTCCCAGTTTTTTTTTTAGTTTGTGCTTAATCTGACCTTCTAAAGAGACTTCATGCAGTAGGAAAATAGCTTCGATGGAGTCCGGAGCATGGCTACAGGATCGTTTGGCCTACAAACCCTGCAGGAAGACTCTTGCTTCCATGTGGTGTTGGCTGGAGTAGCCCGGAGCAGGATTCTGGCAATGGCGTGACTTTGGCTGGCAAGGCCAGAGCCGGACTGTGACAGTGGAGAAAGAAAAGTTGTACTCTCCTTAATGTTTTTTTCATTTCAGTTAATGACAATGACAGAGACAGTATAAACTTTACACTGTATTTTATATCGAGTATACGTGACAGTAAATGATTCGATTCAATTCAAGTCAATGTGATGGCAGGGTCTGGAGTTTGGGGTTGGGCATCGGACATAGAAGAAGGTATTCAGGTTCTAATATTATTGAACTTCATATTGAGTCCTGAAGGCTACAGGATCCCCGAGTGGAAAATGAGATGCCGTTCTTCCATCTTGTACTGAGCCTCACTGAAGCATTGCAGCAACCCCAAGACATACTATTGGCCAGGGAAGACAGTAATATCTTGAGGTATAGGAAACTGGAAGCTTGGGGTCATTTTATGGACAGAACATACGTATTCCACAAATCAGTCAACCAGTCTGTATCTCATCTCCTCACTGTAGGAAGACTACATTATTAGCAGTCAATGCAGTCGACTAGTTTGAATGAAGTGCAGAGAAATCGCTGATTCGCCTATAAGATGTTGTGTGGATCCCTGAATAGCGAAGAAGGGGAACGGGCAAATATCACATCTTCCGCGACTGTATGGGAAGCCAACTTGGTGGGAGTGGAGGAGGAGCGCCCAGGGAGATAGTCCTGCGTTGTCCGTGCTGCAGGTGGCGGTGTCGGGGGAGGCTCGCTCGTTGTGTTGCAGGATTCCCGGTTTGGGGGTGGGGCGCAGGTCAGTGACCTTGGACTTTGGGGCGGGGTGTGATCGAAGTGACGTTGTACAAACGTCTTTTTCAAAAATTTATTTGATTTTGCTTTTAAACGGGCCCCCGGTACATTGAACTGTCGTAGCAGAAAGGGGTAGATGTGATGTGAGTGTGTTTGTGGCGCTGGGTTTGGTTTGTCGTTCGGGCTGACAGCGGTTTGCGGAGAAGTCCGGAGGGAGCTGGTACCTGCGGCTTCCCATCTCCAACTTCAAACAGGTCTTCGCCCTGACATCGGCGCGGTTTGAAATGTCCCCGGTCGATCATTAGCCGTGCTGAAGGTTAATTGCAGTTATAACCGCCGCCATGCCTAGGATAGTGACCGTCCTGTCCCTCTGCTGGAGCTGTCTGCTCTTCTATGCCGGCCTCGGCCTCTTTCTCAGCGGCTTCCTGCTGGTTCGAGTGGAGCTCCGCAGCCGCAGTTCGTGTCGAGAGACGCCGATCCCCGCAGCCCGGGGAGGCCTCCACGAAACGGGTTTCAGCCAAGACTCGTGTTGGATGGCCAGGCGGTTCTCCAGGGCGGTCGTGCTGATTATAGACGCTTTGAGGTTTGACTTCGCCAAATACGATCCAAAAAACAGGAACCCCAAACCGTTTGAGAACAAACTGGACGTGATCTATCACAATGTTGTTTCCAAACCAGAACATGCCAGGCTTTTCCAGTTCAGAGCTGACCCTCCTACAACCACTATGCAGAGGATTAAGGGCATGACCACTGGCACCTTACCTACCTTTATAGATGTCGGCAGCAACTTTGCATCTTATGCAATTCAAGAAGATAACTTAATTCAACAACTGGTGCAAAATGGTAAGTTAACCAAAATGGGATGTTGTCTTTTTTGGACCACTGGTGAATTGAGTAAACAAGACAGCTCTACTGGACACTGACCAGAGAGCCTGTTACTTAAAGCTGGAATTATTTCTGTTAGGTTTGAGAACATCCAATAAGCCTTTGCAATTGTGGGTCAACATCGGGCCTACGCGAGGAAGTTTATTTATGTGTGCTGATGAGCTATGCTGTTTTTGGCCAGTTAAACATGACAATATCCCAGAACTGGAATAATGACTTGACTCCTACCAACCTGCACTTGAATTTTGAGCTGGAATTAAATGGATTTAGCTCTTAAATGTTCCTGAATTTTATAAAAATTAGAAGCAAAGTTCTGGAAAAGATGTTCAGAAGCATAGGTAATAAAGTCAATTTTTATGGGTAATCCTTTTTTTCTATTTATTACTGGAACCAGTGAAATGTGGCCAGGATTTATTGCCTGTGACCCGTTGCCATTGAGAAGGTGGTCGTGAGTTGCGTTCTTGAATTGCTCCAGTCCGTGTGCTGTGGGTTGTCCCATAATACCCTTAGGAGGGTAATTCCAGAATGTTGACCCAGTGGCAGTGAAGAAACAATGATATATTTCCAAGTAAGGATGATAACTAGCTTGGAGGGGAACTTGCAGGTGATGGCTTTCCAGTGTATCTGCTGCACTTGTTCTTCTAGGTGGAAGTAGTTGTGGGTTTGAAAGGTGCTGACTAAGGAGCCTTGGTGATCTAACACTGCTGTTGCTGAGCATTGGTGGTAGAGGGTGTGGATACTTGTGGATGTGGTGCCAGTCAAGCAGACTGTTTTGTCCTGGATGATGTAAAGCTTCTTCAGTTTTGTTGGAGCTGCACCCATCCAGTCATGTGGGCAATATTCCATCACACGCCTGTCTTATGCCTTGTAGATGGTGGACAGGCTTTGGAAAATCAAGACGTGGGTCACTTGCTTCAGTATCCTGTCCTCTGACCTGCTGTTTTAGCCATTATGTTCATATGGCAAGTCCAGTTGAGTTTCTGGCCACTGGTAACCCCATGAATGTTGATAGCGGGAGATTCCATGATGATAACATGATGAAATGCCAAGAGGTGGTGATTAAATTCTCCCTTATTGGAGATGGTCATTGCCTGGCATTTGTGTGGCCTAATGTTACTCGCCACTTGTTAGCCCAAGGCTGGAAATTGTCTAGATCTTGTTACATTTTAACATGGACTGCTTCAGTATCTGTGCTGTCATGAATTGTGGTGAACATTGTGCAATCATTGGCAAACATCCCCACTTCTGATCTTATGATGGAGAGAAGTAGCTCAACATGGTTGGGTTTAGGATAGTACCCTAGGAACTCGGAGGGTGTTACTATACATTTTTATTTATTGAGAGCCAAACTATTGCTGTCCGATAGTTGTGCTAATTTAAATGCTGTATCACTGACTGATCAAAGAAAGTATAAGAAATGCTTTTTAGTATTTCGCAAAGTGAATAAAAATTAATCTATTTTATTGTGTGTATTTTGCTCCTTTAGAGAAGAAAGTAGTTTTCATGGGAGATGACACTTGGGAGGGTCTCTTTCCAAAAAAGTTCTTCAAGTCATTCCCCTTTCCGTCTTTTAATGTGAAAGATCTTCACACAGTGGATGATGGCATTCTTCAACACATCTACACAACAGGTATTCAGTGATTAATTAGTGAAAAATGCTTTTGGAACTTAGTTATACAAATTACTAAGAATGCATGAAACAAAAACGAAGTGATGGAGAAATTTAGCAGGCCTAGCAGTATCTGTAGGTAGAACAACAGAGTCAAGGGTCCATTGACCCTTTGTCAGAACTTCCCAGTTCTTTCTGTTCTGCATGTGCAGTTCTTTGTTTTATATTAGCTAAGAATGCATATCTTATTAAATTAGTGTTTAAAGTAGCTGGCTGACTTAGCTTGCAACAAGCTCTTTAATGGAATTTGCGTGTAATGCTGAAATGGAAAGATGATAATGGAGGAAAAGCAATTGCATGTTTGTGGAAGAGTCATATTAAATTTAAAAATATTAACTCTGTCTCGCTCTACAGATGCTGTTGGACCTGCTGAGTTTCTCCAGCACTTAATTACCTTTTATTTGCATGTTTGTGCTGTTGGGTTTGATTTTATGTGATAATATGACTGTATGTTTAATGAGCTATGTTTAACATCAGTTAATTCAGAGCCACATTTTGAAACTCATCACACCTGAGCAATCTCAGGAAAACATGCTCGGGCCAAGATGTCCGCAAGTAGATTTCCAATATCTTGGAACATGGCCTTCTAAAAGATGACTAATTTGATACTGAAGAAAAAAATAAGTCTCCACATTAATTTTCAGAAATAATGTTTGTTCCTTTGTGGAAAACAATTATCTTGACTATCAGTTTTCCATTAATATAGAATACTTAATTTTACTGCTTCAATCTGCCGGCTGCAGTTGCATCTGTCCATGACAGTATCGGTAAGAGTGACTATTGCACAGTCCTTGTAGAGACGAAGTCCCGCCTTCACATTGAGAACAACTTTCATCGTGTTGTGTGGCACTGTCACCGTGCTAAATGGGACAGACTTCACACAGATCTAGCAACTCAAGACTAGTATTCCATGAGGTGCTGTGGGCCATCAACAGCAACAGAATTGTACTCCAGCACAATCTGTAAGCTCGTGACCCGGTATATGCCCCACTCAACCATTACCATCAAGTCAGGTGATCAACCCTGGTTCAATGAAGAGTGTAGGAGAATATGCCAGGAGCAGCATCAAGCATAACTGAAGATAAGGTATCAACCTGGTGAAGCCACCAAACAGGACTACTTCACGCCAAACAGCGAAGGCAGCAAGTGATAGATATAGCTAAGCAATCCCACAACCAACGGAGGAGATCTAAGCTCTGCAGTCCTGCCACATCCAGTCATGAATGGTGGTGAACAAGTAAACAACTCACTGGAGGAGGAGGCTGCACAAATATCCCCATCCTCAATGATGGAAGAGCCCAGCACATCAATGCAAAAGCTAAGGCAGAAGCATTTGCAGCAGATTTCAGCCAGAAGTGCCGAGTGGATGATACATCTTGGCTTCCTCCAGTGGTCCCCAGCATTACGGATACCAGTCTTCAGCCAATTCAGTTCACTCCACGTGACATCAAGAAATGGCAGGAGGCACTGGATACTGCAAAGGCTACAGGCCCTGACAACATTCCGGCAATAGTACTGAAGACTTGTGCTCCAGAACTTGCCGCTTTCTTAGCCAAGCTGTTCCAGCACAGGTACAACACTGGTATCTACCCAACACTAGAAAATTGCCCAAGTATGTCCTGTACGCTAAAAGCAGGACAAATCCAACCCGGCCAGCTACCGCCCCATCAGAATCCTCTCGGTCATCAGTAAAGTGTTGGAAGGTGTCATCAACAGTGCTATTAAGCAGCACCTGCTGAGTGACGCCCAGTTTGGGTTCCGCCAGGGCCACTCAGCTCCTGACCTCATTACAGCCTTGGTTCAAACATGGACAAAAGAGCTGAATTCCAGAGGTGAGGTGAGAGTGACGGCCCTTGATATCAAGGCTGCATTCGACAGAGTGTGGCATCAAGGACCCATCGCAAAACTGGAATCAATGGGTATTGGGGGCAAATGCTGTTGTGGTTGGAGTCATACCTGACACATAGGAAGATGGTTGTGGTTGTGGGATGTCAATCATCTCAGCTCCAGGACACCCCTGCAGGAGTTCCTCAGAGTAGTGTCCTACGCCCAACCGTCATCAGCTGCTTCATCAATGACATTCCCTCCATCATAAGGTCAGAAGCGGGGATGTTTGCCAATGATTGCACAATATTCAGCACCATTCATGACTCCTCAGACACTGAAGCAGTCCATATTCACATGCAACAAGATCTGACTAATATCCAGGCTTGGGCTGACAAGTGGCAAGTGACATTCACGCCGCACAAATGCCAGGCTATGACCATCACCAATAAGAGACAATCTAACCACCGTCCCTTGACATTCAATGGTGTTACCATCACTGAATCCCCCACTATCAACATCCTGGGGGTTACCATTGACTAGAAACTCAACTGGACTCACCACATTAACACAATGACTATAAGAGCAGGCCAGAAGCTGAGAATACTGCAGCGAGTAACTCACCTCCTGACTCCTCAAAGCCTGTCCACCATGTACAAGGCACAAGTCAGGAGTGTGAGGGAATACTCCCCACTTGCCTGGATGTGTGCAGACACAACAACACTCTGGAAGCTTGACACCATCCAGGACAAAGCAGCCCGCTTGATTGGCACTACATCCACAAGCATCCACTCCCTCCACCACCAATGCTCAGTAGCAGCAGTGTGTACTATCGACAAGATGCACTGCAGAAATTCACCAAAGATCCTCAGACAGCACCTTCCAAATCCACGAGCGCTTCCATCCAGAAGGACAAGGGCAGCAGATATATGGGAACACCACCACCTCCAAGTTCCCCTCCAAGCCGCTCACCATCCTGACTTGGAAGAATGTCGCCATTCCTTGACTGTGAATGGGTGAACATCCTGGAATTCCCTTCCTAATGGCATTGTGGGTCAACCCACAGCAGGAGGAATGCAGCGGTTCAAGATGGCAGCTCACCACCATCTTCCCAAGGGCAACCAGGGTTGGGCAAGAAATGCTGACCGGCCAGCGATGCCCACATCCCACAAAATGAATACAAAAAAAAATTATCTTGTATTTTCACCAGGTTTGTAGCATCAGTTGGCATTTTAAATTTTTTTTGTGTCAAAATCTTATCCTGTCAAAAATCAGCATATTGAACCACAGAGGTACCTTTTATACATAAAAATAGCATGTTGACTCTTTATGAATATTCACTGAATAAATTAATTTGAGAGTTAGGCCACTTCCAGGTAATCTTTTTATATATTATCTTTTATATAAGAACATAACGTGTATACAACTCAAAATGTTAACTGTACTTACATAAGAACACACAATGATTAATTTGATCTTGCTTCCATTCACATTATGATTTCTCCTAAGTGCATGTTTCTTCTCTTTTTTTATAGTGGAAGGAAAGGAGTGGGATGTACTCATTGCGCATTTTCTCGGAGTTGACCACTGTGGGCATAGATTTGGACCTCACCATCCAGCGATGGCAGAAAAGCTCAGCCAGATGAACAAGATGTTGAGGTACATTTGGTGTTGTAGCTGCAGTTACAAATGTTTTAAGGCTGTGAAATGATTTCTTTGGTAAATAGACAGCCATATATAGCAGTGGGCTATATTAATCAGCAATATCACTGAAATTAAAACTAATATTACTGTTTGATCAAACTGTTTTGATTCACTTAAACTGGAGGTTTGCAATGGTGCCGTTACTTAGTACTTTGGGTTAGAGAGGTAAATGTAATGGCAGTGTTACTGAACTAGAAATCCAAAGATCTGGACGAATGATCAGGACATCTGAAGGATTTTAAATTTTAATTAGATAAATAAAAGAGCTAGTATCAGTAATGGTCATCATGAACCTTTTAGAATATCGTAAGAGCCCATTTAGTCATCAATGCCCTTTTAAGGAAGAGAATCTATTGGGAAAGTACTTAATTTGACATCTGTGTGACTTCAGATTTACAGCAACACGCTTGATTCATAAAAATGCTCTCTGAAATGTTTTCGTAAGCTACTCATTGTCATAAAGGCTTGCCTTGTCGCCAATTCCCATATTCTGTGAATGAATAATAAAAAATCCTAAACTGTTTCAGGGATGTGTCAGAATGTATCAGCTAAAAATATTTAATGACCATTTAGCATTTTAACCTACAATATTTGAATAAGTACAGGCATCCACACTATTTTTAAAAAAATTCAGTCGTGGGATGTGGATGTTGCTAGTTGAGCTAGCATTTTTGTCCATCCTTAGATGCTGTTGAGAAGGTGGTGGTAAACTGCTTTCTTGAATTACTGTAGTCCATTTGAAATGTTATTTATTCAAAAAAGGCACTTGACATTTGGGCAAGTATGATTTGTGATGTGAAATACCTCATGTTTTATTAGAACTTCAGTTTTGGAGACAATGAATTCCGTGTAATAAAATTCATTTTTTCACTCCGTACATTTTGGTTGCTTAATTGAGAAAGTATGCAGTTGTTTATTATTCTCAGATCTTTGTAATGCATTTACTTTATGATAACGTTTGGGTGAATAAATATGTTCTGGAAGTAATGTTTACTCTTTTTGCGATGATGAATGACCCTATCAGAAACAAAAGCAGGAGAAGAAAATTCTCTGATTGGAGGAGGGGGAAGAGACTAAAAGAGAGATGCTTTATGTTTGTGGGCAGGCAGAAGAGAATGGGGGCAGGAAGACAATAAGACATGGGAGCAGAAATAAGACCATTTGGCCCATCGAGTTTCCTCTGCCGTTCAGTGATGGCTGTTAAGTTTTTTTTTTCAACCCCATTCTCCCGCTCTCTCTCCGTAACCCTTGATTCCCTTGGCAATCAAGAACCTATCTATCGCTGTCTTAAATATACTCAGTGATCTGGCCTCCACCGCCGCCTTTGGCAGTGAATTCCACAGATTCCGCATTCTCTGGCTGAGGAAATTTCTCCTTATCTCCGTTCTAAAGGTCTTCCCATTACTAGAAAGATATGCCCTTGGTCCTAGTCTCTCCTGCCAATGGATACATGTTCCCAACATCTACTCTGTCCAGGCCGTTAAAGTATTCTGTAAGTTTCAATTAAATCCCCACTCATCCTTGTAAACTCCATTGCGTATAAACCCTGAGTCCTCAAACTTTCCTCATATGTTGAGCCTTTCGTTCCTGGGATCATTCTTGTGAACCTCCTGTGGACCCGCTCCAGGGCCAGTACATCCTTCCTGAGGTATGTGACCCAAAATTGCTCACAATACTCTTAAGTGTGGTCTGACCAGACTGTTATAAAACCTGAGAAGTACATCCCTGCTTTTATATTATAGTCCTCTTGAGATAAATGCCAACATTTATATTTGCCTTCCTAACTACTGACTCAACCTGCGAGTTTACCTTAAGAGAAACTTGGACTAGGACTCCGAAATCCCTTTGCACTTCAGATTTCTGAATTTCCTCCCCATTTAGAAAATAGTCAATGCCTCTATTTTTCCTACCAAAGTGCATGACCTCACACTTTCCTACTTTGTATTCCCCCTGCAACTTCTTTGTCAACTCTCCTAACCTGTCTAAATCTTCCTACAGCCTCCCTGTTTCCTCAATACACCCTCCTCCATCTATCTTTGTATTATCTGCAAATTTATTCAGAATGCTCAGAAGAGTTCCAACATTTCTGCGTTGCTGGATTGGGTACTTACCAGGTCGAAGTGGAAGGTCGCCATCCGTTTGGAGGATGAACTGATGTTGGCGGGGGGGGCACCTAAGAATGAAGAGGAGGAAGAAGTAGTAGTGGTGGATCCCGTGACAGCAGTTAGAGATTGAAAAATGCGTGAATCTGCGAGAAATATTGAATGCCCGTACAGAGCAAGTGAATTCTCAATTGCACACAGAAGAAACCTGTACTGAGGAACTGTTTTGACTTTTTGCATGCCTGGTCCATTTTGTGGTGGAAGCTACCTTAAGTAAATTAATGTGAAGTCCAGTACCAAAGGCACTCCAGTGTTTCAGGATTCAAATTGTTTGTGGGAATTTGGTTATTCACTGAGTAACTGTGAGAAACAAATCCTTTTGTCCATTGTACGATTCAGGCATTGCCTTTGTCAAAGGTTCAATGTGGTTGTGATTTGAATTTGGAGCCGGACATTGTTTAGTTATTCTTGGCATTATAAATAAGTTTATTGAACCAAAAGAAAAGGAGTTTTTTGAACTGCAGCGACTATGGTGAGGATACATCCACAGTGCTATTAGGAAGGGAGTTCCAGGATGTTAACCCAGTGAGACTGGAGGGATGGTGTCATATTTACAAGACAGGATGGTGAGAGGAGCTTGAAAGTGCTGGTGTTCCCATGTATCTGCTGCCATTGCCTTTTTAGGTGAAAGAGATCATGGGTTTGGTATGACCCTTGGTGATTTCTGATGCGTACCTTGCAAATGGTAAACACTACTGCCGCTGCCTATTCGTATTGGTGAGTGTGAATGTTAAAAATGGTGGAAAGGGTATGAATCAGGGTTGTTTTGTCCTGGGTGGAATTGGGCTTCTTGTTTTGTTGAAGCTGGACTTACAAAAATAAATGGAGAGTATTTCGAGTCATAGAGATACACAGCATGGAAACAGACCCTTCGGTCCAACTCAAACAAGTCTATTATTCTTAGAGATAACTGAGTTCTCCTTACAAATTGGCTTTTAATTTCCCACTGACTGTTGGAGGGTCTATAGTATAATCTGAATATGTTGATCATCCTTTTCTTATTTCTCGGTTCCGCCCAAGTAACTTCCCTGGATGTATTCCCAGGAATATTCACCCTAAGTACAGGTGTAATGTTATCCCTTATCAAAAATGCCACTCCCACTCCTGTCTTGCACCCCCCACCCCCCCTTTCTATCCTTCCTGTAGCATCTATACTCTGGAACGTTAAGCTGCCAGTCCTGTCCATCCCTGAACCATGTCTCTGTAATTGCTATGATACGTCAGTTGCATGTTCCCAACCATGCCCTGAGTTCATCTGCCTTAGCTATTAGGCTTCTTACATTGAAATAAATGCAGTTTAAGTTCAGTCCAACTTCATTCTCTACTGAGCTCCTGCCTGCCCTGTCTGTTTGACTTACTGCTTTTGCTAAATGTACCAGTCTCTGACAGATCTCTTTCCTCACCATCTCTCTTTGTGATTAAGTTGTGTAAAATTTTATCTTTCTGAAATTTGCTTATTGGCTCCGTCAAGTGAGGGGAAAAAACTTGAAATGTGACACTTTGTGAGATTTGAAAACCCTGATTGAGCGCATTTAATCAACCTGAACACAGTTCAAATGTGGAACACATGATTTTTCCTCCATGAGCTGTAGACGTAAGCACTATATATGGTGTATGTTTAAGTACTGACAAGTACTTAATTAATGTCTGAATGCATAATCTCAGTATTTCAAAAAATGCTGTTAATGTTGATGAATAGAAATAAATGATCTAAAATTAAAAGAAAAAGTGGCATCACAAGGGGTATCCAGACACTTTCTTTTGCTGTTTGAGTATTTGCAAAGTGTGTTCAAAATGAACTTGTACCATTTAATTTCAATTTAATGATTGGTCTATAGGTGCCACCATTAAGAATGCAACATTCCCATAGCAATGCATTTTATTGGAAGCTTAGGTTATCAGAAATTTTAAAATGGCATTTGTGTGCAGAAATTTATGACATTTTTCTGCCATTGTTTCAAACTGAGCTAAACAACACAAGCCTAATTAGTACAGTATTGTAGGATGCAAATTTTGTCCTATTATTTCTCAATTAATTTCTAATTTTGCTTACAATGAATGGAGAGAAAATGCAACTGCACAATGGTGCGAAATATCTGCACTTTTTGGCTACATTGCTCTGAAACAATATAAAAGGGGACAAGTGATTTACTTTGTGGCAAATTATCAAACTATATGTTTACATATATGCATTACATTTTTGAGATATGGTATTTGCTATTGGTCTCATCAAGGGCACAATTATCACTTAAAACTTGGAGTGAAGCAGAAAGGGGAGATGACTGAGGAGTGCCATGTCAAATGTTTGTCTACTTGGTAGTAACTATAAACACATGAAGTTGCTAATGTTGATGACTTGCCAGCTGGTGAGGAGCTGTAGGAAATAATTTGACGTACAGACCAGTTTTGTTCTACAATTCAGGATACAAAATAAAACTGTATTAATTGTATAAACACCACCCTTGGGTAGCACAAGGAATGTGCATGCAAAGAGGAAGCTGACATTTGGAAGGAATGGAATTATGTACAAGTGCTGTGACTGTGTTCAGTTCACATAACATGAATTTTCTGTCATGTGCAGTGCAGCTTTATAACTAGAGTATGTGAAATGTTGTCTCTAAGCAGAGTGTGTGCAATGTGGTCTCTGACTGGACCATGTAGATCGCTCCTTCTTTGCGCTTGTGGGTCACTCCATTGACAGCAATGGGGAGCAGTAGGTGATGTGGCAGCACCACCAACCTTGCCCAGTGGTGATGGGAAGAATGCTGTAAAGCAATTGTATTTTGAGGAAGCCTGTTCTGTTGTCACCATTCAGGAAGAGAATCCTCCCTCATCCCAAATCCCCAGCCTGGTGATGTCAGCAGCGTATGTGCAGTCACGTCCTGGTATCGTGATGGAAGCAGCGCTTCCTGCGGTCTGTCATGTCCAGATCACATCACGAGTCATATCTATGCAAGCACAGGAATCATTTTAGTTTTATTGATAATCACAAGTAACAGCATATAGCTTTGTGCAAATATTTAAAGATTCCAAGATAGTGATACATTTAAAATTAGTTGCATAGTTTACCTAATTGCAACAGGGAACTATTGAAAGGAGTCTTGTGATTCAGTGGTAGGGTCCCTATCTCTCGGTCAAAAGGTCCAGGTTTCCGTTGCCTCCATCATGGAGATATGCCATCACATGTTTTTCAAAGATCTAAGCCTTGCTGCACCATTTACTTAACCCCTTTATTATTGATTGGAAGTTGATCTGGATTAGCCATATAAATATCGTGACCACATATGAGCAGGTCGAAGGCTAGGAATCCTAAAGTGAGTAAGTCACCAGCTGACCCCCTAAAGCCTGTCTGCATCTGCAATCCTCCCTTGTGAGTGCATCTTCAACAGCATTCAAGAAGCTTGATACCATTCAGAACACAACAGGCTGGTTAGTGAGTCCTACATAGCAGCAGTGTATAACAAGTTCATGATGCACTGCAGAAATTCATCAAGGTTGATTAGGCAGCACCTTCAGACCCCATGACCAGTAACATCTGGAAGGACAAGGGCAGTAGATACACAGAACACCACCTACAAGTTCTCCTTGAAGCCACTCTCAATCTTGACATGGAAATATATGGCCATTTCTTTACTGTCACTAGATTTAAAATCCTGGAACTCCCTTCCTCACAGTATCTACCCAATGACTGCAGCAGTTGGAAAAGGCACCTCTTCATCACATTGTTGAGAGCTATTAAGAATGGCAAGAAACGTGGATTAGGCAATGACATTCACATCCTGTGAATGAATATATTTTTTAAAAAGATCTTCTGTAGGTTGAAATCATGTACATATGTAAACCCCGAGGAAAATATTAGTTTTCCAAAAATTGACCCTTGGATTTTTGCAAAAGAAATTGGTTTCTAAAGTTCAACGTTTACACTAATGTATAGGACCCTTAGAAGGAGGAGAAGCTACTCTTGGTATATGTGGTTAGTGTTTTCCTTGGTTGTGTGTGTCTGCATGGAATGATACTTCTGCTTTTCTTCGTTACTTGATAGGTCACTGATTGGCCAGCTGCAGAATGATACCTTGCTGGTGGTCCTAGGTGATCATGGAATGACAAGTACTGGAGATCATGGGGGTGAAAGTGAAGCAGAAGTCAATGCAGCACTATTTATTTATAGCACAACTCCACTGTTTGAGATCAAACCTGTTGAAGTAAGTATTGCTGAGAAGAACATTTTATGCATCCTGCTGTTGTATTGTCAGAGATGTGGTTTCAATGTATCCTGACTAAAAGAAATACAGGTGATGCCCGTTATAGTTTCTCTTATTCCGGTACATGATTTAATATATAAACGCATACTTCACTTGTGGAGCATTATTGTCCCCAACAAAGGATTATCCCAAATGCTTTCAAACACGTCTCAGCATATTGCAATTCTTGACCCAGTGGTAAGTTAAACTGCATTTGGTCTGCTATGGTGAGTTTATGATAGGAAGACATTTTGATGAAGCTGGAGAGTAATAGGCTGAGACCCATTCACCTTGATAACATTCTTTCCCCACTAACAGTTGAGATACATCAACATGCAAAGAAGTACATGTTTAAGGTTTTCATTCTGCTACTAGTATTCACCGAGCAGTGGACAAGGGTCTTATCATGTGGAGAGTATAACAAGTGAATGCATGTTGATTTGCGTGTTAATTCCATGTTGAAGTGGTAGGGGTCCCCTATCCAAAGGCATTCAGTGCCTGATCTAAGGACCTGCATTAGGAAGTTGAGGGATGTTAATGAGAGTTAAACCCTGTCATTAGTCATGTAGCACAGAAACAGACCCTTCAGTCCAACCAGTCCATGCTGAACATAACCCTAGATTGAACGAGTCCCACCTGCCAGCTCCTAGACAATATCCGTCGAAACCTTTCCTAGTTATATACTTATCCAAATATCTTTTAAACATTCTAACTGTACCTACATCCACGACTGCCTCAGGAAGTTCATTCCACTTACGATCTGCCTTCTGTGTAAGAAAAAATTGCCCTTCGTGTCCTTTTTAAATCTCTCTCCTCTCATCTTAAAAATGTGCCCCCTAGTCTTGAAATCCTGCATCCTAGGAAAAAGGCAACTACCATTAACTCTATCTATACCCCTCATTATTTTATAAACTACTATAAGGTCGCCTCTCAACATCCTACACTCCAGTGAAAAAAGTCCCAGCCTATCTAGTCTGTCCTCTGTGCAGAACCCCTCATTGTTGCTAGCCTATTGAGTACCTAAGTCAGACCAGGTGTAGCAAGTCTTCCCAGAAAGAGATGAGGTGGGGCTCTCGCAGCTCCCCAGCTATCAGCTGAGATCCATTTACCAGTAGTATGACGACAATTCCTACCATTTCAATGGCGCATAACTTTTGATATAACCAGTAATGTTTAATGTTAGGTGTTTGTATCAGTTTCTGTAAAATAAGTTGAATTTCCTGCATGGAGTCATACAGCTCGGAAACAGACCCTACAGTTTAACTGTTCCATGCTGACCAAGTTTCCCAAGCTAAATCAGTCTCGCTTGCATTTGGCCCATGTCCCTGTAAATCTTGCTGATTCATGTACCTGCCCAAATGTCTTTTAAATGTTGTAACTGTACCTACATCTACCATATCCTCTGGCAGTTCATTCCACACATGGGAGATGATGGCGTAGTGGTAATATCGCTGGACTATTAATCTGGAAACTCTGGTAATGCTCTGGTGACCTGGTTCAAATCCCGCCACAGCTGATAAAAAGAAAATCTGGAAATAAGAGTCAAGTGATGACCGTGAATCCATTGTCGACTGTCAGAAAAACCCATCTGGTTCACTAATGTACTTTAGGGAGGGAAACTGCCATCCTTACCTGGTCTGGCCCGCATGTGACTCCAGACCTACAGCAATGTAGTTGACTCTGAACTGCCCTGTGGACTTTTGGAATGGGCAATAAATGCTGGCTAGGCCAATGCCCACATCCCATGAATGAATTAAAAAAGAATACCCTCTGTGAAATAGTTGCCCTTCAGGTTGCTTTTAAATCCTTGTCCTCTAACCTTAAAAGTATGCCCCCTGGTTTTGAACTTGCTCACTGTAGGGAAAAGACCTTTGCTATTCATGATTTTATAAACCTCGATAAGGTCACCCCTCAAACCTCCTACGGTCCAGTAAGAAAGCCCCAGCGTATTCTTATAACTCAAACCTTCCAGTCCCAGTAACATTCTGGTAAATCTTTTGTGAATCCTCTCCTATATACCAGATGTCTCTGTTTGGGGCAGCATGGTGGCTCAGTGCTTAGCACTGCTGTTTCACAGTGCCAGGGACCAGGAGTTGATTCTACCTTTGGCCAACTGTATCTGTTAAGTTTGCACATTCTCCCTATGGGTAGATTTCTTCTGAGTGTTCCGGTTTCCCCTCAGTCCAAAGATGTGCAGATTTGGTGGATTGGCTGTGCTAAATTGCCCTTTGTGTCCAGGGGATGCACAGGTTAGGGAGATGCGGGGTTATAGGGATCAGGTAGAGGGGTTGATATGAGTAAGATGCTCTTCGGACAGTCGCTGTGGACTTGATTGGCCAAATGGCCTGTTTTCACACTTTAAAAAAGACATGAGGGGGCAATTATTTTTACACAGAGGGTGGTTCGTGTGCGGAATGAACTTCCGGACGAAGTGGTGGATGTGGGTACAATTACAACATTTAAAGATATTTGGATAAGTATGTGAGTAGGAAAGGGTTGGAGGGATATGTGCCAGGAGCAGTCAGGTGGGACTAGTTTGGGATTATGGTTGGCATTGTCTTGTTGGACCAAAGGATCTGTTTCTGTGCTGTATGTTTCTGACTCTCTAGGGTTTCTGTGGTCGATGGTTCTAATTTAATAATATCTTTCCTATAGCAGAGCAGAACTATACCCAGTACTCCAAAAATGGCCCCTCCAATGTACAGTACAACCTCAGCACGATGCCCCAAATCCTATACTCAGTGGTCTGAGCAATGAAGGCAGGCATGCTAAATACCTTCTTAACATGTGTACCTGTGATGTAACTTTCAAAGAACACGTACCAGATCTCACTGTTTGACAAAACTACCTGGGGCCCTACCATTAATTGTATAAGCCTTGTGTTGCTGTTACCAAAATTCAGGACTTCACATTTATCCAAATTAAACTCCATCTTCCACACCCATTGGCCCAATAGATCAAAATCCTGTTGCAATCTTAGATAACCACCTTCACTGTAAACTATAGTACCAATTTTGACGTCTTCTACAAACTGGCTAACCATGTTTCTTACAATTTGGATGAGAACGTATATAAATGACAAACAACAATGGACCCAGCAGCAGTCCCTGTGGAACACCTGTAGTCACAGGCCTCCAGCCCGAAAAACAACCTTCCGCTACCATCAAGCCAATTTTGTATCCATTTGGCAAGTTCTTCTCGAATCCCATGTGATTTAAATTTACTAACCTGTCTATCATCCGGAACCTTGTCAAAGGCTATGTTAAAGTCCATGCAGACAATAATTACCACTCTGTGATCAAGCCAATTACATCTGTAAATTATAAATGGAACAAGGCCGGTCAGTGAGATTTCTCTTTGACTGGCAATAAGCTGGTAAAACACAATTGACCATCTGTGTTGAAAATGTTCCATGATACTTTTCTTCCTGTTAAATATGTGAGGTGACCTGTAAATAAAGCAGGAATCCCACCTGGCTTTGATTGCTGAGTGTTTCCAGCATTTTTATTTTTAGTTCAAATAAGCATGTGCAGTATTTTGCTTTTGTCTTCCTGCTCACACGTTACTCAGTATCAAACTTGAACTGTCTGTAAATTGAGCTCTGATGGAATCCACAATTCTAGCTTCCTTACATAATATAAAGGCAAGAGCTGTGTACTCATTTGAAAAATAGTATTTCTAGGAACTGCAACCCAACAACATATTCAACCAGTAAAATCGTTTGTATTTATGTAGTACTTTTAATATAAAGGGAGAATATCAACTTGCTAGTCCTGATAAAGAGAATGTTTGTGTTGTCTTGGTGTGAAAAGGCTGGGCACTGTCAGAATCAGCATATCAGATGAGTAATGGTGGAATGATTGTTGATGTGACACTTTCTGAAGTATTTCTGTTCTGAGTTGGCAACCCTTCTTGTAGCATGTATGTTTTTAAATCAACAACACAGCCCCAGATTTTCATTGGCCTGCTTTTATTCTGTAAGATTCATTCAGCCAGTCTGATTTTTTTTTTTTTTTTCCCTTTTGTAAGAGCCAAACATTTAATCCATTTTTTGCTTGTTCTTTCCCTGTATTTCCTTTCTTTCAGAGGAGATACCTAATTGTCTTTTGAAAGTTACAAGCTGCAGCTCCCACTATTCATTTAGTCATTGCATCCGATTAATAATAATTGGCTGTATGAAAAAAAGTCCTACCTCTTCCTGGATTTTGTTACAGAACTGAAGTTCTGGTGCTGTTCTCCTACACACTCTCTTCACTCCCTTCACATCATCCTTAAAAGTGTGTTGTCAAGAGTGAGATACAGTGTTCTCTAGTTGAGGTTTAATCAGTCACAGATATTTTACGTTGTTATTTCATTAATTGTTTTCATAATTGTCTTGCGTTTGCCCCTTGCATTTAAGTTTAAAAAAAAATAAGCCCAGGATTCTGAATGAGTTAATAAATTTTTCCTGTCATCCTTGAGGTTTATGTGTGAACCACTGGGTTTGTCTTTTAAATTTACACCATTTAGGTTACATCGTTTGTCCTAGTTTTGTGTTCCTCTACCTTGTGCCTGGCAAGAAGAATAGAGTCTTGAAAGCAAAGAAAGAATTTGTATTTGTTACCTATTAACAGCAAAGTAAGCATTTTAATTTGAGAACAGAGACTAACAGCAATGCTGTTTAGGGTGATACACAGTTCAAAATGTCATTAGTTTAATATAGTCTGGAAAATTACTAGTAAATAACTTGCATTTGAAATGTTATAAAATCAAGCTGGACTATTTCTGTTCCTATTAAATGCATGCATTGCAGAGGTGGTTATGTAGTTACTTCATTAATTTCCTTTATTTCTATTTATCCACAAAATCTCTGTCCATTTAGGACTCGAATGTTGTGTCTCAGATAGATCTTGTACCAACGTTAGCTCTTCTTCTTGGGATTCCTATTCCCTACAGTAATATAGGAATGGTGATGGCGGACTTGTTTATCTCTGAACCAAAGCTGGATGATAATCAGTATCTTGAACAGGCAAAAGCACTTCATATCAATGCTTTACAGGTACAGTACTGCAAGATTTGTTGCTGACACTTTTGTTATTAAATAGCTATTGTACTTATTCTCATCTTTTATTGTAGCCTCATGTTCCACCCAGCTTAATTCTAGTCCATGCTGGTCAATGTGAAATCAGACAGTTGTGATTTAGATGCTTTCCAAAAAATTTGTAGTCATTTGAACAAGTGCCATGCCTCTTTTCCAGATAATTGTTTCTGATAGTGAATAAGCAATTTTAAGAAATTTTTTTCTGTTTTTTTTGACTAAATGGGAAAAGTGTTTCTAATTTCAGAAAATAGTTCAATAGCGGCCTATTGTATGTTATAATTTTACATTGACCATGATTGCACAAAAAGAGTATTCCAAATTCTTTTGTACAGAAAGGATAGTAGGTTGGAGTGGTCATAGCATTACTACTTTTATGCAGTTTCAAGTAATTATGTGGATTGTATAGGTTGGGTTGTGTCTCCTACCTTGTCATGTTTTCCAGAGGTAGGAAACACTAAACTTAGTGAGACATATTTTAGAAATAAATTTAGAAATAGCAGTAATGTGAGCGCAAGGAAATTAAGAAAGCAAAAGAGGGTGTGAGAAAATATTTACGAGTAAAGTCAAGAAAATCTCAAGCATGCTTTAAAAATACATAGAGAAATAATTAAGGAAAGAGTAGGGCTTACTAAAAAGCCAAGCTGGTTGGAGAGATAGTTGATGTCGATATGGTTCTTAATGAATGTTGCATGCCAATCTTCATGGAAGATATGGGCATGGTTCTTAATGAATATCTTCAAAGAGGAGAACAATATAGAATTTTTAGTTGAGAAGTAAAAACTTAAATAAAAGATCAACAAAATCTTTTCAGATAAAAGGGGTGAAACTTCCCATTTTTGTTCAGCAATCATAACACTGGAAACATTCTCATTCTGAAATATTAAAACTTTTGCATTAGTTAATAACATGTTGCTGCATGTAAAATTCTACATGAATCTGTACAAATTATTTTCTGTGTATGCTATGCCAGTCTTCTCCATTGGAATCTATGTACTTCCTACAGAAATCAGAAATATTTGAAAACCTGGGCTGAGGCCAACTATTATAAACGTCTTTGATGAGGATTAGACAGTAAGGTTTGAAAGTAAATTTGTAGCTCAGGTTGTGGACGTTGTAGTTGGTTGGCTCGCTGAGCTGGTTCGATGTTTTGATGCAAAACATCGAACCAGCTTGGCGAGCCAACCAACTACAACGAGGATTAGACAGGTCAGTGTCTACCTTCCCCAAGCCTTTGCAATCCTCCATAGCTAAATTTAACTGTTCAAAGTGAAATGTTTAATCTGATAACCCAACAGAGATGTTGTATCATAGGATGCTGTGGATTTGTATTGTAACTTTCTTTCCACCACCACTAATTTCCTCTCAATGATTCTGATCAATGGGTCTGAGGTGGATCCAAAACCTTTGAATATTTTACCATCCTCCTTTGATGTTTAAAAGCATTCTTTACAGTAGTCATCATTGCACATCAATCAAGAATGAAAATTGTGATAATTTTTATCAAGACCAGCTGGCGGTGTGGTTAACTGTCAATATATAGCTAACTGATTGGGAGGCCCATTTCCTGGCTACTTAACAAGGAACTGTATAAATTTTGTAATATCAGACAAGTTTTCTCGGAATTAAGCTTGTTTTCAAATGCAATAGTAACTTATAGTTTAGTGCTCCCTTTGTAGAGTTTTCTGTTTGCAGTTCATGGAGTTAAACTATTCTTGGCATATAATTGTTGGTAAAGTATTGGTAAGATACAGGAGACATTTTCTGAATATATCCAGAAAAGCTACATCATCACATTTGATGTATATATCTGTTTATATATTTTATGGCATGTAGACATAAACGCCTGTATGTCCTTTGAATGAGATGCTAAACCAAAGCCCCTGTTGCATTCTTAACTGGACATATTTGATCACACAATACTATTTCAAGTAAGAGAAGGGGAGCTATTCGTGGTGTTCTGGTCAATATTTATCTCTGAAACACATTTTTTAAAAAAACAGATTAATTGGTCATTATCACATTGCTACATGTGTGAGTTTGTGGACAGGAGGGCTGTCGTGTTTCCTATAACAGTTACTATTCTTCAGAAGTGGTTCATTGGCCGTAAAGCATTTTGAAGCATTTGTCATCTTGAAAAGCGCTGTGTAAACGTAAGTTTTCTTTTCCATCCATCTTATATTGTTGTATAGGTGAATCGATTTTTGGAATCCTACTCTTATGCTGCTAAGGATCTTCCTGTGACAAAGCTGAAATATCTGAAGGAATTGTTCTCCTCTACAGTGGCGGAGTATAATGACCTGATTACAGTCATTCAGAAGTCTGAAAAAATTGTTCCTGACCAAGGTTTTCATGCAAGGTTTCAAAATCTGTTAATCGCACAGCAACGTTACTTGAGAGAAACCAAAGAAGTGTGTCGAGAATCATGGGCACGATTCAACCCAGCACACATGCTTTATGGTATTGTACTTTTAGCAGCAACCTGCATACATTGTTTTCTGGTATCAGAAACTGCATCAACATTTGAATCTTTGTACAAGCAGCTACTTTTGTATCCAGTTATCTGGGGTCTGACAGCTGGATTAACAGTTTATACCTGGATGCTGATATCTGGCATTTCAGTGCAACCACTGATGATATGTTGTTGGGTTGCAATTGGATCACATGTGAGCTTTCATTGGAACTTCTGGAGATTGGAATGCAAGAAACATAATCTTTCAAATGAACTAATCCAAAGCTCCAACATTTGTATTCGACCAGAGTGGAAAAGTTGGCTTAAGTTTTTTATACCTTTGGGAATTCTACTATTACGCTGCCTGGCTATGTTTTCTAATAGCTTTGTAATAACTGAAGGGCAAGTAGTATCATTCCTTTTGAAATCTCTTGTAACTTTTACTGTCTTGAAACTAAAATGGAATGGAAAACTTACCAGCTATGGTTTAAATACATCATTTGTACCAGATATACAAAAGAATTCTGGTTCTGTTTCGTACAAACGAGAATCTTTTTATTTAGTTGTGTTCATGGTGACCTTTGTGGTCTGCATTCTTTTTTCCAGCAATTTTTATCACTGTCGGGAAGAAATTGCAGACTGTGAGCCTTCTCCATTTCTGAAACCTTTGTCAAGGATAAGTAATAGTCAGCAAAAGAACTTCCATTATATCCTGTCCGTGTCATCACTTGGAGCCTTGGTCTACCTCATACGAAGATGGTTCCTTCATTATGGCAACCTGAACAGTTCACACTTAGTTGTGTTTTTTATACGTTTGGGTTTCCCATTTATTGTATTTTGTTTATGCTGCTATTGGGCTGTGAATGCTGCTTCAGAAGAATCCTTCATTAAACTTCAAGATCTGACTAAGAAGATTGTCGTAATTATCCCATGCATTGTCTTTGTGCTGGTAATAACAGGCTTCCTTATTGTCCTATGGAATCCGATCACTGTGTTCCTAAAAGACAATAGGGAGTCTGATGAAGCTGTTGCCCCTCCCTACAAAGGCTGTATGGAAACGGAAGTTGACTCTCTACATGTAGTCCCGTTGATCTACCGTAAGATACAGAAAGCTATGAGCGTAAATTTTAATGACAATCAAACAAAGACTCGGACAATGGCCGCGTATGGCTTAGGAACTGTATATTCTGCTGCACTCATCACTGTCGTTGTTCTTTTGACATTGTTACTTATTATGTTGCATAATGAGAGAATGTCACTGGCTTTCCTGCTGTTATTCTTGGAGGGATTTTCTTTCCTTGAGATACATGGTACAGCAAGGAACCTTTCTTTACAATCTGATAACACTGGTATGTAGTGGCTTCGATTAATATATCATTTAAAAGCATCTCGAGTAAGTAACAACACTTCTCAAGGCTTGTAAATAATATTTTGCTTTGATCGAGTTTCAGTGCAACATGTTTAGGTTTTATATTTAAGCTGAATCATCTCGGTTGTGCAAATCTGTGTTTTTTTATATCTCTCTCATTGTGCCCATGAGCTCAAACATATAAAGTTCCATCGAGCCAAAGATATTCCACAGAATTTAAATTCAAGATGGCTTACTTCAAAAAAGATGCTCAATCCAAGAGGGGGCAGAAGAGAAGATAATATCAGAAATAAGAGACAGAGACAGATTAGACAAACCTGGAAACAAATTGTTGGTTCGTATGTTAGCTTCTAGAAAGAACAAATTTATAACCTTCAGATGAGACATGGAAATACTTTTGTGCAAATGCTTTGTAGTGTAGCAAACTTTTTATGAACTGGCATCTACGGAACCAGGAGTGTGCCCATTGTTCCATTAATCCAGCTGATCAAGAGGTCCATATAATCAGTGTGAAAACACACACCAAATAATAGAAACGTATTGCAGGGGGTATACAAATCACTGTTATACTTTATTTACAGCATAAATCACAAATAATAATGCATCTTGGTTTTAAATAAAACTTAACGGCAGAGAGCCTTCTTAATTGCACACTCAACTGACTAATCGGACATCATAGAGATTGTGATAATACAATAATCTTCTGGTATTTGAGGTATATAATTTTTGTTTGTTGTCAAGAGTGCCAGCTAATAAGGTGCCAGTTAAAACAAAGTTTGCTGTACATGGAATGCCAGAGTAGAAGAAAACATTTAATACAGAACCCCTGTTTTTAGAAAGTGAGGGGATTATTGTGTGGAGCGGAACAACATGGAAATAATATGAAATTATGTAGTTAGATGTTTCAAAGAGCTGACACCAACATGAAGTGAATGGATACACGAGCAAAACATTGCAGAAAAATGTTGGAAATACTTAGGTCAGGCAGCGTCATTGGAGAGAGGAACAGTTAATCTTTCATCGAAAAGTTGGGGATCTAACAGTTTTCAAACAGGATATTCTGTTAAAGGAAGAACAAAAGTGTGTGTGATGGGGTGAAAAGCAAAAAAGATCATGACAAAAGAGATAATATTGTGATGGGTAAAGAAACAAATGGTTTTGTAAATGAGAATAACAGATTCATCACCCACAGATGCTGTCTTTTTAAAAAAAAGGCAGAGATCATGAGCTAAATTTACTAATTCATTCTTGAATTTGGAAGACTTTGAAATGACTAATTGAAAGATGAGATGCCATTTCTTTAGTTCACATTTAGGAGGTTAGGGACAGAGTTCCTAGTGGGACTGAGAATTAAAATGACAGGCAGTTGGAAACTTCAGGTCAAGTTTAGGAAATGGGAGCAGGAGTAGGCCTTTCAGCCCCTCAAGTCTGCTGTGCCATTCTACATTATCATGGCTGGTCTATCGCTACCATTTTCCCACTCTCTCCCCATCTCCATTTATTTGTTTAATATATAGAAGTCTACCAATCTCTGTCCCAAACAAGCTCGAAGACTGAAATTCCACTGTCCTCTGGGTAGAAACTTCCAATTATTCATTGACCTGGGTGAAGAAATCCCTCCTCATTCCAAATCGCCTACCCCTTATTCTGAGACTGTCCCCTGATTCTAGATCGCCTAGCTGGGGAAAACATCTCCAGTAGGAACAGGAAGAATGAGTGATTTTCAGAGATCATAAAAGGCATTGTATGAATGGAGGTGTTTTACCACATTCTGAGGATAAAAAATTATTTACTGTTTTGTGTTACTAGTTTGAATTGTGTTTATCTTGAATTGTTTATGCAGTCAACCCTCAAAATATTTGATTGGGTGACTCAGTATCTCTCATAGCATACATTTGTCTGAGAGTGACTGTTTTGTATGCATAACTTGTTATAGAATATGCTAAAAATTCATTGTGTTATAGTTGTAGTTCAAATTTCCTGACATCACTTCTTTAAATGTTAGCACTGAGAAGTTGTGACTGAAGTCTGAGAAATTGCTTTCCAAAACTAGTCCTTAGTCGAGATTTAATTTCCTAAGGTAATCTTACTAATATTTGGCACTGATTTAAATTTTTTTTTCTTTTTTTTTTTGGGAAGGCTATTTCTCTGTTCCTTGGTATGCAGTTACAGCCTGGGCCTTTACAGCTACACAGTTCTTCTATGCTACAGGGCATCTGCCAATATTCCCAGCTATCCAATGGAATGCGGCTTTCGTTGGGTTCAGTGAAGGACATAGCACCAATATATTGCCAGCACTACTGGTGGGAATGAACACTTTTGCATCTCATATACTGTTTGCAGGTAATTATATAATTGCTTCAAGATTCACAATAGTCAAAACTATGTCGTTGAAATTAATCTCTACATAACTGTACTTTGAATCATAGAATCCCTACAGTGTGGAAGCAGGCCATTCGGCCCATCGAGTCACACTGACCCTCCAAAGAGCATCCCACCCAGATCCAGGCCCGACCCTATCCCCGTAACCCTTTGTTTCCCATGGCTAACTCAACTAACCTACACATCCCTGGACACTATGGTGCAATTTAGCACAGCCAATCCACTCTAAACTGCAGGAATGAAACCTGCTGTTGTAGTCACAGGCTACTTGGCATGTTGCGGATCCCTTTAAAAATCAAACTCATAATTTCCCTAGTAATTCAAACATAACAGTGTAATGAATTCACAGTGGTCTCCATGTGACTTAAAATAATTATTTCTGGAAATAATTGAACATTTGTAAATTTGAAGTTAATTGTATTTTATTGTGAACTTAAGTTCTTAATCAGTCCCTATTGCCATTTCTGAAATTGGTGACTGAGCATTATTTCATCAGCTTTATATTAGTTTTTATGTGGAGTTCTGCTGCGTCTTGGAATGCACAGGAAGTAGTTGAGACAGAGACACTTTTGAAAGAAAAACAAGAAAACATTTGAAAAAGCGGGAAAATGTAAGACTTTGGGGTGAGAGGAGGGCAGTGCGATTAATTCTGCGTTGTTCATGCACTGAGATGCAAGACGCTTAGATTGGTTAGCTGTTGCACAATCGGATGCATCACCTTTGAAACTGACCCCTTCCTTTCCAGCAGCACTTTGAGTTATGATTTCTAAGTAGTTTTGGGTGTGGGAACACTGGTAGCATATCCATTCTCTATTGATGGATGCTGAGCCCACCACTTGCATAGATCGGTTAATATATTACATTATAGAAGTCCAATTCAGGGTTTTATTTGTTTTACAGCTCCCCTGCATACTGCTCGAACCTGCTGGCAGTGTTTTGAACTTATGGCTTTGCAATTGTTTAATAATGCAATTAAAAACACGAAAGAGAAGGGAAAGGTTTTAGGTTATGTTTTACTGAATCATATACCTGCCAGAGATACAAAGAACCAACTGAGAGGTTATGCCCTGCCAAGTTCATGCACTGTTAAGAATTATAGAACAGCTCAACTTTTTTTGTTTGATATGTTATAGTGTGTGCTGCCTGTTCTCCGTCTCTCTCTGCCTCTCACTCTCAAACACTGACATTAGAATTAGAATTATTAGAATCCCTGCAGTGTCAAAGTAGGCCATTCGGCCCATCGAAATAACACCAACCAGCCGAAGAGCATCCCTCCCAGGCCCACCCTCCTATCCTGTTTCTGTAACCCTGCATTTCCCATGGCTGATCCACCTAACCTACATATCCCTGGACACTGTGGGCAATTTAGCATAGCCAATCCACCTAATCTGTGGATCTTTCAACTGTGGGAGGAAACCCACGCAGACACGGGGAAAATGTACCGACTCCACACAGGCAGTCGTCTGAAGCTGGAATCAGACTCTGGTCCCTGGCGCTGTGAGGCAGTAGTGCTAACCACTAAGCCACCATGCTGCCACATGCCCCACACACGCGCGCATACCACCTACCCCACCTTCAACTGTCTATATTGCCTCTCCTTTGAGTATTTTTGTTACTTTCGGTTACAGTCCATTATGTATTGTTGATCGTGGTCAACTTGAAACAAATTGTCTTGGTACAAAGGTCAGGAGTTCTTCTCTAAGGTATGCTTATTTGCTGTGGAGAGTTAGAACCGTGCAAATATTAAAGTACTTAAAGGTGCCATTCAGCTCATTTTGGCTGTGCCAGCTGAATAAACTGGCAGCCTATTCTACTTCCACTTGCCAGCATATAGTCCATAGCCTTCCAACTTGTGGCATTTCGGGTGTATATCCAGATTCCTGTCAGATTATTTGACAGTTTCTGCCTTAACCATGAATCTGAACAACAAATCCAAACACACTCTACCTTTTCTGTGGAAAACCTTTTCTGTTATGCCTCCCCCTCTAATCCTTTGACCAGTCCCCTTTTAGTCATCAGTCATGATGTTAAAATCAGTCATAATTTTACCTGCTTAGTACCAGATTCTTGAATAACTGAATTATTAGGGATGATTTTAAATGAGAGAAAGAACTGGTGTCTAAAAGCACATTAACGAGAGAGTATCAGCCTTGCAATAAATGCATTGAAACTTTTGACTGACTTTTCAGTTATATTCTTGAGGTAGTTGGATGTCCCTTGTTGCTGCTTTGGCCATTTGTTCGTGAAACGAAAAGCTGTAAAAGCAAGAACATCAAAAAGGAATCTGGCGATGAAGATCAAGTGATGGAGATGAGGTTGCGAGAAAATCCTCAGATGTTTTCTGCAGCCATGCTGCAACTGGGAATGCGATACTTGTTTGTCTACGGTGTGCAGGTACTTTGGTTACTGTAATTGTTCCACCATACCAGCTTAACTTTTGATGAATAGCACGGTGTACACCAGACGGTGAGTGTTTAAAGTAGAATAATGTAGCAGAGTGTAGTCAGTGATTGATTAATCTGAACATCTGGCCACCCATGGAAAGTAAATGCGTATAGAATTATACTCCTTAACAGACAAGTTGAAGATGCCCCTTGAGCATTTCTTACATTGGAATATTTAATCCTGTCTACATGTGACTTCAAATCAAAGCAATGTGTGTAACTCTTAACTTCCCTCTGATATGAGCAAGCTACCAGAAAGTGTTTGAGAATGCAACTCATCACTGCATTTTAATGGACAATAAATTAAGCTTGGCTGGTGATGGCCTGTGAATGAATTAAAAAGAAAGCCTGGTTTTGATGCTAGCTGAGACCAATGGAAGTAAATTAATTTCTACAACGTGTAAAGGCTCTGTGTATAATTTGGAACTAATATGCCTGTCTGAACTAGAAACTGAATAGGAGTGTCTGATGTGAGAAGTAATTTATGAGCAGTTGATGCTCTGGCATGTAAACAGACATGTTAGCTCAGAGGCGAATAATTTATTGTCTGTCTTGCTGCAGTAAACTGCAAGTACTTAATGCACATACGAAATATTTTGTGGCCAAAATTGCACAATTTGCAATAGTGTTGTTGTTCTTAATGAATGCGCAGAAAGTGGGAGAGATTTGGGAACTCCATGTAAGTGAATCTTGAAAGCATTGTAACATTCTAAATGATATTATTGCCTCAAAGTCAGAACCACATTTATTTTTTCGTTAATGTGCCATCCAATTGGATAAGAAAGGGATTTTTCCGTTCTTTGTTGACACCTGATGCAACTATCTTGTGAGTCTGGATGAGTAGTTCAAAGCGTAGAGACACGATAGTGTCCATACTGAAATATTGAATATTATGACTGCATTAAATTTAATAACCAGGGGATACTTTAGAGAGATTTGAGGTTAATTTGAATACTTTCCCTCTGATAAACTTCTGGAGTAAGTGATTTCTGCATGCAGGCACTATTTCTGTTTACCAAAGTTCCTACATCTTTCATAACTTGAATCTAGAGGTAAATAACATAAGTTAATGGTGTGAGTGAACAAAACACATCTAAAACCTACCAAGGGGGAGAAAAGTAAATATTTTCATGACTAATTTTGCTTTGAAGCTAGTTTTTATGTTTTGATTGGAAAAGTTAACTATGAATCGTTCCAAAAGAATGGCTTTATTTAGAGATATTTAAACAAACTGACAGTATCTGAATTACCACTTGATTTGTCACAAATGCTCTAAATGTCATTTAAAACAGGAAGACAATGAAATGCTTATTTTTAAGAAAAGCTGTTCTGTCTTTGAAGACACATACTTAAACTGAGAGGTTTTATACTCCTCTTGAAGTTTGAGGAAAATTGTATAACTTGTTTTCCTTCTTTACACAGCTCCTTGCTTCTGTGTGCACTGTTGCTACATTGAGGAGACACTTAATGGTGTGGAAGATCTTCGCACCAAAGTATGTTGAAGATTAGTAGTGAGTAGTTAACTAATAGCAATCAGGAAACGTGGAATTTCAATGAAACAACTTAAGAATTGATCTGTTTTTAAGGATCAATGTAGTTGCCACCCATTCATTAGAAGTCTTTGGTGATGTCATTGTTTAGAGGCCATAAATTTTCACAAGGTAGACAGTTAAATAGTTTCATATTGCAATTAAATCATGAAAATGTGTTTTTCTGTGTGAGTGTTTCATTTTGAATAATTTTTAATAGAGAAAATATTGTATAAATCCAACACCACTTTTTTAAAGATTTTATTTTGGTCTGCCTTGATAACATTTATACATTTTACGGCGTTCTCCAGTGGGCAGCTATGCATTTTTTAAAAGTCTAATTACTTATGTCATGAAAGAAAATCAAATGAAAGGAAAAACAATATCTTATGCAACTTGCTGCATTTTTCATGTTACGATTCTCGTATAATGTTTAATTAGTGCGAGAGATATGATCCTAAGATCAAGACCATAGACTGTAAGAAACGGGAATGGTGTAGACATTCAGCTCCTTGAACTTCCTCTTCCATTGAATGGGATCATGGCTAATCTGACAGTCCTCATATCAATTTTCCTGCAATTTCCTCATAACCCTAGATACTCTGACTAATTGAGAATTTATCTATCTCAGCCTTAAATATACACTGACTCTATCCCCACAGCTCTCTGGGGCAAGGAGTTCCAAAGACATTCATCCTCTGAACGAAGAAATTCCTCCTCATCTCAGTCTTAGGTTCGTGCCTTCTGTTCCTAAACTGTCTTATGAGGGGAAACATTCTCTCAGCATTTACCCTGTCACGCCTGTTAAGAATCCTATATGTTTTAATGAGATCACCTCTCATTCTTCTTAACTCCAGTGAGCAGAGTATCAACCTGTTTAGCCTTTGATTGGTTAATATTTAGAAATTGGAATTGTGTACTGTTATAATGGTGTGTTTTCCCCTTACATGGGTGCAAAAGAACTTATGTACTCTGAAGCTGGCACCGTAAGCTGTTTTTAGGCAACATGTGGAATAGAATTGCCACTGTTGTACATTTATCTTAACTTCACCTGAAAGTGATGTGGATGACTTACTGAACCTGATAGCTTCAGAAAACTGTATTGGAATAGAATAAAAAGACAATTGGAAAAGTGACTAGGGACAGAAGAGGACAGTGTGTGCAAAAGTTTGGAGTATTTTCTCCAAAATACTCAGCATACATATTTTAAAAAAAAAAACCTACACATCCATCAGTAATTTGCACATTGTTGAAACAAACAGAACACCCCGATCATTTTGGACATTAACAATACAGGGTTATCTGAATCGGAGTGGGAGAATTGCTTGTCCTAAGTGACAGATGCATACTACCGGGCCTGCTGTTAACCATCTGAGTAAGAACTGCCATCATTCTTCATTCCATAACCATGTTCAGGCTAGCCTTATTTTGGTTAGTCCCAAGAGTTATAAAATCTTGGACTTGAGACTCTCTTTGGGGTCAGAAAGTATGCCAGTTGATTGGTATGAGATAATATGCTAATTGATTGATAAATCAAAAACATGTCTGTCCCAATTGAAATACTTGCACTGTGGGCCTTTTGAGGCTGCTTTTGGACCTGTATCATTTAAAATTGCTTCCTTTGCATGAGATTAATGAAGTTTTCTTTGTGATTTGATTTTTGACATACATTTCACTTTGTATACAAATTAGAACACTGGCAGAATGTGAAACTATCCTACTTAGGCCACCCACAAATTTCTTTCTTTCTCCAATTTTAATTTTAAATTGCTGGAAAAGTGTATCTTAGAAGTGGATGAAAGTGACTTCCAATGTATAGAGTGCTATCTGTATTTGTAGTAGGCGATACTAATATGAGTGCGCTGTGACATTAACGTATTTTAAAGTTTAATGGTGATAACCACACTAGTTAAATAGAATGAGGCTTGCAACTGTGGTATGTGAGAACTACCTCTAATCCTTCATTTCATTATAAATCCCATTTGCAGTGGTTAAAAGTCAAGTGTTTTCATGTGTGTTGACATCGGGATGCTGATCATTTCCCAGCTTTATAAGGTTATTTTTATTTTCTTTACTTTTCCAGGTTTCTTTTTGAGGCTTTGGGCTTTGTTGTGACAAGTATCTACCTTGTTATTACTTTTTGCTTCATGGTGCGAGTGGATGTTGCTGTCAACAGGTGGTTTAAAGAACTTCTGAAGCAGTCAAGGTAACATGTCGACACTAGAACGTAACAGGGACTGCTGTAAATAGTTACAATGGAGAGATTGCCAACCAAATTGCATACCAAAAGAAAATGATTGTTATCTTACAGTACCATATCTCTGGACATCTGAAGTTGCTGCTGTAAAAGAAGCACAAATTACCTTAATGCCTTGTGTAGCCAACAAAGAAATGCTGAAGTTTCATTGCGCACATGAATGAACAAGAAGTTTGAACCACTGTGAATAAAATCTAGAACGTTTTGCCATTTCTTACAGTTGACAAATGATTACTTGCACAACGTATTTGTACTGGACTATAACAATCGTCTAAAACTTTGTATAGCTTGGTGTTACATTTTGACAGCATCAGCAAAAATGGTCCCAGAACATGAGCAGGAAGACTGACGTTTCGGGCCTAGACCCTTCTTCATTTCTGGGGCCCGAAATGTCAGCCTTCCTGCTCCTTTGATGCTGCTTGGCCTGCTGTCCTCATCCAGCTCTACACCTTGTTATCTCAGCCTACTATTGTTTTGGGTCTGCTACTTTTTTTATGATTAAAAGTACTTCGATGAAAAATGGAATTTTTAAATTATAACCAATTATATCACTTCTGTTTGTATATTTTTAACTTCATAATTTTGTTTAGTTATTTTAAGAATTGTTCCCATCTTTTGAAATGGACAACTGTTAGAATGTAGCTTTTTCTAGAGTGCCAAATTCTCTTTGCATTGCAGATCTCTTTCCAAACACCAACAGGTGAAAGAGTTCTCGTATGCAAGTATTAAATTTTAATGTGATTATTAATGATGGTTCTGATTGTAAACTTCTTAGAGAAATTGTTGTGTACGCTCGTGCAGTCACTTTGTAAAATTGAAACCAGGGGTGTACATCTTATTTGTGGAATCGTTGTACAAATTTCATCAGTTCAATTAATTCACATTGAATGCATGTCATAAATGTCTCTGTTTTGAAACATCTAAATGGATCACAAAATCCTGGATAAATTAAACAATCCTTTTTTAAGAAAAGAGGCATTTTGCTTTTTTATACCTCCATCATACTCTGTTGTTATACAAGCAGAGTAAGAAGAACAACAAAGAACAATACAGCACAAAAACAGACCATTCGACCCTCCAAGACTGTGCCAACACATTTTGCCCTTCTGTACTAAAACTGTCTTCACTTACAGGAACCATAATCCCTCTATTCCCTTCCTATTCATGTATTTGTCCAGGTGCTGCTTGAATGCTGCTATTGTGTGTGCTTCCATCGCCACCACCTCTGGCAGCGCGTTCCAGGCACTTACCACCCTTTTTGTGGAAAAACCTGCCTCGCACATCAGTGTTAAACTCTCCTCTCCTCTTCCACACTGGCACCTTCAACCTGTGACCCCTCACAATTGACTCCTCAACCCTGGGAAAATGCCTCATACTTTCCACTGTATCCGTGCAATTCACACGCTCATAAACTTATGTCAGGTTGCTCTCAACCTCCTGCATTACAGTGAAAACAAACCCAGTCTATCCAACCTTTCTTCATAGCTAAAATCCCCCATACGAGGCAACATCCTGGTAAACCTTTTCTGTACCCTCTCCGAAACATCCACATCATGATAGTGTGGTGACCAGAACTATACATAATATTCCAAGTGTGGCCTAACTAAAGTTCTGTAAAGCTGCAGCATAACTTGCCTTTGTTTATACTCAATGCCCCTTCCAATGAAGCATTCCATAGGCCTTTTTTTCACTACCTTATTTCCCTGCGCTGTCACCTTCAGTAATCTGTAGAACTGCACACCCAGATCCCTCTGCAAATCAATACTCCTGAGGGTTCTGCCATTCACTATATAATTTCCACCTGTACTTGACCTTCCAAAATTCATCACCTCACATTTGTCTGGATTAAACTTGCACCTGCCTTTTTTCTGCCCATGCCTCCTACTGATCTGTATCCTATGACAATCCTTCTCAGTATCCATAACTCCACTCCTCTTTGTATCGTCTGCACACCTACTAATTAGACCAGCTACGTTTTCCTCCAAATCATTTATGTAAACCATAAACAGCAGAAATCTCAACACTGATCCCACTGGAACACCACAAGTCACAACCCTCCATTCTGAAAAGCATCCTTCCACTGCTACCTTCTGTCTCCTATGACTCGGCCAGCTCTGTAAACATCTTGCCAACGCATCCTGATACCATGTGACTTTGCCTTTTGTACCAGTCTGCCATGAGGCTTTACTTGTCAAAGGCGTTACTGAAGTCCATGTAGACAACATCACCTGCTTTTCCCTCATCAATCGTCTTTGTCACCTCCTCAAAAAAAACTCGATCAAGTTGGTGACACATGACCTTCCCCGCACAAAACCATGCTGTCTATCGCTAGTCGGTCCACTCGCTTCTAAATGCGTCCCTGAGAATCTTATCCAATAATTTCCCTACTACAACATGAAGCTCTCTTACATAAATATTTTCTTGGATTATCCCTGCTACCCTTCTTAAACAATAGGACAACATTGGCTATTCTCCAGTCTTCTGGGACCTCACCTGTGGCTAAAGAGGATATTTAGCCTACAGTGTAAAATTAGTTTACAATAAGGGATTAAAATAAAACAAAATACTGCAAATGCTGGAGATCTGAAATAAAATCAAAGTGTTGGGAAAACTCTGGTCTTGTAGTATCAGTGAAAAGAGAAACAGTGACTCTTAATTTGCATTCAGAATCTTCTCACTTGATTTCTCTTGTAATTATTAAGAGTGTATTGCTTGGCATCACTGACCGTATTGTGATTGAAACAACAGTTTTGTTGTTGCATTCCATATGCTGAAAATGCAGTTTCATAAGTGGTGTTTTGAAGTACAGGTACCAGAGTGTTCCATTTCACTTGTTCATCTAAAAACCGAAAGAACTGCGGATGCTGTTCACGTGTACGTCTGTTTGGGAATGCTGCAGAGTGCCTGTACATTTGAGTTGAGGGGTACTGTTGATTTTTATCTGAGTAGGCAATAAAGTTGACGTTGATACAAAGATGGCATTTTTGCTTTGAATTAAAATAGGTTTACTTCATGTGGTCCAAGAGTTGCATTCTAACCCTGATGTATATCAGAGACAAATCTATATCATTGACAGTGCTCTGTGATTTGAGAATATTGTTTATAGTCTGGTGCAGCCAAAGCTGTGATCTTGGATGTCTGCGGGATACCTTGTGACATGGTACAGAAGTTTAAGTTTGAAGTGAAATACATCATAAGAACCAGGAGCAGGAGGAGGCAATTCAGGTCCTTGAGCCTGCTCTGCCACTCAATGTGATCATGGCTAATCTCACTTTGGCCTCAACTCCACTTTCCTGCCCACCTTCCATAACCCTTGAATCCATTACCAATTTAAAATCAAGCGAATTCCACAGATTCACAACTTTTTTGAGAGAAGTAATTTCTCGTCATCACTTTAAATCTACAATCCCTTATCCTTAAACTATGACCTCTTGTTCTTGCTTCCCCCATGAGGAAACATCCTTTCTACATCTACTTTGTCAAGCCCCTTAAGCATTTTGAATATCTCAGTTAGCTCTCCTCTCTTATAAACTCCTAAACTGCTCAATGTCACTTCTTAAGACCTCATCTCTGGAATCAATCTGGTGAACCTCCTCTGAACTGCCTCCAATACAATTACAGTCCTCTTCAAGATAGAGGATCAAAATTGTCCATAATATTCCAAGTGCAGTCTCACTAACACCTTGTATAGTTGCAGCACGTTTCCCTACTTTGATATTTTACTCCTTCAGCAAAAAATGCCAAAATTCCATTTGCTTTCCTTATTACCTGCTGTGTTTGCATACTCGTTTTCTGCAATTCATGCATGAGGACACCCAGATCTTTCTGTCTTGAAACACTGCCCATTTAGATAAATTCTCTTTCTATTCCTTTGACCAAAATAGATAACCTCACACATATCCGCGTTAAACTTCATTTGCTAAATTTTGGTCCATTCACTTAGCCTTTCCATATCCATTTGTAAATTATCTTGTTTGTTGCAACGTACTTTGTCACCTACTTTAGCGTCATCTGTAAATTTGGCTGTCGTACTTTCTATCCCCACATCCAAATCATTAAATAGATTGGAAATAATTGGGGCCCAAGGACCAAACCCTGTACCCCAGTATTTACATCTTGCCAACCAGAAAAAGACCCATTTATCCAGACTCTGCTTCCTGTTGATTAGTCAGTCCTCTGTCCAAGGTAAAAATTACTCCTAACCCCATGTGATCTTACCTTGTGCATTAACCTTTCATGCAGTGCCTTCTGGAAGTCCAGATACATTACAGGATTCCCATTATTGATGTTGCTTGCTATATCTTCAAAGAACTCTAGCAATTTAGTCAAACTAATTGTCTTTGGTAGATTGTATGTTGACTTTCCAAGTGTCCTGTTAGTACTTCTGTTATGGACTAGACCAGACCTCCTCAAAATATTTTAAGAAGGTTGCCTCAACTCTAACATTTTCTTATTTTAAAGGCAAATGTAAATTGCCTGTTCCAGATGCAACGCGACTGGTCAAACTACACGATGAGCGCAAGATAGCGGCAGGGTAAGACGCTCCAGTTGGAGCTCCACTGCTCGCCAGTTCCTTTCCTTTCCTTATTTCTTTTCTCCTCCATATCCTCCTTGCAGTAGTTCTTTCGTGCCACTACCAAAAACCCCCCATTCTCCTTGCAGTATTTCTTTTGTGCCCCCCACTACAAGGGGTTTGAGTTGCAACCGGAGACTGGGTAGGAGCTGAGTACGTGGGCCCCTATCCTGCAGTGGAAGCGGAACGGGCCAAGTTGCAGACCGAATCCTGGAACAATGGCAGCAGAGTGAGCATGGGCCAGGCCATGTCATAGTGATGGGTCAGGCCAACGGCAGCAGGAGAATCCCAAGTCTGCAGGGGCATGGGGTGACTTACGTCGTTGCTGCTGCGTGCCAGTGAGGAGTAGACTGGAGGCTGGAGCGATGCAGGACAGTTGCTGGACTCGGGCCTGGCGCCACATGCTGAGCTGCTGCCATTTGGAATTCTTTACTGGACTCTAATGTAAATCCTTTTCACAATGTTATACCTATCTCATTTCTACCTTATTCTTAAACACTAAGTAATGCTACTGCTTTCCATTTAATCCACTTTTGTATAATGACACTTCTTTTTTACTCTGAGATTTGTACCTAGGTACTTGTACCTAATATGGTGCTTTTAAAAGGCAGCCATTGTAAAAACTTTTCACTGTAGTCCTGTACTGCAGTACAAGTGACAATAAAGGATATCTATATTCATGTTAAGCAAAATAATTTATTTAAACACTAGTTAAAATAAAACCAAAGAAGGAGGAATTTAGAATAACAACTCTATTGGAAAACTTAACAATAATATAGTAACTACTACTAATTGACTGTTCCAATATAGTAACATCCCATCAACACACCCCATGGGAAAAAGGTAAATTCAGAAACAGATTTTAACATACATTTCTTCAATCCACAAATGGCAGTGGATGCTGGATCAGTTGTTAATTTTAAATCTGATTTAGATAAATTTTTACTAAGCAAAGGTGTTAAGGGATAGGGGCCAAAGATATGTGGAGTTACACCACAAATCAAGTACAATCTCGCTGAATGACCTATTCCTGTTCCTACGTACCTTTCCCAGAAGGTAAGATTGACAGAAAGAATAGGGAGAGGTAAGATAAACCTCCAGGCCCACTTGTTAAAATGAGCAGGATCAGAGATTTCTGGCAAAACTTTCCCACCTTCATACTTCATTCCCATTGAAATAAAGGCCTTCCCTATTATCTGCTGATGGGTAGATGTTTATGGATTTTTGAAGGCAATAGGACGTATTATTGAAAATATCTAGTTCATGGTTCATGTGTATTAGTATTTAAATTATTCATTTATTTTATCTAATTAAGTTTGTTAAAAAGATTATGAAATCTTGTGTAGTTCTCCTGATTAAAATGAGATATTTGGATTTCTTTTGAATGTTAACAGTCCTTAACTGGATTGTAACAATATTGAGAGTGTAATTAGCAAACATTTGGAACCCAAGTTTCAAAGATAAAGTCATTGATAACAAAAGTGAGAAGTTATGCTGAAATTTTAAAGTCCAATTCTTGTTGCTACATTACATGAAAGATGCAAAAGACTTTGATAGGGTATCGAGATTTATTGAAATGACTTCAAGGATGAGAAGTTTTAGGTACAAGATTAGGTTAGAGAGGCTGGGATTTTCTCATTGGAGCAAAAGAATTCCGTGACAATTTAATAGAAGTATGAAAGATCATGACGGATTTAGATAAGACAAAGAAAAACTGTTCTCATGGCTGATAATAAAGGACTACAAGGGACAGAGATTTTTAAGATTTTGGGCAAAAAACAAGGGGGATGTGAGGAAAAACTTTTGTGTACAGTGAGTGGTAATGACCTAAAACTTACTGTCTGTGAGGTTGGTGGAAGCAGACAGTGAAAGAAATCAAAAGGAAATTACTGTGTATTATAAATTGTATGGCACAAGTGAATGCATTAACATCAAACTTGCAGATGACACAACAATAGATGAGAAGTCAAGCAGTGAAGATGTCACAAAGAGTCAACAGGCTTTTTAATGGAGTGGGCAAAAAAATTTGGCAAATGGAACATCATGTGGGAAAGTGAGGTTATGCACATTGGCAGGAAGATTAGAAGAGCTGAATATGACTTAAATGGGGAAAGAGTGAAGAAAGCTGCAGCACAGAGAAATTGCGGGTCTTTGTGCATTAAATGCTAGCAAAGAAGTTCAGCAGGCAATAGGGAAGACAAATGTACCATTCACCTTTAGTTCAAAGGAAATGGAATATAAAAAATAGGGAGGCCTTGCTAAAAGCACTACTCTGACTAAATCTGGAATTCTGTCAACAATTTTGGTCCCTTTACATAAGGAAAGATTTATTGGTGTTGGAGGCACTCTGGAGTTTTACGGTTTTAGCAAAACTTTCCCACCTTCATACTTCATTCCTGTTGAAGTAAAGGCCTTCCCTATTATCTGCTGAACTTGGACGCTAGCTTTTTGTGATATATGAACTTTGACCAACGTCAGACTTTAATGAAATGGTAGCCACTGATTAGCAGATGTGGGTCAAAGACACAAATATTTTAATTGTACATTTTATAGACATGCCAACCAGGTACAGCTTTTTCTACAGTAACACAAAAGGGTGATTGTAGATAAAGTCATGGAAAAAGGATGGGGACTGGACTTGGAGCACAGGCTAAATTCCTGACTGGCATTTTGCCGAAATGTTTGCTAATGACACATACAGAAAAGTGTGAAAATGTGAACATCGTGGTCATTTACACTGCAGCTGCGCAAGTCCCTTCAGCAATGAGTTTGACTGAGAAAACGTGTTGATGAGCTGCTCCATAAGATCGTAACTGAATAACCAAACCACAAGTTAATAACTGCCTTAGTTTGGGTTGTCATGTAAAGAATATATATGTAATGTACTAGGACAAAGTGATGGACAGGTAACAAACCTGCTTCAAGGATATGGATTGGTCTGCAAAGTAAGCTTGTGCGCTTCATTGTTCTTTTTCAACTGAAATTTAATACTGGCTGACTGGGTTTCCCAAATCTTAAGAAAGCTGGTAGCCAAAGACAGGTGACAACAGTTGAAATCAGGGAGCTACGTACCTTCCAATTAGCTGCTACACCCAGCATTTCCAAACCCCATGCTCGACACCCTCAGGAATAGGACTTTCTTGCTGCTCCCTGTTCGACTGGAAGGTCAGTCTGATGAATTAGTTGACTTCCTACCAATTATGTCATATATGTGTAATGCACAGCTACAGGGAACACTGGCTTCCAGTTTCCTCAGGCTCTAATGACATCCTCAACTCTGACATGTCTGCGAAGTTATAATTCAGCCTTTGGCTTTCCTAGGGTTAGTTCATTTACTCTAGTGCATAAATATTAGCTTACAGAAATTAATTTACATTTAAAGATTGCCTCTGAGTAATAGGTTTAAAAAAAGAAATAATTGGGACAAGGGGATGATGGGGATAAGAGAGAAAGTGGAGTTAAGGATTAACAGATCAGGCATGATCTTATTGAATGGCGGAGCAGGCCGAATGGCCAAGTGCTTCACTTAGAACTGTACAGCACAGGAACGGCCCTTTGGCTCATGATGTTGTGCTGAACATGAGGCCAAATTAAACTAATCCCTTCTACCTGCCATTGGTCCATATCCCTCCATTCCTTACATATTCATGTGCTTATCTAAAAGTCCCTTAAATGCCCCTGTTGTATCTGCCTCCACCATCATCCCTGGCAGTGCGTTCCAGACTCCTACCATTCTCTTTGTAAAAAACTTGCTCCTCACGTCTCCTCTGAACTTTCCCCCCTAACCTTAAATGCATGACCCCTAGCATTAAACACTCTGGGGGAAAAAGATTCTGACCATCAATCCTATCTATGCATTTCATAATTTTGTAGATTTCTATCAAGTCTCCCCTCAGCCTGCCATTGCTCAAGACTAAACAACCTGATTTTTTTTCTAGCCTCTCCTTATAGCTCCTACCCTCCAATCCAAATTCTCCAGCATCCTGGTAAACCTCTTCTGCGCCCATTCCAAAGCCTCCACATCCTTCCTGTAATGTGGTGATCAGAACTGAATGCAATATTGTACTCCAAATGTAGCCTAACCAAAGTCTTATCATGGGTGGACACTTGAGAAAAGTAAACGTACAAAGTAACAAAGATAGACTGGTTGCTCCACAGAGCCAGCGTGAGTTCAATGCATCAAACGGCCTCCATCAGTGCCACAATGCACAATCCTAGTTTCCAAGGAGCTGAGAATAAATTCCCGACCCGAAACATCGACTTTCCTGCTCTTCTGATGCTGCCTGGCCTGCTGTGTTCCTCCAGCTACACACTGTGTTATCTCTGACTCCAGCATCTGCAGTTCGTGCTATCGCTAGGTAAAAGCACAGTTGATGTCTAAAGCTGTGATAACATTTGGCTACAAGTATAGTGAGTATAGCCCCAGCTGTGTGAATTGTATTTTAAGACATTTTTTAATCGAAGTGTCGCCGTTACCCGCGCTCTGCCTTTGTTTTTGATAGACGTGTCTTGTAACCAATTAGTGAACGCGCACTGCCCAATCAGAAGGGCAGATTGTGGCGGATGTTGCCTGTTTGCGCAAGTTGTTACTTTGAGTTCTGATCTCAATCCGTAGGAAAGAGTAAACCCGGAGCAATGGAAAGTGGCCAGCGTAGGGGCTGTTTGGAGATGTGGAGTGAAGAAAACCGCATTTTAGTAGCACAGTTGAAGGTAAGGCGGATTTTGGAGTGGCCTCATATTAGTGAACGTAGAGCAAGATTCGCGCTTTACATAATTCTGTGTATTGTTGAAGTTAACAACGTTGCGGCGGCAGTCCCATCTAAAGTTACAAACCATAGAAAACTTGCTGTCTAAAATGAAATTCGTGTATGTTTTGGAGCAGGCTTACTTTTTACTTGAACTAAACCTCTTTAATTTAGGATGGAAGGGAATGTATAATGGACTGTGTTCGGAGCCTTGTTTTCCTGATATGTGGTAATGACCTAGACCTTGATGTATATGTTGCAATTTCAAAATTTGCTGACGACAAAAAACTTAGAATTATTGTGAACTGTAAGGAGAATAATGTAGGACTGAAAACGAAATAGACCAGTTGATGGAATGTACTGACAACTGGAAATTAATGCAGAGAAACGTGATGATTAATTTTGGTAGGAAGAACATGGAGAGAAAATCTAAACTAAAGCACACAATTTGTAAGAGAGTGCAGTAGTTAAGAACCTGAGTATATATGTGTACCGGTCATTGAAATTGGCAGGACAGGTTGAGTTCCTAGACCTTATTAATAAGGGCAAAAAGAACAAGAGTAAGAAAGTTATATTGAACTTGCATAAAACACTGCTTCAGCCTCAACTGGAGTATTGTGTCCAGTTCTGTGATGGCATTGGAGAGATGGCTAAAAAGTTTCACAAGACTTGTTTCAGGAATGAAGAACTTCTGTCCTGATGATAGTTTGGAGAAGTTAAGACTGTATCTGTTGGAAAATTGAAGGCTGTGAGGAGATTTGATCGAGATATTCAAAATTGTGTGGGCTTTGGACAGAGTTGATAGGTAGAAACTGTTGGTTAGAGGATTGAGAACCAAAGGGCAGAGAGTTAAGGTAATTAGCAAAAGAAGAAAAAGAAACATGAAATGGTGGCATAGTGGTATTGTCACTGGACTCAGCTCTCCAGCATTAGGAGAGCCATGGGTTCGTTGCACCACACAAACATGTATCCTTGACATCAAGTCTGCATTTGATTGAGTGTGGTATTAAGGAGCTTGTGCAAACTGGAGTAAATGGGAATTGGAGCAAATCTCTCTGCCGGTTGAACTCAAACCTGGTACACAGGAAGATGGTTGTGGTTGTTGGAAGTCAGCCATCTCAGCTCCAGGGCATCTCTGCAAGAGTTCATCAAGGTAATGTCCTGGCTCCAGCCATCTTCAGCCGTTTCCTTTATGATTTTCCCTCCATCATAAGGTCGGAAATGGGGATGTGCAATCATCAGTGAACAATACTCAGCACCATTTATGATTTCTTAGATGCTGAAGCAGTCCATGTTCAAATGCAACAAGATCTGGACAGTATTCCAAGCTTGGGCTTACAAGTGGCAAGTAACATTTGAGCCACACAAATGACCAACTCCAATAAGAGACGATCTAACCACTGCCCCTTGACATTCAGTAGAGTTACCATACTGAATTCCCCACTATCAGTGTCCTGGGTTTTACCATTGATTAGAAACTTGCCTGGACCGCCTATATTAATACTGTGGCCACGAAAGCAGGTCAGAAGCTAGGAATACTGCAGCAAGTAACTCACCACCTGATTCCCCAGAGCATGTCCAACATTTACAAGGCACAGGTCAAGAGTGTGATGGACTAGTACCCACTTACTTGGATGACTGCAGCTCCAACAACACTCAAGCTTGATATCATCCAGGATACTTGCCTTCTTTGCTTGGTCCTTTGAGGAGAGGAGTTGGGATGTCATGTTGGGCTTGTACAGAATGTTGGTGAGGCCTCTCCTGATGTAGTGTGTCCAGTTCCGATCGCTCAGTTCAAGGAAGGATGTTATTAAGCTGGACAGGGTTCAGAAGAGATTTACCAGGATGTTGCTGGGTATGGAAGGCTTAAGTTATAAAGAAGGGCTGGATAGGCTGGGACTTTGTTCACTGGAGTGTAGGAGGTTGAGAGGTGACCATATAGAAGTTTACAAAATCGTGACAGATAGACATACGATTAATAGTCATTGACTTTTCCCTAGGATGGGGGATTTCAAGATGAGGGGGCACATTTTTAAGGTAAGAGGAGAGAGATTTTAAAAACGACATGAAGGGCAAATTTTTACATGAGGGTGGTTTGCGTGTGGAATAAACTTCCTGAAGGAGTGGTGGATGTGGGCACAATTATAGCATTTAAAATACATTTGGATAAATACATGAATAAGAAAGATTTGGAGGAATATGGGCCAGGAGCAGGCAGGAGGGACTAATTTAGTTTGGAATTCTGTTCGATGTGAACTTGTTGGACTGAAGGGTCTGTTTCCCTGCTGTATGATTCTCTGACAAAGCAGCCCACTTCATAGGCAACACATCCACAAGCATCCATTCCCTCTACCAGCAATGCTCAGTAGTAGCAGTATTGTAGGCGCAGAAATTCACCTAGGCTCCTTAGACAGCACCTTCTAAATCCATGACCACTTCTAAATGGGAAGGAGAAGGACAGCAGATACATGAGAACACCACCTGCAGGCTTTTGTCCAAGCCAGTCACCATCTGTTTCCTTTCCATGTCTTTGGGACAAAATCCTGGAATTCCCATCCTAACGGCATGGTGGCTCAACCTAGATCAAATGGAGTGCAGTGGTTCAAGAAGACAGCTCACCACCACCTTCTCAAGGGCAATTAGGGATGTATAATAAACCATGGCCAACCAGCAACTTCCACATCCCACAAGTGAATTAAAAAAATGCAGTGGTTCGTGGAATTTAAATGAATCTGGAATTGAAAGCCAATTCTAGTAAATGTTTAAAAGAGGTCTTAAAGGAGGAAGGATAAGGGGACAGTTTTAGGAAAGGAATCGTAGCCTAGGCAGCTTGAAGCACAGTCGCCAATGGCAAAATAATAAGTGTGTATGCAGGGTATAAGAATGGAAGGCTGGTACCATATGTATATTGCTAAATAGGGGAGGCAATGGCCTGGTGGTATTATCGCTGGACTGTTATTCCAGAGACCCAGATAATGTTCTGGGGACCCCGGTTCAAATCCCACCGTGGCAGATGGTGGAATTTGAATTCAACAGATATCAGGAATTAAGAATCTAATGATGACCGTGAATCCATTGCCGGTTGTTGGAAAAACTCATCTGGTTCACTAGTGTCCTTTAGGGAAGGAAACTGCCATCCTTGCTGGGTCTGGCCTACGTGTGACTCCAGACCCACAGCAATGTGGTTGACTCTGAACTGGATTTCTGGTCGGCATGGACGGGATAGACTGAAGGGTCTGTTTCTGTGCTGAACAACTCTAAGGTGGCTCAGTGGTTAGCACTGCTGCCTCACAGCCCCAGGGACCTGGGTTCGATTCCACCCTTGGGCGACTGTCTGTATGGCATTTGCACATTCTCCCGTGTCTGCATGGGTTTCCTCCCGGTTGCTCCAGTTTCATCCCACAGTTCAAAGATGTGCAGGCTAGGTGGATTGGCCATGCTAAATTGCCCGTAGTGTTTACAACCCAAACTTTGGGTCTGATATATAGATGACACCTTTGTGATTATTAAAAGCACTAAACTGGAAGAAACCCACTGCTATCCTTAAACAATAAATATAAACAACATCCTCACTGGGATAAAATTCACAAAACAAGAAGAGAACAACAACTGACTACCCTTCCTGGACATAACGGTAGAACACAAAAACAACAGGGAACTCCCAACTAGTGTATATAGAAAGACCACACATACAGAGCAAATACTCAATTACACTAGCAACCACCCCAGTGCCCACAAATGGAGCTGCATCAGGATACTGTTTAAACAAGCCACACCAAATTGCAGCAACCTGGAATTATGCAAAGCAGAATAGGAACACTTGTACAGAGTCCTCAAAAGAAATGGATACCTGAAAAACACAATCCATCATTACTTCCAAGACATACCACAACAGGAAGACACAACATGACCAGAATCACTTATCACCCTACCATATATCAAGGACATTTCAGAGATGACCACAAGACCACTCTGACCCCTAGGTATCAGAGTAGCCCACAAACTGACAACCATCCTATAACAGCTACTGACGAACATAAAGGATCCCATGCCCAAAACCAGCAAAACTTGGGTAATATACATAATACTGTGCAAGGACTGTGAGAAACACTACATGGGCCAAACCAGAAGAAAATTGACTATGTCGATACACAAACACCAACTAGCCACCAAGAGACATGACCAATTCTCACTTGTCTCACTACACATGGACAACATGGGACACAAATTTGGCTAGGACAACACATTGCTAATCACACAAGCCAAACGGGGAGACACCAGGGAATTCCTGGACGCCTTATATTCCAACTGGAACTCCATAAACAAATGCATTGAATTAGACCCTGTGTACAAACCATTGAGAAACAAAACCGGAAGTGATGCCAACCACCCCAGCAAACCGAGGCATATAAATAACAAGCTGACAGAACACCGATGTTTCACCAGAGGCACACTGACTGTGTTAGAATCATAGAATCCCTACAGTGTGGAGACAGGCCCTTCGGCCCAACGATTCCACACCAACACTTGGAGCATCCCGCCCAGACTAATCCCCCTATAACCCACCTAATCTACACATCCCTGAACACTACGGGCCAACTGGGAAATGCCAGGGAATTCCTGGAGGCCTGATATTCTAACCAGAACTCCATCAACAAACACGTTGAATTAGACCCTGTGTACAAACCACTGAGAAATAAAACCGGAAGTAATACCAACTACCCCAGCAAACTGAGGCAAACGTCAAGCTTTCCTGCTCCTATGATGCTGCTTGGCCTGCTGTGTTCATCCAGCTCTACACCTTGTGACCTCGCATGTAAATAACAAGCGGGATAGAACACCGACGCTCCACCAGAGCTGCACTGACAATGTTACCTTGCAGACTGACAAAACGTTTGCAACCAAACCCACCGAGAACATCTCTCATTCATTCATTCATTCAGTCTTCTAAATTCCAGTGAATAGAATTCTAATTTGTTTAATTTGCTCATAAGACAATCCCTCAATACCAGAGAACATCCCAGAAACCCTTCTCTGAACTACCTCCACCAAAATAATATGTTTCGCAAGAAGACCAAAACTACTCTCAGCTCTGTAGATGTGGTCTCACCAGCACCTTGCAGTAAGACTTCCCTACTCTTATAGTCCAACCCCCTTGAAATAAGGGCCAACATTCCGTTAGCCTTCCTGATTATCTGCTACATCTGTGTGCTGACTTTGCGTTTTGTGCACAAGTGCTCCCAAGTCCCTTTTATTTTGCAGCTTTCTGCAACTTTGTAACATGGAGAAAGTTTGCATTCAAATTAGCAATATTGACTAAATGTATAATTTTCTTTTGGGCTCAGCTTGCAATGGTCATCTGTCAATAATATAAATAAATTGTAGACACTTATATAAAGAAAAATGACAAAATCAACAACAGAATAGATGCAGCATAACAATGCAATATTGTGCTATGAATTATTTAAGAACGTGTAGAAAAATTTTAGTTTTTTAAAAAAAATTGTCTTAATGTTTAAGGAAATGTACCTGTATCTTTTATAGGCAGTAGCTTTTACCTTGTATCTCTACACAGGGTTAATTCTGTACAATGCCAACTTTTCTCTTCTCCAACCAGAATATTTCTATCCATGCTGTAAATCGGAGAGAAATTGTGCGACAGAGTTATGTTTCTTTCAGCAAACTACTGGAGAAAATCCAAGGTATTGATGGATTTATTGATGCTACCTGCACTGTAGCTTGTTTAATTGTGTTATCGTTTATAGTGTTTGTATCTAGCCATCTTATGGAAAGATACATAACTTACTATGTAAACAACTTGGATTTATATAACTGCTTTAATGTGTTATATGGTTACAAAGTGCTGCATATTGACATTCTAAAGGAGAACTTAACCCTTAGTCTAACAAGAAGATATTGGTGTAGATGCCCGAATGCTTGGTCAATCGAGTAGGTTTTAAGAATTGTCTTAAATAAGGAAAGCAAGGTAGAAGCAGAAAGATTTAGAGACAGAAAGAACGAAGACTTGGGACCTGGGCAGATGAATGCACAGAACCTACCACTGGAACTGTTAAAATCTGGGATGCATAAGAGGCCAGAATTAGAGCAATGCAATACATTGGAGGGTGTGGAGTTAAAGGTGACTTTAAGTGCGGTGGGGGAATGTGGTACAAGATATGGTAAAACAAGGGTGAGAATTTTTAAATTGTAGTGCTGCTTAAGCAGGAAATCAGTGAAGAAAGGGCAAGAGGTTTACAGGAATTGACCTGAATTAGGATGTTGGAAGCAGAATTACAGAGTAGTTACTACTGATTTCCACTTGCAAAGAGGGTCAGGTCTGCAGGTTTATGCTTTGTTCACTAGTACACAACTGTTATAAGGATGCTTGGTGGGCGATGTATTGAAACGAACAAATTTCAATCAAAAACAATGCTTTGGACATGTCTGTAAAAGTTTCCCTGGTTCACGTTTCAGTCTTGATTCTTTGGGCTTTTACTGTACTGTGAAGAAAGAGGTGTATTTGACTCATTGCTTTCCTTGCTTAGAACTAAGATGTGGTGCTCATTAGAGGAGACTGAACAAGGCTGACAGCCCAGAAGACTGGTTTTGTAGCCAGGTAGACCCGTTGAAGACAATATTTATTCAGATCATCGGGGAGAAAATGTTTTAATTTTAGAGCCTGAACTCTCCCATGTCCTAGCCCCCAACCCCACACACCAGGCCTTGTTATCACATAGTCTGCCATTACACACTACTCATTGTTATCCAAGATGGCGGTAGAGTAGGATGCTCCAGCCTGAGCTCCTCTGCTTTCGGGTTCCTTTTTCTTTTCCTTTTCTTTCTATTTTTGTCCTCTTTGTAGCTTCGCTTTGCCCCCTTTTCTCCCCCCTCCAACCTTTAACTGCCCTGCCCTACCCAACCCAGAGAGTGGAGTCGAAGGAGATGGATCACGGCCGGAGCCCCAGTGGGAGCTGAGTGTGTGGGCCGAGACCTGTGGCAGAGCAAGCGCGGGGCGGGGCGGGAGGGGGTGGCCAGCAGAGTGAGTGCGGGCCAGTTCCGGGGGTGAGAGGGGCAGTGGTGTAAGTGCAGGCTGGCACCAGGGCAGGGTCCGGCAGGGGCAGCGACAAAGCAAGTCCTGGATGGAGGCCAGCACATGGAGGCAGTGTGGCCTCATGTTCTGGGGCCAGTGGGCTGGGATTCATGTTGGAGAGGGACTGCAGCTTAAGTATTTCTGGTTGCTTTTGTTGTCATTCTCGACTTTTTAAACTCTGTTCCCATGCTAACCTTCTGTTTTAAACTCTGTAACAATACTGACAGTATCTGTACCGAGGTACTCTGCACCTAGGATGATGCCGATTGGCAACATTACAAACATTTCACTGGACTCATTTGAGTGCACGTGACAATAAAAGCTATTCTGTTCTAGAATGTGGGAAGGCATCCAGTGGTCCATTGAAATGCCCTAGACTAACAGTATCAAACAGAAGAACCAAGGCATGACTGGAGTTGGGTGATGTTATAGAGGTGGAAATAGACCATCTTAGTGATGGCTGGCTGTCTGGTTTAAAAACTCACCTTAAGGTAAAATCTAATTATACAATTCTGCCTTGGATAGTTGCCAGGGAGTGAGATTATGTAAGTTGCAAGAGAACAGATTTTGTGGTAGGCACTGAAAAATGTTGTTGTATATGGGTCTGAAAGGGTTAATATTTTTGGGGGGCAATGAGCTGAAGATATCATGAAGACTAGTGTGCAGACTAACTAAAGATCTCGAAAGACTCAGACCAAAGGCCAGGTCCTCCCAACAGAATGTTTGGCATATCCTTGTAACATGTAATAGTTGCAGAAATGCAAGAAACAGTGTCTTGTTTACTTCAAGAGACTATTAGTTAACCCAGAAGCTAGCTATTCTCATCTACACCAGATCAAGTCGGAAGTCACGTGATCTTCATCTGATGAAGGAGCAACGCTCCAAAAGCCTGTGATTTCAAATAAACCTGTTGGACTATAACCTGGTGTCATGTGATTTCTGACTTTGTCCACCCCAGTCCAACACCAGCACCTCCACATCATACACCCGATCAAGCAGACCTTAAAAAACATATACCTGGAAGGTTTACAGTATGGTGTTTAGCCTCACCAACCCATGTGGTGATCACTGGTGGTGATCTCAAGATTTACTTTAGCTTCACCACAGAACATGGTGATCTGAAGACTGACCTGCCTATTCATATAGCATAGCGAGCAGTGCTGTGAATAGCAAAGATAGAGATCTGAAATGAACTCTAGAGAAGCAAATCTCACAGCAGCAATTGACATTGAAGAATCCTTTAAAGAACAAAACCAAAGCATTTCAAACCTGGTAAGAGATGAGCTGGAACAGAAAAAATATGTAGCATCTACAGTTTGCATCACAAGGGAGTGATCTGTGGGAGCAGCCCCCAGTCTGAGTTCAGTTGGTTAGCAAATAGACATCAAAGACTGTGCCAATCAAAAGTAAAAGACCCCATATAAATGAGAAACTTTACTTGTCCCAGTAATTCAGGCTGAAAGGGTAAGTGTTTAAAAAATTATTTACAGATCAGATTGGCATCACTGCCAAAGCTTGCAGATACTACAAGGGATAACAAGGTGTAGAGCTGATGAACACAGCAGGCCAAGCAGCATCCGAGGAGCAGGAAAGCTGACATTTCGGGTCTGGACCCTTCTTCAGAATGGCTAGAAAAAAGAGGAGGAACTGGGCAAAAACTTTCAACTTTGGATCAGAGAATCCGAGGCATTATGGACTCAGTGATTAAGAGTGGGTACACGTTGAGCAGCTCTGCTATAATAGGGACATTTTCACGAGATGTACCTTTTAAGCCACAAAAAGTGAGAACCATCCATGAAAACTGGGGAAAAGGCAGGAATACTCCATTTTAGCCTCTAAATGAAGGAAAACCCTAGAGTACAGCAGCAAACAGGAAAACCAGCATTACGGCAAAACTATGAATCTATAAAGCAAATAACACATGTAAACATGTTAGGAGCTGTGGCATCTGGAGTAACATTGCCAGGGATATCAATTTTCCTTGTAATAACAACTTGGCATCATGCCAATACTGATATTTGTATATCATATTACTCATTTGTGCAATAGGCAGACATTTTGCTTGGCTTGACAGCAGCATCCTGTTAGTGAGACCATTCCAGAATCTAGGGAATTTTGGAAAATTTAAACCAAATACATCTAGTATCTGAACAGCCACTACTTTTAACACCCTAGGATTAAGCCCATCAGGACTTGGGCAGTTATCAGATTTTTATTTATAACAATTTTCTTGGTAATTTTTTTTTTCTAATGATTGTAATTATAGTCCCTTCTCCCTTTTGCTTCTTGGTTCTCAATAATTTCTTTGATGTTATTTGTACCCTGTATGGGGAAAATGGGTGCATAATTTCTGTTCAATTCATCTGCCATTTCCTTACTTTCAATTACTAACTTCCAGATTCACTCTCTGGACGCTCAGTTATTCTCTTTTCCATTTTACACACTTGTTGAATCTTCTTTTCGTTTTATGTATACTTAGCTATCTTTCTCTTTTCCTCTCGTAGTCTAATTTCTCCTTACTATTCTTTTAGTTATGCTTTGTGTTAATTCTGTCCAATCTTCTGATGTGCCACTAGTCTTCATCGATTTTTACACTTTTTCTTTCAATTTCATATTTTCTTTAACTTACTTTGTTAACTACGGATGGTGCATCCTTCCTTTGGTGTCCTCCTTTTTCATTGTAATTTATCTTTCCTAATTATGATAAAGTATCTCCTTAAATGTCTGCCTCTGCATGCCTAGCAACATCTATTAACTTAATTTCCTGGCTTGTTTTAGCTAGCTCTTTCTTTGTGTTCTCATAATTGCCCTTATTTACATTTAAAACATGGTTTTAGACCCATTTTCTAACCTTCAGACTGAATATGAAATCCGAACATCTTATTATCAATACTTCTTTGGAGTGCCTTTGTTATGATATCATTAAACAATCCTGTCTTTTTTCCATATTTTGAGATCAACGATAGCCTTCTCTTTAACTGGATTTAGAATGTGCTGTTCTAAGAAATTATACCAAAAGCACATTCTCCCGTGAAAGAATTGTTACAATAGTTCTTTTTGAAATCCATGATGGCTAGTTCTATTTAGGTATACGGTAACTTCATCCTTAAGCCATTCTCACAATTCTTGGATCACAGGTACTAAACTAGCTGACTTCTGGGAAATGTGCCTTGAGTTGATTTATGTGTTTCTCTCCCTCTGTTTGTTGAAGTAATTAATCTCTGGATCTTCTCTGTGCAATCATTTGAAGTCAGAACTTGCACTCCAGTGTTGAATCACCGATGTAGTAAGATTCAATGGTACAATGTTGATTGAGTCACGTGTTGTCCTTTATTGTGAAAACAATGGATAACTGTTGCAGTATGGGGTGGCCAATCAGCTAGGTAACCTTTCCTTTGGTTGGAGTCCATAACTAATTCTTTATGGTCCTTGTGCAGGTCTGCCACCAACTATACCCAGCATTCCCTTGGAATTGACTATTCTATACAATACAATTGTTTTAAGTCTCAGTTTGTCTGACGTCAACCAAAATGTTAACTCCTTGTTGTATGAGGGACTTGTCCGAGGTGAGTTTTAAACTTTATTTGTCAGGTGAATCGGGCATTGTTTGCTATAACCACTGTTTGTATTTGTGTTCATCATTCACAGCTTCAAAATTTTTCCGATTACTTGATAGCCAATTACTGCATTTTTTAGGGAAATGTGGGAACCAATTTGTAATAAGCAATGAAATAAATCTCCAGGAGATCACTTTGAGAAATGTGGAGAGACTGGGCTCAATTTAATTTCTAATTGAAGAGACAGAATCTTTGACAGTGCAGCATTCCCTCTCTACTATACTGAAGTGTCAGCCTAAGTCATAAGCTGAAATCTCAGGTGTGGGACTTGAACCTGCAAACCTCTTGAATTGAAGTGAGTGCAAGCACAGCTTTGCAGCTGACATCTGTTAGAGGCCTTGAGACAGCCTTGCCAAGGTGCACGAGAGCAGCAAAGTGACTTGCTCATCACTTTTCTTATTCCTCCTGAGGACACTACCCCGGCTGCTTACTCTTCAGGGGTAGTTTCTGTGACTAGATGAATGGAGAATGTTTCCTCTTGGTGCTCTGTTAAAATATTTGGTGTGATTTCATAGAATCCCTACAGTATGGAAACGGGCCATTCGGCCCAGCAAGTCCATGCCGCCCCTCCAAAGAGCATCCCACCCAGACCCATTCCCTACCCCTGTATTTCCCAAGTCTAACCCACCCAACCTAAATGTCGCTGGGTACTATGGGCAATTTAGCATAGCCATTCCACCTAACCTGCACATCTTTGGACTGTGGGAGGAAATCAGAGCACCCGGAGGAAACCCACCCAGACATGGGGAGAATGTGCAAACTCCACGCAGACCGTCGCCTGAGGCTGGAATCGAACCCGCGTCCCAGGTGCTGTGAGGCAGCAGCGTTAACCGCTGAGCCACTGTGCTGTCCACTTCAGTATATGTAGCTTGCTGCAACTACTAAATTATTTCATTTTTATTTGGGCTATCCAGTTTAAATGCTCTTGTTTCTTTGTTGTTTTCTTGACCCAAATGTTTTAATAACATAGAAATAAAATTATAACAAGAAAAATTTCATTCTTATTAATACTTTTAAGTTGCTTGGTGTTTTGTTTTAACTTTTTTTTCCGAAAAACAGGATTAGAAGCTTATGATGCACATTTTGATAGACTGGACATCACGAAATTATGGGCAATGATATTTCAGAGCATCCATGACCCAAATTTTATACAGGCAGTTGATCAGCTGATCTACTTGCAATGTGTCCTGTGGCTGGTTTGCAATCAACTGGAGAAGATTGATACTGTACTTCACTTACTAAGAGACAGAGTAAGTGAGCAAGGTAGCTGTGGATTAATTGTGATTGTTGTGCTCCAGGACTGTTCTGCATATTTTATCCTGGAAAAGACTTGCAGCCAAGCTATGATGACGCTGTATTTTAGCAAATGGCTTGTCCAGAATGATTAGTTTCCTGATCCAACCCCGTGCTGAGGTATGTGAGCAGATGAATGTTGCTCGCAGTGTATTTTGAGAACCGCTTGTTCTGTGCCTCCTGCAAAGAAGTAAAGAATGAAGAATAGAAGGATAGAACAAATTAATACATGGCTGAGGAACTGCAGGGGAGAAGGATCCACCTGAATTGGAAGGGTACTAATACACTGGCAGGGAGATTTGCCAGAGCTGCTCATGAGGATTTAAACTAATGGTGGGACGGGGGAGAGAGATCCAGGAGATGGTGAGGAAAGTAATCAGTTTCAGAGTTGTACAATTGGGAAAAGGAACAAGTCAAACAGTCAGAGCAGGCAGGAACAAAGCAGAGACCGAGGTACGACTGATAAATTAAAATGCATTTATTTCAATGCAAGAGGCCTAACAGGTAAGGCAGATGAACTTGGAGCATGGTTGGGAACATGGGACTGGAATATGGTAGCAGTTACAGAGAAGTGGCTCAGGGATGGACAGGACTGGCAGTTAATGTTCCAGGGTATAGATGCTGTAGGAAGGCGGGCAAGACAGGAATGGGAGTGGCTTTTTTGATTAGGGATAATATTACACCTGTACTTAGGGATGATATTCCTGGGAATACATCCAGGGAAGTTATTGGGTGGAAGTGAGAAATAAGAAGGGGATGATCACCTCGTTGAGGTTGTACTATAGACTGCCAAGCAGTCAGCGGGAAATTGAGAAAGAAGTTTATAAGGAGATCTCAATTATCTGTAAGAATAATAGGGTGGTAATGTTTGGGGAGTTTAACTTTCCGAACATAGACTGGGACTGCCTTGGTGTAAGGGCTTGGATGGAGAGGAATTTGTTAAGTGTGCACAAGAAAATTTTCTGATTCGGTATGTGGATGTACTTACTAGAGAAGCTCCAAAACATAACCTACTCTTGGGAAATAAGCCAGGGCAGGTGACTGAGGTGTCAGTAGGGGAGCACTTTGGAGCCAGTGACCATCATTTATTTAATTTTGAAATACTTTTGGAAAAGGATAGACCAGATCTAAAAGTTAAAGTTCTAATTTGGGGGAAGGTCAATTTTGACTGTATTAAGCAAGAACTTTTAAAAGCTGATTGGGGGAGGATGTTTGCAGGTAAAGGTTAAAAGAAGAAGCATATATACTGCAGTGGTCAAGTGAGTCCTTAGAGTATAAAGGAGTATACTTAAGAGGGAAATCAGGAGGGCAAAAAGGGGACATGAGATCTCTTTGGCAAATATGGTTAAGGAGAATCCAAAGGGATTTTATAAATACATTAAGCGCAAAAGGGTAACTAGGGAGAGAATAGGGCCCCTTAAAGATCAGCAAGGCTGCCTATGTGTGGAGGTGCAGAAGATGGGGGAAATACTGAATGAGTATTTTGCATCAGTGTTTACTGTGGAGAAAGTTATGGAGGATACAGAACGTAGGGAAATAAATAGCGACATCTCGAAAAATGTCCATATTACAGATGAGGAGGTGTTGGACGTCTTAAAGTGTATAAAGGTGGATAAATACCCGGGACCTGATCAGATGTACCGTAGAACTCTGGAAAGCTAGAGAAGTGATTGCTGGGCCCTTGCTTAGATATTTGTATCATCAACAGCCACAGATGAGATGCTGGAAGACTGGAAGTTGGCTAACGTGGTACCAGTATTTAAGAAAGGTGATAAGGAAAAGCCAGGGAACTTTAGACTGGTGAGTCTAACATCAGTGGTGGGCAGGTTGTTGGAGAGAATCCTGAGGGACAGGAATTACGTGTATTTGGAAAGGCAAGGACCGATTAAGGATAACCAACATGGCTTTGTGCACGGGAAATCGTGTCTCACCAACTTGGTTGAGTTTTTTGAAGAATTAATAAAGAGGATTGATGAGGGCGGAGTGGTGGACGTGATCCATATGGACTTTAGTAAGGCGTTCAACAAGGTTCCTCATGGTAGAAGGTTAGCAAGGTTAGATCACATGGAATCCAGAGAGAACTAGCATTTTGAATACAGAACTAGCTTGAAGGCAGAAGACAGAGGGTGGTTCTGGAGGGTTGTTTTTCAGACTGGAGGCTTGTGACCAGTGGTGTGCCACAAGGATCGGTGCTGGGTCCACTGCTTTTTGCCATGTATATAAATGATTTGAATGTGAACGTAGGAGGTATGGTTAGTAAGTTTGCGGATGACACCAAAATTGGTGGTGTAGTGGACAGTGAAGAAGGTTACTCCTCAGTACAACAGGATCTTGTTGAGATGGGCCACTTGGCTGAGGAGTGGCAGATGGAGTTTAATTTAAATAAATGTGACGTGCTGCATTTTGGAAAGGCACATCAGGACAGGACTTATACACTTAATGGTAAGGTCCTGGGAAGTGTTCCTGAAGAAAGAGACCTGGGAGTGCAGGTACATAGCTCCTTGAAAGTAGAGTCGCAGGTGGATAGGATAGTGAAGAAGGCGTTTGGTATACTTGCCTTTATTGGTCAGTGCGTTGAGTATAGGAGTTGGGAGGTCATATTGCAGCTGTACAGGACATTGGGTAGGCCACTTTTGGATCACTATGTGCAATTCTGGTCTCCCTGCTTTGGAAAGATGTTGTGAAACTTGAAAGGGTTCAGAAAAGATTTACAAGCATGTTGCCAGGGTTTGTGTGTTTGAGCTGTAGGGAGAGATTGGGCCACTTTCCCTGGAGCATTGGAGGCTGAGGGTTGACCTCATAGAGGTTTAAAAAATCATGAGGAGCATTGATAGAGTGAATAGACAAGGCCTGTTCCCCAGGGTGCTGGAGTCCAAAATTAGAGGGCATAGGTTTAAGATGAGAGGGGAAAGATTGAAAAGGGACCTAAGGAGCAACGTTTTCATGGCGAGTGTGGTGCGTGTATGGAATGAGCTGCCAAAGGAAGTGGTGGAGGCTAGTACAATTATAACGTTTAAAAGGCATCTGGATGGGTATATTAACAGGAGAGAGTTTAGAGGGATATAGGTTAGATGCTGGCAAATGGGTCTAGATTTGTCTAGGATATCTGGTCAGCATGGACAAGTTGGACTAAAGGGTCTGTTTCTGTGCTGTACATCTCTATGACTCTATAACTTGGAATCATTGAATCATACAGAAAGACCCATCAGCCCATCGTGTTTGCACCAACAAAAACTACACTAAATCTACGCTTGTCCCACTTTCCAGTACTTGGCCGAAATACTTTTTAAAAGTTGTGAGGTTTCCCACCTCAAATACCCGCCCAGGCAGTGCAGTCCAGATGCCCACCACCCTCAGGGTGAAAGACATTTTCCTTTAAATCCCTTCTAAACCTCCTGACTCTGGGAACAGCAGGGCTTCACGCTATCCTGGTGAGGCAAAATAGTACTGTGCAAGTTTTCCTTAGTATGGAATGAAAGTTTACAAATCAAGCTGAACATCATTTTACCTATTGTTAAAGGGGACAGATTTAGGGAGTACACATGTAGAATGTAAAGGTGTAGTCCAGAACAAATGGGACTTTGGTTGTTGCTGTCCTGAGCTTTGAACAGATTCTTTGAGAGACCGTAGCTGACTCCACTGAACTAAGAGTTTGCGACGACACTAACCCAAACAAGCACCATGTTTGTATGTATCAAGCGAAATACTTTGCATTTGGGTGTCAAAAGCTCTTTTGATGTCCATTAAAATACGCTTAAATGCCAATACTGTGCCTCTGTAAAGTGGTTCTTTTCACTGACCAGAAATAGCTTATGTGCAACTGCATTTGCTTTTATTGTATTCCTTGTGTTTGAGCAAAAGGATCCTAATCTGTTTGTTAATACTGTTGAAGGGAAGGTGAATGATTTATTGGAAACCTGGCTATTTTGATCCTGGATAACAGAACAGTGTTATGGTATAGGGCAAAATTTCTTGCCCTATGTTTTAATTTGGATTATTTTGGCAGTATTAGTAATATTAACGGTTTTGGACCATGAAGTCGCTACAGTGCTACTGGACCGTTAGAGAGAACTGCTGGTGGTTTAACCTGAAGGTCACGTTGCCTCAAGCGAGTGGAGAGGTTAAGGAGGTTAGCCAAGAACACATTGTTCCGTTAACTGTTCTTTCCACCTATCTTGCCACCATCATGGTAACCTCAGCTGATATGGGAATTGACCCACAAAATTGGCATTATTCTGCATTGCAAACCAGCCATCCAGCACTCTCTCCAATGCATTCACGCCTTTCCTAAAATGTGGTGCCTCCAAGTGTACACAGTACTCCAACTGAGGTCTAACAAGTATTCTGTTCAAGTTCAACATCACCAACTAGTTCTTGTAGTCTAGGCCCTGTTAATATAGCTGAAAACATAAAGCTGACAACAGTGTTGTCCCAGTTGAATTCGCGTCCTTCTTGTCTGTGTGTATTGAGACCAGTGAGAATTGGTCGTGTCTCTTGGTGGACAACACATTCATAATAGCACAAACCAAACAGAGACATGCCAGGGAATTCCTGGAGGGCTGGCATTCCTACTGGAACTCCATCAACAAACACATTGAACTGGACCCGATATGCAAACCACTGAAAAACAGAACCGGAAGTAATGCCATCCACCCCAGCAAACTGAGGCGTATAAATAACAAGCGGGACAGGACACTAACGCTTCACCAGAGGTATACTGACGTTGTTACCTAGAAAGGTGATTAAACATCTGCAATCAAACATGCTGGTTTGGCAAGCAAGTCTGCAACCTCATCCACAACTTAAGTGACAAATCTCCTCAAAAGCCCCTACTGTACTGTTTGTACACAACGACTGTGTTGCCAAATTCCAAATGAATGCCATCTGCAAGTCTACTAACGACTGCACTGTGGTAGAACGGATATCAAACGACGATGGGTCAGAATAAAGAAAGGAGATAGAAGGCTTGGTGATGGGGTGCAGTGATAACAACCTCTCTCTCAATGTTGACAAAACTAAAGAGCTGATCATTAACTTCAGAAAGAAAGGAGGAGAACATGCCCCCATCTACATCGACGGAACTGAGGTTGAGAGGGTGGAGAGCGTCAAGTTCCTTGGAGTGACAATAATCAACAACCCGTCCTGGACTTCCCATGTAAATGTGACAATCAAAAAGGCACAACAATGCCTCTTCTTCCTTGGGCAGCTCAGGAAATTTGGCACTTCCATAAGGACCCTCACCAACTTTTGCAAATGCACCATAAGTGGCATACAATTCACGTACATAACAGCCTGGTATGGCAACTGCTCTGCCCAGGACCATAAGAAACCACAGAATGTTGTGTGCACAGCCCGGACCATCGTGGAAGCCAACCTTCCATCCATGGACTCCATTTACCCATCTCGTTGCTGTGGAGAGGCTGCCAACGTCATCAAAGATCCAACCCACCACAATAATGCTCTCCAACAAACTCTTCCATCAGACAGAATATACAGAAGCTTGAACACGCGCACCAGTAGGTTCAAGAACAGTGTATTCCGTGCTGTTATTAAACTGATGAATGGACTCTATAACTTTAACAAGATCAGCATTATTTGATGTGTTCTTGCCTGACGCACACCCTGTGTGATGTAGCCTGCATGCCTTACTCTGTCCAAGTTGTTTTTTACTCTATGATCTGTGTGTGTCCATGCTCACTATGATCTGCCTGTACTGTTGGCAAACAAAGTTTTTCACTGTACTTAGGTGCATAGAATCCCTACAGTCTGGAAACAGGCCCTTCGGCCCAACAAGTCCACACCGAACCTCAGAGCATCCCATGCAGACTCATCCCCCTATAGCCCACTTAATCTAGGGCAATTTAGCATGGCCAATTACTTGACCTGCACATCTTTGGCCTGTGGGAGGAAACCAGAGCACCTGGAGGAAACCCGCGCAGACGGGGACAATGTGCAAACTCCACACAGACAGTCGCCCGAGGCTGGAATCGAGTCCGGGTCCCTGGGACTGTGAGGCAGCAGTGCTAACCACTGAGCCACTTAGAAGAAGCAAGGTAGTATTGGAGGCTTTGGTGAATTCAAAAATGGACAAACCCCCGATCTGGACACACGTAACGATAAATTAAGTTAAATCAAATCAAATCTCCTTTCTGATCCAGCCAAATTCAACATTTTGCTACTGCTGCTGGCTGTTTTCTGTTCAGACTGCATTGTACTCTATTTTGGAAGGCTGTTCATTAATCAGTTAGCTCAGTTGGCTGGACAGCCAGTTTCTGATGCAGAGTAATAACAACAATGTGGGTTCAATTTCCACGCGACTGAGGTTACTGAAGGACTCTCCCTTTGCTTGAGGTGTGGTGACACTTGGGCTTAAACAACCAACAGTCATCCCTGTCTAGTGAGAAAGCAAATTGATAGTTTGGTAGGACTATGGCAACTTTACTTTTAAAGAACAAAGAAAATTACAGCACAGGAACAGGCCTTTTGGCCCTCCAAGCCCGTGCCGATCCAGGTCCTCAATCTAAACCTGCCACCTATTTTCCAAGGATCTGTATCCCTCTGCTCCCTGCCCATTCATGTATCTGTCTAGATACATCTTAAATGAAGCTATTGTGCCCACCTCTACCACCTCCGCTGGCGACGTGTTCCAGGCACCCACCACCCTCTGTAAGGAACTTTCCACGCATATCTCCCTTAAACTTTTCCCCTCTCACCTTGAAGTCGTTACCCCTAGTTATTGAGTCCCCCACTCTGGGGAAAAAGCTTCTTGCTACCCACCCGGTCTCTACTTCTCATGATTTTGTAGACCTCAATCTCCGTCTTTCTAATGTAAATAATCCTAATCTACTCAACCTCTTTTCATAGCTAGCTCCCTCCATACCAGGCAACATCCTGGTGAACCTCCTCTGCACCCTCTCCAAAGAATCTACATCCTTTTGGTAATGTGGTGACCAGAACTGTACGCAGTATTCCAAATGTGGTCGAACCAAAGTCCTATAAAACTGCAACATGACCTGCCAACTTTTATACTCAGTATCCCGACCGATGAATGAAAGCATGCCGTGTGCTTTCTTGACCACTCTATTGACCTGCATTGCCACCTTCAGGGTACAATGGACCTGAACACCCAGATCTCTCTGTGCATCAATTTTCCCCAGGGCTTTTCCATTTTACCATACAGTTTGCTCTTGAATTGGATCTTCCAAAATGCATCACCTTGCATTTGCCTGGATTGAACGCCATCTGCCATTTCTCCGCCCAACTCTCCAATCTATCTATATTCTGCTGCATTCTCCAACAGCCCCCTTCACTATCTGCTACTCCACCAATCTTAGTGTCATCTGCAAACTTGCTAATCAGACCTTCAGATCATTTATGTATATCACAAACAACAGTGGTCCCAACACGGATCCCTGTGGAACACCACTGGTCACAGTTCTCCATTTTGAGAAACTCCCTTCCACTACAACTGTTGTCTCCTGTTGCCCAGCCAGTTCTCTATCCAACTAGCTAGTACACCTTGGACCCCATGCGACTTCACTTTCTCCATCAGCCTACCATGGGGAACCTTATCAAACGCCTTACTGAAGTCCATGTATGTGACTTCTGCAGCCCTTCCCTCATCTATCAACTTTGTCACTTCGTCAAAGAATTCTCTCAAGTTGGTAAGACATGACCTTCCCTGCACAAAACCATGCTGCCTATCACTAATAAGCCCATTTTCTTCCAAATGTAAATAGATCCTATCCCTCAGTATTTTCTCCAGCAGCTTCCCCACCACTGATATCAGGCTCGCCGGTCTCCAATTACCTGGCATATCCTTGCTACCCTCCTCTAAACAAGGGGACAACATTAGCAATTCTCCAGTCCTCCAGGACCTTCCCCGTGCTCAAGAATGCTGCAAAGATATCTGTTAAGGCCCCAGCTATTTCCTCTCTTGCTTCCCTCAGTAACCTGCGATAGATCCCATCCGGACCTGGGGACTTGTACACCCTAATGCCTTTTAGAATACCCAACACTAGCCCCCCCCTCCTTATGCCGACTTGACCTAGAGTAATCAAACATCTATCCCTAACCTCAGCATCCGTCGTGTCCCTCTCCTCAGTGAATACCGATGCAAAGTGCTCATTAAGAATCTCACTGATTTTCGCTGACTCCTTGCATAACTTCCCTCCTTTGTCCTTGAGTGGGCCAACCCTTTCTGTAGTTACCCTCTTGCTTCTTATGTATGAATAAAAGGCTGAGATTTTCCTTAACCCTGTTTGCGAAAGATATTTCATGACCCCTTTTAGCCCTCTTAGTTCCTCATTTCAGATTGGTCCTATTTTCCTGATATTCTTCCAAAGCTTCGCCTGTTTTCAGTCGCCTAGACCTTATGTGCGCTTCCTTTTTCCTCTTTGCTAGTCTCACAATTTCACCTGTCATCCATGGTTCCCTAATCCTGCCCTTTCTATCCCTCATTTTCACAGGGACATGTCTGTCCTGCACACTAATCAACCTCTGTTTAAAAGCCTCCCACATATCAAATGTGGATTTACCTTCAAACATCTGCTCCCAATCCACATTTCCCAGCTCCTGCCGAATTTTGCTATAGTTGGCCTTCCCTCAATTTAGCACGCTTCCTCTAGGACCACTCTCATCTTTGTCCATGAGTATTCTGAAACTTGTGGAATTGTGATCACTATTCCCAAAGTCATCCCCTACTGAAACTTCAAACACCTGGCCGGGCTCATTGCCCACCACCAGGTCCAGTATGGCCCCTAACATCTTGTGTATCTGCCTCCTATGCGGCACCTTATCAAAAGTCATCTGGAAATCCAAATCGATCACGTTGACTGGGTATCCCTTATCTAACTTGCTTGTTACCTCTTTAAAGAATTCTAACAGATTTGTCAGGCATGACTTCCCTTTGACGAAGCTGTGCTGACTCAACCCTATTTTTATCTTGCAACTTCCACATATTCCTCAATCTAAGCCTTAATAATGGACTGTACAATCTTAGCACTGTCAGAGGTCAGGCTAACTGGCCTATAGTTTCCACTCCTCTGCCCCCCTCACCTCTTTAACGGGGTGTTATTTTAGCCATTCCAGTCCTTGGGAACCCTCCCTGACACCAGTGGTTCCTAAAAGATCTCCACCAATGCCTCTACCATCTTCTCTGTTATATCTTTCAGAACTCCGGGGTGCAAGTCCATCTGGTCTGGATGATTTATCCACCTTCAGACCTTTTCAGTCTCCCTGGCACCTTCTCCTTTAGTAATGGCCACTACATTCACCTCTACCCTTTGACTATCTTATTCTGGTGTGCTGCTGGTGTCTTCCATTGTGAAAACTGATGCAAAGTACCTACTTGGTTCCTCAGCCATTTCTTTGCTTCCCATTGATACTACTTCATCTTCATTTTCCAGTGGTCTAACGTTCACTGTTGCCTCTCTAGATGTATATCTAGAACAAGACTTGGAATCTTCTTTTGAATTACTAGCTAGCTTACTCCCATGTTCATCTTCTCCACCTGCATATTTTGTTTTGTTATCCTCTGCTGGTTTTTAAAGGCTTTCTAATCCTCTGGCTTCCCATTAATCTTCACCAATTGTCTGCTTTTTCTTTTGCTTTTATGCCGTTCCTAACTTCCTTTGTCAACTCTCCCTTTAGTATATTGCTTCTTCCTTGGAATTAATTCCTGCTTTGCCTCCCATTGCTGCTCCACTTCTACTGAAATATATATTAATTGCTGAAAGCATCTTGTTTGTTTGCTGCAGATTAAGCATGCTGTCTTTAACCTGTGAAATAAATCTTCACTAACTTGTCAAAAAAAACTATATTTGTTCATTCACCTCTGCTGTTTATTTTCAGGGTTCGTCAGGCTCTGGTTTGAATACACATCCTGGTGATTTGTGGCAATGCGTCAAGTCTGGTGATCTCTTAAAAGACAGAGAAGGAAGTGATCTCATATTGGTACTGAGTCTCACCAGTCTTGGAGAATTGATTTATACCTGTGCTTTGTTTATTCGAGGTATCAATCTAACCAATTATGGACCTAAGTGTGAACTTATGCGTTGCTGTATGACCAATATTGTATGTGCAAAACAGTTGCTTGGTCGTATTGAATCACGTTAATAAGTCAATCTCTTTATGGCACTTTGCAAGATATATGCTCATATGCTGGAGTCTCCAGTTGAAACTGAGCCATCAATTGAGAAACAGCACAGAAGTTTGGGTCCATTTCTGCACTATTCTGAATGTACTGTTTCTCATGGAAAATAAAATACTGCTTTTTTTTTTGTCCTTTCTGTATCATATAACAGGATTCTTCTCTGCCTTTTGCCCATAGTATTCTGTATTGCCTAATGTGGACTAATTTTTTTCTCTTCCCACTCCTGGTGTGAGACAGTACAGATAGAAACCTCAGAGGATTCTGAATGACTGTAGATGTGAGCTTCTATTGCACCACAATGTAGTGCTGTGCCATTATCCTTCGCTGTAAGAAGAAAGAACTTTAATTTGTATTGCACCTCTAGTGACATCTCAAAGCACTTCACAGCCAAAGAGGTGGAAAGTCAGATAGCCATTTGGTGTCAAGTGTGACAAGTGGCAAATGATTTGGTTAAGTTGGATGACAGGTCAGTGCATTGGTCAGGACATTCCTTTGAATTCTCCCAAGGTATGTTTTATATACTTCTGTGCACACAGGCTAGGGCCTCTGCTTAACAGTGGATCTGCAAGGCAGCACTTTTGAGAATACTCCTGGAATGCCAGCCGAGATTACATGCTCAAGACTTGGAGTGGGTCCTGGAGGTATAACCAGTTGGCTTTGAGATGATACATTGTTTTCTCTTACTTAAGGGTTCTCCTAGCTTTTTTTTTAATGCAACTTGAATGATATTGCAAAGCACTTGCAATTCAATTACTTCCTTAAAATATTAGCAAAACTTGATTAGATTTTGCATTTTTTAGAATTTGTTTTCTTGTCTACAAAATTAACAATAACTTTGTTGGTATATTATCACCTGCCAATTTGACCGCAGGTGAGTGTCATTGTTCTGGGTTAATTGTTTCAACACACATTTGATAATGCAATTCATCAAGAGGCATAATTTTACAGTCTCCTCAAGCTTCTGTGTGATATGAAAAATTTACTTCTTAATCACACTCTAAAAATATCCCAAACTGCTGTACATGCAAAGAATTGCACGAAGTGGACAAGTACAGCAGATACAGCAGAATATATAAAGAGCAATATGTTAGCAGCCTCAATAACTTATACTCTTTGTTCCATTCCTTTGCTATTCTTCTGTGTAAGAAAAAGAACGTGGCAAAGGAAAGAACGGGTGGGGGAGGAAGCTTTTTAACTGTTTATCTTTAGGTCTTGAAAATGGGGTTGTGAGTCCTGACCCTTGTTTTAATATGGTGTACCGGACTGTTAAGAATTTCCGGATCTTTCTATATTTGTCTTGTCTGCAAACATTTTTTAAAATTATAACTGGGTTCTTAGTCTTTAATGTTATGCACCTTTAGTTGACTCATTGTCGGAGTTCCTGTGAGAAGTTTAGAGGCTTGAAGAATTTGCTTAATTATTTTTGTTTATATTGTCCTTTGTGTTGATCTATAGTTGCCCTTTCGTGATTTCTAAAAATAAGATAACATTTTCTCTTTCTCATTTTAAATTGTAATTTAATAACTATACCACCAATGTAGTTTTTTTTTTTAAATGGTAAATTTGAGAGCAAGCATTTTGCCACTTGTTTGTCTTGTGCCCTGATTGTAAAAACTGTTTGCAGCCAGGCCAAAAGAATAATAAATATTATTTGTTTCTTGTGTCCATAGGATTTCGTAAAATGGAGGAAGGTAATTACCTAGAAGCTGTTGATATTTTGGAGCAAGCAGCTGAAGGACTCTGCTCCAAGAGAATTTTGGCAGAGATCTATACTCTGATTGGCCACTGTTCAGCCCAAATGGTACTGAAAGTCAATAAATGAATTGAACTGTGGAATACTGAAAGCTTGGTAGATTTTCAGATGAAATGCAAACGTCTGGTAATGCTATGTGAGCTGAAGGCATACCCTGAATATATTCCTGAAAGCCTGACAGAGGGACTGGAATGGTCATTCTTAACATAAATGCGTTGACAAAATATGTGCTGTCCTCTAACTAGTCCAAGTTCATATCTGTAAAGCTTGCTGCTGCTCGTGACTGCACAGCCACACTCGAGGACAAGTTGCAGAAGTGTTTTTTGGGTCTGTGTAGGGTTAGTTACCTTTCTGATTATGTATATGATAGGTTTCATCCTCATGACAGATATCTGAATCAGAGTAATGAACTCAGCAACTCTCAACGTTGAGTTCACTTTAAACAATACCATGTATGCCCAAACAGATGGTGTTGCTATTGGATCTCCTCTAGACCTGACTTGCAGATATCTTTATCTGGTTCCGTGAAAAGTGTGACTTTAATTGAATGATCACTGACCTCTTACACCTTGCCTATTCCAATTAGTAGTTGACACACTTGCTATATTTGAACCTGAAGCTGGATCTTAGAATTTTCTGCACTCAAACTCACATCTTGAAATAGAGCAGTCAAACCAGCTCCTTTTCCTTCAACTATTTGTTGAGAAATCTGTCATTCTGTTTTCTACTACGACCTACCTCAAATCTAGGTTTATTGGTCATTGGCATTCCTGTAGTTGCATTCACAAGATCAACATTGTCGGTAACCTCATGAAAAGAGCCCTCACCACCTTTTCAACATGTAAGCTTTCTGCTGAGATAGGGTACATGAAAATTATCTTGTGTGATAATGGCTGCGATCATTGAATGATTTATATACACAAATCTAAAGCTGCCACTTTGAGAAGCTGCCCATCCTTTACTTGTTACTCTGGAAGGGGAAGGTGTTTCAAAAATTAGAGCAACAGGTGAAGCTGACTGTCTCATATTGCTACAGTAAACACACAAACTGTATTCTCCACTAACTGGATGCTGTCGCATCTCAAGGAGATACTATCTGCTATACAGACAAGTAATATGAGAGTTTCGGTGCCAGTGCGATGATGGGGATATACTGACTGATAGGCTGTAGCAAACACCACCTTCCCCATAAAAACCGAAAGAACTGCGAATGCTGTAAATCAGGAACAAAGACAGAAGTGGCTGGAAAAGCTCAGCAGGTCTAGCAGCATCTGTGAACATGACTGGTTAGGCCTGGTCAACACACCTTCCTCATTTTGGCTTTCCACAGTGGGAAGTGTGCTGGCCTAGCCTAACCAGTCTGTAGTTGCAAAATTCAGTGAATAATATCCTACATTAGATGTGACTCTGCTATTTACATTTAGCAACATTTACTAAGTAATAGTTACTAAGTAATCGCAGCTGCACTAAGAATTGCAGCCGAAACCAATTTAAGATGATTGTCAGGCTTGCAGTGAGACTTGCTTGCATATGCTAGATGCTGCTTTTATTTGAATGTTAGGTCCTGATCTTGGTCGGCAAAAATAATTTATCCACATATTGCACTTTTTTTCAATGAGGAAAGGAGACAGCTAGCTTGCTGTATCCCCACAGTGATGCCCTGAGCAATCAGAATTCGCTTACCTGGTTAGAAGTTAATCAGTTAACTAAGACAGTTAGTAGTTCCTGCTGCATGTCCATGCCAGCCACTGTCTAATCAGTGTGTATCCTCTTAGCCTACGTGAACTGTTCTTCCCATGTTAAAATTGATTTTCTCTTGTTTTCAGTCCTGTTGAGCGCAAGACAAATAAAATTTTGTGTCTCTTTAGCAATGTTTGAGTTGTGTGGTTTCTAAAAGTGGAGGAAAATGAGATGTATTAAATTAATCCGAGAATGGATTTCAAGAAAGGGGAGTTGTTCTAATTTTGTTTATTTATGAAACTACTTTTAAACAGCAGTTCATGTAAATGAATCATGTCTCCCATTGCCAATAGACATACAGCTAGGTCTTTCAGTTTCCAGGCAATAGTTCTCCCATTGATGTTCTCAATAATTTAAATCATCAAAGCAATCAGATTTCCAATTTTTGTTTTGTAAAACAGCTTTCTTAATATAAGGGCATGGAGGAACAGGAATACTCAAGGTTCAAGTACACCATTTTTTTCTTGAAGAAAATGCAGCAACAATCATTATGCATGGGATAGTGGGTGGAAAATCTGAAGATGAGCCTTCAAACAAGAAAATCATGAAGGGCTGGTACCTAAAGATATAAAAAGGGTCTCTGACAGTTTGGGTTTATAAATAGGGCCATAACGTTGGACATAGCCCTTTGTACTTTTGAAACTGTGTGTATAGAGGACCTGAGATGAGTGTTGTAGACCACACCATTTGCATGGTTCCGTTCTGATCCCCTCTTGAGGTAACATCTGTAATTGTGACATCACTGAAAAAAGGTTGCATTCAGTTTGCCAGGAGGACCAAAATTAAATTCAATTTAAGCTGCAATCTGTCATTTTTAAAGGTGAAGATAGCATTCATCCTTGTTTTAGTTTATTTGACAAATTGAACTAAAGTGCAGAGCCCATTCATAGTGTTTGTAAATTAAAATTGATAAAACTTTGAATGTAATTGAATTTTGTTTTCAATGTAAGGATAAAAATTAATATATATCATACCTCTACTAAAATTCTGATTTTTGAATGTATCTGTTTTAGCACAGACCACAAACAGCCTTGCAATATTTCCGGTGGGCTCTGCAAGCAGACATTCAGTGCCTTTCTGCTCTGTATCATGCTGCCATTGTGTATCGACGGCTAGAGATGGTCGATGCTGAGCTTGAGGCCCTTGACCATCTCTCTGTGGTGAGTTCTATTTTTATTTTTGACTCTGTTAATTTACATAACTTTACACTCTGGGCTGTAATTGTTTCCAGGTGATTATGCTTTGCATCTGGTTATGAAGGTGCAACAATGCTGATGACCATCTGTTTGCACAATGCAAACAGATATTAATCTGTTCTCTGTGTGCTAGTGACTAGTTCAATGCTGGATTTGGATTAAAAGAAACCTGAAATCAGATTTTGCAGTCAGTGGCAAACAAAGGCACCAAGACTCAGTAGTCTTGCATGTAGACTTTTCTGGGTTTTTATACGAGAAGTTCCTGTCAGCCAATTAACAGTAAAGTATCACAGAGCTAGCAACTATGTGTATCTCCTTAGCCAGCAAGGGAGGCAGTTATGTAGTAGTAATGTCACTAGACTATTAATGCAGAACCCCAGGCTAATGCCCTTATGACAGATAGTGAATGCAATAAAAATCTGAAATTAAAATCTAGTCATTCAAACATTGATGGTCACGTAAACCTATTCTTAGAGAAGGAAATCTGCCGTTCTTACCTGTTCTGGCCTACATATGTCTCTAGGTCTACAGCAATGTGCTTGAATGACTCGTAACAGCCCTCTGGGCAATTGGGCATGGGCAATAAATGCTGACCTTGCCAGTGACACCCATGTCCCATGAATGAAGTAAAATAAGATTGAAGAGTTGATAATGAACAGCACATAGACTGAAGCAGGAAGTGTAAGAGGTATAATTTTCGATTCAGTATCAAATCAGAAAGCAAAATAAAAATAAATCTTGGTTTGAGAGAGTTAAGAAAATAATACAATTATTTGTTGTAATTTTTCTAAATTAATAATTTTCTATATCACTGAACAATAATGGGAATCCAAAAGATCAAGTCTCAATCCTTACAAAAGTAAATTTTCAGAGCCAGTGAGTATTTAAGATTTGTCACATTGTTAGGAGTGTGCTTACACTGGAATTGATAAATTTTCCAACAACTTCTGTGTCTGCATATTAGTTTAAGTGCAATAGTTTCACACCGTTCCGTGGGATACAGTGATGAGTCACATGTTTTGGAAATCAAATACTTTCAATTTTAGAGGTGTTTGTTGTGGGTAAAAACGTACTTTTTGCCAGGTTCTCTTGATGTTAATCTGTCATTGCACAGGACTTTTGGATTCACAGTGTTTAAATGAACTCGGTAATGCTTCTTGCTTTATCCTTAAGGGATGGAGAAGATGAACTGGGTGAAACTGGTAGATTTGATTAAACTAGATTAGATTAGATTAAATAGTTACTGACAATAGACCAAGTACAAATGTTCATGAAGATTGAACAAGTGAAATGCAATTTGTTTTAAAACATGAAGAAAGTCTTTTCGATATTATTTCATGGGATCTAGGTATTACTGTAAAGGCTGGTATTTGTTGTCCTTTCCCATTTACCCTTGAATTGAGTGAATTGCTGACCTTTCAAAGGGAAGTTAAGAGTCAACCACGTGGTGGGTCCGAAGTCATATTGTAGGCCAGAACAGCTAAAGAAGGCTCGTCTCCTTCCCTAAAGGATGTTTGTGAATCAAATGGTTTTTACGAAAATCATGCCTCCATTACTGAGATGATTTCATAGTGAAGTTTAAAACAATTAGTAAACTGCTGTGGTGGGATTGGATTTACTGTTTACTCGGGTTCTTTACTCAGAGAGTGGTAAGGGCGTGGAATGCCCTGCCTGCCAATGTAGTTAACTCAGCCACATTAGGGGTATTTAAACAGTCCTTGGATAAGCATATGGATGATGATGGGATAGTGTAGGGGGATGGGCTTAGATTAGTTCACAGGTCGGCGCAACATCGAGGGCCGAAGGGCCTGTTCTGCGCTGTATTGTTCTATGTTCTATGTTCTATATGTGATCAGGCTGAGTAACCAAGAATATCAAATTTTATGAAATAAAATAATACCTAACATGTAAAGAATTTAAATAACTAATAAAGACAAAGAATTGGATCCAAGACTGGAATTGAGGACAGGAATTTTCTTCTTTCCTTCAGAATAAAACATTTCCAGTTTACATGTTGACAGGGATTGACTCTGCTTGAAAACTGATTCCTACTTAAATTGTTCTAAAACATGACCTGATGCAGGACCACACTTTTACTGCCCTCAGGATACTTGGAGAACTGAAAAATAAATGCTGAGAAGCTTCTTTTATTTTAACAGGATAGCTGCAGGAAGAATGTTCTCAATGGCAGGGGAGTCCAGAACTAGGGGTCACAGTTTAAAGGATATGGGGTAATCCATTTATGACTAAGATAGGGAAAAATTTCTTCACCCAGAGAGTGGTCACCCCTTGGAATTCACTATTACAGAAGGCAGTCGAGTCCAAAAAAAAGATTTCCAGAAGGAGTTCGATATAGCACTTTAGCCTAAAGGGATCAAAGGATATAAGGAGAAAAGCAGGAGCAGACTATTGAGTTGGATGATCAGCCACGATTGTAATGAATGACAGAGGCGGCTTCAAGGGTCAAATGGTGTATTCTTCCTCCAATTTTTCCATGTTTACCCACTTTGGGACTAAACCTCATTGATTAGAAGTTATGGTTGAAATCTGATTTGATAATTAGATGGCAGTCATCAATTTGTAGGGATCTCTTATGATAACTCCTTATATATTGTGTGGCCACATTCAGATGGAACTCCATTTACAAATTAGCTGATGACGCCACCATGGTTGGTCAGATCTCAAGCGACGATGAGACAGAGTGCTTAATGGCTTGGTGTAAAGACCACAATCTCTCCCTCAATGTCAGCCAAATGAAGGAGCTGGTCATTGACTTCAGAAAGCGGAGTGGAGGACACGCTGCTGCCTGTATCAACGGCGCTGAGTCGGAGAGAGTTGAGAGTTTCCAGTTCCTAGGAGTAAATATCACCAACGATTTATCCTGGTGTATCCATGTTGATGCAACTGTCAAGGTAGCACACAAATGCCTGCACTTCCTCAGAAGGCTAAGGAAATTCAGCATGTCCACAATGACTCTCACCAATTTCTATAGGTGCACCATAGAAAACATCCTATTGAGATGTATCACAGCGTGGTATGACAACTGCTCTGCCCAAGACTGTAGGAATTAGAGTTCGGGACACAGCCCAGTCCACCAGGAAAATCAGCCTTCCATCCATTGACTCTGTCTATACTTCCTGCTGACTCAGGAAAGCAGCCAACATAATCAAAGATCCCTCCCACCACGGTTATACTCCCTTCCAACCTCTTCCATTGGGCAGAAGGTATAAAAATTTGAAAACACGTACCAACAGATTTAAGAACAGCTTCTTCCCCCGCTGATATCAGACTTATGAATAGACTCCTCAATATATTAAAGTTGATCTTTCTGTGCGCCTTCTCTATATTCTGCATTCTGTTCTACTACTATGATGTACTTATATAAGATATGATTTGTCTGGTTAGCACGCAAAACAGTATTTTTCACTGTACCTTGGTGTATGTGACAATAATAAATCCAGTCAAATCAAAATCAAATCTGACCACGTGCATACCTCATCTCTAACCCAGAGACAATAGTGTGTCTCATAATGTTCACCTTATGTTCGAATGAACAAATTGTTATTCATAAATGACCTTATGGCTTTGGTGCAGAGGACAGCACTGCTGCTGCTGAGACCTTTGCTCAATTCTTTCTTGCCATTTCCATTAACCAATCATTTTAAAATAGAAACAGTTAATACTGTAATTAGTGTAAATGCGTAAAAGTACAGATTTATTCATGCATTCAACAGTTGTTTTTATATTACAGTATAATTGAGATGCTCCTTCTGCCCTTCTATAATATGGTCTTATAAGTGTATGAGGTGCAAGTTAGGATTCTGCAGTGTTGATTTTATGCTGCTCTGTAACTTCTGCTTAATCACTGAGGCAGATGTGTTTATTCTTCAACCCAAAGACGGGCATAAAATTGAATTTGTGTATGGGTAAACCAGAGTTTCAGCTTAATCCCTAAGCAAATACTAGGTACCATATTGTGTGGGAATTGAGCAAGTAGTTAAGACACAGATGAAGCAACGTGTGGAAGTAAGGCCTACAAGTGAAAGAAATGTCTTTTATAATGTAAAGAAATTGCACTGATTTATCTGTAACTTTAAACATATTGGCAAATGATATGTACATGTCTGGATTGTGACACAAGTCACAATTCTGACTTGGAGTAAATATGCCACGAGTAACACGTGTTAATAATTCTTGATTGATCTACATCCTTAAAAAGTAATAGCTGTTCCTATAAATAAGAGATTTAGATCAAAGAAACAATTATGGAAGCAGAATCTCTAAATAAATTTTTAAAAAGAGTTAGATAAATATTTTAAAAATGTCAAGCAAAAATGTACAACAGGATGGGGAATTTCCAGAGAATCAGCAGTGGTACATTTATCATGAACGGTTTCTTTATATGTTATAAAATACAGAGATTGTAGAACTTTGGCCCCATAGCTCTTAAAAATTAGCTCTTGTTCTAATTGCTTTAATATTTAAGAAAAATATCTGGTTTTCAGCAGCTAATAAATACACGATTATTTGTTTACGACATGATATATAATGTATCATGTCAAGGCAATCCAGCCTTTTCATTCAATGCCTATTTTCAATGTCCAATTACTAATTCCCTTCCTAAGGTTTTGGAGTAGATCTGTAGCTCGGGTTGTGGGTGTTGAGGTTGGTTGGCTCGCCCAGCTGGTTTCTTGTTTTGCAGACGTTTTGTTACCATGCTGGGTAACATCCTCAGTGTAGCCTCTGATGAAGCGTTGGTGTGTTTTCCCACCTGGTTTTTAAACCCTGGGGTCTGTTGAGATGGATTGCCTCACTTCCGGTTTTCCTTCGTAGTGGAATGTATGTGGGGTCGAGTTCAATGTGTTTATTAATAGCATGCTTTGTGGAGTGCCAGGCTTCTAGGAATTCTCGTGTCTGTCTCTGCCTAGCCTGTCCCAGGATCTTGGTGTTGTCCCAGGCGAAGTGGTGGTTCTCCTTGTCCATGTGGATTGAGATGAGTGAGTATTGGTCGTGTCTTTTTGTAGCCAGTTGGTGGTCATGTACTCTTGTTGTTAGTTTCCTTCCTGTTTGTCCGATGTAGTGTTTCTAGCAGTCTCTGCAGGGGATCTTGTAGATGACATTGGTCCTGTCCATGGCAGGGAGTGGGTCTTTAGTTTGGGTGAGCAGTTGTCGTAAGGTAATTCCCTTCCGTACTGTACTTTTAACACAGCATACTTTTTTATGCAGCATAAATCCAAACTTTGTATAACTTTAGTACTGTTCTAATTTAAACACCAATGAGCTGAAATGTGAAATTATTAAATTCTCATTTTCCAGGCATTAGAAAGTTGGGATCAATACAAAGTTGGCAATGACGTTGATTCTCAAGTTCTGATCCGACCTGAACAACTTGTACAGATTCCTGCAACATGTCATCTGTTGACCAGTGTAAACTGGGTGCATGTAAAGCACTCACTTGCAGGAAGGTTTCTCCAGATGGGAAGGTACTATTACAAAATTCCCATATATGCAAAGCTTATGAAAACACATTAGATTGCATTTGTTCTTTAAGGCAGTCTGGACTGGTTTTTTTCAGAGGCCTGGGAACAGGGGATGACAATGATGCCTATGTTTCCAACAATAGATGGAATGTGAGGTGCTGGGGTTTTTCTGTGAAGGGAAAAAGAGATTAATTTGAAGTATTCTTCACAATTGCAACTCAAGATTAAGGATTAAATCAATTTTGTTTAGCTACCCTTTGATTCCTGTCTGAATTGCGATGATCCACATGTGAACTTGGATATACCAGCTATTTCAATATAGGGATTAAAAGGTGAAATCACTGCAAGTTATGGTTGACTTTCTAATCTGTAATCCCCAAGAGCTGAGATCAAATATATTCATATCCTAAGTAAGGCTTGGCATAGCCGAATGATTCGGCCAGGAATGTTCCTTGTCTGGATCAGCTACTCATTAAACCTACTGCACAAACTACTGTGTCTCTAAAGGCTGAAGAACAAATTTAGGTAATGGTTTTTGGATTCAGTTTCACTTTCTTTGTAATTTTAAATATTGTTTTGTTTAGAGTTGAAGCAGCAGCGGAACATTACCTTGATCTACTGGCTTCTTTTCTTGAGGAATCTCAGCGGGAAGTGAGTGAATCATTTTCAAAATATTTTGCGGATGCATAAAATATAATGGTGGTGTTATTTTTAGGTTTCGGCAAATAAAGTTTCTGAGAACAGAGATTTTAGTGCCCAAAATCCTTTGTTAAATGTTGTTCCCAGAACATAGGAACATTGGAACAGGAATAGACCATTTAACCCTCGAGCCTGTGCCAACACTGAGTGAGATCCTGGTTGATTTGTGACTAACTCTGTATACCTGTCTTTGGCCCGTATCCCTTAATACCTTTGCTTAACAAAAATATATTTATTTCACATTTAAAATTGACAACTGATCCAGCATCCACTGCCACTATGAAACAGAGTTCCAAACATCGATCATCCTTCATATGTAGAACTGCTTCCTAACATCTCTCCTGAATGGTCTGGCCTTAATTTTCAGATGATGCTCCCTAGTTCTAGAATCCCCACCCAGTGGAAATAGTTTGTCTTTATCTACTCTGAAGTCTTCAGGATGTTAACAGTAAAAGACAATCAGATCGTCCCTTAACCTTCTAAATTCTAAAGTAAACAGGTCTAATTTGTATAATCTGTCCTCATAACTGAATTTCAAGAGTTAAGTTGTCATTCTTCTAAATCTGCATTCCACTCCCTCTAAGACCAATACATCCTTCCTGAGGTGTGATGCTCAGATCTGCTCACAGTACTCCATGTGAGGTCTAAAGAGAGTTTTGTATAATTGCAGCATAACTGCTGCATTCTTGTACAGCAGTCCTCTAGATGTAAAGACTAGCATTTCTTGAGCTTTTTGGTTATCTTCTATGACTATTTTGGTGGTATAGGCTTGATGGGTCGAAAAGACTTTTTTTGTATTGTAGGTTTCTATAATTATGTATGCTTACAAGCTTAGACCAGATTCTGACTGGTCTTTGGCAATATCTGCCCGTATCATATTCACTGTAATTCGTGGTGTTATGTTAGGAAAATCAGGTCAGGTAGGGTAATTTAGGGAAGGTAGAATAAATGAACAATGGCTAAAGAAAAAAACTGAACATTGGAGATCATAAGCTGGAGGAAGAAGACAGAGGGAGCTTTACGAAGGTATAATGGAACAGGAGAAAGGACTAGCGGGAAGGTGAAAGATAGAACAGGATTATGAGGAGGAGGCAGAAGTCAATCAGATAGAGAAATTGAGCAACGTTAGAGGTGGCGGAATGAGAGAACAGAGTTCAGAGTCTTAGAATTGAAGCAGTGCAGAAGGATTCCATTTCACCCATCGTGTCTCCAAATGAGGAATTTACTCGATGCCGTTCCCCTGTCATCTCCCTGGAACTCTACTCCTTCTTGATTTTCAGATAACCGTCTAATTCCCTTTTAAAATTTGAATTGAAACTGCACTCGGTCAGTGCATTCAGATCTGAACCACTAGCTGCGTGGAAAAGTAAGATCCTGAGGGGACTTGACAGGGTGAATACCTAAAGAACATATCTAGGAGAGACTAGAATTAGGGGACACAACTTAAAAATAAGTTGTCTCCCATTTAAGATGCAGGTGAGGAAGAATTTTTTTCTGAGCATAGGGGAGGCCGGTGGCTTAGTCATAATGTCACTAGACTGGGAATCCAGAGCCCAAGGCTAACATTCTACATTCTGGGACATCAATCCCAACCATAGCAAATGTATTTTTATTTAGAATTAATAGTTAATGTAATCATTGTCAGTTGTCAAAAATGCATCTGGCTTACTAATATCTTTTAGGGGATGTTTGTTTGGCCACAGCAATGTGGTTGACTCATAACTGCTATCTGAAAGATCTATCGAGCCATTGATTTGTATTAAACTGCTACAAAGTCTGAATGAATGAAACTGCACAGACCACCCAGTATTGCCTTAGGTGCTAATAACGTCACCAATATACCCAGCCCTGTTGACTCTGTAAAATCCTCCTTACCAACATGTGGGTGCCTATACCATTTTGGAGACCTGTCGCACAGATTAGTCAAGCAACAGCCTGATACGTTATACTCATGGAATCATACCTTACAGGTATCCCAGACAGCACCATCAACTTTCCATGGGTATGTTCTGTCCAACTGACAGGATGGACCCATCAGAAGTGGTACAGTGGTAGTGAAAACAACAAATGCTGGAGATCATAGCGGGTCAGGCATCTGCAGTAATTTGCTCCTACATTGTGGTACAGTGGTATGATAGTTGGGATGGAGTAGTGCTGGGAGTCCTCAACATTGAGTCCAGACCTCATGAATTAAAATCATAGAATCCCTACAGTGTGGAAGCAGGCCATTCGGCCCATTGAGTCCACACAGCCCATCCAAAGAGCATCCTACCCAGACCTACCGCCCTACCCTATAACCCTGCATTTCCTGTTGCTAATCCACCTAGCTTGCATATCCCTGGACACTCTGGGCAATCCAGCTAACCTGCACGTGGGAGGTAACCAGAGCATGTGGGAGGAAACCAGAGCACCTGGAAGAAATCCATGCAGACACAGAGAGGATGTGCAAACTCCACAAAGACCGTTGCCTGAATTGAACCCTGGTCCCTGCTGCTGTGAGACAGCAGTGCTAACCACTGAATTCGCATGGCATCAGGTCAGACATAGGCAAAGAAACATTGGACTGATAACCAATGACCACACCCAGCTTCCCTAATGAATCAGTACTCCTCTGTGTTGAACATCACTTGGAGGAAATGTGGAAGGTGGTCAGGGTACATTCTGTGAGGCCTTCCAAAGTCCAGCACTGACAGTGCTTTGGCAGCACCACTACTGATCGAGCTGGCTGTTTCCAAAAGGATATACTGTGGTGACTGTCTTATGAGGAGAGATTGAGTTGTTTGCGCCTGTATGCATTGGAATAAAGAAGAATGAGAGGTGACCTTATTGAGCAATAAAAGATTCTTAGAGGATTTGATCGGTTAGATGCTGAGAGGTTCTTTCCCTTTGTGAGAGTCTAGGTCAGAGGGCATAATCTGAGAATAAGGGGTTGCATATTTAAGACTGAGATGACAAGAAATTTCTTCTTTCACAAGGTTGTGAACTTGTAGAATTTTTCAGCACTGTTGAGGCTAAGACATTAATTATACTCAAGGCTGAGAGAGACAAATTTTTAATCAGAAATGAAATCATAGGTTATGCGGAAAGCAGAGCTGAGCCATGATCTCATTGAATTGTGGATGGGCTGAGTGGCCTGCTTCTGCTCCTACATCTTATGGTTTTATGAAGAGTGCAAGAGAGCATGACAGTAGCAGTCCAGGTATGTCCTATGTGGTAAAAACAGGACAAATGCTTCCTAGTCAATTATTGTCTTATTTGTGTACCTTCTATCATCAGTGAAATGATGAAAGGGATCATTGACAGTCCTCAAGTGGCACTTGTAAAGGAGTAACTTGCTCAGAGCTGTTCAGCTCCTACCTCATTACAGCCTTAGTCCAAACAGGGACTAAAGGGCTGAATTTCAGAGGTGAGGTTAGAGTGATAGCCCCTGACATCAAGGCAATATTTGTCTCAGTGTAATATCTAGGATCCCTAGCAATACTGGAGTTATTGGGAGGTGTTGGGGGTAGTGATGATGATGGTGATGGTGATTGGGAGGGGGAGCTTGCCACTGGTTGGAATCATACCTAGCACAAAGGAAGATAGTTGTAGTTGTTGTTGGTGTTCAATCATCTCGGCCACAGAACATCTCTGCAGAAATGTAGGGTAGTGCCTGAGGCCCAACCATTTTTAGCTGCTACATCAGTGACCTCAAGGGCAGAAATGGGGAAATTTGCTAATGGTTATGCATTTTTCAGCATCATTTGCGACTGTTCAGATATTGAAGAGATTTGTGTCAACATGCAGCAAGACCTGGATAATTTCAGGCTTGAGCTAACAAATGGCAAGAAAAATTCATGCCATGCAAGTGCCAGGTAATGACCAACAAGAGAGAGACAATCTTAACATTGGCCTTTAATATTTAATTGCCTTACTACCACTGAATTCCACACTATCAATATCCTGGGGTTGCCATTGACCGGAAACTGAACTTGACCTGACCTATAACCACTAGTTACACAAGCAAGTCAGAGCTTAGTAATTCTGCAGTGGGTACTCTCCTCCTGTCTCCTGAATACTTGTCCACCTCCGACAAGGCACAAGTCAGGACTGTGATGTAATATTTGCCACTTGCTTGGATGAGTGTAGCTCCAAAAACACTCAAGAAACTTTGTCATCCAGGACAACACAACCTATTTGACTGGTATTCCCTACACCACCTTCAATATTGACCACCTTCACCAACGACACAAAGTGGAATCAGTTCCATGTATGAGATGCACTGCAGTAACTCAGCAACAGTGGCTCTCCTTCAGCAGCATCTTCAAGCCAACAGGCCTCTACCGCCTTGTTGGACGAAGGCACAGATATATAGAAGCACCACCGCTTACAAGAACCCTTCAAGTCACACACCATCTTGACCTTAGAATATATCACTATTCCTTCATGATCAGAATCATGGAATTCCGTTCCCCATGGTGTTGTGGATATTCCTATACCCCAGGACTTCCTTACGTGTGTGTTCATGGAAAGCAGATGTTGCTGGCTAAGTCAGCACATTTTGCCCATTCCTGTTGGCCTTGAGAAAGTGGTGGTGAGCTGCTGCCTTGAGCTGCTGCAGTACTTGCAGTAGAGACACTCTGTGCTATTGGTAATTACAGGATTTTGACCTAGCAATAGCAAAGAAACAATGATCTATTTCCAAGTCATGATAGTCTGTGTCTTGGAGGGGAACTTGCAAATGATGGTGTTCCCGTGTATCTGTTGCCCTTATCCTTTTGTGTGGTCTCATTAATTTTTGCAACCTCTAGCCCCATGTGCTGATAGACTGTAAAGTTTGTACACTCTGTGCCTTCCTGCCATGCTCTGGTTATGAATTGCATCATTGCTACTTTGCTCTCTTGCCTTTTTCTCGCTTTGAAACTCATCACATCTTCCCTCACCCCCACAATTAGTTTAGATCCTTGATACCAACCTAGTTATATGACTCAACAGAACAATAAACCCAGCAAGACTTAGGTGAAGTTGTCCCAACGATACAGCTTTCACTTGCTCGGATCCTAGTGCCAATGGCCCATAAATGAAAATCACTTCCTCCTAAACCGTTCTTTGATCCATGCATTTAAGTCTTTAATCTTACTTACCTTATTTCAATTTGCTTGTGGTTTAGGTGATAATCCAGAGATTATTGCATTTGTTGTTCTGCTTTTTAATACATTCACTATCTGATCAGACTCTCTGTGCAGAACCTCTTTCAAGCAGCCTACCTATGTCACTGTGAACAATGAATTAGTATGTTTTTATTCTGTCATGTTAATCTGTGGGGCGTGGATTGAACGGATTTTAAGGATGAGGTAGCCATGCAGGTAGCAGTGAGACTGGTCAAGAAGAGGGTTCTTGAGACAAGATTCAGGCACATCAAATTGATACAGGTAATGAATTGAAGAGCATCAAGGGATGATAGTGGGCCAGAACCTGGCAGCGATTTCCAGTGGAGGAATGTTGCTGGTCCATTTTGGGCTGCCAGTATGATGATGGAGTTGGAAAGTTGGGAAGTCATCTTTGGAAAACAAGGATGAGGCTTATGTTCACAGTTGGCGTTGAGCCAGACTGGGACAAAGAGCAGCAGCATTTTTTTTTGTTTGTTTGGGATGGAGTAAACAGAATGAAATCCGGACAGTGAAGCTGCAGTATTGCCCAGACAACTGAATTAGCATGTTGGCAGATGACTATTACCAATCCTGGAAAAACCTGCCCAGACCAGAAGCTACATGCAGACACATTGTTGTTGGTAATACTTCAACAGAACTACCTCATAAATGTGAAAACCTTCCTAAATTGCAACAGAGCATTCATTACCAGCTGTGATGTAGGGGGTGAAACCCTGAGGATGCGTGACAGGTTAGACATTGAGAAAATGTTTCCATTATTGGGGAAAATTTCAGACTGAGGGAGATGGTACAGAACAGTGGAATGCTTGTTTAAAACTGAGATATGAAGAAATTGCTTCTCCCAGAGGATAGTGAAGGCCAGATCACTCAAAATCTCTAATGAGAAGATAGATTTTTGAAATATCGAGGAGTTGAGGACTATGAGGAGTTGGTATGAAAGGGCAGTTGAGACCTGCAGCAGGTCAGCCATGATTTTATAGAATATTGGGCAGGTTTGAGGGGCTGATTGCTCCTGTTTATTACATTTTTATTTCTTATGTTCTTAACTTTGAAACATCAATTTACAGGTGACAGTATATTTTGCTTCTGATCATGTTTTCTGTTGTGTTGCACACATTAAGCTTGAGCATAAGAGATAAAAGGTACTGCAGATGCTGGAGAATCCGAGATAACAAGCATAGGGCTGGATGAACACAGCAGGTCAAGCAGCATCATAGGAGCAGGAAAACTTGACGTTTCGGGCCTAGACCCTTCATCAGAAAATGTTTTTCTGATGAAGGGTCTAGGCCCGAAACGTCAAGTTCTCCTGCTCCTATGATGCTGCTTGACCTGCTGTGTTCATCCAGCCCCATGCTTGTTAAGCTTGAGCATAAGTTCACTTTCTTTTCTGTTTCTGCTTTCTTCACGTTACTGTTTTCCTCTTCTAACTGTCTGTTCCGTTCTGTTATACACTGCTTGACGTTTGTATACTTCTCTGAATCTCTCTGTCTTTGTCTTTCCTTTATGGTGGGAGATGGTAAGTGAGCTCCCATGAGCTTCAGGTTGCCTTTTAAAAGACATTGTATTAGAAATATATCATTGTTTTCAATATTTTCAAATTTGAATTGTACTGTGCTTTCTCATAGATATTTGTTGTAGCAGATCACACCATTCCTAGAATTCCTGAAATCTATTTGGAAGCAGCAGTAGCACTCCTGCATTGTCAGAGATTTAATGATGTCATCACTGTTTCTGAGGAAATTGCCAGCAAAATGACATGTTTAATTTCAGAAAAATTGACATTTGAAATTACTGTTAATGAATGGCTGTCCAGTGATTGCTCAAAAAGCACCGAAGCCCCAGAAATCAACACCAGTCATCAGACCTGTCATTTAAACAGTTTCAGTGAGTCACAAACATTTTGGGCAAAGAAGAAAGAAACTCTCAATTATATTTTATGGGCAGCAACTGCATTTTTATATCAAGGACAAGCGTTTGCCCTCTTGAAAAATAATAAGGAGTCGATTACTAATTTTACTCGGTGAGTTGGTGTTTTAAGTACATTGTCTTTTACAAGATTTCAAGTTAATGCCAAGCAGAAAGTGTTTGTTGATGATTCATACTACTGTGTCCTAGCGGGTTTTACACTGTAAAGTAGTCTTGCAAAATATAAATATGCAGGAGTGGGAAAGGTTATTTTGGTCCAATTAACTAATCTTGGAGTTCAAAAGCAGTGCAAAATTTGTTCTTGGACTGCCTCTTTATTTTTATTTTCTTGACAAGTACTGTCCAAATTACTGTTTTTCTGTCAACTTTGGATTGCCCGTAACTATTCACTACCCACAGACAGTTGCATATTTCGAACAGTTCCCTCACTTTCCCTCACTGCCCTGACCTTCAACCCATCCCTCTCATTTTCACGATCCAGTATTACAGTTCTTAGATTCAATTCATCCCATCCATCTGTCCTTTCCTTTCGTAGAAACAAACTCTCTGCTGCTCTAAATTTTGCTTTAGGAGCATGATGCAAAGCATTGAAAGAGCATTGGATTACACCATTTAATAGTTCCATAATGTTCTTTCTGTAATATGGCAGTCAAAACTTATACTGTTTCATGTTCCCTTTCTCTCCTGCCTGATCCGTTTCCTTAGATAAAAAACCAAAATAACTGCAGATGCTGGAAATATGAAACAAAAACAGAAATTGCTGGAAAATCTCAGCAGGTCTGGGAGCATCTGTGGAGAGAAATCAGAGTTAACGTTTCAGTTCCATTGACCCTTCTTCAGAAGGGGCAACTTTTTCGTGGAGAGGTTGCTGTGTGTGTGGAATGAGCTGCCAGAGGAAGTAGTGGAAGCTGGTACAATTACAACATTGAAAAGGCATCTGGATGGGTATATTAATTGGAAGGGTTTAGAGGGATATGGGCCAAATGCTGGCAAATGGGATTAGATTAATTTAGGATATCTGGTCAGTATGGACGAGTTGGACTGAAGGGTCTGTTTCTGTGCTGTACATCTATGACTCAGTGACTCTGAGGACATTTCCTTTTCCATTGGCAAGTGCAATTGTTACCATATAACTATTATCAATTTGTTTTAAAAACCCAACTGGTTCACTCGCGTCCTTTTAGAAAAGGAAATCTTAGGATGCCCAACTTGCATGTAACTGCAGACCCTCAGCAATGTCAGTTAACCCTTAATTGGTATCTGTGCAATTAGGGATGGACAATGAATTCTGGCCTAGTCAGAGATGCCTCCATCCTATGAAAGAATAAAGGAACCAAAAGAGACAGATGTAAAGAAAATGTCAAGAATGAGATGATGTGATGAAATAAAAATTACACAGTGGGTTCTGGAATGTGGAACATTTTCTGAAGAAGGGACCTGACCCAAAACATCAACTTTTCTGCCCCTCTGTTGCTGCCTGGCCTGCTGTGTTCCTCCAGCTCCATACTGTGTTATCTCTCAGTTCTGGAATGTGTTGTTTGGAAGAGTGGTCAAAGCAGCAGATTAGAGTTGTATAGGAGACGGACCCTTTGGTCCAACTCGTGCGTGCCAACCAAGTTTCCCAAACTAAACTAGTTCTACTTGCCTGTTTTTGGCCCATATTCCTCTAAATCTTTCCAGTTCATATACCTTTCTAATTGTCTTTCAAATGTTGTACCTGTACCTGCATCTAACACTTCCTCTGGCAGTTCATTCCACATACAAACCACTCTCTGGATGAAAACATTGCCCTTCAGGTTCCTTTCAGATCTTTCTCCTGTTACCTTAAAATTATGCCCTCTGGTTTTGGACTCCCCACCCTTAGGAAAAAGACCTTGCTATCCACCTCATGATGTTATAAACCTTTCTAAGGGCACCCTTCAATCTCTATGCTCCGGTAGGAAATGTCTCAGCCTATCCAGCTTCTCCTTTATAACTCAAACTCTCCAGTCCCGGTAATATCCTTGTAAATCTTTTCTGCCCTTTCCAATCTTCCCTTTCCCATTTAATAATATCCTTCCTATAGCAGGGTGACCAGAACAGTACACAGTACTCCAAAGGTGGCCTCATCAACATCTTGTGCAACCGCAACATGACATTCCAACTTCTAAACTCAATGGTCTGAATAATGAAGGCAAGAGTGCCAAATGCCTTCTTTACCACCCTGTCTACTGTGATGCCATTTTCAACACCTTGCACTCTATTTAAATCAAACTCCATCTGCCACTTCTCAGCCCTTTGACCCAATTGATCAAGATCCCTTTGTAATCTTAGATAACTTTCCTCACTGTCTACTATACACCCAATTATGGTGTCTTCTGCAAATTTACCAACCATGTTTCCTATGACTTTTAAAATACCTGTGGTAATGGGCTAGAAAGAGGAAATGAGATGAATTGGGTAGCATTTTCAAAGAAACTGGTACAAGTGCTATAGACCAAATGGCATCCTTTATGGCGGTATCCTTCTATGATTCTGTATTTTTATGAATTTTGATTGCACAGAAATTGAGAAGAATTTATTAATTTATAATAAGAATATCCTTTAGAGATTTTTCTGCATTAATTGCTCAATATTATAGGATCATATTTATGACGTGTGTTTCTTTTTACAGGTGTGTAAATTTGCTTCTTAAGGTTCAAGTTGTCTGCCCTCCTGATTTGGGTAAACTATATTCCAAATACTTCAACATTAAGTTTTATTCATTCATTTTTAAAAAGTTAGTGTTATTGAAATGTGACAACCAGTAGTCTGAGCACCAGCAATGAGTAGTCAAGTTTGGTACAGTTTTTGATTTGACTGTATGGAGATTAGCCTCTTCCTGAAATCAGTATATTTTGTGATGCACTGTGACAAAGATTATGTCTGTGCGTAGTTGTGCTTTAAGGGAACTTTTTCCACCAAGGATATAATTTATTGCCTGTGGAATTAGTTAAGTAGCCTGCAGCCATAATGACAAATGAGGTCTTAAAAATCCCATACTTCCAAAGTACAAAAATGGGCATTTGACTGAAATTAAAATATATCTCTTATGTTTCTGAACTGATTGTGTTCATTTTCAGCCAATGAGGAACTGAAACCCGAGAGATCCAATCCATCAGCTTTTGTTGCCAAAGCTCAAACCAAATTACTTTTGTTTTGCACTGTTTCCAAGCACCTCTTCTTTTTTTTTCACGTAGGTCATTGGCTGAAAAGAGTAGAAACCATTTTATTTTGAAAGGCACAAAATAAGACTACCAAAATGTATTTGTAAAGTTGATTATATAATGTTCAAACATTGGGCTTGTGCTGGGAATTGACTTGAATATTGGTATTGTCCCAACTTTTGTAGGCAACTATGAGAGATCTGTCAGTGGAATTGGAACTTTGCCCCCACATATTAACTTACAATATCATGTTAATTCTGGGTTAAGTATGTTGCATGATGGCCAAGCACAAAAATTAGCAATCAACAATGTAGTGAGACATTGAGAAGTGGTTGGGAAAATCAGAAGTAAAAGTTTTTCAGCATACTTTACTGTTTTAAAAAGTTACACTTATCCCTGTTGTTCTTACTGTTGAAGAACAGGGAGCCTTGTATTTCTCGGAGGTCTGATGTTTGTGGACAGTATGTTTCAGGCACTTTGATATGGAACAATGCATTTTAAAAATTCTTTAGTTACCAAAGCCTGGCCTATATGCTTATTGGAGAACCAATAGTAGGAAGAATTTCCCTATGCAGGGCTACACAGATGCTAACTAAAATCAGCCCTGGACAACTAAGAAGGAAGTTTAACAAAAACTTCTAGAATTATTTTAATTATTAAATGGCAAATTGTTTCCTTGGTGAAGCCACTAAATATGTGAAAATATAAAGATTCCCCCTTAATTGTTTCCAAGTCCTGATAATCCTTTCTAATGCCTCCAGTCAATGTACACATTTGCTGAAGTGTAGCCAATCTTTTATTACTCTGACTCTCCTAGTATATGTATACCTCAGGAATCTTTCTCCCTTTGGATGTCTTATGTTTGTATTTTCTGTACTTCATAATGCTGAAAGCAACACACCCTAATCCCCACCATCTCCATAACAGTACTGAATAGTTCACTCCTCACCCCTGTCTCTTAAACACTCTCCTTTGTACACCACCCAGATATCAAGTATCATCCAGTAAGCAAATCCTATATTGTGCATCTTTGTGCAAACAAGCTGCAGGCTTGAACACCACAGTACACCCAGCTACTAAAATTGTTTCTAATGCTGTTAAGTCATTTAACTTATGGACTGACAGTTTTTGTCCCAGCATATTAGTTTGGCAATATGACATCAATCCTATTATTATCAACTTGGATGCACTGCCATTACAATTTCCAGGTGGATAATCATTTTCACTATAGAATAGGCTGCTTCAAAAACAAATATAATTATTTTCTGTGGTATTGTATATGGCAAGTTACAATTAGCTTTGTTGTCTTGTTCCTTGTTCTCTTTGTCTCTGTTTTTGTTATTTCACACCTCCTTTCTTTGCCATCTCTGTTCAGAGGGAAGGTAATGGTGTGGAAGGAATAAAATTTAACATGTCTGCTGACTATTTGGTTTGGGGGTTTTAGGAAAAATTTGGCCTCTGTGATTTCTTTCCCATCCCCCTTCAATTTACTGTGCTTCTCTCCATTGCTTCTATTACATTCCCTATCCCTTCTTGCTACCAAATCAACCATCCTTTATCTCTGTCACTACCCCTATATATCACTTGGAACAATCCTCTGAAGCTTCTTCATGATCTCCTCTTCTTTACCCTGTCATATACGTGAACCTTGACACTCTATTCACCTCTGCATAGAAAAGTCTATGGGCAACCAAATGCTCCCTCGACCTTAGCTAGCTGTTCTTCACCATTGCCCGTTCTCTCCTACCTCTATCTCCTCCATTCTATCAGGGTGCATAAGAGCCTGGTATGGCAACTGCTGTGCCCAGAACTGTAAGAAACTATAGAAAGTTGCGTGCATAGCCCAGACTATCACGGAAGCCACCCTCCCATCCGTGGACTTAAGTCACACTTCTCGTTGCCTGTGTGGCTTTTATAAATAATTGTTCCTTTTTCCATCATCAATCTGTCTCTCAACTTCCTGCTCCTTCCTTCTCTGTTAATGGAAAATATAAATGTCATACTTGTTGTAAGGTGAGATAATTGCATGCTGTTTGCAGGATTATACTACTTTGTATGAATCAGAACTTAAATTGCATTAAAGTGTAATCTCTCTCCTGAGTTTAGTGGATTTTCTGATATTAATCAAACACACAGCAAAAGCAGGTGTGCAATCAGTCCTTTAACACACACAAACCTTTGTTTTTAAAAGAAAGTATTCATTTTACCTAAATCAAGATTTTTATACTTAACCTCAACTTTTAATCAATTACCTCTGAAAAGCTGTTGAACAATATTAGACATCCTGAGAAATTAAGTAAGTTGTACATGGCGAGACAACATATCTGAAATTCAGCTGAGTCTCAGCACAAGTAAAAATATAAGTTTAAGGCTTTTAGGAAATGCTGAATCTTTCAAATGAAAGTTAGTGAAGACATTAAAAACACAAAGAGCAGTTAATCATTTGGTAGTACAGAACATGAGTATTTTTTGCATATGGAACTTGAGTTTTGTTGAAGTTTTCTTTCCATGCTGTCATCAGGACAGTTTACAAAAATACCAGTTTAGAGGGATAACCAACCTTTAATATTGCATGAGAGGAGAGTGCTGATTGGTTTGCTGGTTAACTCTGATTGGGAAAGTGTTGCTATAGAGAATGTACAAGTAAATCGTAATTGTATGTTAACTGCCAAGCTTTGCTTAAATTTTAAACCAGGCAGATTGTGATTGATGAAAGCATTGCCCTCGGAAGTGAACCAGCAAATAGCTGTCACCTGTTAAGGGTCATAGAGATATACAGCACGGAAACAAATCCTTCAGTCCAATTCGACGAGATATCCTAAGTAAATCTAGTCCTATTGGCCCATATCCTTCTAAACCCCTTCCTAATCGTATACCCATCCAGGTGCCTTTTAAATATTGTCATTGTACCAGCCTGTACCACTTCCTCTGGCAGCTCATTGCGTACATGCACCATCCTCCGCGTGAAAAAATTGCCCCTTAGGTCCCATTTAAATCTTTCCCCTCTCACTTTAAACCTAAACCGTCTAGTTTTGGACTCCCCCATCCCTGGGAAAAGACCTTGGCCATTTACCCTATCCATGCCCCTCATGATTTTATAAACCCCTATAAGGTCAGCCCTTAGCCTTCAACACTCCAGGAAAAATTAGCCCCAGCCTATTGAGCCTGTCCCTATAGATCAAACCCTCCAATCCTGGCAACATCCTTGTAAATCTTTTCTGAACCCTGTCAAATTTCACAACATCCTTCTTATAGCAGGGAGACGAGAATTGCACACAGTATTCCAAAAGCAGCCTAACGAATGTCCTGTACAGCTGCAACATGAATTCCTAACTTTGATACTCAGTGCACTGGCCAATAAAGGCAAGCATACCAAATGCTTTCTTCACTATCCTGTCTACCTGCGACTCCACTTTGAGGGAACTATGAACCTGCACTCCAAGGTCTTTTTGTTCGGCAACACTCCCGAGGACCTTACCAAAGAACAAAGAAAATTACAGCACAGGCACAGGCCCTTCGGCCCTCCAAGCCTGCGCCGATCCAGATCCTTTATTTAAACCTGTCACCTATTTTCCAAGGATCTGTATCCCTCTGCTCCCTGCCCATTCATGTATCTGTCCAGATACATCTTAAATGACGCTATTGTGCCCGCCTCTACCACCTCCGCTGGCAACTCGTTCCAGACACCCACCACCCTCTGCGTAAAGAACTTTCCACGCATATCTCCCGTAAACTTTCCTCCTCTCACTTTGAACTCATGACTCCTTGTAATTGAGTCCCCCACACTGGGGGGAAAAAACTTCTTGCTACCCACCTTGTCTATACCCCTCATGATTTTGTAGACGTCAATCAGGTTCCCCCTCAACCTCCGTCTTTCTAATGTAAATAATCCTAATCTACTCAACCTCTCGACACAGCTAGCACCCTCCATTCCAGGCAACATCCTGGTGAACCTCCTCTGCACCCTCTCCAACGCATCCACATCCTTTTGGTAATGTGGCGAGCAGAACTGCACGCAGTATTCCAAATGTGGTCGAACCAAAGTCCTATAAAACTGCAACATGACCTGCCAACTCTTGTACTCAATACCCTGTCCAATGAATGAAAGCATGCCATATGCCTTCTTGACCACTCTGTCGACTTGTGTTCCCCCCTTCAGGGTACAATGGACCTGAACACCCAGATCTCTCTGTGCATCAATTTTCCCCAGGGCTTTTCCATTTTACCATACAGTTTGCTCTTGAATTGGATCTTCCAAAATGCATCACCTCGCAATTACCTGGATTGAACGCCATCTGCCATTTCTCCGCCCAACTCTCCAATCTATCTATATTCTGCTGCATTCTCCAACAGCCCCCTTCACTATCTGCTACTCCACCAATCTTAGTGTCATCTGCAAACTTGCTAATCAGACCTTCAGATCATTTATGTATATCACAAACAACAGTGGTCCCAACACGGATCCCTGTGGAACACCACTGGTCACAGTTCTCCATTTTGAGAAACTCCCTTCCACTACAACTGTTGTCTCCTGTTGCCCAGCCAGTTCTCTATCCAACTAGCTAGTACACCTTGGACCCCATGTGACTTCACTTTCTCCATCAGCCTACCATGGGGAACCTTATCAAACGCCTTACTGAAGCCCATGTATATGAATTCTACAGCCCTTCCCTCATCTATCAACTTTGTCACTTCGTCAAAGAATTCTCTCAAGTTGGTAAGACATGACCTTCCCTGCACAAAACCATGCTGCCTATCACTAATAAGCCCATCTTCTTCCAAATGTAAATAGATCCTATCCCTCAGTATCTTCTCCAGCAGCTTCCCCACCACTGACGTCAGGCTCGCCGGACTCTAATTACCTGAATTATCCTTGCTATCCTCCTCTAAACAAGGGGACAACATTAGCAATTCTCCAGTCCTCCGGGACCTCACTCATGCTCAAGGATGCTGCAAAGGTATCTGTTAAGGCCCCAGCTATTTCCTCTCTCGCTTCCCTCAGTAACCTGCGATAGATCCCATCTGGACCTGGGGACTTGTCCATCCTAATGCCTTTTAGAATACCCAGCACTCTTTCTCCCCCCGCCCCCCCCATGCTGACTTGACCTACAGTACTCAAACATCTATCCCTAACCTTAACATCTTTCATATCCCTCTTCTCAGTGAATACCGACGCAAAGTGCTCATTAAGAATCTCACTCATTTTCTGTGACTCCTCGCATAACTTCCCTCCTTTGTCCTTGAGTGGGCCACCCCTTTCTCTAGTTACCCTCTTGCTCCTTATGTATGAATAAAAGGCTTTGGGATTTTCCTTAACCCTGTTTGCTGAAGGGTGATAAGGTAATAAGTCCTGCCCTGATATAACTTTCCAAAATGTGAAGTGACCAAGTTGATAGATGAAGGAAGGGCTGTAGATGTCATCTACATGGACTTTAGTAAGGCGTTTGATAAGGTTCCCCATCGTAAACTAATGGAGAAAGTGAAGTCACATGGTGTGCAGGGTGTTCTCGCTCGGTGGATAAAGAACCGGTTGAGCAACAGGAGATAGAGAGTAGTAGTTGAAGGGAATTTCTCGAAATGGAGAAAGGTGACCAGTGGTGTTCCACAGGGATCAGTGCTGGGGCCACTGTTGTTTGTGATATACATAAATGATCTGGAAGAGGGCATAAGTAGTCTGATCAGTAAGTTTGCAGATGACACGAAGATTGGGGGAGTAGCAGAAAGCATAGGGGATTGTCAAAGAATACAGGAGAATATAGACAGACTGGAGAGTTCGGTGGAGAAGTGGCAGATGGAGTTCAATCCGGGCAAGTGTGAGGTGATGCATTTTGGGAGGTCTAATTCTAGAGCGAACTATACTGTAAACGGAAGAGCCTTGGGAAAAGTTGATGAGCAGAGAGATCTGGGAGTTCGGGTCCATTGTACCCTGAAGGTGGCTGCACAGGTGGATAGAGTGGTCAAGAAGGCATATGGTATGCATGTTAAAATTGTACAAGACTTTGGTTTGGCCGCAATTAGAATACTGTGTACAGTTCTGGTCGCCACATTACCAAAACGATGTGGAAGCTTTGGAGAGGGTACAGAGAAGGTTTACGAGGATGTTGCCTGGTATGGAAGGTGCTAGCTATGAAGAGAGGTTGAGTAGGTTAGGATTGTTTTCATTAGAAAAAAGGAGATTGAGGGGGGACCTGATTGAGGTCTTCAAAATCATGAAGGGTGTAGACAGGGTTGATAGAGATAAGCTTTTTCCCAGGGTGAGGGATTCAATAACGAGGGGTCACGCGTTCAAGGTGAGAGGAGAAAAGTTTAAGGGGGATACACGCGGAAAGTACTTTGCACAGAGGGTGGTAGGTGCCTGGAACGCGTTGCCAGCAGAGGTAGTAGAGGCAGGCACGGTAGATTCATTTAAGGTGTGTCTGGACAGATGCATGAGTAGGTGGGGAGCAGAGGGATACAGATCCTTAGGAATTGGGCGATAGGTTTAGACAGTGGATTTGGATTGGCACAGGCTTGGAGGGCCGAAGGGCCTGTTCCTGGGCTGTAAGTTTTCTTTGTTCTTTGTTGTTCTTAAATGCAGCACCTCACATTTATCTAAATTAAACTACATCCACCACTCCTTGGCCCATGGTCCATCTGATCAAAATCCTGTTGAACTCTGTTTTGTAAATTAAAATAGATACTGCAAGTTTTCACTTTTTTTCTGGCTATAGGACAGGGTCCTGTGCAGCAATATATGTCGCTTTCAATACATACCATTGCACCACACTGCAAGCCCAATTGACAGTCATAAATTGGTTGTCAACATAATTCTTTGCACACCCAGGATTATTCAACAAATGTCCCATTACAGAATCATATCCAGTATTGTTGCAGGTTTTATAAGTGTGAGCTATCTGGAAATGGTCAGTACCTTGCTTGTTGACCAGAGCTAAAGGGATATGTTGATGGATATGATCTGCCTGATGTAAAGTTGGCATATCTAGCATCACACAGGCATGAAATTAATTTACCACGTTACTCATTTGTGTGATTGGTGGGATTTCCTTTTGGCTTGAAGGCAGCAGCATGTTTGTGATGAATACCAGTCATGTTGTGGCTGCAAAGTGTCACCATTAAAAAGTTGCTTCATCTGTTGCTCGAACCTTTTGAGATACTTTATCCTTTCGTGGGAATCTCGGGTAAACTGGGGACTTTTCAGGGCTGCCTTAGATTCATGGGTTTGCACGATATAGTGAAAAATAATCTAATCAGGGTACCCAGTATCCAACAGAATGGCTTTGGTGTGCCCTATTTTAGCTTCCAGCTTCCAGTGGCTTGGGTCCTATTTATGAAGTTGTTGATAAGGCAATAATCTTAGAGAGTGTGGAACTGTCAGAATCCCAATTTGTACACTCACCAGTGAAGGTAGGTTTGTGCTGCTGGGTGGTTCAGCACATGCCAGTCACCATACTGTTGCATTGTCTTCCACTTCTGGAAGCTGCTGCCACACACCTTCAAGGTCGTACAGTGGATAAAAATATTACACAGAATGTTGGTTTGCGATATACAGTAAAAGAATCCCCAGCTGGTTTCTCAACTAGGACATTGAGGAAAAGGACGACACGGTGACACAGTAGTTAGCACTGCTGTCTCACAATGCCAGGGACCCAGGTTTGACTTTACCCTTGGGTGACTGTCTGATGAGTGGAGTTTGCACATTCTCCCTGTATCTGCATGGGTTTCTGCTGGATGCTGTGATTTCCTTCCATAGTCCAATGATGTGCAGGTTAGGTGGATTAGCCATGGGAAATGCAGGGTTATGGGGATAGGGTGAAGGTGTTCTGGCTGCAGGTGGGATGCTCTTCAGAAGATTGGTGCAGGTTTGATGCACATGGGGATTCTATAATTCTGTAACTTCCATTTCCAATGTGAATTTGAATGCAGAATTAAGACATGTAAGAAAATTATTTTCCTGGAAATCTCTCTTGGATCAAATGACACCTAGCTTCCCACTCCTTGCCTACATCTGATGTGTACATTTACTACAGTGGAAAACATAGCTGCATGCAAGAATTCTGTACATGTCTTGATGGGCTTTCACCTTGCACTCCAGTTAACTGCCAATCATCATGAACTGGTGCATTTCCCATTTACACTGCCTGTACCAATCAGAGTTCACTTTCCAAACAATCAACACTTTTATTACAGTGTAAATGCTGGTCTTAGCCTTAAATTGGTATTGTTGCGAATTGTCCAGATGAATGCAAGATGGAAATTTTTGACAAAATGTTGTTTTTCAGCAGTACAAAGCATGTCGGATATATTTAAAATCATTATTGTGAAATATTATTTTTTTCTTTCTTTAAACTCTTTTATTTGGATACCAGAAATTTCAATTGCCAATCACAAACAGTAGCACTTTAATTTGTTCAGAATCGCATTGCTAGAGCTTAAAATCTGGGTGATAAGTTTGCATAGTGTAAAATGGCTGACAAGGGTTAAGTAGAATTAAACAGCCTGCTCCAACATTTGAGTGAAACATAATGGTACCTTTGAACAGGGCTACTCCAAAGTGAACGGGAGGCCCTACACAAACAATCATCTGAGACAGTTTGATAAGAGGATGCCTAAGGATAGACGCAAGTTCTTTAAAATACGACAAGTGATTGACTCCAGCCTCATTAATGAAAAAATGTTGTCCCATTAGGTGAACAACAGTTAGAACAAGGGGTATAAATCTCAGTCCATGATGCAGTCAGCCTAACTCTAACTGTTGTTTTCATAGCTGCTTAAAGTATTTTTGTAGTAATCGGTTGTTTCTTTGAAGTTATTCACGAAATTAAGAAATAGGTCCTAGTTAAAGATTCTTCAGGTAATCATAGAGATAGATTTCAACACAATTATAGCTACACATATAACCAAAGTATAATAGAAGCATTATCGGAAAAACATTTAAACCTAGATGTGAAAGTTAATCAGTCTCAGGAAATACTTTCCTTATCTCTAAAAAGATGCCTGGCATGTTCTGAACGAAATAGATTGTTCACAATTTATTAGTTTAAAAAGTACAACTAACTTTATAATGGTAAATTAATACTATGAATCTTATAGCAGTTAGTAAAAACAACTGTCTTTTGTACTTTTTTATATATATAATTGGGACAGTGGAAAATATAAGAGGAATAACAATTTGAAGAGAGAGCACATGGAATACTATGAATAACAGTATTCAAGCAGTCGTTAGAAATAAGCAAGTATGGGGCAGACCCAAAGGAGTATATCCAGTAACTTTGGAATGCGAATTAATAGGAAGCATAGAAAGATCCCAAGGCCTGGAGATGACAATATCTGTTAAACACCATGAGATCATGGGAACCTCGGGCTGTCTATTGGAATGCTATCATTGATTAGGTGTTTCACAGGATTGAGTGTGTGGAATAAGAGGGAAGGACACAGTGATCACATTGTATGTGATTATTGTAACACAAAACGTATAAAAATGCTGTATTTCACTCTAAAAATTAGTGTGTGTCATTGAACTTTCTTCTGATCTGAGCCGTGGATTAAGAGAACGACTGGGTTCTCACGTTGAGGCCAGATTTAGGGAAGATCTTTTGGCCCTCTCCTTGCTTGAATAAAGTCTGTCAGTTGCCTGAATCCTGCCTGCCTCCTGAGTCTTTGAACCTGGTTGGGGGCTATGCTCCTACACAAAGACAAATGGGAAATCTGACAGACTGTGGCAAAAACACAAATCTGTGTATATATTCTCCTTTTTGGTAATGTCAGACTGAATAACCAAAAACACTGAGATACTCAAGGATCTTTCACCAAAATGCAGTCAGTGCATTTCTGTCAAAATGCAGGGCCAGCTAACTATGTTACTAAAGTTCAGACCTCCTTGATAGATAGTTACATTCCATTCCTCACCTCTGGTGCTAAGATAAACAGGTAGTTACCTCCAATTTAGTCTTCAATACAGTTTTGCTGTGTATTGTCATACTCCAAATGTTAATTGCGTTAAAAATGAAGTACATATTTCACAGAATTATTGGGCAGAATTGGGATTTAATTCCCCTAAGTCTTCAGTTAAAATCCTATGGTATAATTTAACCGTTGTAAATCAACAGTTCCAGTGATCATCTTATGTTCTCAACAGCACATTCGATCTCTCAAGATGAACAACACCATAGGAGGTCTGCCAGCAATGTAAAAACTTTGAAGTGTCATGAAATTCACCTACACAAAATTTGAATTCAGAAATTATTTTAAATGTCTATCTTACAGGAGTGCCTGATGATCGGATTGAAACCTTGAAAAAGAATATGATTGAGGTTAAAATCTTACAAAAATTGAAATCATTGGCTTTCGTTGGGAGAGGAATACAGCTGGCAGAAAGGGGTCAGAACCTAGAAGCTCTGCAAAATTTTCAGCTGAGTCTACAAGCTTATCATGGTACCTTATTTTTGTAACTTTGATTTACATTTCAACATTTAAACGTTCATGATTGTTCAAAGCATGCCAACATCAGTATTTCATGGTGACAAAATGATATGGATCTGTTTCCTTTTGTGTGTACTTCTGCTGACAAAGATGAATATAAATCCAGCCTTGCTTCTAAAAAGTCAACAGTAGTTAGGATTTTATTTGTTTTTTATCAACTTGCACTTGCATCTGCAGAGATTAGAAGTGCAACATTAATTCTAAAATCGCACTCGAACTACCATAGAGCCAAGGGGAATGCACTGACTTGAAGAACTGGGCACACAGTGTGGTTTAAAATAAAGCATTGATGGCAATGAACATTGTTATGTGAAAAAGTCGTTTCTCACATTGTGTGTTTTTTAATGTGCCAGCTACATGAGGGAATGGCATACTTTGCTGGTGCCAGATTGATGGCATTGAATATGAGAGAATATCTGGCTGGATGGGTGCAACCTTGGACTTCTTGGACCATGAAGAAGCCTGCTGTTTTTAGTATCCTGTCATGTTGTTAACTCTCAGTAAGAATGGGAATATAGCATGAACTTGCACTAACAGCGCTTCTGAGACCATCTTTGTGTACCTGCAAACAGATTGGCAATTATTAAGTCATTTTACCACTGATAGCCTTGAATGACTTTATAAAGATTTCGGTGGATTTTTTAAAAAAATTCATTAACGGGATGATGGCATTGCTGGTTAGGCAGCATTTATTGCCCATCCCTAATTGCCCAGAGGGCAGTTCAGAGTCAACCACATTGCTGTATGTCTAGAGTCACATATAGGCCAAACCAGGTAAGGATGGCAGTTTCCTTCCCTAAAGGACATTAGTGAACCAGGTGGGTTTTTCCCAACAATTGTCAGTGGATTCATAGTCATCATTAGATTCTTAATTCCAGATATTTCATTGAATTCAAATTCCACCATCTGCCATGGTGGGATTCAAACCCAGGTCCCCAGAACATTATCTGGGTCTCTGGATTAACAGTCCAGCGATAATCCCACTAGGCCATCGCCTCCCCCATGTGCTGTCTAGTGACACTGACTGTGTGCCTGTGGTGAAGGTAAGTTCTCATTTTGTTTGCACCATTTGGAACAACACTTTAATTGTAAGTAATAAAACAGTTGCCAGCAGCAGTAAACTTAAAAACAAACTGAGAATTAAGTGTTCTGCTAAGTACTGAATAACCTGTGCATATTCATTTTTTTTTGTCTAGCACTTACACAACCAGCATTCTAGGTGTTTTCTGTAGTAAAATTTTGTGAATTCTGCTCCAATTGTAGATAGTTTTGAAGCTGTATATCATCTGGTAGAAGTTCTGTGGAAACTTGAAAGGAAACAAGAAGCTGTCGCTTTTTGGCTAAAACAAGCAGAAGCAGAGAAAAGACACAAAGTAAATGCCTCAGAGTAAGTAAAACTGAGTTCAAATGTTGAATTAGAAGAAAAGTCTAAAGCGTGTTGAATCATAAAGTTTTACTTACGTAATCCTGAGATTCTTAATAATAACCGGAAGATTTGTGGGATACAATAGTGTAGCAGTTATGTTAATCCACATGGCTTGGCCTAATAATGTGGAAGCTGCATATTTAAATCCCACAATAGCAGTTTGAGAAATTCAATTAATTTTTAAAAAAAATATACAAATTAAAAGCTGGCATTATAAAAGTGATTCAGAGACAGTAGAAACTGCAGATGCTGGAGAATCTGAGATAACAAGGTGTAGAGCTGGATGAACACAGCAGGCCAAGCAGCATCAGAGGAGCAGGAAGGCTGACGTTTCGGGCCTCAACCCTTCTTCAGAAA
>JAHRHZ010000248.1:48255546-48286393 GCA_024137785.1 Ginglymostoma cirratum | reverse complement strand
AGGCCCGAAACGTCAGCCTTCCTGCTCCTCTGATGCTGCTTGGCCTGCTGTGTTCATCCAGCTCTATACCTTTATTATAAAAGTGACCTTGAATCAGTCAGATTATTTTAAGAACTCAACTTGGGAATGACCTGTCGTTTTTAATTTAACATTTCAGTACCTTAATATTATGGTTACAGTAACGTTTATCTTGTCTCTGAAATGGCCTGTTGAGCCACTACAAATAAATAACACCAGTATATAATAACATCAAGGTTAACTGGATAAGGGCCATAAATGATAGCAATGTCCATGTCCTGAGAATAAATTTAAAAACAAGATTATGGGTGATTTTCTAACTTATTACACTGTCCTTTCACCTCTGGGGCTAGGTCTGATTCTATTCCAGGCTATTTTGAAAGGCTGTCTTTGCTATTTCTAAGGATCCCTTGAAACGTTTGGTCAGTCTCACTTAAGTTCCAAAGAGGTGTGAAACCCCAGAACTGTTTCTAGTCCACCATTGGGAATATCACTTGGAGGCAATATGGATGGTAGGTGTGGAAGCAGGAAAATAAATAGTGCTTTTAGTCAATAAAGTATTTTTGAAACGTAATTAGTGTTGTGATGTGGGAAATGCATCAGCCAATTTATGCACAGCAAACTCCACCAAGAATAATGTGATGACCAGGTAGTCAGGTTGCGTGATTGTGCTTAAGGAATATTGATCAAGATGCCAGAGATAACTCTCCTGCTTTTTCTGTAAAATAGTGCTATGAGATCTTATTTTATAAACAAGAAAAGGCTTGATTAAATGTCTCATGTAGAAGACACCTCATAATGTAACAATCCTTTGGTACTGCATTGGAGGTTCTGATTTTTGTGTTGATGCCTGGGGCCGGACTTGAGCTTCCACCTTTGACTCAAAGGCAAGGGCAATACAACTGAATGACAGCTGGTACAAACAGAGCGAAAGAAACTCGTCTGTGCAATTGCTAATCAAGGAGTCCGTAATGCCGATATTGAATGAAAAATGTGTGGGTGAGACAAAATTTCACTTCCCTGTTTTATTTACTGTCTAGTGAGTAACTCAGCTTTAAATAATGGAAAATGATTTTACAAAAGCAGAGGCACATTTGCTAGTTATAGTTGTAAATTTCAAAAGCTTTTAAAATGTACCAATTGTCCACCACGGATGGTGGAATTTAATCCATAATGAAGTCTCAGCGATAGTGACCATAAAACCTTTATTGACTGTTGTAAAAATGCATCTGGTTCACATAAATGCTGTAAGATGTGAATTAGTGTTGTCATGTAGGAAATGCAATTTTGTGCACACCAAACTCCTACAAGTGACGGAGTTGAGTGGCAAGGCCACTCAGTTCAAGAGGGGAAACTAGGCATGAGAACAAGTGGTGCTCCAGTACCCAAGGAAATGCTCAATTTTAAAAGTCTTCTCACAAGGTGCAATTAGCAGAAACTTCTAAAGGTGTTGAATCCAGCCTGGGGCCCATCTTCTGGTCTGTTTCTCATTAAAGTTTTATTACAATATTGTAAAAAAAATATGCTTTTGGGTGAGATGTTGAGAAAATGGTACAAATTGCACAAAGTCCAGGCTGTAATATATGAATTATTGATGCATCACTTTTTATGAGGTGATATGTACTGATAATGTTTTCATTAAACAACATTCTTTCTTCGTAAAGAAGCAAAACATGGAAACTTAAATGGTCTCGTTTAGACAGGAGATATCAAAGAATACTTCCAATTTAAATCCATTGGCCTAATAACATGTACATTTTTTAATCAATATAATTTTGGGCATTCAAACCAGTTCTTAGGGACCATCATCCTATTGTAAGAGACCGAATTGATTCATGAGGCAAAATAAATACTTATGTTTACCTTTAAAGGATAATACGAAAGATATAATACGAAGGTCATGATCTCTACACATTGTTGAAGCAACAGGCAGGGATGTTCAAAGTTCATCTGGCCCTTGATTACCAGATCTTAACGTTCAGTGCTGAAGGTAGCTATCAAACTACAACAAATTCAACCTGGCAAATTACTGTTCTATTAGTCTACTCATGTTCATTATGGGAAGGAATCATTGACAATGCTATCAAGCGGCACGTGCAAATATATAGCCTGCTCACTGGTGCTCAATTTAGGTTCTGACCTCATTGCAGCCTTGGTCCAAGCATAGACAAAGGAGCTGAATTCCAAGGGTGAGTCAGAGTGACAGGCTTTGTCATCAAAGCCGCATTTGGCATTGAGGAGCCCTTGCAAAACAGGAAATGGGGAATACTCTCTCCACTGGTTAGAGTCATACCTAGCACAAAAGAAGGTAGTGATGGTTGTTGGAGATTAACTATTGCAGCTCCAAGATATTTCTGTAGGAGTTCCTCAGGGTGGTATTCTCAGCCCAACCATCTTCAGCTGCTTCATCAGGTGATCTTCCTTCTATCATAAGGTCAGAAGTGGGGAAGTTCACCAATGATTGCACAATGTTCAGCACCAATCATAACTCCTCAGATACTGAAACAGTCTTTTGATGTGCAGCAAAACCAGGACAATATCCAAGTGTGGGCTGGTGAGTGGCAAGTAACAATCATGCCAAACAAGTGCTAGGTAATGACCATCTCCAACAAGACAGAATTTAATCATTGCACCTTGATCAATGTCATTACCACCTCTGAATCCCCTACTATCAACATTCTTGGGGATACCATTAACTAGTTATATAAAACTGCAAGAGCAGGTCAGACACTTGTAATTCTACAGCAAATAACTCACTTCAGTTACTCCACAACATGTCCACCATCTGCAAGGCACAAGCCAGGTGTGATAATACAATAGCTTTAAGTGGGGAATTTTGTCCTTTTTTTTGTTATGAAGACAGGTTGAGACAGAAGTGGCAAGCGGTCTGTTCCGGCCCAATAAAGTAAACTGTTTGTGAGGCCTTGGGTTTTGTTAAAGTTAGAACAAAAGAAGTAGTATGAATCGGTGAGGTCAAACTCCCACACAACCAGGAGCTTAGTTTAACTTTCAGTAGTTGCTGGGGTCTTGAAGCAGAATGTGTCAGCTATTATTCCTCTCTCTGTTACAGCAGAAAGCTTAGTTTCTTTTCCTGCTGCAAGAATTGCATGTGAGACAATCTATTTTACTGAATTTACCTTTGCCAAGGGTGTGTTTATAGGATGTCATTATTTCAGAACAATTACTGTTTAGTATTTAATAGAGTTAAATTATTCAAATTCCTCCTTCTTTTGTTTGTATTTAATTATAGGATAAGAATAAAGTGTGTTTTGCTTCAAGCCTGGCAGTCTGACCAATCGAATTGCATATGGAACACAACGCCATACACTTGCCTTTAAAAATAAGAAAAAGTTGGAGTCTATACCATCTTAAAATATTTTGAGGGGTCTTTGTCTGGTGCACAACACAGGACTGTGTTGGATTGCTCCCCACTTGCCTAGATGAGTGCAACTTCAATAGCTTTCAAGAAGCTTGACACCATCCAGAACAAAATAATTTATTTGGTTGTCACTCCATCCAACATGTTTAACATTGACTGTCTTCACTCCCGAAACACAGCAGAAACAGTGTGTATCATCTCTCAGGTGCACTTTAGTTGCACCTTCCAAACCGTCAACCTTTAGCACCAACTTCAGGTTTCTGCCCAAGCTACCCACAATCCTGATTCAGAGTTATGTTTATGTTCCTTCACTGTCACTGGGTCCAAATCCTGGAATTCCCATTCCAACAACATTGAGTTCCTCCATGGCTGTAGCAGTTCAAGAAGGCAGCTCACCGCCACCTTCTCGGTATAATTAGCGATGGTCAATAGATGAAAAGAAATCTAGGAAAATATCCCAATATCTAGCACAGCTTTCTTGGGTTTATTTAAAACAAACTTTTGTTTTCTTTTTCAGAGAATTCCCCATATTCTTGATTTCTTGCCTCAAAGAAATAAGTACCTCTGAGGAAGAAGCTGTTTCTAAAAAGTTGGAGGGATATTGCAGCAGTTTTGTAAAGAGAACGTAACCGTGCAATTTCTGACAGCCACATCATCATCTTCACCTTCACAAATTATCCAGTTCCATCCAAAATAAAGGATCAAGAAGATACTGAATAAACAGCCAAGTTAAATGACATCCAGGGTCAGACATTGACTGTTGCTCAATTTGACCAGGATACAAATCTTTTTGAAGAAGAAATATTATACTCCATGTGTCCATCTTGAAAGAATAATTAAAAATTTGTTAACACCAAGTTATTGCATGATGTTAAAATGTCTGTTTTGTCAGGTTGTAACAGATGTATTAAACCGTTTATTTAATGATCCAAACTATGAGAATGGACTAAATTTAAAACAATTTGTTATACTCAGATTTTAATTCCAATATTTATGAATCTCGCATCACACTGAACGGAAAGTGCAGATTTAGATGTTTGTACACAACATTTTGTACAATAATAAATGTTCAAGTAGAATTATCCCAGGATATCCAAGTATCTTTTGTTTATAAACAAAGTTATCCTCATTAGTAAAATGAGCAACAAGACATATTGAATTACTGTAATAAATAAAAGTTGTGCTTTAGAATACTTCAATCTGCCACCAAAGAACACGGGAACAGAAATAGACCATTCATCTCAGTTGTCATTGATTTGTACATCATATCCATTTACTTGTCTTTGTTCCATATCCTTTGATACATTACCCAAGGAAAATCTATCAATTTCAGTTGATGCAGCATCCTTGGGGAAAGTGGACTTTTTGTAATTTTTAAGATATCACTCAGCTAATTGTAGCTCTTATGGGGTAAGAAGGAGTGGGAAACTAGGATTGGGTTTCTGAACAAGAGTACAAAAGACAATGAAAAATATTTTAACATTATAGTGATACACTCTTTGCTGCTCTGCCATATCAGTTTGTTTCAATTTAGGGAGCATAGCTCAATTAGACTTTGCTTTGAGCAGGGTGCAGCATGGGATTACTCACTTTAAGTAAAACTTGATGCTAATTAGGTTGAGATGAAAGGGTGTCCTGACCTGAAAGCTAGGATGCAGGAGAATTATTCTGCTAAAATTAATTAAGACTACCTATCAATTTGAGGAGGCTTATTGGATTCATTTGTTTTGATTTATTATTTAATGATGCATCACATTGATATAAATATATAGATTGTGATTAAAACCCGCAACAAAAACAAAGTTGCTGGAAAAGCTCAGCAGGTCTGGCAGCATCTGTGAAGGAAAAAACAGGGTTAATGTTTGGGGCCTGGTGACCCTTCCTCAGAACTGGTGATGGCTGGGAAAATGTCAGTTTATATGCAGAAAATAGGGATGTGGGTGAGGTAGGGAGTAAACGATAGGATAGAGCCCAAAGAGAGAGAAAGACAGCTGGACAGACAAATGAGTTGCTAATAATCAGGCTGGGAGGGCGAATAGTTATTAATGGGGACTGTTAGTGATTAACAACAGGGTGTAATTGCAGAAGGCAGACAAGGGAGGGGAGGGGAATATGTGATAACAAGGTGTAGAGCTGGATGAACACAGCAGGCCAAGCAGCATCAGAGGAGCAGGAAAGCTGACGTTTCGGGCCTAGACCCTTCTTCAGAAATGGGGGAGGGAAAGGGGATTCTGAAATAAATAGGGAGACAAGGGGAGGTAGATAGAAGAGAAGATAGGTGGCGAGGAGCCAGTAAAGGTGAGTGTAGGTGGGGAGTTAGGGAGGGGATAGGTCAGTCCAGGGAGGAAGGACAGGTCAAGGGGGTGGAATGACACTAGTAGGTAGGAGCTGGGGGTGGGGCTTGAGGTGAGAGGAAGGGATAGGTGGGAGGAAGGACAGGTTAGGGAGGCAGGGACAGGCTGGGCTAGTTTTGGGATGTGGTAGGGGGAGGGCGAGGGGAGATTTTGAAGCTTGTGAAGTCCACATTGATACCATTGGGCTGCAGGGTTCCCAAACAAAATATGAGGTACTGTTCCTGCAACCTTCGGGTGGCACTGCAGGAGGCCCAGGATGGACATGTCATCAAAGGAATGGGAGGGGGAGTTGAAATGGTTCACAACTGGAAGGTGCAGTTGTTTAGTGCGAACATAGAGTAGGTGTTCCTCAAAGCGGTCCCCAAGCCTCTGCTTGGTTTCCCCGATGTAGAGGAGGCCACATCAGGAATAGCGAATACAGTATACCACATTAGCAGATGTGCAGGTGAACATCATCTCGCTGGAGGTGGCGGAAATGGCGTCTGATGATCTTCTGGATGCGGATGCTGGTGGGATGATAGGTGAGGATAAGAGGAATCCGATCGCTGTTGTGGGAGGGAAGAGAAAGTGTGAGGGCAGGAGTGCGGGAGATGGGTTGGACCTGGTTGAGGCCCCTGTCAACAACAGTGCTGGGGAATCCCTGGTTGAGGAAGAAGGTGGACATTTCGGATGCTCCCTTGTCGAAGTTGGCCTCATCTGAACATATGCAACGATTGTGATTGTTGCTTTGTATGGTTGTAGTGTGCAAAATAATGCACTTTAATACCCGATTATGATTGGCTGTACCAACTGATGCTTAGTTTATCTTCAGAGATACATGTGAAAGACAAATATTCAGTGCGGATCACAGGATGCAATTGTACAAATGGACGTAGGATCTTTGGAGACTATTTTCAAAGAAAATAAAGTCTATTTATGGAAGAGGCTAAATCCACAGAACCTGACAGTCTTGCAGATCAAAATATGTAGTTTATGTTAATGATTTACCAGTATTATTCATGTTATTCAATGATGTGATTTGATTCTGTTAACTAAGCCAGAGCTAAATATAATCAGTATTGTCTGATGATAGTTTACTATGGTGGATCAATAATATTACAGAATTCAAACTATACCTAATATTCTATGAGAAACCTGTAGGTATGAGGTGTATTTTAAGGCCAATTCCCATTTTTGATGTGATTTGTTAACTTTTGAAAATGAAACATTTGATCTGGTATTCAAGTTTTCTAAAAAGTTATTAGCTTTTTATGAAATTACTTGGAAAATTGTATTACAACTTGGATGAGGAAAGTGAATGTATTATAGCCAAACGTAGGTGGAAAGATGAGTGATGAGGGTGAATCATTCTGCAGAGGGATATAGATAGGTTGAGAGTAGGCAAAAACTAGGCAGATGGATTATAATGTGTTTAATATGAAGTTAGGCACTTTGGCAAAAAGAATAGAGGAGCTGAATATTATTTAAATGGAGAATGGCTTCAGAAAGCTGCCGCACAAAAGGATTTGGGAGGAGTCATGCATAAATCACAAAGTTGATATAACATATGTGTTCAGCAGTAATAAGGAAAGCAAATGGAATGTTACCATTTATTTCAAAGGGAATGGAGAATAAAAATCAGGAGGTCTTTGCTAAAACTATATAAGGAACTGCAGCTGGAATTCTGTGAGCAAATTCTGGGCCCCCTTATAAGGAAAGATCTACTGGCATTGTTGGCACTCCAGAGAAGGAGGGGTTATCTTCTGAGAAGACGTTGAGTAAAATGGGCCTGTACTTATTGGAGTTTAACAAAATGAGAGGTGACCTTATAGAAACACACAATATTTTTGGGGAACTTGACAGGGTAGATAAGGAAAAGTTGTTTTCTCTTGTGGGAGTATCTAGCACCAGACAGCATAAGTCACAGAATAATGGGTTGCCAATTTAAGACATGAGAAGGAATCACTTTTCTTAAAGGGTATCTGAGGAAATCTTTATTGCAGAAGGCTGTTGAGGCCGGGTTGTAAAATTTTCAAGGCTGATATAAAACAGATTTTTAATCAGTCAGGGAATCATGGGGAAATAGCAGGAAAGTGGAGTTGAGGATCGGTAGATCAACCATAATCTCACTGAATTGCAGCACAGACTCAGTGGGCTGAATGGCCTATTTCTGCACCTACAGCTAACAGTCTTAAGTGGGTAGGATCTGAAATGTGCTGTCTGAGGATGTATGTAGTTCTATGTCTTATGTCCATTTCAGAATTACCTGACACTATAGAGATAGGTGGAGCACAGTGGCTCAGTGGTTAGTGTTTCTGCCTCATAGCACCAGGGACCTGGGTTCAATTCCACCCTCAGGTGACTGTGTAGAGTTTGCACACTCTCCCCACATTTGTGTGGGTTTCCACCAGGTGCTCTAGTTTCCTCCCATGTTCCAAAGATGTGCAGGCTAGGTGAATTGGCCATGCTAGATTGCCTGTAGCATTCAGGGATGCATAAGTTAGATGTGTTAGCCATGGGAAATGAGGATTACAGGGGGACAGTCCTGGGTAGGATGCTCTTCAGAGGGTCAGTGTGAATTTATTGGGCCAAATGGCCTGTTTCCACACTGTAGGGATTTTATAATAGCTATTTATTTACTGCCCAGTAAAAACTAATTATTCTGATTTATCTTTAAGTGATAAACATTATGTGTAACTGCTTAATATTTTATAGTATTTTGAACTGCAGCTTTAAACCAATGATGTGATATGCCAGAGTACCAGCACAAGCGTCGTCTCAGCATGATTAGGAACCATAGAAATGGACTGTTACCATTCAACGTTCTTTGAGTATAATGCTTCCTGATTATTAAAGCAAAATTTATTAATTAAAACTGTTTGTTAGCACAAATTCAGAATGTTGGTCAGAAATAAGCAAAACTGCTCTTAATCCAGTCAATTTCAGTAAATTACTTTCCTCACAGTTTTTTTATTCACATGTGGGACATGAGCATTGCTGGCTGGTCAGCATTTATCGCCTGTCCCTAATTGCCTTTTTGTACTGCTACAGTCCATGTGCTGTGGGTTGACCCACAATAACCTTAGGGTGGGAATTCCAGGATTTTGACCCAATGATAATGAAGTGACAGGACTCATGCCTTAGAACAGGATAGATTACTGGTCTCTTCGATTAATTCATTTTGAACCTGCTTAGATGTTCACAGCATCTCTGCTTTGCCTTTTCGCACAATGCCACTTCATTAAGAAATTACAGGCTAACAGTATTCTGTCTTACCTTGCCTTCTAGTATAGCCAGAAAGCCAGGTCACCAGTCATGATGCTTGCTAGCTCTTAAAAGTCAAAGAGATAGACGTGTTGCTGTACAGAGTTCTGCTACATCAGTGTCATAACCTACAGCATGTGTCAGCACGTTACATGGCAAAGTCTCTGAGTATGTTTCAACTAAATGGCTACGTCAAAAGGTCTGAGGAGAGTGACCTTTAGTCCAGTCGGTGGGGGGCTATGGTCAGTTAGGGGTTCTCATCGCTGTCATTCAGGGACATTGTCCAATCTCAGTTCAAGGATTGGCTGCTGTAACTCAGCAACTTGGTGCAATCAGGGTCCAGGAATCTGTCATTATAGTCTGGGATTGGACCATGGTCAACCTTTCAAATCACTTTCATAAGTCCAAGAATTGCTGTTAAGTCAGTCAGGGAGTTGCACAGAGAACAGTACTGGGACTGCTCCATTTTCCCAAATTGTCTGAGGTTTGGGTATGAAAATTCAAGGGTGATTATCAGGAGCCAGTGCTGTGTTGTAGAAATCGAGTGTGCGGGTTACAGCCAGCGCATTAGGATGCAGAGGGTGCAATCAATGTGGAGGAAGGCAACCCTGCATATAAGGCTGGGAGGCAATATAGCATGGGAGAGGACAGGGTACCTCCAGAGGCGGAGTCATCTGCTTTGATGAGGAACCAGTGCATCACTGTGGTAAGGGGCTCAAGGGGTAAGGTGGGGAGGTGAATAATTAAAGTTTTGTGTGGGAATTTGGTGAAGATCAAACCTGATTTGATTGACAGGGACTGCGATGCAGAAGAGAACATGCAGGTTGGGATGGGGCTTGTGTGCCAAAAAGAATATGTAGAGTCTGTTGCTCACACTGGAGTGGCATCTGAAAGCTTTCTATCTCCATCTGATTCTCTACTGTGCAATGAAAATACAAAATAGCTGCCAGCACAGATAGAGCAGGTGGGGTAAGTTCTGTTCTTTCCTACTTCAAGAGATACTTAATCAGGCACTTGCAGATTCAAGATTAATGACCTTAGCAATTTGTGAAGCCATTTGTGCTCAAATGCAGCATGAATTGAACAATAACCAGGCTTGAAGTGAAAAGTTGCACTCAAGTGCCAGGCAATGACTATCTCCAATAAGAGAGATTCTAACCATTGACCATTGATTTTTCCACTTTCAACCAGTGGGAGGTGGTGGTGGAGTGACAATGTTACTGAACTAATAATTCAGAATCCAGGTTAATGTTCTGGAACACTTTTCTTTATTCATTAACAGAGTGAGGACGCCACTGGCTAGGCAGCATTTATTGCTCATCCCTAATTGCCCAGAGGGCAGTTCAGAGTCAACCACATTGCTGTGGGTCTAGAGTCACATGTAGGCCAGACCAGCAGTTTCCTTCCCTAAAGGATATTAGTGAACCAGGTAGGTTTTTCCCAACAATCAACAATGGATTCATGGTCATAATTAGATTCTTAATTCCAGATATTTTTATTGAATTCAAATTCCACCATCTGCCATGGCAGGATTCAAACCCAGGTCCTCAGAATGTTCTCCGGGTCTCTGCATTAACAGTCCAGCAATAATACCACTAGGCCATTGCCTTCCTTGTAACAATGGATGGTAAAATTTGAATTCAATAAAAATTTAGAATAAAAGAACTATTAAAATAAAGATAGTGTCGCTTGTCAAAAAAAATTCCGGTTTTAGGTGAGAAAATCTGCCATTCTGTCCGGGTCTGGCTTACATGTGACTCCAGACCAACAGTAATGTGGTTGGCCCTTAACTGCCCTCTGGGTAATTAGGGATGGGCAATAAATGCTGGCCTAGCCAATTGCACCCAAATTCTGTGAATGAATAAAAAAAGTCAACATCCTAAGAGTTATCATTGACTAGAAACTGAACTGGAGTAGCCATTTAGATACAATGGCCATAAGAGCAGGACAGAAGTGAGGAATCCTGCAGCAAGTAATTCAGCTCCTGACTCCCCAGAGCTGTCCACCATTAACAAGGAACAAGTCTGGAGTGTGACAGAACACTCTCTCCTTGCCTAGATAGATGCAGCTCCAACAACACTCAAGAACCTTGACCCCACCCAAGACAAAGCAGCCCACTTGTTTGGTATAACACTCCAGCCTTCTGCCACCAACGATCAGTGGCAACAGTGTGTCGTATTTCCAAGACGCACTGCAGAAAGTCTCCAAGGTTCCTGAGACAGCACTTTCTGAACCTATGACCGCTAACATTGAGGAGGACAAGGATGCCTGGTATATTTCAAGAAGGACCAGGAGGCCAAAGTGTTAAACAACAGCAGGAGCTTTATCATGGAAGTGTTCAGACTGCAGGTAGCAAGGTCAGACTAAGCCATTTCCTTGCTAAAATGGCTGATGATGTCATCATGATTTCACATGATTAGACTTGTGAAGGGACAGTCCACCACACTTACCAAAAGCAGATACAAAGGGATACCAACACCTGCAAGTTCCCCTTCAAGCCAGTCACCATCCAGACTTGGAAATATATTGTTGAACCTTCAGTGTCACTGGGTCAAATTCATGGAACACTTTTCCAAATAGCATTTGTGGTCTACCTACACCAAATGGATTGGAGTGGTTCAAGAAAGCAGCTCAACACCACCTTCTCAATGGCAACTCGTAATGGGTAACGAATGCTTGCCCAACTAGCAGCACCCACATCCAATGAATGAATAAAAAATTTCCCATGTGAATTCTTGGAAAAGTAATTACAATATTTCCTATTTTATAATTTTCTTAATTTTCAATGTTACAGTTTTCATAGAACACAAGGTCTTTGTCCACATGGATTTTTTTTTTCCTGTCATGCTTTGCCAACATTGGCCAAGTTCCAATTTTTATATTATTAATAAAACAGGATCCTGAGCACAATGCAGGCAATGTCAGTGTAAAACCTCACTGGCAAATTCACATGTGACATTTTTGATGACTTATTGTTATATTATGGTAAAGTCAACATTATGTTATTCGCATTTCTGTGCTATTGCATCATTATCAGTACCATATGTTCATAGATCATAAGATATTGGGGCAGAATTAGGCCATTCAGCCCATCAAGTCTGTTCTGCAATTCAGTCATGGCTGATATGTTTCTCAACCTATTCTCCTGCCTTCTCCCTGTCAGGCAGGGAATCCTCATTTGTCAAAACTGAGTTTTGTATTTGAAGTCCCTCATGCCTGGTAATGTTCTGGTAAACCTTTTCTATAACTCTTCATAGGTCATTGTACCTTTCCTGACTTTAACTTATGGAGAACCTTTAACACAGAAAATTGTTGAATAGGACCTCATAGATGCTGCATGGGTGTGGACAGTTGATGAAAGAAGCATTGTAAGGCTGGAACAATTTGCAATAATATAGTGGGGCAAAATGTCTGCTGTATTTCTAAATGATGATTAGGATTTTAAATATTTATGTTGAGGGATAACATCAATGGAAGTCAGTGGGAATGGATGGTTGGCAAACAAGACAAAGAGAGGATATTAGTGCAGTTGTGTGTTAAGCAGTAAAAGTATGAAGTTGTAAAAGGAGAACTAAGGCAGCAATGAGTAGTAATGAAGGCGAAATGATCTTGGTATTGGATTTAATGCTAAGCTATGGATCAAGTACAATGCCAAGGTGATAAACAATCTGATTTGAAAGCAATGCAAGGGATGTGTTTTGTCAATAGCACTGTGTTTGATGCAGTTTACCATTGAGAGTTCCATTTGAAAACAGTCTTCACAAGTTCAGAATTGTTAGTTCCTCCAGCATGGAATTGAGCTATATGAATGCTATGACAGAGAGGCAAAGATGCATGTCTGAGACATATCTTTTTCCTGTTATAAGCCATGGACAGATGTCAAAAACATACTGTTGCCTTTTTTAAAAGAGGGAGAATACGTTAAACGTGGACTAGCCCTCGGTCAGTGGCAGCACTCTGGTGTCAATGGATCACGGGTTCAAACCTATTCCACTGACATTAACACACTTTCCAGGATTAACATGTCATTTAAAGTACTGAACATATGATGCAATTGGAGATGTCAACTTGGATTTTCAATCTTGAGGCAGATAGCGGGAGATGGGAAAATGCCCATCTTGGCCAACCTACTTTGGATGTAAGTACCACACAGGATTTTCATTACTGCAGGGGTCTGCAGTCAGGGCAGCTGACTGCGCAAAAGTCCCATTAACAGCTGCTGGCTGCCACATGCTAAGGTGGACTGTTTAAAAGGATGCCTCAGCGCTGTGGGATTTTGTTCCATTTATAAAAGTAAGACCTCTAGTTGTCAACTCTCACAGCCTCTAGCCCCAAACACTCCCCATGTCCCGGACTAAACCCTTCATCAGAAATGGGAGAGGGGAAGAGGGTTCTGAAATAAATAGGGAGAGAGGGGGAGGCGGATAGAGGAGAGGATAGGTGGAGAGGAGGCAGACAAGTCGAAGAGGCGGGGATGGAGCCAGTAAAGGTGAGTGTAGGTAGGGGGGTAGGGAGGAGATAGGTCAGTCCAGGGAGGACGGACAGGTCAAGGGGGCGGGATGATGTTAGTAGATAGGAGATGGGGGTGTGGCTTGGGGTGAGAGGAAAAACAGGTTAGGGAGGTGGAGATGAGCTGGGCTGGTTTTGGGATGCGGTTGGGGGAGGGGAGATTTTGAAGCTTGTGAAATCTACATTGATGCCATTGGGCTGCAGGGTTCCCAGGCTGAATACGAGTTGCTGTTCCTGCAGCCTTCGGGTGGCATCACTGTGGCATTGTAGGAGGCCAAGGATGGACATGTCATCTGAGGAATGGGAGGGGGAGTTGAAATGGTTCGCGACTGGGAGGTGCAGTTGTTTGTTGCGAACTGAGCACAGGTGTTCTGCAAAGCGGTCCCCAAGCCTCCGCTTGGTTTCCCCGATGTAGAGGAAGCCACAACGGGTACAGCGGATGCAGTATACCACATTGGCAGATGTGCAGGTGTACCTCTGCCTGATGTGTAAAGTCTTCTTGGGGCCTGGGATTGGGGTGAGGGTGGAGGTGTGGGGGCAGGTGTAGCACTTCCTGCGGTTGCAGGGAAAAGTGCCGGGTGTGGTGGGGCTGGAGGGGAGTGTGGAGCGGACAAGGGAGTCGCGGAGGGAGTGGTCCCTCCGGAAGGCAGATAAGGGTGGGGAGGGAAAGATGTCTTTGGTGGTGGGGTCTGACTGCAGATGGCGGAAGTGTCGGAGGATGATGCGTTGGATCCGGAGGTTGGTGGGGTGGTATGTGAGGACGAGGGGGATTCTTTTTTGGTTATTGTTGCGGGGACGGGGCGTGAGGGATGTGTTCCGGGAAATGCGGGAGACACGGTCGAGGGCGTTCTCGACCACTGTGGGGGGGAAGTTGCGGTCCTTGAAGAATGAGGACATTTGAGATGTGCGGGATTGGAATGTCTCATCCTGGGAGCAGATGCGGCGGAGGCGAAGGAATTGGGAATAGGGGATGGCATTTTTGCAGGAAGATGGGTGGGAGGAGGTGTATTCCAGGTAGCTGTGGGAGTCAGTGGGCTTGAAATGGACATCTGTCTCTAGGTGGTTGCCCGAGATGGAGACAGAGAGGTCCAGGAAGGAGAGAGAAGTGTTAGAGATGGTCCAGGTGAACTTCAGGTTGGGGTGGAAAGTGTTGGTGAATTGGATGAACTGTTCGAGCTCCTCGTGGGAGCACGAGGCGGCGCCGATGCAGTCATCAATGTAACGGAGGAAGAGGTGGGGTTTAGACCCCACCACCAAAGACATCTTTCCCTCCCCACCCTTATCTGCCTTCCGGAGGGACCACTCCCTCCACGACTCCCCTGTCCGCTCCACACTTCCCTCCAGCCCCACCACACCCGGCACTTTTCCTTGTAACCGCAGGAAGTGCTACACCCGCCCCCACACCTCCTCCCTCACCCCAATCCCAGGCCCCAAGAAGACTTTACACATCAGGCAGAGGTTCACCTGCACATCTGCCAATGTGGTATACTGCATCCGCTGTACCCGTTGTGGCTTCCTCTACATCGGGGAAACCAAGCGGAGGCTTGGGGACCGCTTTGCAGAACACCTGTGCTCAGTTCGCAACAAACAACTGCACCTCCCAGTCGCGAACCATTTCAACTCCCCCTCCCATTCCTCAGATGACATGTCCATCCTTGGCCTTCTACAATGCCACAGTGATGCCACCCGAAGGCTGCAGGAACAGCAAATCATATTCAGCCTGGGAACCCTGCAGCCCAATGGCATCAATGTGGATTTCACAAGCTTCAAAATCTCCCCTCCCCCAACCGCATCCCAAAACCAGCCCAGCTCATCTCCACCTCCCTAACCTGTTTTTCCTCTCACCCCAAGCCACACCCCCATCTCCTATCTACTAACATCATCCCGCCCCCTTGACCTGTCCGTCCTCCCTGGACTGACCTATCTCCTCCCTACCCCCCTACCTACACTCACCTTTACTGGCTCCATCCCCGCCTCTTCGACTTGTCTGCCTCCTCTCCACCTATCCTCTCCTCTATCCGCCTCCCCCTCTCTCCCTATTTATTTCAGAACCCTCTTCCCCTCCCCCATTTCTGATGAAGGGTTTAGGCCCGAAACGTCAAGTTTTCCTGCTCCTATGATGCTGCTTGACCTGCTGTGTTCATCCAGCCCCATGCTTGTTATCTCGGATTCTCCAGCATCTGCAGTCCCTTTTATCTCTCACTCCCCATGTCCCATCCACCTTTTGTTCCCAACTCATCCCCAACATCCTCAAGAATGCATCAATTGGTTTGGCTGAGAGCCCAGAGGCTCGTGAGTGTGTTGAAACACCTGAGCCCCAGAGAAAACGTTCTTTGTTTGACATCTGTGACTCTCTGATCTCTTTGTCAATTACACAATGTTTATTGCAGCAACATCCCAATACTTCAAAAGGTGTGCATAGTCGCCATCACTAAGGAGAAGGTGCTAAGGAAACTGAAAAGTCTGAAGGTGGATAAATCTACTGCACCAAATAAATTTCACCCCAGAGTTCTGAAGGAGATAGTGAGGAGACTGTAGAGGAATTAGTGGTGATCTTTTGGGAATCACTCGAGTTAGAATCTCTCTCGTTGGGGATGGGTATTGCCTGTCACTTCAAGCCTGGATATTGTTCAAGTTATGCTGCATTTGAGCACAAATGGCTTCAATATTTCAAGTCACAGAGGACTGGAAAATGGTCAATGTAACATGCCAGTTTAAGAAAGGAGGTAGGCAGAAGACTTGAAACTATAGGCTGGTTAGCCTGACCTCAATTGTTGGTAAGATTTTTAAGAGTCCATTATTAAGGATGAGATTACACAATACCATGTCATAGTCCAACAGGTTTATTTGAAAACACAAGCTTTCTGAACCTCGCTCCTTCTTCAGGTATTGGTGAGAGAGGAGGCATCAGTCACTGAATTTATAAGTAAAAGATCAAAGGGTCATACCACTGATGAGGATGTATTAAACAAACCTAAGATGCTGTTAAATCTTTCATCGGTTAGAAGGTTTTAATTGATTAATATGTATATGTAATCCCCCAAATTCCTTTAAAGTCACTGATGTGAGAGAGCTAAAGGTTTTTTAAGTATAAAGAAGAGGTGATATTTTAGGTCAGACAATGCATGTTAGGTGTGAGGCCTTGTTTAGAATCTGCTTGTGTTTTGGTTTGAAGTCAGACTGGTTTTATTTCTAAAGTAGGAACTTATAAAATGCCACATTGACTGACTGTCTATAAAATATATGTTTTTTGAGCAAAATAGAATGTATCTGCAAATACTGGCAGGAGAGACTAAGACCTGATGGCCCAGCCTCAGATTGAAGGGATGACTCTTCAGAACTGAAATGAGGAGAAATTTCTTCAGCCAGAGTACCATAGATTTGCCACCTTCTGGCTGAAGAAAATTCACTTCATTTCACTTCTGAAGAGTTGTACCTTCACTCTGAGGCTATGCCCCATGGTTCTAGTCTCTCCTACCAGTGGAAACATCTACGTCACGTCTATTCTCTCCAGACCTCTCTTATTATTCATCTTACTTATTAGCCTCCTGTGCAGCAATTTGTCAAAGACTGTTTTCTGCCTCATTCCCTTCTTAAACAGAGGTGTTACATTAGCCATTTTCCAGTCCTCTGGGATCCTCCCTGATTCCAATGATTCCTGAAAGATCACTACCAATGCCTCCACATTCTCCTCAGCTAATTCCACCAGATCTCTGGAGTGTTGTCCATCTGGTCCGGGTTAGTTATCCAACTTCAGACCTCTCGGCTTCCTCAACACTTTCTCCTTAGTGGTGGCCATTACTCACCTCTGCCCCGACACTCTTGATATTCTGGTGTGCTACTGGTGTTTTCCACTGTGAAAACTGATGCAAGTTACCCAATCAATTCCTACGACATTTCTTTATTCCCCATTACTACTTCTCCAGCCTCATTTCCCAGTGGTCCAATGCCCACTCTTGCTTCTCTCTTACCTTTTATATATGAATCAAAAACTTGTCATCTTCTTTTACGTTACTGGCTAGCTTAACCTCACATTCCATCTTCTCCCCCTTTATTGCTTTTTCACTTGTTTTTTGTTGATTTTTAAAAGCTTCCAAACACAGAGTCATAGAGTCGTACAGCATGGAAACAGACCCTGCAGTCCAAACAGTCCATGCCAAATATACTCCTAAACTAAACTAGACACACCTGCCTGTGCTTCACCCATATCCCTCCAAACATTTCTTATTCATGTGCTAATCTAATTATCTTTTAAATGTTGTAACTGTACCTGCAACCACCACTTAGAGTCATAGAGACGTACAGCACGGAAAAAGACTCTTCGGGCCAACTCATCCATGCCAACCAGGTATCCTAAATTCATCTAGTCCCATTTGCCAGCATTTGATCCATATCCCTGTAAACCACTACAATTCATAGACCTATCCAGATGCCTTTAAAATGTTGTAATTTTACCTGCTTCCACCACCTCCTCTGGCAGCTTGTTCCATACACATACCACCCTCTGCATGAAAAATTTGCCCCACAGGTCCCTTTTAAATCTTTCCTTTCTCATCTTAACCTGTGCCCTCTAATTTTGGATTCCCCTACCCTGGGTATAAGACCTTGGCTATTCACCTACCCATGTCCCTAATGATTTTATAAACCTCTTTGAGGTCACTCCTCAGCCTCCAATGCTCCAGGGAAAATAGCTCCAGACTAATCAGCCTCTCCCTATAGCTCAAACCTTCCAACCCTGACAACATCCTTGTAAATCTTTTCTGAACCCTTTCAAGTTTCACAACATTCTTCCTGTAGCAGGGAGACCAGAATTACACACAGTATTTCAAAAGTGGTCTAACTAATGTCCTGTACAGCTGCAACATGACCTCCCAATTCCTCTACTCAATGCACTGGGCAATAAAGGCAAGCAAACTAAATGGCTTCTTCGCTACCCCGTCAACCTGTGAGTCCACTTTCAGGGAACTATAAACATGCACACCAGGGTGTCTTTTTTCAGGAACACTCCCCAGGACCTTACTGTTAAGTGTATAAGTGCTGCCCTGATTTGCCCTACCAAAATGCAGCTGCTCACATTTATCTAAATTAAACTCGATTTGCCACTACTCAGCCCATCTGATCATGGTCCCATTGTACGTTGAGGTTACCTTCTTCGCTGTCCACTGCGCCACCAATTTTGATGTCACCTGCAAACTTACTAACCAAATCATTTACATATTCCTCTGGGAGTTAATTCCATACAAGAAACACTCTGTGTAAAAAAAATTGCCACTCCTGTCTTTTAAAATCTTTCTCCTCTTATCTTAAAAATATGCCCCTAGTTTTGAAATCCCCACTATAGGGAAAAGACACCTGCCATTCCCCTTGTCTATATCCCTCATTATTTTATAAAGCTCGATAAAGTCACCTCTCAACTTCGCATGCTCCAGTGAAAAAAGTCCCAGACTATCCAGCCTCTCCTTATAACTCAAACCCACCATTCCTAGCAACATCCTGATAAATCTCTTCTGAACTCTATCCAGCTTAATTAAATCCTTCATATAACAGGAAGACCAGAACTGTACACACTACTTCAGAAGAGACCACTCTATCTATATGTGATGCAAACTTCAAAGAATTATGTACTTGAACCTCTTTGTTTCATTGTTCAACAACACTACACAAGGCCTTACTTATAATTGTATAAATCTTCCCTTTGTTTGTTTTACCAAAATGCAGAACGTCACAATTATCCAAATTAAATTCCACCTGCCACTCTTCAGTCTGTTGACCCAACTGGTCAAGATCTCTTTGTTATCTTAGATGACCTTCTTCACTGTCCACTGTACCACCAATCTTGGTGTCATCCACAAACTTACTAACCATGCTTTCTATATTCTCATCTAAATCATTTTTATAAATGACAAACAAAAAGTGGACCCAGTATCAATCCCTGTGGAACACCTCTGGTCACAGGCTTTCAGTCTGAAAAACAACCCCACCATCACTCTCTGCCTCCAGCTGTTAAGCCAATTTTGTACCCAATTGGCAAACTCACCCTGAATTCCATGCAATCTAACTAGTCTACCTAGCAGAACTTGTCAAAGGTTTTACTAAATCCTCTGGCTACCCACTCATCTTCACCACATTGTATGCTTTTTTTCTTTTGTTTTAATGCTATCCCTGAGTTCTCTTGTCAACCATGGTTGCCTCATCATCCCCTTAGCATATTTCTTCTTCCTTGGAATGAATTTCTGCTGTTCCTGCAAATTACCCCTAAAAACTCTTGCCGTTGCTGTTCTATCATCTTCCCGGCTAGGCTCGTTTTCCAATCAACTTTGGCTTGCTCCTCCCTCAAATCTATGTAATTACCTTTACTTAATTAAAGTACCATCACATTTGATTCCAGCTTCTCCCTTTCAAACCGCAGAGTGAATTCTATCATATTGTGGTCATGACCCCCTTGGGATTTCTTCACCTTAAGGTCCCCAATCAAGTCTGCCTTATTAAATATCACCAAATCCAGAACTGTCTGTTCCTTAGTGGGTTCTACCGCAAACTGCTCCAAAAACTCTCATTGACATTCTACAAACTCCATTTCATGGGATCTGCTACCAACCTGATTTTCCCAGTCCAATTGCATATTGGAGTCCTCTTAAAGTTATTATAATTGTGCCTTTCTTACATGCTTTGTCTATCTCATGATTTATTTTCTGCTTCACATCCTGACTACTGCTAGGAGGCCCTTACATAACTCCCACCAGTGAGGCCAAGTGGCATCATAGGAGCAGGAAAGCTTGACGTTTCAGGCCTAGACCCTTCATCATCTGATGAAGGGAGCTAATGAAAGCAGGACTGAGGGTGTTGTGTTTAATTATGTGCAGTATATGATGAAGGGTCTACGCCCGAAACGTCAAGCTTTCCTGCTCCTATGGTGCTGCTTGGCCTGCTGTGTTCATCCAGCTCCACACTTTGTTATCTCAGATTCTCCAGCATCTGCAGTTCCTATTATCTCTGATAACCCCCACCAGGGCGTTTTTCCCTTTGTGGTTCCTCAACTCTATCCACACAGATTCTACACCTTCTATGTCACTTCTTGCCATCAATTCAATTTAATTTCTTATGAACAGGTCAACCTCAGCCCCTCCACCTACATACCTGTTCCTTTCAATGGGATGTGTATCCTTGCATATTTAGTTCCCAGGGACTGATCCCCTTGCAGCCATGCAAAAGTATGCCCACAACATTGTACCCGCTAACGTCAATTTGCACGACAAGCTCATTTACTTTGTTTCATATACTGCACATAATTAAACACAACACCCTCAGTCCTGCTTTCATTAGCTCCCTTCTCATTGTTGTCCCCTTATCTGCTGTGCCTGAAGTTAGATTCTTGACCCCTAACCCACTCCCCCCCCACCTACTATTTGGTTTAAAGCCCTGTCCACAGCCTTGGTTACATGATTTGTCAGCATCATTGAGGTGGAGCCCATCCCTTCAAGCACTCCCTCCTTCCCCAGAAGTGTTGACAATGTCCCATGAATTCAAACCTATTTCTTCCCTAACTATCTTTGAACTAAGCATTTACCTCTTTTATCTTGTTGACCCTGTGTCAGTTAGATTGTGGCTCAGGTAATAATTCAGAGCTTGTTACCTTATTGGTTCTCTATATTAATTTAGGCCCTAGTTGCTCACATTGCCTCAGCAGAACCTCTTTCCTCTTTCTGCCTATATCATTGGACCATAACAAGTGGATCTTTCACCCTTCATTCCAAGTTCTTCTGCAGCCCCGATGAGATATCCTGAACCCGGGCACTAGAAGGGCAAAACAGAACTCTCAATCCTGGCCACAGAGATCAGTGGATATTCCCCTGACTATATTATCCTCAATTACAACTACATTTCTCTTTTCTCCTCTCTCTTGATGGCTCCCTGAGCCATGGTGTTATGGTCATTTTGTTCATTCTCTCTATAATCCCTGCTCTCGTCCACACAGGGAGCAAAAATCTCAAACCTGTTCGACAAGGTCAAGGGCTGAGGCTCCTTCAGCACTACCTCTTGGATCCCTCCACCTGCCTGGAGGTTGTACTGAAGCAGCTTCAATACTCAAATCTCGATATCAACATTGCTCATGTTAAGGCATTTTGATAAAGGCCAGAAGAGCATAAGTTATAGAGGCAGAATCAGACCATTTGGCCCACTGAATGTGCTCCATTGTTTGATCATGGCTGATATGCTTCTCCACCTCATTCTCCAGCCTTATCCCTGTTGCCTTTGCTCCGCTTACCCAATCACAACCTTCTGCAGCAATGAGTTCCACAGATTTACCACTCTCTGGCTGAAGAGATTTTTCCTCATCTCAGTTCGAAAGTGTTGTCCCTTTACTCTGAGGCTGTCCCCTCAGTCTCCTGTCTCTCTTATTAGGGGAAACATAGTCTCCATGTTCACTCTATTCCCCCCTCATCCTTCTAAACTACACTGAATACAGACCCAGAGTCCTCAACTGTTCCTCATATGTCAAAGGCCTTTATCCACCGGATCATTCTTGTAAAACTTTTCCTGACCTTCATCAAGGACAGTACATCATTCCTTAGATACAGAGCCCAAAACTGCCAACAGTATTCCAAATTCATTCTGACAAAATCGTTATACAGCCTCTGCAGTACACTTCTCTTGTATACTTGCCCTCTTGTAATGAACGCTAACATTACATTTGCCTTCCTAACTACCAACTGAACCTGCATGTTAGCCTTAACAGAATCATGAACTAGGACTCCCTAGTCCCTTTGTGCTTCAGATTTCCGATGCCTTTCCGCATTTAGAAAATAATCTACACTTCTATTTTTCCTACCACAGTGCATAACCTCTCACTTTCCCACAATGTGGTGCACCTGCCACTTCTTTGTCCACTTTCCTGGTTTGTCCAAGTCCTTCTGTATCCTGAGACAATATAGTGTGGAGCTGGATGAACACAGCAGGTCAGGCAGCATCACAGCAGCAGGAAAGTTGACGTTTCGGGTCGGGACTCTTCTTTCCTCCAGCAATGTTGTCTTCACCTTCTCCTTAGTAATGAGCACTACGCTCACCTCTGCCCCGACTCTCTTGACATTCTCATATAAAGATGTTGCAGTACTTGCAGACCATCGTGTACGTCCGTCTTTCTCCACGAACTACCTTGTCTAAGCCTACTCCCTCTTGATATTCTTAATGTCATATCAATGTAGCAACAGGAGAGAATGGGCTCCATACAAATTGCCATCTGTTAGACCTTGAAAACCAAAGGACGCAGTGGAAATTGTTAAGGATTACAATCACCAATGGTCAACTGGGAGGTGGGGAGAAAAAGCCAGTTATTTGTAAAGTCTCAGTTTCAAAACGAATCAAAAATTATTTAAACCCAGATGAATAAGGTGCCGATAGCCCTGCCACTATACATCTTCACCACTCGTGATGGAGCAGCGCTTTAGAATGACTCGACAGAACAAGCAACGCGCTTTGCTTTCCGGGTGCGGTGATTGACAGTTAGGGGCGGGCTCACGCGCTCTCTTTGGCGGCGCAGGCGCGGAGGTGGGCGGGGCTGCGAGGTCACGGCTCCGGGAGAAGGTTCTGGATTGGGCAGCCTCGTTGTGAGCTTGGAGTGACGCGGCGGAGCGGCTGCCAGGGGCTTTTTTTTTGGTACTTCGGCAGCTGGAGCGAGAAGGGACCATTGAGTGACAGGGGAGACAGCACAAAACGGGTTAAAATATTGTCCATCAGAGGGTTAGAGAAGTGAATCCCTGTGAGCAAAGGGAGACTGATCGGCAATGGCTTCGGGAGGAGAGTAAGTATATCCTACGATATATCAATGAAGCGGATGGTAGTTCCCGGTCTCGTTGAAGGCCGGTAGGCCTCAGGCTTTTCCTCGTCCACTGCAGGAAGGGGGAAGGGAGAGGCTGGTTTGCTCCTCGCCCGATTTCACTGTGTCATCCTGGCCTAGCTGGGAGAGGCTGCATCTCATTGAAGAGGCCTGATCTCAGAGCGGAGTTTCTGCCTTCGGTTTATTTTCACCAAAGCCCCTCTCTGGAAATGGAGTTAAAAATCGCTTCACAATTATTTGCTGCAGTTTGTTTCAACCGAGTTATGAGGATGACGAGGGCGATTTTTTTTTTGTTTTGGGGGGGCCCTATTTTGTGGAGTTTGGCACATTTGTTGCTGACATCTTGTAAAAATCGAGACCTAGCGAAATGGGATTTAATCAACTTTCGTTCATTTTCCAACCTCTAACCTGGTTCATATCAAGGCGAGCGTGCAATAATTTGTGATTAACTGAAGTTTACGTTTTTTTTCTCGCAGACATGTTTGATTTTTTTTCCCATTGCCTTCACCTGCAGATGAAGTGCACTGTGCAGCTGTAAAAATTAATATGGTATGGCTAGGTAGAGATCAAAGTAACTGAATGTCTAATGTCTACATCATTATAATAATTGACTTCCTGAGACGTTCCTTTTTGAGTTGGGATTTTATGTTTGCAATTATAAATTCACTTAAGTTGCTTCACTGCCATGCTTACTAAGTGACCATTAGACATTTGTATTTTGCCTCTGAAATAATCCTAAGATTTGATTTATTATTGTCACATGTACTGAGATACAGTGAAAAGTATTATTTTGTGTGCTACCCAGCTAGATCATACTTTACATAAGAGTACATTGTGGACACTTTGAATTAAATCTGCAAATGGTTATGATCTGAATTGCACTACTTGAAAGGTTGGTGGAGCAGCTTTAATTTTGGCTTTTAAAAGGGAATTTGATACCATTGTCGGAATTACAGGCAACTGGAACTGCAATGTGAATTTTGTATCAGAAGGCTTCCTGTACTGCAACCACTCTGCTTATGTGATTTTTCAATTATGTATAAATTCCATGCTGTCAGAAATAATTCTTCAATTCACTGTGTCAGTGAAAAACTTTTAATTTTTGTCTACCAAAAAATAATGAGCTGTTCTGTGTGTTAAAATACCTTTTAAGACCGGATATATATAAAATAGCATCAAACTGATGATTATATGAAAAGCTTGATTAGAAATAAAATTACATATGCAACTGGATATTACGTGGTCCCTGAAGTTTTATTTTATCTTCAGAATCTTTGTTTAGGTCATGCAAAGGGATGGAGAGTTCCAAGTGTCTAATATTCTCCATAGTTAGTGAGTGCTGCCATTGTTACCAGCCCTGGTGGTCTTGGATATGATTACTGTTTACTTGAGACTTAGCAATGAGCAATTACACTCAATGGTGTGGAAGTGCCATGTTCTCTAATTTATGGCATGGGATGATATACATTTGAGCTAGGTTATTTACATTAGCTACAAATGAAGCTTGTCTCTGAGTCTGCCAAGCAACGCAATAAATATCACTCTGCATTCATCTGTTATACTACACTCTAATTACCAGGAGAAATTATTTCAAATCGTCTCAACATTGAATGGTTGCATAAAAACAGGAGGTCTTCCTTTGTCTGAAGTTCTGTGATTTTGTTTTCTTTGACTGATGGTCTTAATGTTACAACAAAAATTTGCTTGTTGACTGCAGCCTTAAGTAGTGTTAAATTTTGTACTTAACAGTATTCTCACTGAATTAGACATACCTTGACAAATTCCTGTTCTTTACCAAAATCAATTGTCATATGGCTAATACCTTACAAAGTTTGGTAGCGCAAAAGTGGAAGTAGTTTTTTCATATTCCTTTTTTAAGCTAGGAGTTGATATTGAACAATTATACCGAAGGCTTTCTGATGTGAAGAGTCTGTTTACATTATGGTGGTTCAGTTGTTCCATTCCCCTCAGAGTGAATGCTTGATTGTTTGAAACATCATCCTAACCCAGTGAAATTCTTTAACCCTCCCTGAGCTTCTCTGCCTCTCTATGTCTCCGTTTTTAAAACCACCATTTACAAGTTTAACTGAGTTTTTGGCTTGTTGTCAAGTTTTATTTCATCATTCTCCTCTAGGTACCAGTCATGTTTTATTCTATTGAAGTTACTATATAAATGCACGTTGTTGTAACTTGGTTCTGCCTGCTCACATTGTGAAAAGTTCTTGGTTACTTCATGAAATGTGAGAAGTAGACTGCGATTTTAACTTGAAATAAATGCCCAGTCATTCTTCAAAAATTGGAACAATCCTATGCATGTCAGGTGAGAACGGTAATGAATTTGATTGTGACATCTTCCTCAATTGATACTTCATCATACTGTGGGGATTTATGCCTGAATAATGGGCATTCGGTTGAGGTGTTGAAGGGGTGCTGGCAATTGTGATTTTATTTTTAAATCATAGGACATGGACTTCACTGGCGAGGCCAGTATTTATTGCCCATCTTTAATTCCTTTTATGGTGGTGAGTGTCACCTTGAGCTACTGCAGTCCATAGGAGAGAGTTTTGATCCCCTCAGGAAAGACATTCTTGCTGTTGAGGGAGCCCAGCAAAGGTTCACCAGACTGATTCCTGGGATAACAGGACTGACATGTGAAGAAAAACTGGATTGAATGGTCTTAGGGGATCTTGTAGAAACATATAAAATTCTGATGGGACTGGACAGGCTAGATGCAGGAAGCATATTCCCGATGTTAGGAGAAGTTCAGAACTAGGGGTTACAGCCTTAAGAATAAGGGGTAAGCCATTCAGGACTGAGATGAGGAAGAATTTCTCCACTCAGTGTTACGAACCTGTGGAAGTCTGTACCACAGAAAGCTTTTGGGCCATTCACTAAATATATTCAAGAGGGAATTGGATGTGACCCTTTCGGCTAAAGGGATCAAGGGGGTATAGAAAAAAAAATGGGAGTGGGATATTGAAATTGCAAGATCAGCCATGATCATATTGAATAGTGGTGCTAGGTCAAAAAGCCGAATCGCCTACTCGTGCACCTATTTTCTATGTTTCACAGATGTTCCTATAGGTGTTAGGAAGGGAGTTCCAGGATTTTAACCCAGTGAAAGTGAAGGAACTCTTGAATATTTCCAAGTCAGGTCAGTATGTGGCTTGGAAGGGAACTTGTAGGTTGCAGCGTTCCTGTTCAGCTGCCATCCTTGTCCTTTGAGGTGGTAGGAATTCCAGGTTGGAAAGAGTTGGAAAGAATGCACAATTCAAGGCTTTCTGAAGGGAATCCCTACAAACAGTGGTGTATAGCCGTGTTCGTTGTAATGTTATGTTCACAGGTTTAAATTTTCAAACCTGTTTGGCTGGAATGGACCATGCCTAATTTTTAAACCAGCATTATCACGAGGTGTGATCTCTGGTAGTCCAATTGACTGTAATTATTTCACATTTTAAAAATCTCTCTCCAGTATTTTTGACTTGTTCATTTGTTAATTTTGAATCTACAGAAACTGTGCTTCCAATTTTAGTACTTCCAAGTACCTGGGCAAATTCCCAACTTCCAGTTTGTGAATTTGACCTCTTTCAAAACTCTACTACCTGTCTTGTAACTCGAACTATTCACCTGTCATCTGTGCTCACTGACATATGTTATCTTCCAATTGGTCAAAGGTTCAACTTTTAATATTCCATTCCCTGTTGTCAAATTCCTCCACGGCCTTTCCCTCCCTTGTTTTTTAACCTTCTATCACCTCTGCAATTTTCAGACACATTCACTTCTCTATTTCTAGCAGTGTGCCTCCTCACTATTGCTCCACATGACAATTGCTTTGACTGAGCTCTGGAGTTCCTGCCATAAACATTTCCCTTATCTGCCTCTTTTTCCTCTTCAAAACTTAGCTTTTTGTTCAGATTTATGGTCATTTGATAAAATATTGCTCTTTATGGACTGACGTCAAATTTTGTTTGAGAACATACCTGTGCAGCTCAGTGGGACATTTTAGTGTATTGAAAGTGCTCTATAAATGTGTATACTTGATCACCACTGATCGGTACAATAGATATAACTATACAAGTGAATCAAGAATATTTCATTACTGTTGAGGCAAAAACAGCACAGTTGAATTACAAGAATTAACTCACTTAATCTGCTGTTAAGTATTGGAGAATACACTCAAGTCGGAATGTGCAATGGAACCACCACACTCCTTTATTTTTGGAATTTCTCTGCGCTGGTTTGGCTTTTATTTTTATGGGCCTGTCAGCCTCTTAAGCAATGTTATCTCATTGCTTAAGACATATGCAAATTAACTGGAAACCTGGATTTAAATTTTATATACACAACCCTGCCATGGGACAAGCCTACGGGACCTGACAAGATTTGAACATCTGTGACTGGGCAGACCAAGAGCAAACATGATGATGAACTCTGAGAGCCAATAATTATTGACAAACTGACTTGACAATAAGTTGTCAAGTTCATTGTTCGTCTGTTATTTCAATTTCTGATATCTCGAAGAAAATCTGGCTTTTAGTCTTAGAAAAACTTGAGTGCTTCTCAAACCTGGTGTATTCAATCTCTGTTATTTTTCTAGCTTTATTTAGGCATGCACTTTGTTTACTGCTGTTATCAAAAGAAATTTGATGTGAAATTGAAAAGGCTGCTGCTGCCGCCACACTGAAAAATATGCTTTAAAAGGGCTTAATGTTCTATATTAAGTTTTAGAGACATTTAAAAAATAATGAACAAATACATATTTGTTTTAAAATAAAGCCAACAGGCAATTTGCTGTGCTTCAAGAAAATGTAATAACTGAGCTTAGTTCCCAATTCAAATCAAAGTGAATTGGCAACCAAAATAATTTGTAGGTTAAAATATGTGACACGCTACGTGTCTTTATTTGCTGTATCACATGTAATTGTTTGAGAATGTGTTTCTTCACATTGTTATTTTCTGCTGCATGCTGTAATATACTGTGGGCTTTTCAGTGTTAATGTCAAAGTAATTCTATACCAGAATCCTAGCGAATTGAATAACTAGGGCTGCAGAGAGGGCTTTAAACTAATTAGAGGGTGAGGAGGATTTAGGAGTGGGGAAATAGAGGCCTACAGATCAGAAAATATGGCAATATTACAAGGGCAGCTATTTGGGTAATGATACCCAGAATAGATTTCATTAGGAATGAATAGTGTATACAAACACAGAAAAAAACAGTTGTGAATGGGGTCAAAGGGGGACAATCTGGTTAAAAACGCAAAATTAATGGCTCTTGAATGCTTTTGGTATAAAATAACTGAATTAATGGCACATATACAGGTTAATCGTATGATCTTGTAGCTGTCTTGGAGGCATGGTTACAAAGAGATCAAAGTTGAGAACTAAATATTCGGAGATATGTGACTTTCAGAAAGGATGATGGGTTGCATTGTTGATAGAAGAATAAGTACTATAGCAAGAAATAATTTTGAATTGGAAAGTTTACAAGTGGAGGTAAGAAATGAGAACATAGAGAAAAGACTGTGTTAATGGAATGAGTTTAATATTCATGATGGTTGTGATTTTGCTGCTATGCCTCTTCTCCCCTCATGAACCCTCTGGCCCCTGCTCACGCTGTCTGTCTGTGTCTTTATATGACTTGTTCCAAAGTCTGTTTTGAACTCGTTCAGTATGATTATCTGACCATTTTAAGACTTAAAAAAGTCAGACCTCCATAGAACTGAGAATTCAAATCCAATTCAAGCTCCAACTTTTATTTGACACTGTTTATGAACTTTCATCACAGTTGCTAACAATTAGTGGTTTTTCTTTGAGAGGAATATATAAACTGCTGCTCTCATCCAGAAAACGGGAGCATGCTTGATTTATAGCTCATGTTGCTTTAAAATAAACACTGTCCCCCTGTGTACGTAGTCTGTATTGGTGTAGCAAAACGTGAAAGCCATTTTTTGTTTGTTTATTATGATATGGTTTGGAAATCAGTATAATGTAGAATATGCTGTAAAAACTTTTTTAAGTTAAAAGTTAAGAAATAAAGTTGTTACAGCATATTCTGCATTATACTGATACATTATACTAGCTTCAAAACTCTGGTGGTGGACTATAGGTCTTAAAATGTAATACTATTTAATATGTGGAAGCAACTGAAATTTGGTCGTAAAATTCTCATAACAGTAGAATCTAACATCATCTAAAGTGCTATGGTTGTTTATCATTAACCTTGTTACTACTATACATCTACTAACAAAAAAAACGAGGTTCAAATTGACACAGTTGAATGAGTTTCTCCAGAATATCCTAAATGTTGATGTGTCATCAGATGTTGGGGCTTTTAATGTTACTGATCGCATGTGACCATGTAATGCAAAGCTTTTTTGTTTTGTAGGTCCAAATCTGATGACTTGTCAACTGCTATTCTGAAGCAGAAGCATAGACCCAATCGACTAATTGTTGATGAAGCAATTAATGAAGACAACAGTGTGGTTTCACTGTCTCAGGTAAGCTAATGGTAGTGCAGTTTGTTTAATAATTTAAAGACTCTGGTTTCAACTTATCCTTTTTATTATTTCTTTTTCTCTGGTGTCCCTCAAAGATGTGCAAATACTGTTTCATGCAGAGTTGCCTCGAGGTTGTGCAGAAGCCCAGAAGTCTCTGTGCGGAACTTGCAAAAATTCCGAAGAGGTGTTCAAGGGTGTCAGTAGCTTGTCAGTACTTTTAAGCTACTATTCTTCATGTGTGATCTTATATACAGCTTTAGGTGGGAGGTGAGGTGGCTGACTAAAGTCTTGCCCTCACCAGATGTCAGCATGCACGTATTTTCTGGCACTAGTGGTGGATAGAGATCTGACCTTTGCTTCTACTTCTTCCCTCCTACTCCCTGTAATCTATGGGATGCCACAATTTGATAATATCAAGTTGGAATTTAGCTCATGCGATAGCAAATATGCGAAATTTGCTCAATATAGTTATTGGCATTACCATTGTGTGCTAATATGGATGCAAGCCTTTTAAGGATGAAATAAAAATTCTTTGATTGGAGGTGGGTAAACTCTTACAATGTTGTTTGTGTTACAGAGAGGAGTTTGAACCCCTCTGATAATTAAACCAAAACACAAGCCCCCAGTCTGTTATGGCAGTAATAGAAGTTCCCTTCTAATAGTTAAACCCGAAACACCCCAAGAAGTACACCTTGCCTTTGTAATCTGTTAAAAAGAGTGGTTAAATGAAAGAAACTCCCTGAGATTGACTTTATGTAAGTAACAAGTAACAATTTTTTTATTTAACCCTAACAGTGAACAAATTGACAGAATTGCTAACAAACCAAACAATTCCCCCTTAACTACTAACTATTCCCTAACTGAACTAAATTCTACTAGTATGCTGTTCCAATAAACATAAGTCCCACTTAAATAAACTCAAGTAATAAGAAAATAAATTAAAACTCAATCTCTCAAAGTCTACCCAAAGAACAAAGAAAACTTACAGCCCAGGAACAGGCCCTTTGGCCCT
>JAHRHZ010000248.1:48230268-48245546 GCA_024137785.1 Ginglymostoma cirratum | reverse complement strand
AGACCCTTCATCAAGGGTCTCGGCCCGAAACGTCAAGCTTTCCTGCTCCTATGATGCTGCTCGGCCTGCTGTGTTCATCCAGCCCCACACCTTGTTATCTGAGTAGGACTGGCTGAGTTGCTTTTGCAGAGAGCTGTCAGGCCAAATGGCTGGCTTTGGTTTTTTCTGTTCTATGAAGTTTGAAAAAATAATTATTCAAAAATTGGAAGTCACCAACTGATACAAATAATGCATCAATTATGCCACACACAGTTTGAAAATCGTTTGACCCATTTCTTGAATTATTTACTGAAGACCCTACTTCTGACTTGATAAGATTTGTAACAACCTTCAAAAGATTAAAAACACCATTTTGCATCAGTAGCATTGTTTTTGTATTTGAACTGCCTTTAATATTTACAGTTGGAATTTTATGCTTGTCAGAGACACCCAAGACAGAGTTAATGGAGGTTTTATCTATTAGTTGAAAAGAATCAATTTATCAGGCTATAACATTTATCATTAAATCACAACACAAAACCGTGTGTTTGATCCAACCAGTCCTTAGGGTTGTTATCCTCCATATAAGCCACACTTTGTTTAGAGCTCAGACAAGGTACATTCTTATGCTTGATAGTAAAATTCGATGTTCATCTTGGGATATTTGCAGTTGTCATTTGGGCAGTTCTTGCATGTCGTTCAAAACAATTATAGAAACTAGTGTTTTAATTTGATTATGTTGCAAAAAGTTGTACTGTACCTCATGCTATAAAAAGTCAGCTTCTGGAGTATTCCAGTTTGTAATATTAAACCAAAATCCAAAATTGTTTTATTAAAGCATTCTGCTGGGTATGCTATGCTGCAAACAAGTTGATTTGACAAATCAGAAAGCAAAGTGTCAATTTCATATATCAGCCTCTGTTATCACTAGACACATATTAAGTAGGTAAGCTTTTAAGAATGGATTTTCCCAATACGTTTTTTAAAAAAAAAGTCTGAAACAACTTTACAGGTACTGATTTTAAAGAAATTTTTGTGGGGGTGAGAGTTCTTAGAAAATTCTGCAAAACCTTGCTTCCCATTTTGACCTTGCAGCACAATTCAAGTTGCAACAGGATCACCGTTTATTCACCTTGAACAATGCATGGATATCTAGTAAGGTGTTAACTTTTTGTGATTGTCTGTAGTTTTATTGAGCTTAAACCTATTCTAATTCAACAGGCAAAGATGGATGAACTGCAGCTTTTCAGAGGTGATACTGTATTGCTGAAGGGAAAGAAGAGACGGGAAACAGTTTGCATCGTTCTATCAGATGATACATGTTCTGATGAGAAGGTTCGCATGAACAGGGTTGTGCGCAACAACCTGAGAGTGAGACTGGGTGACATTGTGAGGTAAACTTTTTTTTTTGAAAAGAACAAATTAGACCAGAAATAAAATTTCTCGACTTGGGAAAGTATAATTTTGCAAAGTTGAAATGCCGTTTAGCTGAAGTGAACTGAGAATAACTACTTGAAGGTGAATCAACGTTAGATTAATGGGAGGCATGTAAAGAAGAAAGTGAGAGTTCAGTATGGTATCTTCATTTCATTTTAATAAAAGGACAGGACCAACAAATCCACCGATCCCTGGACTCAATTAGATATAAAGGAGGTGAAATAATAAGAAGGAAGCTAATTACATATTGGGGATTACATACTACTGAAAAGCTGGGGGGGAAGTGTAAAAAGTGAAATTATAAAGGGAATTAGGAAAGCAAAGAGTACACATTAGCATATGTTGCTCAAAAAATTGAGAAAGAAACAATTTTTTTCCAATAAATAGAAAATATAAAGAAAGCAAGGTGATAACTAAAGCGAATCTGGGTCTTTAAGAGGATCTTAGGTGTAACCTATGCACAGTAGGTATGTATATAGTTCCATTTTGTTTACATAAAAGGAAGGAATAACGTAGACATTTCAGTCAGGACCTGTGAGAAATATCAGCTTAAATTCATGTAGTGATTAAAGGGTTTAACATCTTTTTAGATGTGAATAAATCCTGTGTGTAGATGAAATGTATCATTGGCTGTAGAGGAAAACTAGTGGCTCCAAACAACAACATCCACTCTCTGGCTGCAGGTGTGGTCACAGTGGTCTGCAGCACTGTTGTCTTTAAAAAGAAAGAGTCAGCATAGGTTTGGTTAGAATATTAAAAATATTTGGGACAGGATAAACCATCGTGTAGACGAAAACTTTAATCGAAGACAGCATTGATTTGTTAAGAAAGTGGTGTCTGATTAACATTGTTTTGAAAAGGTAATAAGAAAGATAGATGGAAGTAGTGCATTTGAGATTTTATGTGAAATTTAGCCTTTGATGGCATAGGTCTTGAAAGTAAAAACCAATGCTACCAAAATGACAAGACGTAAATTTACTTCATGGGCAGAAAGTAAAGGGCAATGATCAATGGGTCTGGAAGCCTGTTTCCACTGGGGTTCTACTGCACTCAGTACTAGTTCCTTGGCCTTTTATGATATATATTAGTAATTTGGACTTGAATGTAGGGGGTATGATTTAAGAAATTTGGAGATGGTACCAAAGTTGACTGTGGTTGAAGAAGGCGACAGATGTAGATTGCAGGAAGGCAACACTGGGGACTGGTCGGATTACCAGAGCAGTGGAAAATGAAATTCAGTCTAAAACACGTAAGGTAATGCATTTGGGGAATGCTAAGCACATTGGGACACCTAATAAATCATGGCATATGTTTTATTCTTCTCAATGTGTATCATGTGCACCGATCCCTGATAGTGGATCAGAAGGCATATTGGGATGCTTTAGAGGAACAGGAAAGCTGAAATTTTCTTAAGGGTTTTGACCTGAAAAGTCAGCTTTCCTGCTGTTCTGATGCTGCCTGGTCTGCTGTCTTCCTCAAGCTGCACACTGTATTATCTCTGATTCTGGCATCAGCAGTTCTTACTATCTCATGTGGGATGCTTTGCTTGATTAGCTGAAACACAGAATATATGTGCAAAGAAGTTACGATGAATTGAATAAAACTGTAGTTAGAGCACAACCGGGTATCGCATGCCATTCTTGTTACTTGTAACAAAGATACACTTAGAGTAATGAAGATACAGAGGAGATGTGCAATAATGTTGACTAGATCACTTTAATTTTGGCAATATTAAATAGGTTTGAAGGAAAAAAGCTGAAGGGGTGACCTGGGGGTATTGGGCCTTATAGAAGACTTTCATAAAATGGATTTAAAGATAATGTTTGCTCTGGTATGGAAGAGCATAGCTAAAGGCTTTCGATTATAATATAGTCATCCTGAAATCCAATTACATATTCAGGAAAAGGTTCTAGACGTAGTGTGTTAAGAATGTAGAGCTAACTACCATGCAGAAAAGTGAGTAGTTTGGATGGTTTAAGGGAATCTGGACAAACATTTGAGGGAGAAGGTGGTGATAGAAAGAAGTACAAATGGAGCATAAACTCTGACATACAGGCTATTCAGTTCAATCAGTGCATCTTTGCAGTAAACTGTATGTCATCCTATGTAAAATAAAGGTTATTTGCTGTGAAGGATGAAGCACAATTCAGTATGATTTTGCCATTTTTAAGTGTGTTCTGTTTGCCTTCAGCATTCAGCCATGCCCAGATGTAAAGTATGGCAAACGAATCCATGTACTACCACTTGATGACACAGTTGAGGGCATTACTGGGAACTTATTTGAAGTTTATCTCAAACCCTATTTCCTGGAAGCTTATCGACCAATCAGGAAAGGTGAATTTTCAATTTTACCTTAAGTATTTTTGAAACTTTTAATTTTGAGTAATTTGTCTCGCCTGTTGTATTAATGGTTCCTTCGACTTTGTGATAGAAAGATGAGAATTACTGAAAACAGTTTCAAAATCTTTTCACTTTTCTCAATGCTTTATTTATTTTTCCAAATACCATGTGTAACTAATTTATCATTTATCATTTATCTTAAAGGTGATATTTTCCTGGTCCGTGGTGGAATGCGTGCTGTGGAATTCAAAGTGGTGGAAACTGATCCAAGCCCATACTGTATAGTTGCTCCAGACACAGTCATTCACTGTGAGGGTGAACCCATCAAACGAGAGGTACTGTTCACCATATGTGGGATTGACCATAAGAAATAGGATTGAGAGCAAGAATAGGGTGTTCAGGCTTTTGAATCTGCTCCCTTATTGTTAAGGTAATGACTGGTTATGGAAAAATGTAAAAAAAGTATAAAGGACAGAGCGTTTCAGGAACAGTAACCATAACCTTACAGGCTTTAAGGATAAGAGCGGTCCTTGGGGAAGGCTAACTACCACAATATTGGGCAGGAATTGGGGAATGTAGATTGAAGGTGGCTGTCTGAGGGTAAAACTACATCTGGTCTGTTGGAATCTTTTAAAGGCCAGTTAATTTAGAGTTCAAGATCAGGATGGGAAAATTCAGGGAACTTGGGATGACAAAAATTGAGACCTTAGTCAAAAAGAAAGAAAAAGGCATTCGTAAGGTTGAGGAAACTGAAGACAGAGCTCTTGAAGAATACAAGGATAGCGGAAAAGAACTCAAACAAGGTATTAGGAGGATTAAAAGGGACCATGAAATGTCTTTGGCAAATCGGATTAGGGAAAATCCCAAGATGCTTCTTACTTACATGTATGAGGAGTAAGAGGGTAGCTCAAGGACAATGGGGAGCTTTTACACATGAAGTCAAAGGAAGTGGGTCAGGTCTGTAATGAATACTTTGCGTCAGAAATCACGTAGGAGAAGGGCACGGTGGATGGTGAGTCTCAGGAGGGGTGTCTTGATATTCTAGGGCTCGCAAATATAAAAAAGGGAGGATGTGTTGGCTGTTTTGAAAAGCATTAAGGTAGATAAGTCCCCAGGATCTGATGGAATCTGTCTCAGAATGCTGACAGAGGCAGGTGAGGAAATTGCTGATGACTTATACAAAATCTTTCCTGTGACTGAAGGGGATACAGAGGTCCCAAAGAACTTGAGAATAGCCAGTGTTGTTCCTTTGTTTAGGAAAGGGAACAGGCATAATTTGAGAAATTACACGCCGGTGAGCCTCACATCAGTGGTAGGGCAGTTAATGAAGAAGGTTCTTCAGAATGGAATTTGCTCACATTTAGCGGCGGCGGCGGAGGGGGGGGAGGTGGGGGGGAGGTGGGAATGCTCACATTTGTGGGGAAAGCAAAAAGCAGGTGGACTGCAGCGATTCAAGAAGGCAGCTCACCACCTCAAAGGCAACTAGGGATGGGCAATAAATGCTGCCCAGCCAGCAATGCCCACTTCTCACAAATTAATAAAATAAATGCAGTTATCAGCAATAGGCAGCGTGGGTTTATGTGAAGAAGGTTGTATCTCTCAAATGTGATTGTCTTTTTGAGGAAGTGACAAAGGTGATAGACGGTAGATGTTGTCTACATGGACTTTAACAAGGCCTTTTACGTTTATGTCAGGCTGACACAAAAGGTGAAGTGACATGGAATCCATGGTAAGATGGATATAGAACTGGCTTAATCATAGAAGATATAGTAATGGTGGAATGGTGTTTTTGAGTGGAGATCTGTGACCAGTGGTGATCTGTGCTAGGACCCCTGTTGTTTGTATAGTATATAAATGATTTGGACGAGAGTATAGGTGGCCTGATTAGTAAGTATGTGGATGACCTGCAGATTGGGGAAGCTGTGGATAGTGAGGAGGATGGCCAGAGGATAGAACAGGATATAGATAGTGGAGACACAGATGGAGAAATGGCAGATGGAGTTTAATCCAGACAGATGTGAGGTGATGCATGTTGGAAGATCTAATTCAGGAGGGATGCATACACTAAATGGCAGAACCCTTAGTAGAGGGAACTAGGCTTAGAGCTCCACAGTTCCCTGCAAGTGGCAAAAGAAGTGGATAAGTTGGTCAAGAAGCCATTTAGCATACTTGCCTTCATCGGTCAGAGCATAGAGTGCAAAAATTGCCAAGTCATGTTGCAACTGTACTGTTTAGTTCAGCCTGATTTGGAATATTGTGTATGGTTCTGGTTGGCACGCTACCAGAAGGAAGTGGAGGCTTTGGAGAGGTACAGAAATGGTTTACAAAATTGAGAGACGTGGATAGTTGGAGTCTTTTTTTCCCCAGTCAAAATGTGGACATACCCTTTAAGGTAAAAGGGGATAAGTTTAAAGGAGATGAGAGGCAAGTATTTTTTTACACAAAGGCTGGTTAGTGCCTTGAATGCACTGCCAGAAGAGGTGGCAGATACAATAGCCATGTTTAAGGAAGCATTTTGACAGATATGAATACGCAGGGAATAGGATACAGACTGCGTAGAGGCAAAAGGTTTTGAGTTTGGACAGGCAACATGTGTCAGTCAAAAGGCCTGTTCCTGCCCTGTACTATCCTTTGTTTTGACTGCACTAGTTTGGTCTCAACCTCTTGTCTCTGGGGTGGTCAAGACAAAAAGGAGTCATGGTTTATCAGAAGTCTATCTTAGCTGAACCTTGAATAAATTTAATGACCCAACATCCAGTGCTTTCTGGGGAGTAGCATTCCAGACATGAACAACCCTCAGATTTAAAAAAAATATTCTTCTTGCTTTGTGTGTGAAACCTTTACTCTTAGATTGTATCCCCTACTTGTACTCTCCACCATAAGAGGAAACATCCTCATAGTATTTCCCCCTATCATTGTCAGCGTTCTTATACAACAGGGCAACAGTTCTTATACAAGAGAATAAAATATCTTAAGTAATTATTGATAAACCAAAATTTTTGGTAAGGTGATCTCTAATTTTGGAACCCAAAAACGTGTTCTAAAATCTCTTTAAACTCCTGCGAAAGCAAGCCCAGGCTGACCATCTTTCCTCATTGAAAGGTATGGAGGTGAATCCAGTGGTAGGTTTTAATTTAAACTTTGTTTCTCATTTAAAACATAAAGGGTAAAAAAGAGGATACCCAAAGGAAGGTTGAAAGGAAAGAAATGAATTATTAATATATTATAGACAATACGTAATTTCCATCTGGCTATCTGATCTTTGGTATTTCGGGCGAAGACTGCAGAGGGATTTCTTTATTGTATAGTACAGCAGTGATAATGCATATTTTTCATTATTAATGCTCTGAAGTAGTCAAAAATGCTCTGTTTTATTTCAGATAACTGTAATTATATAGTAAGACTCAGAAATATCACATGGACAGCTTCAAAGTTATTTCAGGGCATGCAAAATTATTCCTTTTATTCTGAAGGATTTGCAGTTTTTTTGTGTCTTTTTTAATTTGTTCAAATTGCTGGCTGATCATTTATTGCCCATCTTTAATTGACCAGAGATGCAGTTAAGAGTCAGCCACATTTCTGTGGTCCTGGAGTCACACCTAAGCCAGACCAGGTAAGAGCACCAAATTTCCTTGCTTGAAGGTGCTTAGGGAGCCAGATAGCTTTTCACAAAATGGTTACATGATCGCCATTTGACTCTGGATTTTTATTGAAGTCAGATTTTGCCATCTGCAGTGGTGAGATTCACACCCATGACCCCAGGACATTAGCTTGGATTCTGGCTTCCTAGTCCAGGGGGATATCCACTACTCCTCCACTTCCCCTAACGATTAAAGACAATTTAAACTGTTTTATTTCTTTTTCATTTGAAGGACGAGGAAGAATCTTTGAATGAAGTTGGATACGATGATATTGGTGGATGCAGAAAACAGCTTGCTCAGATCAAAGAGATGGTGGAGCTGCCTCTCCGTCATCCTGCCCTCTTCAAAGCTATTGGTGTCAAGGTAAGAGAATTAACATAGTTCTTCTTTAATTCTCTTTATTTGATGGACATTCTAAAACTTCCTTAAAAGAAATTTTCAAAATTTTATAGTTTGTTTAATGTATTGAATTCATTATTACTGAAAAGATAGGCTTATTGCCAAAACTCTGTGTCTCTCTCTGTCATCTGGACAAATGCAAGAATGCCATATTTCCACATGGGAATACACATATGAGATTGAAGCAGAAGTTGGCTATTTAGCCCCACCAAGTCTGCTCTGCCATTCAGTTAGATCATGACTGATCTTTTTGTGTTATGAATTTCATATCCAGTGATAAAAATCGTTGATTCCCTGTGGCCAAAAGGAATCTTGTATACCTTTTGCCCCTTATAATTATTGAATTATCCTGCGTCCTTCGCCTCCTCAAGCAGAGTTCCAAAATCTTTCAACTATGGAAAAAAATTCCTGTCATTCTGTCCTAAAAGAGCGACCCTTAATTTTACTGAACTCTCCAGAAGAGTAAACATGCTTTCGTCATTTATTTTGTGAAGACCATTTGGGATCATCTTAAACTTCAAGCAAGTCATTTTTAGATCTTCTAAACACCAATGAAATCAAGCCCAGACTGACCATCTTTCCCCAAAACAGTCTCCTCTGAGCCCCTTCAAAGGCATTTACATTGCTCCCTAAATAAAACCAATGCTGCACAATATTTGAGATGTCGTCTCACCCAGCCTTATAGAACTGGATCATGGCATACTTTATATTTTTGTTCAATCCCTTTCTAATAAAGGATGGAATTCCAATGGCTGCCTTTAATAACTCGCTGTATCTGTTTTGTGACTTGTGGACCAGACTCAGATCCCTCTGCAGCTCAGGTCCGTAGTCGTCATCCATTTAATAATACGGTTTCTTTCATTTCCCCTTCCAACGTGAACAACTTCTCATTTTCCCACTCCATCTGCAAGTTTTTTGCCCATTCACATAGCCTATTCTGAATCCCTGTTATGTCATCTGCATAACATACTCTCTTACCTAATTGTATTTCATCTGCAAATTTCATCCTTTCCTTCCCCAGTTCATCCTCTAAATCATTGATGTAAATTGTAAAAAAAAAAAAAAAAAAATTGAGGGCTCAGCAGTTACCTTTATGGTAGCTGCCCTGCGACATCCTGCTAATCTGAGCAAAGGCCAGTTTATGCATACTTTGGCCCAACTCATCCATGCCAATCAGCTTTCCTAAACTGAGCAAGTCCCATTTGATTGCATTTGGCCCATATTCCCCTAAACCTTTCCTATCCATGTACCTGTCCAAATGTCTTTTTAATGTTGTACTCACCTCTACCACTTCCTCTGCCAGCTCGTTCTGTATATGCACAACCGTCTGCTCCTCGGGTCCCTTCTGCTGCTCACCCCAACCTGGCTTAAGCCTATGCCTTTTAGTTTTGGACTCCCCTGTCTTGGAGAAAAGATCTTGGCTATTCACCTTGTCTATCGCCCCTCAGCCTCCAATGCTCCAGGGAAAAGATGTCGCAGCCTATCCAATCTCAAATCCAGTAATTCAAACCTTCTAGTCCTGGAACATCCTTGTAAATCTTTTGGCACCCTTTTCAGTTTAATAACATTCTTCCTATAGCAGGGTGACCAGAATTGAATGCAGTACTCCAAATGTGCCTCACTTGTTCCGGGTGTCGGAGTCCTTTAAGTATAGCAAATGAGAATGACCAGGTCAAGGCAACATTGCACAAGTTTCCATGATTATGAAACATAATCATGCTGGTTCAAGGGATAGAGTGTTTAGTTCAATATTTTTCAATACTTTAAAAGCATGACACTAGGGCTCCAGTTATATTTGGTTATGCAGCATAAACATGAAGAGGGCACATGAGTGATTAGCACTGCTGCCTGACAGCACTGGGGACCTGGGTTTGATTCCAGCCTTGGGCTGGAACATGTTGAGTTTGTACACACTTCCCATGTCTGCGAGGGTTTCCGCCAGGTGCTTTGGTTTCCAACCACGGTCTAAAAATGTGCGGGTTAAAAGGATTGGCCATGCTAAATGTTCCATAATGGCCAGGGATGCGCAGGTGAGGCACGTAGTAAATGCGGGGTTACAGGAATAGGGTGGGGCATGGGTCTGGGGTGGGATGCTGTTTGGAGGGTTGGTGCAGACTTGATGGATTGGATGGCCTGTATCTGCACTGTAGGGAATCTGTTTCAATGAAGTAATTACTGACGTTGAGAGATTTTTGCAGCTCCTTGCCTTACATTTGAAGATTTATTACATTTCATAGACTTGAACAGAAGTTTCTTTGTGATTCGTTCCTCCCAATTGCAGTACAATTTAGATAATGTTTCCAAAGCTCACTGTCCTGCGCTGTTTGCTGTGACTCCCACTGGGCTCCAATCCTGAAGAACAGGCAAGGTTATTTTTGCTTTCCTGCACGATTCATGAAACACATGAAGTCTCTTTTAGTAATATGGTTTCTGAGCTAGAAAATTAAATTTATCTATAGTAAACTTACCATTAAATAACAAGCAAAAGCAAGTAAACAAATGTGGCTGTTATTGGGAAATATTATGTCAAGAGATGGAATTACAGATTGATGTACATACCAAGGTGAGAACAACATGACACATCATAACTCCTGAGGAGCTGTTCATCGATCAGTCATTGTCAGTCAGTCACAAATGTTCCCAGATACAATTTGATTTGAACCACCACTTGAAAGCTGTCATCTTCAGAATCCTTCTTTTAGATTTATTCTTAAATAGGCGTTGTTGGTAAGTCCAACATTCATTGCACATCTGTAATTACCTAAATCAGGTGGGTTTTTACAACAATTGATGCTATTTCCAGCATCACCCTTAGTGAGAGTCGTTTTGAATTCCAGCTTTAATTTAAATTCCACTGGGTGCAAAGGTGGGACATGAATCCATGACCCCAGAGCATTAGCCTGGGCCCCTAGAGTACTAGTCTAGATAGTTTGCCACAAGCCCCTTTAAGGATAGAATCATAAAGTCAGAGTTATACAGCACCGAAACAGACCCCTTGGTCCAATTCATCCATGCTGATCAGACATCCTAAATTGATCTAGTCCCATTTACCAGCATTTGTCCAATATCTCTTTACAATCCTTCCTATTCATATACCCTTCCAGATGCCTTTTAAATTATGTAATTGAACTCACCTTGTCCACCTCTGGCACCTTGTTCCAGACACACACCATCTTCTGTGTAAAAACATTGCCCCTTGGGTCCATTTTAAACCTCTTCCCTCTCACCTTAGACCTGTGCCCTCTGGTTTTGGTCTCCCCTGCGCTGGGAGAAAGGTCTTGGTTATTCACCTTATCCATGCCCCTCATGAGTTTGTAAACCTCTAAGGTCTTCCCTCAGCCTCTGCTCCAGGGGGAAAAGGCCCTAGCGTATTCCACCTCACCCTCCAATCCTGGTGACACCCTTGTAAATCTTTTCTGCACCCCTTCAAGTTTAACGGCATCTTCCCCAGTTTGGGGAGACCAGAACTGAGCGCAGTTTTCTAAAAGTGGCCTGTACAGCCGAAACCTGACGTCCCAACTACAGTACTTGGTGCACTGACCAGTAAAGGCAAGTGTGCCAAATGCCGCCTTCACCACCCTGTCTACCTGCGACTCCACTTTCAAGGAACTTTGCATCTGCACCCCTAGGTTTCTTTGTTTGGCAATACTCCCCAGCGCCTGACTATTACCTGTTTCAATCCTGTCCTGGTTTGCCTTACAAAAATGAGTCTTTGGATGTTTTCAACTGCTCCATGTGTGTCATAACAATTATGTCAAAAAGATACAAAAACAGTGGACATTAGAAATCTGAAATAAAAGCAGAAAAATGCCGGAGAAGTGTTTAAATCTGTTTCTCTGTCCACAGATGCTGTAAGATCTGCTGAGTTTCTCCAGCATTTCCTAATTTTATACCTGTATTGATTCAGTACTGAAGCATTTTTCACACTAAGAATCCTAACATAGGAGCAAGATAAATCATTTAAGTCTGTACTAGATTCAATGAAATAATTGCTGATCTGTAATCTATTCCCACCTTTTCCCCATATCCCCATACCTCTCTCTGGTGAGCAGAAATCTGTCCATATCGGATTAAGAACTGACAACTGACTTGGTTTTCTGTGAGTCAACTCGTCTCCTATCCATGCTAGTATGTTGTTCCACACACAGTGAGCTCCTACTCTGTGCTATGTCTAAACTTGTTACGCCATCAAATTAAACTAATAAATTAGTTAAATCCAAAAATTGATTTCACTTTCTGACTCTGTCCAATTGACTTGAGTTTTCCCAAGTGCCCTGTTGGAACCCCCTCAATAATCAATTCTAATATCTTCCCATGATTGATTTAAGATGTCAAAGTAGGTGATTCAGTCTATCAAATTTGCTCTGCCATTCAATTTCAGAATGGCTGCTTCAATTAGCCTCAACACCACTTTCCTTCCTTATCCCCATAATCCTCGATTCCCTTACTGATTTAAAAATCTGTCTCTCTCAGCCTTGAATGCTTCAAGCCAGCTGGCATTTAGTTTCTGCCTTTCTGAATAGAGGGTTACATTTGCTATTTTTCATAGAATCTAAAGAATTTTGGAAAATTAACTCTAACGGATCTCATTGGTGACCTCTTTAAGACCCTAGGATGAACTCCAGGACCCAGGGTTTTAACCCAGTACCACTTCCCTAATAATTTATAATTTCACCAAGTTCTTCTGTTCCTTCAACCTTCTGATTTACAGTTATTACTGAAATGTTCTTATGTCCTCTGTAATGAAGACAAGCAAAAAATTTCATAGAATCATAGAATCCCTACAGTGTGGAAACAGGCCCTTCAGCTCAACAAGTCCACACCGACCCTCAGAGCACCCCACCCAGACCCATCCCCTATAACCCACCTAAACTACAAATCCCTGAACACTACGGGCAATTTTAGTATGGCCAATCCGCCTAGCCTGCACATCTTTGGACTGTGGGAGGAAACCGGAGCACCTGGAGGAAACCCACACAGACGTGGGGAAAATGTGCAAACTCCACACAGACATTCGCCCAAGGGTGGAATCAAATCCTAGTGCCTGGCACTGTGAGGCAGCAGTGCTAGCCACCGTGCCCGTGCCTATCCCCACCCTGTAGAGAACTAACAGCTGCTCGACTTCCACTGTTCTTTTTCAGGTACTTGTAGAAACTCTTGCTATTTGTTTTTAAACTTCTGGCTAGATTTCTCCTGCGCTTTAACTTCAGGGATTTATCTTCACTTAGCATTTGGTGATCCTCAACAGCCGTCTGATGTGCTCTCACCTTTGCACAATTATATGCTGTGTTTAAACCCTGATATCTGATAGACTGGTGGAATCAAGGTTTCGTCTGTTCCACATTCGACTATAAGCCCTGCGTCCACCTGTAAGCCACAAGTCAGTAGTTTTATGAAATGCTGTTGTTTTCTTGGATGGGTACAGCTGCAGGAATATTTTAAAAGCTCGTTAGTATCAATGATATTGCAGAGTGTGCTGTTTGCAAATTGTACTGCAGTAACTCACGAAGGCTTCTTTGATAGCACTTCCCAAAACCATGATTCCACCACCTGAAGGGGCAAGGATAATACATGCAAGACAACAGCAGACTCTCATCTCCAAATTCTCCTCAATACTCTTTCATTATCGCCAAGTCAAAATCTACTCCCCTGTCCCACATTATTGAGCATTTTGATCATGCTAATGGCAACACTTAAGGTGAATTGAGTGGGCAGTGAGAGGTGAGCATTACTTTTTAATTTTTAAAAGTTCACTACTGGGATGTGGGCATTGATGGCAAGGCTTTCATTTATTGCCTGTCTGTAGTTCACCTTGAGAAGGTGGCAATGAGCTGCCTTTTTTTGAACCACTGCAGGGCATTTTGTGTGAAAACTTCACAATGCGGTTAGGAAGGTACTTCCAGAATTTTGACGCAGTGACTCTGAAAGAGCAGTGATCCCAAGTCAAGATGGTAAGTGGCTTTTAGGGAAATCTGCAGACATTAGTGTTCCCGTGTTGTTACTGCCCTTTTCAACATAGATGGTAGTGATTGCACATTTGGAAGGTACTATCTGAGGAACTTTGGTGAATTCCTGAAGTGTACCTTGTCAGAGGTATGCGCCGCTGCTGCTCATTGTTAGTAATAGAGGGATTAAATGTGGATGTGATGCCAGTCAAATGGGCTCCTTTGTCCTGGATGGTATGAAAATACTTAAATGTTGTTGGAGCTGTATACATCCACGCATGTGGTGAGTATTCCAACACTCCCCTGACTTGTGCCGTGTAGATTATGCACAGGCTTTGTGGGGGTTAGGAGGTGAGTTGGCTGTGGGATTCTTGGCCTCTGACCTGTCTTTGTAATCACAGTATTTATATGGCTGGTACAGTTCTATTTCTGGTCATTGTAAACCTAGAATTTGTTAGCCTTATCCATAGCCTAACAATAGGCAAAAGAGGTGGCATTTTTATCTTGGGTTTTAGTAATTATTTTAATCAAAGATGGATACTTTGCATTCATTTGTAAAGAATTAATGCTAGGCTTCTCATGTTTCTGCTTTTCCCCTTCTCCTAATACAGCCACCACGTGGTATTCTGTTGTATGGCCCCCCTGGTACTGGCAAGACCCTGATCGCGCGTGCTGTTGCAAATGAAACTGGTGCATTTTTCTTCCTTATAAATGGTAAGGTACGATTTTCTATTCAGGCTAAAATTGTTAGTATCTATTTGTTTGTGTTGAAAGGATAAAATGCTATGTCCTTGGACTCAAAATGGTGCCTGAATGCTGGATGATAGAACATAGTAGAACAGTACAGGCCCTTCGGCCCACGATGTTGTGTCGACCTATTAGCCTACTAAGATCAATATACCCTGCATGTCCTACATCTTACAATCCTCCATGTACCTATCCAAGAGTTTCTTGAAGGTCTCTAAAATATCTGACTCCACTACCACTGCTGGCAGTGCATTCCACATGCCCACCACTCTGTGTGAAAAATCTACCTCTGACAACTCCCCTATACATTCCTCCAATCACCTTAAAATTATGTCCCCTCTCAATAGTCATTTCCGCCCTGGGAAAAAGTCTCTGACTATTAACTCTATCAGTGCCTCTCATCATCTTGTACACCTCTGTCGAGTCACCTCTCATCCTTTTTCACTCCAATGAAAAAAGCCCTAGCTCCCTCAACCTTTCTCATAAGACCTGCCCTCCAGTCCAGGCAGCATCCTGGTAAATCTCCTCTGCACCCTCTCTAAAGCTTCCACATCTTTCCTATAATGAGATGACCAGAAATGAACACAATATTCCAAGTGAGGTCTAACCAGAGTTTTATAGAGCTGCAGCATAACCTCATGGCTCTTAAACTCAATTCCCCTGCATTAGTGATAAAAGGTACTGCAGATGCTGGAGAATCCAAGATAACAAGCATGGGGCTGGATGAACACAGCAGGTCAAGCAGCATCATAGGAGCAGGAAAACTTGACGTTTCGGGCCTAAACCCTTC
>JAHRHZ010000248.1:48200450-48229868 GCA_024137785.1 Ginglymostoma cirratum | reverse complement strand
GAAGGGTTTAGGCCCGAAACGTCAAGTTTTCCTGCTCCTATGATGCTGCTTGACCTGCTGTGTTCATCCAGCCCCATGCTTGTTATCCCCTGCATTAGTAACCTTCTTTTCATCACAATATCAGAAATGGGATTTTTGCTGCTGATCGCACAATGGTCGGCACCATTTGTGACTCTTCAAATACTGAAGTAGTCCAAGGCCAAATGTAGCAAGACTTGGATCGTTACCAGACATGAGCTGAGAAATGTCTAAGTGCCAGGCAATGTCGCATCTTAAAAGGTGATTTAACCTATATTGACATTCGTTGGCCTTGCTGTCACTGCCCCACTATCGGTATTCGGGTTTACCGTTGACCAGAAACTGAACAGGACAACTATATAACTATTGTGGCTGGAAGAGCGTTTTAGAGGCTAGGAACCCTGAAGTGAGTAACTCACCACCTGGACCATCACCAAAAGCCTGTCCATCATCTACAAAGCACAAGTCAAGGATGTAGTGGAATACTCCCCACTTGCCTGGTTGAGTACAACTCCAACAAAACTGAGATAACACAGTGTGGAGCTGGAGGAACGGAACAGGAAAGTTGATGTTTCGGGTCGGGAGCCCTCTGGTAATCCAGCATTGGCAGTTCTTACTATCTCCAACAAAGCTGAAGTGTGACACCACCCAAAAGAAAATAACACCACATGCACAAACACTCTCAATCTCACTACCGATGCTCAGTAGCAGCAGTGTGTACCGTCTACTAGAGTCATTGCAGAAATTCACTCGGGCTCCCTGACCACCATTTCCAAAGCCATGACCGCTACCATCTATGTTGACAAAGGCAGAAAATACATGGGAACATCACTACCTACAAATATCTTTTACAAGGCACTTACTATCTTGATTTGGAGCTATACCACACTTCCTCCTTTGGTACGTCAAAGCCCGGGAACTTAGTGTGCTGATGCGAATTGCAGTATTGACATTAAATTTCAGAAGTCTCCACCATGTGCAGATTGAGGGCTGCCCGTATCCCATGAATGCTTTTAAAATAAAATGCCTGACTGACTTTTTGTCCTTTTGGTCGTGTCTTTCCTTTAAATGCAGAATATTATTTGACTTAACTAACGATAGCACTCCCAGGAAATTTTGTTTCAATTATTAATTTGTTCCAGAGTTTAACTTTTAATAGATTATAAAACATTGTGGAAGAATTAGAGTCCAACCATCTTCTTGCTTTCACCTGTAAGGAAAGATACTTCAGCTTGAGAGGCCCGATATTTTTAGAGCACTTTTCAAGATATTGTTCAGCCAAAAAAAATGCTATTGTAAATAAATTTTAGTTTCTCTCTTCCTCCTTTCTTTCTCCTACCACCACTCTCCTTGCCAGTAAAGCTGGATTTATTTGGAAAGGCAATGCAATCTTCATAGATAGTCACTAGAAATTTTCTTATGATATACTGCACAATTTAGAGTCGAGAGGTGGTTTTCTTTTTGACTGGAGTCTTGATTTCAGCATTTGATTGCAACATAGGAAAGATGTGATTTGGATTTGTTGTTTGTTTTTAAAAGGGTGTTTGAGGTAATGATTAGCAATGGATCCTAATATTACTCACTAGAGATCTGTTTTAAAAATGTTCTTGTGAAGATAACAATGGTGTTCAATTATTTATTTGCTTGAATAGATTGTTGAAATTTGGTATTGTATATTTATACTCTCACTACCAAAGGATTAAGCGTTATTAGAAAGTTAGTGTTTGCAGCACAAAAAGAACCTCTAACAATAATAGTGCAGAATACCATTTAAGTAGCTAGCCATCGTTGCACAATTTCATTCTTTATGATGAAAAAATGCTAAATAATTGTTAATAGTTTATTTAACCTATAACTTCGAAGATTTGTTTTATTACAGGACCTGAGATAATGAGCAAACTTGCAGGAGAATCTGAGAGCAATCTGAGAAAAGCATTTGAAGAGGCTGAGAAAAATGCTCCTGCAATAATTTTTATTGATGAATTGGATGCCATTGCTCCAAAGAGAGAGAAGGTATGTTCTATATGTAATCAAGCCAAAAATATAATCAGTCATCTCCATACTTCAATCTGAGTTTTTTTCAAACGTGAGTAACAACTGCATCTCTTAAATATTTCATCATTGGCTTCAGTTTGAATGTCACCTGAAAATTTGAAATAGCACATCGAACAGTACAACACAGTACAGGCCCTTCGGCCCACGATGTTGTGCCGAACTATTATCCTACTCTAAGATCAGACTAACTTGCATGCCCTTCACTTTTCTATCCTCCATGTGCCTATCCAAGAGTTGCTTAAATGTCACTAATGTATCTGACTCCACTACCACTGCTGGCAGTGACTTCCACACGCCCACCACTCTCTGTGTGAAGAACCTACCTCTGACACCTCCCTTACACCTTCCTCCAATCACCCTAAAATTATGCCGCCTTGTGATAGTCATTTCCACCCTGGAAAAAGTCTCTGGCAATCCGCTGTATCTGTACCTTTCATCATCTTGTACACCTCTATTAAGTCACCTCTCATCCTTCTTCGCTCCAATGAAAAAAGCCCTAGCTCCCTCAACCTTTCCTCATAAGACCTGCCCTCCAGTCCAGGCAGCATCCTGGTAAATCTCCTCTGCACCCTCTCTTAAAGCTTCCACATCCTTCCTATAAATGAGGTGACCAGAACTGAGCACAATATTCCAAGTAAAATATTACCTTCATTATCATAATTTGTTTTAAGTTTTCAGTTGAAGAAGTTTCTGTTGAAGGAGCTCTCGATGAAATGATTCATGCTGTCAATTCCCCATCCTAATTATATTCCTTTCTCGCACGCTCTGTGCATAATGTACTTTTTTTTAACTTATTGTAATATACTGGAAGGGGCCATTGTGATGCAGTGGTAGTATCCATTTTGCTAGACCCGGAGGCCTGGGTTCAAGTCCCACCTGCTTCAGAGGCGCGTAATAACATCTCCTGTACAGGTTGATTAGAAAAAATAGGTATAATAATACCCTAAATGCCGAGCACAGGAGTTTCCCTCTTTTTACCTTTTTCTCAGGGCGGAAATGATTATTACGAGGGGGCATAATTTTAAGGTGATTGGAGGAAGGTATAGGGGAGATGTCAGAGGTAGGTTCTTTCCACGCGCCCACCACTGTGTAATGCGCTGCCGGCAGTGGTAGTGGAGTCAGATACGTTAGAGACATTTAAGCGACTCTTGGATAGGCACATGGATGATAGTATAGTGTAGGGTATGCAGGGTAGTTTAATCTTCGGAGGATAATAGGTCGGCACAACATTGTGGGGCGAAGGGCCTGTACTGTACTGTTCTATGTTCTATGTCCGAGTCCATTGATAGTTTGCTGCTTTCACTGCATGCAGTTTATTACTGTCTGCAATTTTGAATCATTTCCTGTATCTTCCAACCCAAGTTACAGATAAAAGCTAGTGATCTTTGAAGGCACAGTCCATCACTGCCCATCGATTGGTATCTTATCATTTTAATATTGTTTCCTATCTTGGAGTATTGTTTTAAATCCGTGCTGTAAAGCCTTCTTTCAATTACATTACTTCAGTTTTAGCTAGGCTATTTATGCTGTCACCAAAAGTTTCATTTAATGAGTTTTAAGTGACATTTCCCAAGTTTTTAAGTCACCTTTCCCCATTGTTTGCTGTATACGATTGCTTACAAACTGAAAATTGGATAATTTTCGTAAATTCTTTACCTTTGTAGACTCATGGTGAAGTGGAACGTCGTATCGTATCACAGTTGCTCACTTTGATGGATGGTTTGAAACAGCGGGCTCACGTGATTGTTATGGCAGCTACAAATCGACCAAACAGCATTGATCCTGCCCTTAGACGATTTGGTAGGTTGAAACTTTAATTTATTTGAGAGAAGCGCATGCATGTGTACTCATGCATTGTAATAACTTAATCATTTGACCTACAGGCCGATTTGACAGAGAGGTGGATATTGGTATTCCTGATGCCACAGGTCGACTGGAAATCCTACAGATTCACACAAAGAACATGAAGTTGGCAGATGATGTAGACCTTGAGCAGGTTTGTTATTGTCTAAAAAGAAATGTCATTATTAGGCACTCAGAAATGTAGTAACTGCTTTAATTGTTCAATTTTCTACAATGTAGCATAATGAGAAACTAGTTTAATATTTAGAATCTATTTCTGCAGTCACAGCAAAGTTTGGTTCCTTGTGAATGTCAATGGCCTGGTAGTATTATCACTAGACAATAAATCCAGTAATCCCTGTAATGTTCTGGGGACACGGTTTCATATCCTGCCGTGGCAGATGGTAGAATTTGAATTCAGTATGAACCTGGGATTATGAGTCTAATGATGACCACAAAACCATTTGTTGATTGTTGGGAAAACCAGTCTGTTTTACTAATGCCCTTATAGAGAAAGAAAATGCTGTCCTTACCTGGTGTAGCTTGTGTGTGACTTCAAATCCACAGCAATGTGGTTGATTCTTAAGTGCCCTGTTGTTTTGGTTTTCTGATTGTAGCTCATTAACCACTTTCTGCATGCATCTGGTATTGCTTCTATCACTTTTTTAAAAAAATTTTTAAACTCTTCATTCCCTTCGTTCCCATGAAAGTAACCCCAGTTTTTTAATTCTCTTATGATTAAAACATCTCATCCCTCTTATGCGGTAGCTATATGTTGTACTTTATAACTTCAAAATTTATTTGTAACATGTTTGAAGCTAAGGTAAGGTATGTTTTTTTTTTTTTTGTTGGGTGACCAAGATTGAGATTTGAATATTCAAGGATAATTGTCATCTGGGAAGGATAGGAAAAAATAGAAATGGTGTAACACCCTTAATAAGAGATGCCATTGATGTCTAGAATCAGTTTTTTGTGTGAAGTTAAACAGCAAGCGACAGCCAATATTGCTGGTAAACGTTTACAGGCCGCCAAACGATAGTGGTAATGTGGACATGATCTAAATCGAGAAATTAGAAGTGCACGTAGATGTATGTAACGTAGGTCATATAATAATGGGTGGTGACTTCTATTTACAGATAGACTGGGTAAGCCTAATCAACACTAATCATGCTGTGGAGAATGAATTCTTGAACTGTGTACAAGATGTGTTTCTGGAGCAGTGTTTTGAAGAATTAACTAGGGAATTGTGCTATTTTAGATTTAATGAAGTATAATGCGCAAAGGCTGATTAATAACCTTGCTGTAAAAGGAGTCTTTGGGAAATGGTGACCAAAAATGATGATTGTAAGCAATCGTATACAGATGGAGGTTCACCAGACTTGACCCTAGAGATTGAGGAAAATGGGCACATTCTTCTAACTCAATAGAATATAAGAGGTGATCTCATTGAAAGTTGGTGTGTCGAGGTGAATGTAAATGGGACATAACTTCCCTGGCTGGTGAGTTCAGAACTGGGTGATCTCGAGAAAGAGTCTTAGAAAAAGAGGCAGGCTATTTGAGAATTGGCTGAAGAGGAATTTCTTCACTCTCAGGGTACTGAACCTTTGGAATTCTCTGCTGTAGTGGGCTACGGGAGGTCAGTAATTTATTTTTAGTTCATTTATGGGATATGGGCGTTGCTGGCTGACCAGCATTTATTGCCCGTCCCTAACTGCTGTTGAGAAAGGTGGTGGTGAGCTGCTGCCTTGAGTTGCTGTACGCTACCTGCTGTGGATCGATCAACAATGCTGTGGTTGGTTAGACCGAGTCCCGTACCCTTAGGAGCTCCTGCAGAGTTGCTCTGGAGCTGACTTGACTGATCTTCAGTGACCATGACTGTCATCCTATGTGTGAGATATGACTCCAACCGCCTGATGGTTTGCCCCCGATACCCATGGATTCCGCTTTCTCTCGGGCTCCTTGATGCCACATTCAGTCGAATGCAGTCTTGACGTCAAGGACTGCCACACATTTCACCTCTGAAATTCAGCTCTTTTGTCCATGTTTGAACCCAGGCTGTAGTGAGGTCAGGAGCTCAGTGGCCCTGGCAGAACTGAAACTGGGCATCGCTGAGCAGGTGCTTCTTGAAAGCATGATTGACACCTTCCATCATTTTACTGATCATCTACAGTAGACTAATGGGGCGGTAATTAGCTGTGTTGGATTTGTCTTGCTTTTTATATACAGGATTTATGTGGCCAATTTTCCACATTATTGGGGAGATGCCAGTGTTGTAACCGTATTGCGACAGATTTGTTAGGGGAGCGGCAGTTTATGGAGTGCAAGTCTTCAGTACTCTTGCCTGAATGTTTTTGGGACCCGTAGCCTTCGTAGTATCCAGTGTCTCCAACCGTTTCTGGATGTCACGTGGAATGAATCAAATTGACGAAAGACTGGAGACATTAAGGACTGCAGATGTTGAAAGCCAGAGTCTTATAGGTTGTGAGGCTGGAAAAGCACAGCAGGTCATACAGCATCCAAGGAGCAGGAAAGTCAATGTTACAGGCTGAAACCCTTCGTCAGGACTGAGACTGGTGTCTGTAATGCTGGGGACTACTGGAGGAGGAAGAGATGGATCATCCACTTGGTACTTAGACTCGTAGAGTCCTATAGCATGGAGACAGGCCCTTTGGCCCAAACTGGCCCGTGCCAACCAAAATGTCCATCCACGTGAAACCCATCTCCCTGCACTTGACCCTTCTCCTTCTAAACCTTTCCTATCTCTTTATTTGTCCAAATGCCTCTTAAATGTTGTTAATGTACCGGCCTCGACCACTTCCGCTGGCAGCTCATTCCATATGCGTACCACCTTCTGTGTAAAAAAAAAAAAAAAAAAAAAATTTTTTTAAAAGTCGCCCCTCAGATTCCCGTGTATTCTTTCCCCTCTTAGCTTAAACTGATGCCCTCTAGTACTCGATTCCCCATCCTTGGGAAAAGTACTGAGTGCATTCGCCCTATCCATGCATCTCATGATCTCATACGCTTCTATAAGATCCCCTGTCAGTTTCCTACTTTCTCAAGAAAATATGTCCTAGCTTGTCCAACCTCTCCCTTCAACTCAGTCCCTTGAGTCCTGGCCACATCCTTGTAAATTTCTTCTGCACTCTTTCCAGTCTAATAGCATCCTTCCTATAGCAAGGTGACCAAGACTGAACACAGTACTCCAAGTGCAGCCTCACCAACATGTACAATTGCAACATAACTTCCCAACTTCTGTACTCTATATCCTGACTGAAGGCCATTGTGCCAAGAACTGCCTTCATTGCCCTGCCTACCTGTGACTCCACTTTCAGAGAACTGTGCACCTGAACTCCCAAGGTCCCTCTGTTCCACTGCACTCAAGACCCTACCATTCACCATGAAACTCCAACCTTTGATTTGACTTTCCAAAATGCAACACTTATCCACGGTAAACTCCACTTGCCATTTCTTGGACCACCTCCGCAGCTGATCAAGATGCTGCTGCAATTCCTGATGATATTCCTCATCGTCCACGATACCGCGTATTTTATTATTGTCATTCAAATCATCAGTATAGATAACAAACAGCAGTGGGCCCACCACTGACCTCTGAGGCACACTACTCGTCACAGGCCTCCAGTCAGACAAGCATCCTTCTGTTATTACCCTTTGCTTCCTACTAGCAAGGCAATTGTGTGTCCAATTAACTGGCAGTCCCTGGATTCCATGTGATCTAACCTTCCAGAGTAGCCTACCATGTGGAACCTTATCAAAGGCTTTACTGAAATCCATATAGACTACGTCTACTGCCCTGCCCTCATCAACCTTCCTGGTCACTTCATCAAAGAACATGATCTTCCATGCACAAAGGATTGCTGACTACTCCTAATCAAACCCTGTGTTTCCAAATGCATGTATATCTTATCCCTCAGAATCTTCTCAATTAACTTACCTGCCACGAATGTTAAGCTTGCAGAAGATTTGCTGCAAAAGCTTCAGCCTTATCTTTTTGCACTGTTGGGTTCTTCCATCATTGAGGATGGGGATATTTGTAGAGCCGCCTCCTTCACTGGGTTGTTTAATTGTCCACCATTATTCATGACTGGATGTGGCAGGACTGCAGAGCTTAGATCTGATCAATTGGTTGTGGGATTGTTTAGCTCTGCCTGTCACTTGCTGCTTGTGCTGTTTGGCATGCAAGTAGTCCTGTTTGGTGGCTTCACTAGATTGATGCCTCATTTTCAAGTATGTTTGGTGCTGCCCCTGGCATGCCCTCCTGCACTCTCCATTGAACCAAGGTTGATCCCCTGGTCAAGTGGGGATATGCCGGGCCATGTGGTTACAGATTGTTCTGGAATGCAGTTCTGCTGCTGTTGATGGCCCACAGTGCCTCGTGGATGCCCAATCTTGAGTTACTAGATCTGTTCGAAGTCAGTCCCATTTAGCACGGTGATAGTGCCCACCCAACACGATGGATGTTATTCTCCATGTGAAGGAGGAACTTCGTCTCCACAAGGACTGTGTGGTGGTTGCTCTTACCGATGCGGTGATGGAAAGGTGCATCTGTAAGTGGCAGATTGGTAAGGATACAATCAAGTATGTTTTTCCTTCTCGTTCGTTCCCTCACTACCTTAAACAGACCCGGTCTAGCAGCTATGTCCTTTTGGACCTGACCAGCTCGATCGGTAGTACTGTTGCAGTACCACTCTTGGTGGTTGACATTTAAATCCCCCACCCAGAGTACATTTTGTGCCCTTGCCACCAACATGGAGGAGGACTGTTTCATCAGCTGAGGGAGGACAGTATGTGGTAATGAGCAGGAGGTTTCCTTGTCAATGTTTAACCTGAAGCCACAAAACTTCATAGGCTCTGGAGCGTATGCTGAGGACTCCCAGGGCAATTCCCTCCTGATTTGTTTACCACCATCTCTCCTCGGTCTGTTCTGCTGGTGGGACAGGACATAGCCAGGGATGATGATGATGGTGGTGGTGTCTACTATGTTGTCTAAGGTATGATTTTGTGTGGCTGTGTCAGGCTGTTGCTTGACTAGTCTGTGAGACAGCTCTCCCAATTTTGGCAGTAGCCCCCATATGTCAGTAAGGAGCACTTTGCAGGGTCGACAGGACTTTTACTGCTGTTGTCTTTTCCGATGCCAGGTCATTCATCTGGTTTCATTTCTTTGAGACTTTGCAGCAGTTGATATAACTTAATGACTTGCTTGGCCATTTTAGAGGGCACTTGAGAGTCATATACATTGCTGTAGGTCTAGATTAACATGTGGGCCAGACCATGGCAGATTTTCTTCCCTGAACGACATCAGTGAACTAGGTGGGTTTTTCTGATAATGGACAATGATTTCATGGTCATCAATTGATTCTTAATTCCAGATTTTTTTTTAAAAAAAATTACTGAATTCAAATGCCACCGCCTGCTGTGGCAGGATTCAAACCAGGTCCCCAGCACATTAGCTGAGTTTCTGGATTAATAGTTTAGCAATAATACTACTAGCCAATTGCCTTCCCATGGTTGAACATGTTCAAGACAGAAATTAATGGACTTCTGGATACTACTGACCTCATGGGTTACGCAGGAAGTATGGGTGAAGTGGTGTTGATTAGATAATCAATCATGATCTAATTGAGTGCTAGAACTGGCTTAATGAGCTAAATAGCTGGCTCCTTTTCTTATGTTCTCTTCAGGTGGAAGGGTATTAAAACCTTGAAGTGTAAGCTGAAGTGCATAGGTTTTTGTTTATAAACATATCCTTTTTTTTCTTTCAGGTTGCTAATGAAACTCATGGGCATGTTGGTGCTGACCTGGCTGCCTTATGTTCTGAAGCTGCTCTTCAGGCTATTAGGAAAAAGATGGATGTTATTGATTTGGAAGATGAAACCATTGATGCTGAAGTCATGAATTCACTTGCAGTTACCATGGATGATTTCAGGGTAGGGCCCTCCTAATGAAGTTGGATAGCCATTTTTGTATTTGAACTAACTCAAAATATTTATACAATGCAAGTTGATACATTTGTTTGTTTGTTTGTTTTTTTGTTTGTTTATTTATAGTGGGCATTGAGCCAGAGCAATCCATCAGCACTGCGTGAGACTGTGGTTGAGGTGCCTCAGGTAACGTGGGATGACATTGGTGGACTGGAGGATGTGAAGAGGGAACTTCAAGAACTTGTACAAGTAAGCTGTTTTTAGGTCTTTGAATTGTGTGCTAAATTTACTAATCTGCAATAGAGATGGCATAATTTTGTAACTCTAAAATCATATTCTACCAAATCAGTAATTTATAATATTGAAAGTTCAGACTGGACTTGGTGATGCAAATTGATTATTTTTACCTTCCTTCTGTCTACACCTCTAACAATACGCAATCTTGCTGGAATCTAGATTCATAAGGACCCAATATCCTTCTGCTAATTAGTCCAACAGACTTTCCTAGTCTTAAGTCCAGGCACTCATTATATTTTGGATATTTGTTGTCCATACGTGTGCACACATCTTTCCGCATAAATCATTGGACTGCAATTTGGAGCAGGAATCCAGGTGATATTTTTCTTCTTCCCCTTTCCTGCTGTGTCAAGTTGTAGTGACACAACTGAGATGAATTAATTTAGCTTAAACTAGCAATGACCCTGGCACTACCTAATCTTTTTGGTTTACTGTCATGCTAGGTAGTATACTTCACATTTGTTGGGCCTTATTAAATTATCAAATTCATTTTTAATTGAGCTTGTGTACTAAATAATTTTCTCAAGGGCCGTAGTTGCTTTTATATTTTACCTGATTTTATCTATTTCATGAATGACTATTTGAAACATAATGTAATGTAAATTTGTTTTTAACAGTATCCTGTGGAACATCCAGACAAATTCCTGAAATTTGGCATGACCCCTTCAAAGGGTGTACTGTTCTATGGGCCGCCTGGCTGTGGTAAAACTTTGCTGGCAAAAGCCATTGCAAATGAATGCCAGGCTAACTTTATTTCAATCAAGGGACCCGAGCTTCTTACCATGTGGTTTGGAGAATCTGAGGCCAATGTCCGAGAAATCTTTGATAAGGTACGTAAAACAAATAAACTTTTACCAGAAGCACACAACTCACTTACATATTTGTATTCACTACTGTTTTAGTGTTTGCACTTGCTATAAATCAAAAATACCTTCACTGTAAGTAAAATGCATTGAAATTTTGAATGTTGATGACTTTAAAATTTGTCACTTTTCAGTTACTATCCTTTCCAGCCTGACTATCTTTTGTACTTGTACACTCCCTTGATTGTTCTTAAGAGTAAGTCATTAGATTGTACACTAAGAAACAATGGACAACTCCAGAAGGCTCCCTCAAATTAAGGAAGCACTACTCATCAGATTAAAGACAATAGTTAAACCAAAATGGCAAGTGGCTTGGCTATTATTGAAGTACCTTAAAATTTATGTTGAGCGTCATGACTTAGTACAGCACTCTACCGTTAGGTATGTTAGGTGCAGTTCAGAGAATGTTCACTCCAGTAATACCTGGGATGGGAAGTTTTAGTTTTAGTTTGAGGAACGTTTGAACATGTTAAACATATATTCCAATGGAATTTAGAAGAATGAGATGTGATCTTTTCGAAATGTATAAGATCCTGCGGGGATTAAACAAAGTGAGCATCGGGGAATATTTATCCTTTTATGGGAGGGACTGGAACTAAGACACACAGCTTTAAAAATAAGGAGTCACCCATTTAAGAAGGAAATGAGAAATTCTTCCAAAGAGCACTGGAGGCAGAGTCATTGAATATTTTTTAAGGTAGAAATATATCCTTGACTAACAGGGACTCAAGATTATCTGGGTTTGGTTGGAATTGGAGTTGAGGCAACAATCGGATCAGCAACAAATGTTGTTAAATGGAGGAACAGGCTTGAAGGGCCAAATGGCCTACTCCTATTCCTAATTTATGTGCTTGCCTCTACCCCTGTGTAGAAGAAAAAGTCTCTGCTGCATGGTGCTGCATAATGGCGTTCCGGGCTCAGACAGGACACCAGGAAGAGGAAGCGGTGATAAGTGGGAATTGCCTGTACAGAAAATCCCCCTAAGCAGAGTGTTATTGAACTAATATTTAGCAAAAGATGGATCATGCTGAGGCTGAGGCAGAGGCTCCCCGAGGGTGCTTGGTCTGAGCCTCCTCCAAATCAGATGAGAAAGGTGGTATATGCTTAAGTTGTATCAAAGCAGTGGAAGAAGTCACAGCTGTGTAACTTTGCTCTTGTTTTATTAATTTTAGTAATTTTTGATAATGTAGATATCCATGTCTTTTTTTGTTTGTGATCTGAAATAAGTTCTTCAGTTGTTTTAAAAAAAATCTCTCTCAACTGCCCAATTGTCTAAACATATAAAGAGTTAAGGATGCCTTCAGACTCTTCTGAAGCACAGAATTAACAGCTAGCAGCTGCTGCCTAAAGCATGACCAGCAATACGGAAGAAAGAGATGTGGTCCATGCAATCTTATGGAGTTAGCAAGGAGACCAGGAACACAGGACCTCAAAGTTAGTGTTAGAGCAGTTTAGTTAATGGCTAGAGATGGTGCAAGGGGGAGGGCTTTTGAACTGGTTCTGGAGCAGTTAAGTCTTGTGCATCCTTGTGGTGTGATTGGTGTTATTCAGGAGAGTTGAAACTTGCTGAGCAGGATGTGAAATAGGATGTAACACTGGAAAGAAAAAAATAAGGTGTAGAAAGGATTAGGAGAGATAAATAGCAGTAGACTGTGAAAAAAAGAGTAAGACATTAAGTAGAGTCAGACTAAGAGGGAGTGCAATAAAATCTAATAGCTGTTTGGCAATAAAGAAATAGTGTTTTTGACAAAAGACACATTTTGTCAAAGCTTTTCATCTTGCGTTCATCAGGACAATTTGCAAGATATATCAAAGTAAAGAGAAAGCGACATTTTTACTGTACGAGAGGAGAGTCCTGATTGATTGGCAAGTGCTGTGTGGTAGAGGTGTTGCTACAGAGAATGCACAAATTGATGACTGAGATAACAAGGCGTGGGGCTGGATGAACACAGCAGGCCAAGCAGCATCATAGGGGCAGGAAAACTTGACGTTTCGGGCCTAGACCCTTCATCAGAAATTGATGACTGATGGTTAACTGCAAAGCGTTGTTAAAATTTTAAACAAGAAAGGTTGACTCAGGTCAGAGTATTTCTGGAATGGTAGTACCAAGTAGTCAAGAGGTAAGAAGGTGTGTGTGGGGGTGGGCGGGGGTGGGGGGTGGGGGGGGTGAGAAAATGAAATAATTACTAGACAAAATGATAGTAGGAAACTAATGAGGCTAAAGGCTATTAAGTCCCCTGATCGCTAGCATGCTCAATTATTAAAGTATCTACATTGATGGTGGATATACTGTAAGTAACCTTACAAGAATACTTTGATTCTGGAAAACTGCCAATATAATAATTCAAAAATAGAAGGGGACAAAAGAGCAGGTAACTGTAGGCTAATTGGCTTAACAACTAGTATTGAAAAATATTATAGTCTATTATAAAAGATTAATAGCAGAGCATTTAGAAACAAACACTATAATCACGCATAGCCCACGTGATTTCATGAAGATCAAATCATGCTTGATGAATTTATTAGAATTGTTTAGAAAGTTATTCAGCAGGATGGGTAAAGAAGAACAAATAGATTCATTATATTTGGATTTCTTAAGAACTTTTGATAAGGTACCACGTATAAGGCTGCTTAATGAAGTAAGAGCCTGTGCTGTTGTACATGGTATTTTGGAATGGGCGGAGGACTGGCTAACAACTAGAAGTCTGGGATAAAGAGGGGGCATTTCAGTTGAAAACCTGTAACTAGTGAGGTGTCATAGGGATCAGTGCAAGGGCCACAAAATTTGCGATATATCAATTATTACCTTGAATGAGGGAAATAAATATGCATTTACCAAGTATGTGGATGATAAGATCAGGTGAGCCAAGTGGTGAGGCTGACAGTGCACAGAGGCATGTAGGCCAGTTAAGTGAGTTAGCAAAAACTTGACAGATGGAATATAATGTGGTGAATTGTGAAGTTATGCACTTAGTCAGGAAGAATAGAGGAGCTGAATATTATTTAAATGGAGAGAGACTGCAGAAAACTGGAGCACAGAGGAATTTGGTGTCATCTGGCATAAATCACAAAAGATCTCTCATCTGAGCTTGATGCGAAATCAAATCGGATATCTTTGGCGGAGCAGACACAGTGAGTTCAATGGCCTACTGCTGCTGCTACGTCGAGGACTCCTTTATTTTGGGCAATGCCCTGACCAATCAGAGTCACCTTACCTTGATAGCTAACTTTCAGTTATCACTAATTTGTGTATTCTCTCTGGTAATGATCTACCAATCAGAGCCCACTTGCCAACAAATTGGCACTGTGCTTCCATATACTATGAATTGTTTTCCTTTTACTTTAGTAATTTTTATGAATTGTCCTGATGAGTGTGAAATGTGTATTCTTCTCAACAGTAAAATATAAATTAAATTACTCTGTGTGCATACATGTATGTGAATTCATGGGGTGTGGTAAAAATGTTGGTGAGCTGTAGGTACAAGCAGCCTTGCAAAAAATATGATGTGTGGCAGTTAATTGAGACCTAATCCAAAAATGGACAGGACTGGGTACTAAGGGTTCTTGAGTACAAGTTGCTTAGGAAAGGTAAGGAAAGGAGGACTGATAGTGCTGATTAAAGAAAATACTATGGTGCTAGAGCATGAAACGTAGAAAATTGTAGCAGGCCATTCATCCCTTCAAGCTTGTGCAGCCATTCAATATGATCGTATCTAATCACCCAAACTAGTATCCTGTTCCTGCTTTCTCCCTGTACCTTATGATCCCCTTAACCCTAAGAACTATATCTTGTTCTTGAAAACTTTCAATGTTTTGGCCTTAACCACTTTCAGTGGCAGAGAATTCCACAGACTCATCGCTCTGTTGAAGAAATTTCTCCTCCTCTTGGTCCTGAATGGCCTACTCCATATCCTTAAGACTGCGTTGCAGAGCTGTGGTCTACAACACATACGTCATGATTGCCTGGTTAACTGTCAGATTTTGCAGTCAATCCCATCAGCCGCCAGCATTATCTCGCAAACAAGCATGTTGATTGGATGCCACTGCATGAGTTCTGCTTCTGGAAGCCATGCAGAAAGAGAAAAGTAGGCTTTGCCAGCTTGTTGCATTGTTTTTTTGGTCCTGGTGGACAATTGTTGCAGGGTGAAGCAACTTTGTGACAGCAAGAAATATATTAGGAACTGATGTGTGAAGTAAATACATTACAGTACTGGAAACATACAAGACTATTCATTCTATCATCTCCATGTGGACTCTTTGCAAGAGCAGCATAGCTAGTTCTGTTCCTGTCCCTGTTCTCTGTAGCTTGGTTTTTTTTTCCTTCAGCTGCTTATCTGACAGGTTCATACAGAAAAAGAAAAATTATGGGCAATGCTGCAGTGCATTACATCCTAGTAATGCAAACTGACAAGTGGCCCTGGAAACAAAATGCTCTAATGTAAATGATGTTCCATGCCTCCACACTTGAAAGCAGCCAGCAACATTTTGGATGTTCCAGAGGCACACATCTAGATGTTTACACACAGCGACACCGGTGGTGGTGACATTGTGAACTAGAAAGTGAAGCAGTAATTGATGAACAAAAAAAAAGTTGCTGGAAAGCATCTGTGAAGAAAATAATCAGAGTTAATGTTTCGGGTCTGGTGACCCTTCCTCCGAACAGTACTTCATGAACCCTGACCATCTAAAAAGAAACCAAAAATGTTTTCCACGAGGAATAAGAAAACGAATTTGCGGTCACAGTGTAAAAGGTAAAAGTGTCTGCCTTGTATGTCACCAAAGTATATTGCTAAGTATAATGGGGAGTTTAGGATGATAACGCACAACAATAGTTTTCCCTTGGAGAACATGCTTCAGACAAAGAAAATTGAGGCTTTCAGGCTGCTTCAAAAGCTTAACGATCACTTTTTTCTGAACCAACAAGAGGCATGGCTTGCACTGATGTATCGTTTTGCATTTAGTATCTTTTGGCAAATCTTAAGAAATCCATCACAGATGACAAAGTAATTAAAGAAGCAATAACTGTTGTCACTGGCTCTATTCAATGGCTTTAATAACAAAAAAAACTTAATAGCAGCAATCGAGAGCATGTAACTTGGTGCTTCCACAGGATCAAGGTATGTGGATCTTTTGTCTAAAGGCGTCTTTTAGATACTAAACAGGACATGAAGGACTGAATGCTTCTCACTACAGTTTGAATCCGTTGACATGACCGACACAGCCCAACTGACTTTGTGTGTGGTTTATTTTTAAGAACGATATAACGAAAGGGGATCATTTCACTGTTTTGCCCCATAAAGATAGAACAAATTGTGAGGATATCTACAATGAATTCAAAAGATACATGCTTGAGAAAAACATTCTAATCAAGAAACTGGTTTCCATCATAACTGATGTGATACCTGCCATGCTTAATGCAAGTGCAAACTTTGTATTTTGCAAAAATGGTTCTGATTTTCCTCTCTTTTGTCAATAGCTACTAAATCCACTAGTAAACATTACCAGTTGCAGCTATGGGCTCTCATGTAATGAAGGTTATTGTTATTATTGTAAACTTGATTTGAGTAAAAGCCTTTCTGCACCACCTTAAAAGTTTAATCAAACTCTGTGCTCCCCACTGTGAATTATGCTGAAGTAGGATGGTTACATTGAAGGAATATCCTGTAAAGGTTTTTATACCCTGAAATTGTCATTTTTCTTAAATCGAGGAATCGGCAAGCTGTCGGACAATGCATGGTTGCTTGACTTTGGGTTTCTTCTGCACAATGACAAAACTGAGCGAAACGGTGAACTGCTGGGAATGAGCGGAGACTTGGTGCATATGATCAGCGTTGTGAATGCATTCAAATTGAAATTGGGCCTGTGGTCTGCCCAATTATAAAGTAAAATGCCGCAACACTTCCCAAGTCTGGAAAGAATATTGAGAAAACAAAAATCAAAAATAAAGATAAGTGTTTCCACACAGAAAACTCTGTTTACCCGAGGAGGTTAGCAGAGGAATTGAACAGGCAGTCGCAGGAATTAGGTGTGATGATATAAAATGTCATGTTCGTCTGAAATCTGTTAGTTCAAGGAAGCATTGGTGGGTTGGCTACCAAATTCCATCAGGTATTGATTTGGAACGCAGTGGAGTTGATATCATGATAATGCAAAATGATATTGAGCTGAAAGTCCAATTGTGGCGCAATGATTTTTGGGGACTTGTCAGCAGAGAAAAGTATCCGCTACTTTTTACGCATATGCTTTTAAAGTGAAAGCTTACTTTGACTTGCATACCTCGGTGACACGGTGTTCTTTCAAATAAAGATCATGGAAATGTATAAAATAGGATCAGGTGTAGAGCATTTGGCTCTGAGCCTGTTTCAACATTCAAAATTATCGTGGCTGATCTTCCAATTCAGTATGCTGCTGCCACTTTCACCCCGTACCCTTTGATTCTTTTAACCCCAGGAACAATATCTATTTCTTTTTGGCCTTCACCACGTTCCGTGGCAAAGAATTCTCCAGGCTCACCACTCTGGGTGAAGCAGTTTCTCATTTCAGTTCTAAATGGTTCTCAATTCTTCATTTTCTGTATCCTTAGACCCCTGGTTCTGGACTTCTCAGTGATCAAAACATCCTTCTTGTGTTTACCTTGTATAGTCCTGTTAGATATTGTAGACTTCCTGAGATCCCCTCCTCACTGTCAAACTCGGTAGGTCTGGAATTACAATGGGAGAAAGTGGGTTAATGTTTCAAGTCTGGTATGACTCTTGTGCAGAACTAGTCTTAACTGATTCAAATTCTCTTCATGAGTCAGTCTTGCCATTCCCAGGAATCAGTCTGGAAAATCTTCATTTCACTTCCTCCTCAACCAGAACATCCATCCTCTGATAAGGGGACCAAAACCACATGATACATCGAGTGATTTAACCAAGTCGCTGTACAATAGCTGCAAGATATCTCTGCTCTTGTACTTGATCCTTATCACTGTGCAGGCCAACACATCCTTTGCTGTCTTCACTGCTTGCTGCATCTGCATTCTTTATTTTTGTGTGCAAGGGTACCAAAGTCCTGTTGCACCTCCCCCTTTATTAATCTGTTTTTGCTGTAAGGTAGATAACCTCTCCTTCATCCATGTTGTAGTTCGTCTACCATGCATTTGCTCACTCACTCAACTTGTTTAAATCTCACTGAAGCATCCTTCTCACAGTTCACTCTTCCACCAAGCTTTCTGTGGTCTGAAAACTTGAGATATTACATTTAGTTTCCTCATCTGAATCATTAATATTTATTGTAAGTAGTTAGACCCCATCACTGAGCCTTCTGGTAACCCACTAGTCACTGACTGCTGCTTGGAAAATGACCTGTTTATTCCTACTCTATTTCCTGTCTGCTAGCCAGTTCTCTATCCATGTTAGTACACTACCCCCAATCCCATGCACTTTATTCTTACATGCTTAATCTCTTACATTGGAAAGCCTTCTGTAAGTCCAGGTAAACCATATGCACTGGCTCCATCTTAACAAACTTAGTTTCATCCTCAAAATATTCTAATAGGTTTGTCAAAATTACTTTCCCTTTTGTAAATCCATGCTGACTGCCCAATCCTGTCACTGCTTTCTAAACACCCTCTTATTAAATCTTTTATAATGGACTCTTGCATTTTCATCACTACTAGTGTAAGCAATCTACATTTGCCTGTTTTCTCTTTATCTCCTTTTTAAATAGTAGTGATTGATTAGCTACCCTCCAATCCATTGGAACTGTTCCAGAGCCTATAGAATCTTGAAACTTGACCACAACACACAATTGCAGCTATAACCAAGTACAAGTATTGTATCTGCTTCAGTTGTTTGATGTTCTATTTGTAGGGCCTCTTCCTTAAATACTCTGGGATATAGATTATCATACCTTGGGGATTTATTGACTATAATCCCATGAAGTTTTTGTTCTTTTCTGTCTTACCTGTGTTCCCCACTGTATTTGGGATACTTTGTGCCCTCTCTTGTGAAGACTGAATCAAATTTGTATTTAGTTGGTTTGCGATCTTTGTTTTCCAGTGTACCTTCCACTGCTTTTGACTGTAAAGGACCTACATTTGTCTTCAATACTCTTTTTTTTTTTTTTTTTTCTCTCTTCACATACCTATAGAAGCTTTTTCTAGCAGTTTGTATGTTCCCTGCCAATAGAGCACACTCGTACTGAAATCTAAACTGCTCCCACTCCTCCGCTCTGCAGGGTTTTTGACCAGTTTGTATGTCGTTTCCTTGGGTATAATAAACTTGTTAGCATAGTTGGGCTGTCTTTCCCAATTTTTGTGCAAGACAGGAATGAACAATTGTTGCAGATCATCTTAAATGTTTTCCATTGCCTGTTCACCATCATACTTTTAAGGACATTCCTCAATATATCATAGCCAACTCATGACTCATACCTTTGTAGTTTTCTTATTTAGATTCAGGACTGTTGTCTCAGAACTACCTGTATCACTCTCACTCTTAATGAAGGGTTTCATCATGTTATGGCCACTATTCCACTAGGGGCCTTGTATAGCTAGATTGCTAATTATTTCCTCTTCACTGTACAATACCCAACTCAAGATGGCCTGCCATCCGCTTGGTTCCTTAACATATAAATCCAGAAAGCCATTTTGTACATGTTCCAGGAATTCCTCCTCTGTGGTATTGCTATTGATTTGATTTGCCTAATTTATATGCAGATTAAAGTCACCCATAATTGCAGCAATAACCAAGTCCAAGTATTGCACCTGCTTCACAGTCGTTTGACATTCTGTATATGGCTAACAGTCTCAAACTAGGACCCAGACTTAAAGGCACTGGCTGATAATGTGCAGTCATAAGTGTCGCACTAAGAGTTGAATAGCAGCTAGTTAAATAAACTTAAATAAACTCAGCTATTTATTCCATTTCTTTGGGCTAGCTTCTGGGTTGCACTTAAATTCAAAAAGTGATCTTGTCTTTTAAGCACTGGTCTCCAACAAGGAACAAAGAATCAAAGAATCATACAGTACAGAAGAGGCCCTTTGACCCATTGAGTCTACGCTGACAGTAAACTATTCTAAATCTAAAATAATATAAAGAACAGCAGATTCTGAAGATCAGAAATTGCTGCAGAAACTCAGCAAGTCTGACAGCATCTGTAGGGAGAAAGCAAAGTTAATATTTCGAGTCCAGTGACCTTTTTTCAGAGCTGATAGTAGCTAGGAAAAGATGGTCTTTCTGATGATGACAAGGAGTGAATGAGTTTAGTGGATGGTGGAAGGAGTGAACAGATAGGTGGAGACAAAGCCTGTTAAGCATTTATGAAAACAGTTTTACTCAAATCCCTTCTAAACCTCTTGCCTTTCACCTATAAAATAATTACCCCCTTGTTTTTAACCCTATCCACCTTGTCCTTGTCCCTCATATTTTTATACACCTCAAAACTAATTAATTAGAGGTTAGAAACATAGAAGAGCTTCTGATACAATACTAGGTGTAGATGTAGGAAAATAAATATGCAGTGAAATTCAGTGTGCATAAATTTATTGGCATTATGGGAACCTTCCTGTCCTATATTAGGATATTAAATAGTGTAAAGTGCAGTAAAGGAGAAGAATTGCAAGCAAAGAAAAACAAATTGCTGGAAAGGCTGAAGTCTAGCAGTATGTGGTCTAGTGACCCTTCCTCAGAACAGATGCTGCCAGAGCTGCTGAGCTTTTCCAGTAATTTCTGTTTTTATTTTTGATGTACAGCATCTGCAGTTCTTTCCCTTTTTAAGAATTGCGAGTATGTGTTTAGGGACTGTAGCTGTATGTTTCTGGTAAACAAAGAGACATTGCTGAATCTAATTCTTGAGATGGGGCTCATTATTCACAACTGAAACATGATCTTTGAATCAACAGATTTAAGTCTGTTGTAGAAAAGGAGCAGTACAAAGTGAAGATAATCAGGGGAGAGAAAAATTTAGTGGCCTGAGAATGGATCTGGTTCTGGTCAATTGATTGAAGAGTGGAAGATGAAATTGATATAGAATTATAAAATTTTACAGCACAGAGAGAGGCCATTTGACTCATCAAGTCTGTCTTCTGAAGGAGCAAAGAATGGTCCACCACCATTCACAGCCTATGGATCAATGTGCAGCTTTTGGGAGAAATTGGTTTGGATGTAGTTGAGAAATATTTTCATGAGAAAAAGGTGGGACGAACAACTCCAGAACTCCTGGATAACAAAAGACCGGTGATATGAAAAGGGGTTCATAGACAAATGCCAGGTTGACCTGAAAACTGCGTTGAAACTTGAAACAAGTAGTTTTTCACAAAAAGTTATGAAGCAAGAGTACGAGAAGGGACTAGCAGCTGACGTGAAAGGAATTAGAATCTGTTACAAACTTAAAAAAAAAACAAGTAAGACTAATTTAAGGACTGGAAAGGGGGATTGAGGGTTGTCCATCTTGACAGAGAAAATAGCAAAGCAGAATATTATTTAAATGGATAGAGACTTCAGAATGCTGCAGTATACGTGCATCTCAATGCCACGTGTGTCACTAAAAGTTACGTACAGCATATAGTTACTGCAAGTGATTAGGAGGACAAATAGAATGGGGGTGTGAAGTAGAAAGGTATGGAAATCATGCTACAGCTGTTCAGGGTATTGGTGAGACTTCGCTTGAATATTTTATATCGTTCTGATTATTATTCAAGGAGCAATGCATGTACATTGGAAGCATTTGGAGAAAGTTTACTGGGTTGATTCCTGTGAATGATTCCTGTAATGCAGTCGTCTTCTAAAGGAAGAAGAATGAGAGAATCTTACTGAAACATTGGATTCTAAGGGGACTTGAAAGGGTGGTTGCTGGAAGGATGTTTCCTCCTGTCGGAGATACTAGAGTTTTAGTTGATACAGGTTGAGAACAGGGGGGTCTTCCACTTAATATAAAGATGAGGAGGAATTCCTTTTTGAGGGTCTTTAGTCTTTCAGATTCTCTTTCACAGAGAATAATGAAGGTTGGATCATTGAATATATTCAAAGCTGGGTTTGATTTTTGATTAATGAGAATGTCTAGGTTTAGTTGCATGCATGAGATGGTGTTAAGGTTGCAGTTTGATTTGGGCATGACCTATTGTACAAATTTATTTTGGCCAAATGGCCTACCTTCGCTGTTTCTCATGACTGCTGTAGGAATTCCTTAGGGTCGAGCTGAAAGCTCAAATGTCGGTGTTTCACAATGGCCTTGCCTCCATAAGATCAGAAGTGGGGATGTTTGATGATTGGATAGTAGTATTCAGTACTACTATTCAGTACACTTTTTTCAGTGGCACATGGGTGCATGCAACAATATTTGGGCAGTGTTCAAAAATGGACTGATACGTGGCATAAGTGTTGAGTCCCAGCCAATGACCACAGCTGACTGGAGAGAATCTATTCATCTCTCACTTATATCACCATGTTGAATTTTTGCAGCCCCGCAAAAGTTGCATGCAGCTGTGACTTAGAAATAATATTACTGGCACTTCACTGTTGCTGGGTTAAAATCCTTCCTTTGTTGCAACACTTATGAGCCACCTGGGCTGTAGTGGTTCATAAAGGAAATTCCTCACTCCTTTGAGGTTAGCTAGGGATGGGAAATAAATGAATTTTTAAAAACTTTTCACTTTGTGATAAAGAGCATTAATCTTTATTTGTAAATAATTGTCTCTGTAAATGTTTGTTAAATTTCAGAACTATTGGTGTGTCTCTAAACCCAAACGATCTCCAACTAAACTTTGTTAAAATGAAAGTAACATATATATGGAACTCCATGATCTTTTTCAGGCCCGTCAAGCCGCCCCCTGTGTGCTGTTCTTTGATGAACTTGATTCCATTGCTAAGGCACGTGGTGGTAACATTGGTGATGGTGGTGGTGCTGCTGATCGTGTTATAAATCAGATCCTGACTGAAATGGATGGCATGTCCACCAAAAAGAATGTCTTTATCATTGGTGCAACTAACCGCCCTGATATTATTGATCCCGCAATTTTACGCCCTGGACGCCTTGACCAACTTATTTACATTCCACTGCCTGATGAAAAATCTCGTGGTGCTATTTTGAAGGCTAACTTGAGGAAGTCTCCTATTGCTAAGGCAAGTAAGCTTTCCGTTTCCGTAAAAATGCAAAAATCTAATATTATTTAACATCAAAAAATAAAATGATCAATTTTCATGCTAATGGTTAGGTTTTGTGTGCAAAGAATGTCATAGTCGTTTGGTAATAAAGTACCTGAATATTGCTCAACAAAGATGTGTTTCGTTGAAGCTTTTTGTCCTTCTTTCATCAGGCTAGTTCATCAGGATAATTGGTATTTCTTGTAAATTGTCCTGGCAAGATTGAGACAAAAAAACTTCGACAAAATGTCTTTTTGCAGCATTACTTAAATATTTGTGAAGTCAGATGACACGAGGTTATAGCCCAACAGGTTTATTTGAAGTGACAGGCTTTCAGAGCATTGCCCTTTCGTCAGGTGAATCAATAAGATCAAGGCTGGTCTGGTTGTGGTCTGAACTCCAATTTCTAGCACACATTTCATTACATGTGATTTCCTTGCCTATCAAAAATCTAACTCCACCTTGAATAAATTCACCTACCTACCTTCACTGTTTTTTCAATGTTATAATCTAATGATCCTCTGAGAGGAAAGAACATTTCTCCCTCTTAAAAATGAGACCTTTTTGTTCTAAACTGTCCCCTGTTTCTAGTCTTCGCCCAGAAGGGGCAACATCCTCTCAATGTGCACCTTGTTAGCAGACTTCAGGATCTTGTATGGATCACTTTAACATTCTTTTAAACTTCATTAGGTAAATGCCAACCTATTCAACTTTATAGTCGAGATAAGAACATAGTAACAGGAGTAGGCCATGCACCCCCTTGAGCCTGCTCCACCATTCAATGAGATCATGGCTGAACTGTGGCCTAAGTCCATATCTTTGGCCCATATCTATTAATACCTTTTACTTATCAAAAATTTATCATCTCCGAATTAAAATGAACAATTGATCCAGTTGGCATTGTCATTTGGGAAGAATGTTCCAAACATCTGCCACCTTTTGTGTATGGAAGTGTTTTCTGATATCTCTCCTGAATGGTCAGGTCATAATTCTCAGACTACGTCCCCTAGTTCTAGAATCCCCATCCTATCTACCCTGTTTTTATCTATTAATGTTTTGAAGACTTTGATCAGATCAGCCCCTATCATAAAAACATCGAAAATAGGTACAAGAGTATGCTATTTGGCCCTTCAAGCATGCACTACCATTCAATATGATCATAGCTGATAATGCAATTTGAGTATCCCACTCCTGCTTACTCTCCTTACCCATTTATCCTTTTAGCTGCAAGGACCTCATCTAGCTCCCTCTTGAATATGTCTAAACGAACTGGCCCCAACAGCTTTCTGGTAGAGAATTCTATAGGCTCACAAACCTAAGAAATTCTTCCTCATCTCAGTCCTGAATGGCTCACCCCTTATTCGTAGACTGTAGCCCCTGATTCTGGACTTCCCCCAATATTGGGAACATTTTCCCTGCATCTAGCCTGTACAGTCCCATCAGGATTTTGTTTGTATGTGAGACACACAAGCTCGCTCTCGATATGACAGCCAGCATGCCAGTGGCTTTCCTCACTGCCTGCTGCACCTGCATGCCAACCTTCAGTGACTGTTCCACCATGACACCCAGGCCTCGTTGCACCTCATCTTCTCCTAAACTGCCACCATTCAGATAACAGTCTCCTTTCCGTTTTTGTCACCAAAGTGGATAAGCTTGCATTTATCCACGTTGTATTGCGTTTGCAAAATATTTGTCCCCTCAGCCAGCCTGTCCAAGTCACCCTGCAGCCTCCCTGGATCCTCCTCACAGTACATACTGCCACCCAGCTTAGTACCATCTGCAGACTTGGAGATATTGCATTCAATTCCTTTGTCCAAATCGTTAATGTATTGTAAACAGCTGGGGCCCCAACACTGAACTGTGTGGCGCCCCACTCATCACTGCCTGCCATTCTGAAAAGGACCTGTTTATTCCAACTCTCTGCTTCCTGTCTGCCAACCAGTTCTTTATACGTTAATACATTACCTCTGATACCATGAGCTTTAATTTTGCTTATGAATCTCTTGTGTGGATGTCTCTTGTCAAAAGCCTTTTGAAAATCCTGTAGACGTTATCTGTTGATTCATCCTTAAGCACTCTGCTGGTCACATGCTCAAAAAAAAAATTCTAGAAGATTTGTCATGAGTTCTCTTTAGTGAATCCATGCTGACTTGGACCAGTTCTGTCAGGATCTCCAAATGCTCAGTTATTGCATCCTTAATTTTTCCCCTATAATTCCCCATTTTTCTCTCTCCCTCCTTTTTAAAAAGACTGGGGTCACATTAGCTACCCTCCGGTCCCGTTGGAACTCTCCCAGAGTCCGTAAAATACTGGTAAGTGATCACCAATGAGTCCATTATTTTTAGGGCCACTTCCTTAAGTACTCTGGGGACTTAGTGGGTTTTAATCCCATCAATTTCTCCAGTACCAGACTGATAAAGATTTCTTTCTGTTCCTCCTTTATGCTTGACCCTCTGTCTCGTAACATTTTCAGAAGGTTAGTTGTGTTTTCCTTCGTGAACACCAATCCAAAGTAATTGTTCAACTGGTCTGCCATCTCTTTGTCCATTATGAATTTATCCCTTTCTAACTGTAAGGGATCTACATTTGTCTTCACCAGTCTTTTTCGCTACACATATCTATAGAAGCTTTTGCAATCTGTTTTTCCGCAAGCTTACTTTCATATTCTGTTTTCATTTTCCAAATTAGACCCTTTGTCATTCTGTGCTGAATTTTAAATTTCTCCCAGTCCTCAGGTTTGCTGCTTTTTGTGGCCAATCATATGCTTCCTCTTTGGCTTTAACACTAGCCTGATTTCTGTTGTTAGCCGTAGTTGAGTCACCTTCCCTGTTTCACTTGTACACCAGACAGGGATGCTCAATTGTTGAAGTTCATCCATGCATTCTTTAAATGTCTGCCATTACCTGCCCACAGTCAACCACCTTTAGAATCCTTGGCCAGCTTATCCTACACTCCAGCAATCTCCTCAATAACTGGTCTACAATGTAGCCTTTCATATCAGAAATGAATTGAGTTCAGTTGAACGAGCCTTCTTTGAACTGCTACTAATGCATGTAAATCACAGTAAATCCGTAGAAGAAAGATTTCGAAAAGGAATAAACTGACCACAGTTAGGCAAGAAAGATGAGGGTTGTATCACATTGAAAGAAAAAGATGTACAAAGTGGCACAATTGGTGGTAAACCAGAGGATTGGGAAAGTTTTTGAAATCCAAAAAGGACCAATAAAAACTAAAGAGGGAAAAGGTAAGTTTTTAGGGTAAACTAGCAAGTAATGTAAAAATAGGCAAGAAGAGCTGTTTTAAATACATAAAAAGGAAGAGAAAGACCAAACTGATGACAGGTACCTTGAAAAATTCAGCTAGGCAAATAATAATAGGGAGCAAGGAAAGATGTATTGAATAAATACTTTTCAGTAGTGAAACCAAGGGGCAAAAAGTGGGCAGGAAATACTAATAATGTCTATCACTAGAGAAAAGGTGAAGTAATGGGGCTGAAGCCCTAGACATCCTCTGGACATCTTGGGATGCATCCTGGGATATTAAAGGAAGTATCAACGGAGATTGTGGATGCAATGGCAGGAATCTTCCAAGAATCCTTAGATTCTGGAAAAGAGACAAACAATTGGAAAACTGCCAACCCAGTGCCCTCCTTCAAAAAGGAAAGATACAAAACTGTAAACTGGTTAGCTTAACCTCTGTGAATTAGAGCATGTTAGAGCCTATTATAAAAGATGTAATAGTGAAGAATTTAAAAATGCGTAATTTCATAAAGCTAGGCCAGCATGGCTTCATGAAGGGGAAATTATACCTGAAAAATGCATTAGAATCCTTTTGAGAAGGTAACAAATGGGCAAGATAAAGGGGAATTAATAGTGGTAATCTGCTTGGTTTTCCAGAAGTGTTCATAAGTTACCAGGCATAAACCTACTTAATAAGATAAGAACTCTCATTATGGGGGTCATAATTTAGCATGCATAGAGAATGTGCTAACTAACAGAACAGAGGTTTGAGGTAAAGAGACATTTTCAGGATGCTAAACTATAGCTAGTAGTATACCCAGGGATTGGTGCTGGAGCACCTGTTTACCTAACTTTGATGGAGCAAATGAATATACTATTTTCAAGTAAAGGACTGTCAAGGTTGCATCGTTAAGAATATTTAAGGTTGAGATAAACATGTTTTTAATCAGTAAGACAATCAAGTGATATAGTGACAAGACAAAACAAAGTGGAGTTGAAGATTATTTGTTCAGCTGTGATTTCTTGAATGGGGGAGCAGACTTAATGGACTGAGCGACCCATTACTGCACCAATGTCTTAAGGCCTTTGTCAAATAAAGAAGCCAAAATTGTGTACAGTATGCCAGATTTGGTCTCACTGAGGTTCTGTACAGCCACAGTAAGAATTCCTTTTTTTAATTGCAGGAATGATAGAATATTAACAAGAAGATTCAATTAGTCTACTTGCTATACCTGCAGACTATTGCGCTCACAGGACATCTGGGTATCTCTCTATCATAAGAGTTCTGCAATCTCTTTCAATTTAAATAGTATACTGCTTTACTCCCAGCCACAGTGCTCAAGGTTACATTTTTTGACATTATACTTCAACTACCAAACTTCTTGTCCTTTCTGCCAGCAGCCTTTACTTTGTTAAGAAACCTTTAATTTGGCACCTTTTAGCAGTATCTTTTGGCAATTCAAGTACACTGCATCTGCAGATTCCCCTTTTATCCAACTTGCTTGATACTTCCTCAGGAAAACCTGTAAGTTAGTTAAACATCATTTCTCCTTCACGAAACCGTTGTCTGCTTATCACATCATTTTCCTAAATATCCTGCTGGAACCCCTTTAATAATAGATTCTAACCACTGCCTAAGACAGATACTGCTGGAAAAGCTCAGCAGATTTGGTAGCACCAGTGGAGAGAAAATTAATGTTTCTGGCTCCAGTGACCCCTCTTTAACAGCATTAACTCTGCTTTCTCAGACCTGCTGAGTTCTTCCAGCAATTTCTGTTTTTGCTTGATTTCCAGCATCCGCATTCTTTTGGGTTTTTTCCCCCCCCTAAGATGGATGTTTGGTAACTGACTTATTGGTTCATGCTCTTTGCCTCTTTCCTTTCTTTAGTAATATGACACTGGCAATTCTCCAATATGATGGAACCCTTCCAGAATCCAAAGAATTTTGTTTTGAGTATAAACAATGCTTAACTATCTCTACCCAACTCTAAGATCCTTCAATGCATCCATCTGGTCCTGGGGCTTGTCAGACTTTCAGTCTAGTAGTTATCCCACTACATTTTCCCTGCTGTTGATTGATTATTTTAAGTTCATGCCTTTCCTTCACCTATTAATTTTTAAGTGTCTTTGGGAAGTTTTCCACGTCTTCTATGGTGAACACAGGTATAAAATACTTGTTCAAAGTCTTGGCTATTTCCTGTTTTCCATTATTAATTCCTCAGATTTTCTGTCAACATTACTTTGACTCTTTTCCTGTTTAAATGCTTGTAGAAACTCTTGTTCTCTTTATACCTGGCTTTCTCTGAGTATTTTCTCCCTTTTAATTGCCCGTGGTGTTCAGGGATGTGTAGATTGTGTGGGTTATAGAAGGATGGGTCTGGGTGGGATGTTGTGAGGGTCAGTGTGGACTTGTTGGGCCGGAAAGCCTGTTTCCACACTGTAGGGATTCTATGATTCTTCTTGCCTACCACCAATCTTTGAACTGCAGTGTTTCTTTCAATTTGATATTACCTTCTTGAAGACTAAATTTCGGCAGATGATGTCTTCTTCTCAAGTATTTCTTTCTCAATAGGATAAATCTTTGCAGAGTTGTAAACACCTTTTTAAAAAGTCTGCCACTGCATTTCCACTAGACTACCTTCTAAACATAGTCTCTCAGTTTACGTTGGCTAACTGAGTCTTTATACCATTATAGTTAATGTAGGTCTAAAACAACAGCCTTAACATCAATTTTCTCATCCTGAAACTGAACATGTAAGTCTGTCATCATTTTGTCGCCCAGAGACTCCTATGTCATGAGGATCTTGATTCTTCTATTTGCTTGCTGGCATGTCTAGAAAAATCTGCTCCCTGATTGACGTTTTAGAACGTACTATCAAAGAACTTGTTCTGGAAACTGTTTCAGAGAAAGTAGGAACTGCAGATGCTGGAGAATCTGAGATAACAAGGTGTAGAGCTGGATGAACACAGCAGGCCGAGCAGCGTCAGAGGACCAGGAAGGCTGACGTTTCGGGCCTAGACCCTTCTTCAGAAATGGGGG
>JAHRHZ010000248.1:48184507-48195450 GCA_024137785.1 Ginglymostoma cirratum | reverse complement strand
GGTGACGGTCATGACAGAAATAGTCTTATATACTGATTTACTTCTGATGAACAAATGACTTTAATTTCCTTTGTCTCTTTGTGAAACTTCTTGGATCTAAATTTTATGTTTCTTCCTTGCATTCAATATTTGTGACTCTGTTTACAGTGTAGTTTAGAGATTCCTTCATGCAGATTGGCTCACAATCAATTGCATAATAAGTAGGTCCCAGCTGCTCCCTGAATCTCAGCCATGAACTTAGTAAATGGCAGAACAGACTCGAAAGGCATAGTGACAAACAGATTAGAATCTTGTGGTTGGTTGGTTCACTGAGTTGGTTCGTTGTTTTTCTGCAGACGTTTCATTACTCTGCTAGGTAACATAGTCAATGCAGCCTCCAATGAAGCACCATTGTGTTTTCCTGCCTGTTACTTAAACTTTGGAGTCCATTGAGCTGGGTTACCTCACTTCTGGTTTTCCTTCGCAGTGAAGTGTATATGGGGTCGAGCTCTGTGTTTGTTGATGGCTTTCTTGGTGGAGTACCAGGCTATTAGGTTGATGGCTTTCTTCGTGGAGTACCAGGCTTCTAGGAATTCCCATGCTTGCCTCTGCTTTGCTTGTCCCAGTCGAATTGGTGGTTCAAACAGTATGAATCACGAGTGGATTGCCTTACGTGGAAAGGCTATACTGTTTAGCCTTGAATTTTCTGGAGTTTAGAAGTACCAGAGGTGACTTAATTAAAATATATCAGGGATACCTGATTTACAAACATTGAACATATGAACTCAGTCTCGTACGTGGTTGTAATTTTAAAGATCTGACATAAGACCATTTCTTGTAAAGCAGCTGCTCCTAAGTACATTGTCTTGCATTCCAACTTGCATACAAATCGATTTGTGAACGGACTACAAAACAACATATTCGCAGCCCAGGGACTGCCTGTATAAGATCCTGAAAGGACTGATCGAGTAGAAGTTGAAAGGATGTTTCCTCTTGTGGGAGAAACTAGGACTAGGAGTCATAAATTTAAAAATAACAGGGAGTCCATTTAAAACAGATGAGGGCACCGTTTTTTGAGTGTTGTGTCCTAGGAATTCCCTTCCTCAAAAGGTGCTGCATGTAGAATCTTTAGATAATTTTAAGATAACGTAGATAGACTTTTGATGACCAAGACAATGAAAGATTATCAGGGGCTTACAGATTGTAGAGTCAAGATTAGAATCAGTTAAGCCACCATCTTATTGAATGGCAGAGCAGGCTCGATGGGCCGAGTGGCCTGCCCTTATTTGTATCTCCTTGAAACACTCCTTTCAAAAAAAAAACTAGATCCATTTGATCTCAGTTATAGAAGCTTAGTTGTAGTGTGATCCAGGTTGGGAACTAAATATTGAGAATTATTTACTTTTGGATGGGGAAAAGGAAGAAGCTATAATATTAAAAGGTGGTCTAAAAACAGCATCTAGTGATCTTAGTTTGGAAAATTAGGACACAGTTTGGTTGGAGATCAGATCAAAAATCCATGCATGCTATTTTTTAAAATGGGGACAAAAAGTAGATTTAAAAGTACATGAAGCTGCCTCTTGCAGTTAGTTTGTTGTCATCCACCTTTCATGACTTGATGTGGCAGGATTTGAGTGCCTTTACCTGACTTTTAGTTGTGGGGTTGCTTGTCTTAGTCTGTTGCAAGATTAACATTAATTTTTATAGCTGCTTCATGTTGTACTTCAATTTTGGGTATCTCTTGACACTGTTCCTGGCATATTTTCATGCAATCCTCATCAAACTCCTGGCTTAATCATGATGATCGATTTGAGTGTCATGAGGTCACAGATGATAAATAGAATAGAATAGAACAATACAGCGCAGAACAGGCCCTTCGGCCCTCGATGTTGTGCCAACCTGTGAACTAATCTAAGCCCCCCCTACACTATCCCATCATCATCCATATGCTTATCCAAGGACTGTTTAAATGCCCCTAATGTGGCTGAGTTAACTACATTGGCAGGCAGGGCATTCCACGCCCTTACCACTCTGAGTCAAGAACCTGCCTCTGACATCTGTCTTAAATCTATCACCCCTCCATTTGCAGCTATGCCCCCTCGTACTAGCCAACGTCATCTTCCTAGGAAAAAGACTCTCACTGTCCACCATATCTAATCCTCTGATTATTTTGTATGTCTCTATTAAATCCCCTCTTAGCCGCCTTCTCTCCAATGAGAACAGACCCAAGTCCCTCAGCCTTTCCTCATAAGACCTTCGCTCCAGACCAGGCAACATCCTGGTAAATCTCCTCTGCACCTTTTCCAATGCTTCCACATCCTTCCTGTAATGGGGCGACCAGAACTGTACGCAATATTCCAAGTGAGGCCGCACTAGCGTTTTGTACAGTTGCAGCATGACATCACGGCTCCGGAACTCAATCCCTCTACCAATGAAACCTAACACACCGTATGCCTTTTTAACAGCACTATCAACCTGGGTGGCAGCTTTCAGGGATCTATGTACCTGGACACCAAGATCCCTCTGCACATCCACACTACCAAGAATCTTTCCATTGACCCAGTATTCTACCTTCCTATTATTCTTCCCAAAGTGAATCACCTCACATTTATCTGCATTGAACTCCATTTGCCATCTTTCAGCCTAATTCTGCAGTTTATCCAAGTCTCCCTGCAACCTGCAACATTCTTCTATGCTGTCCTCCACTCCACCGACTTTAGTGTCATCTGCAAACTTACTAACCCATCCACCTATGTCTGCGTCCAAGTCATTTATAAAAATGACAAACAGCAGTGGTCCCAAAACAGATCCTTGTGGCACACCACTAGTAACCGGACTCCAGGCTGAATATTTTCCATCAACCACCACTCTTTGCCTTCTTTCAGAAAGCCAGTTTCTAATCCAAACTGCTAAATCTCCTTCAATCCCATGCCTCCGCATTTTCTCTAATAGCCTACCATGTGGAACCTTATCAATTCTTTACTGAAGTCCATGTACACCACGTCAACTGCCCTACCCTCATCCACATGCTTGGTCACCTTCTCAAAAAACTTAATGAGGTTTGTGAGACACGACCTGCCCTTGACGAATCCATGTTGACTATCTCCAATCAAATTGTTGCTTGCTGGATGATTATAAATCCTATCTCTTATAATCCTTTCCAAAACTTTTCCTACAACAGATGTAAGGCTCACTGGTCTATAATTACCTGGGTCACCTCTACTGCCCTTCTTGAACAAGGGCACAACATTTGCAATCCTCCAGTCATCTGGTACTAAACCTGTAGCCAATGACGACTCAAAGGTCAAGGCCAAAGGCTCCGCCATCTCCTCCCTAGCTTCCCAGAGAATCCTCGGAAAAATCCCATCCGGCCCAGGGGATTTATCTACCTTCACACCTTCTAGGATTGATAACACCTCCTCCTTACTAACCTCAGTCCTTTGAAGTCTAATAGCCCGTATCTCGGTCTTCTCCTCTACAATATTCTCCTTTTCCCGAGTGAAAACAGATGACAAATATTTGTTTCGCACCTCTCCGGTCTCCACAGGGTCCACACACAACTTCCCACGTCTGTCTTTGACTGGCCCTATTCTTACCCTAGTCATCCTTTTATTCCCCACGTACCTATAGAAAGCTTTAGGGTTCTCCTTAATTCTATCTGCTAATGACTGCTCATGTCCCCTGCTTGCATAAAGCAGTATGATGTTGATGATCCACCTAAATTATAGATTCCCAGTTTTGATTGATTTGATCTTTTCCGGATCATTGTGATGCCAAAACTTTTGACTTAATGCCGTGGGACTTGGTGCCCACCTTCATGGTTGGGGTCGGGGTAGAGGCAGTGGGCTAGTGGTAATGTCACTGCACTAGAAATCCAGTCACAGATGGGGATGTGGATTTGAATCTCACCATGACAGATGGTAAATTTGTGACCCTACTTCCGGACCCTACGTCAAAGCAGTAAGTCTGGTTTCTGTTCAAAACTGGTGAAGTTCTGCAGCAGTTTCATTTTTTATTTGTTGCATGATCACGGTTAGCTTTTAATTCCAGATTTTTACAGAAATTAAATTTCACAACCTGTCATAATGGGATTCCAATGCACATCGTAGAACCATTGGTCTGAGACAGAATTTCCAGAAGAAGGGTCATTGAGCTGCTGAGTTTTTCCAGCAATTTCTGTCTTTGCTTCAGATTTCCAGCATCTGCAGTTCTTTGTTTTATTTTAGTGATAATGTAATCGTTGTCCATTGGTGAACAAGAGAAGTATTTACAACAATGCCTTTTATGGAAGGTAATTTGTAATCCTTACCTGGAGTGGCCTGTGTGTGACTCCAGACTGCAGGAATGCCCTTAGCTGTCCTCTGAATTAGCCCTCGCAAGCCATTCAGGAAATGGCTATTGAAGATGGGCAGCAAATGCTAGTCTTGCCAGTGATGCAATCCCAAAAATGAATTACGGATAATTTTGATATAACACGTGTTTCGTTAACACGACTTGGCTGTAATGCAACTGATGAACAGTGGATGCTGTTTGAAACACAAACTTTCTGCTGTTCGAAACATAAACTTTCTGCTGTTCAGTATAGCAATTTCCCTGTAATGCGATTTCCTGTGGCATAAGGTCACACAAGAACACAACTAGCACTGTTATAGGAGATCAACCTGTAAACAAAACGCCAAATAAATGAAATGAAGTGCATTTAGTAAGGGCATTTACCACTGCATCATCAGATCTACTGAATCTGTCCTGCCGTTGGGATCTTTCAGGGATTGCGATGTAATTGGAAGAGGGACTTGACAGGATAGTTGCTGAGAGGAATTTTTCTGACTAGGTGGCTGAGATATAGGGGTTCAAATAACAAATCAGTGAAATGTGCTGGGTGCCTATGCATATGTTGAGCCAAAGGTGCCAGGAATATCTTAAACATAGAATGGTTATAGTACCGAAAGAAGAGCAACTTGTCTACTCTCACTCACCCACACTTTTCCAGACTCTCTCTTTCTCTACAGCCCCTTAACTTTTTGTCGTCTTTACCTTTCTCCAGTACGTTTTTCTGTTCAGTTAATTATCTAATTTCTAGATGCCAGAATTGAATACTTAAAGACTCAGCCTCAACAACCCTCTGGTGAAGAATTTCACACATCACTACTGTCTGAGAAAAGGCATTCCTCCACATCTTCCCATCCCGCTATATACAGAAGTTATGCCATGTATTCCTAGACAGTCGCACAACGGGAAACCATCTTTCCTCTTCTACCTTGTCAAGAATAAGAATCTTGTATGTTTCAATAACGTCACCTCTCATTCTTTATTACAACAAGTACAGGTCCAAACTACTCCATCTGTCCTCTTAAGACAATCCTTCTGTACCTGGTATCAACTTAGTGTGCCTTCTTTGGACTGCCTTCAATACTGGTGCATCTTTTCTTGGGTAACAGACCCAAAACTGTTCACAATATTCCAGGTCGGACTAAAGCCTTGCATAGTTTTAGCAAAACCTTCCTACTTTTATACTTCATTCCCTTTGAAATAAAACCCAAGATTCCATTTTCCTTCTGTGTTACCCACTGAACTTGGATGCTAGCTTTTTGTGATTCGTAGGCAAGGGTTCCCAAAATCCATCTGTTCCATAGCTTTCTACAGTCTTTCTCCATTTTAAGTAATAATCAGCTCCTATATTCTCCCTGGCAAAGTGCATAATCTCGGTGTATTCCACCTGCCACGTTTTTATACACTCACTCTATCTGTATATGTCCTGCAGACTGAGTCATTCTCACCACTTGCTTTCCCATTTATTTGTGTGACATCCACAAACTTAACCATAGTACATTCGCTTTGCTCGTACAAGTCATTTATACATATGTAAATAATTGTGCCCTCAACACTGATTCCTGTGGAGTTACAGTTTACTCTCGTGAAAATTCCAACTGTCATCTATCAGTTAGCCAGTCTTCTATCCATGGTAATATATTACCTCCGACACCATATACTCTTGCATTAAGTAGTCTTACTGTACGGTACCTTACCAAATGCCTTCTGAAAATCCAAAGGTATTACATGCACTGCTTCTCCTTTTCTCTATTTAGCTTGTTACCTCCTCCAAAGAATTGTAATACATTTGTCAGGCATGATTGTTCTTCATGAAGCTCTGTTGAATCTGCTTGATCATGTTATGCATTTCTTAATGCTCAGCTAGACTCTTTAACACTCTCCCGATTACTGATGTTAAGCTAACTAACACTCTCCTGATTACTAATGTTAAGATAACTGGCTTGTAATTACTATTTCTTTTGTCTCCTATGCTTTTATTAATGCAAAAAAATTATTTCAAGCTTTTCCACATGTTGTCTTTGGTTCTTTTGCCTTTCACCTTAAATTGGTGTCCTCTATTGGTTGATCCTGTCCTCAGCCTGAACAGTTTTCCTCTCTTTACTCTATTCAGACCCCTCATGATTTTGAATACCTCCATCAAATCTTTCAACCTTTTCACATCTAAGAGTAGCTTTAGTCACTCTAATCTATTCCGTTAACTGAAATTGTTTTATTGTAAATCTTTTCTGCACTTGCTCTATGTTTTCTAAAACATAGTGCCTCAAATTGGCTGTAATTCAGGCTAAGCAAGTGTCCTATAAAGAAATGGCTCATATTACCTGATCTGGTGAGTTATAGCTAAATTTGCATCAAAAGAAAAAGTCCACCTGACCACTACTGAGGGACTCTGAACGGGATTGAGATAAACTTCATTGACACTAGGTGTTATAGCACACCAAGATACAATCTGCTCTCAAATGATCAGTAGACATTTAACTCAAATGGCATCCAGTGCCATTTGTCTGAGTCGCTACATTCAGAAGGTAAGGGCACAGCTGGCTGAGAGAAATCAACCCAAGCATAACCTCGACCGTTCTTTATTTACTAATATAATAAATTGTGCTAACTGTCTGTAGTGTTTAGTTTAAATTCAGCAACGTTTGTCTTGGCTTAAGTAAAATGACAGCAAATCCTATCTTAGCCCTAATTTTATGAAATAGATCTGATTAAAATCAATGCGTTGCAATATTTTTTGGTACTAAAATATATTTTAACATTAAGGCTAACACTGCCTCTACTACTTGCAGATTCCCATCTAGTAATCAAGCAGGTGCAGGACCAAGCCAAGGAACTGGAGGAGGAAGTGGTGGAAACATGTTCAGTGAAGACAATGATGATGATCTGTATGGTTAAACATACATTGTGGACCAAATTTTACCAGGCCAAGTTGTACAATTTCCATTTCTTGGACTGTTGCTTTTCCCTACCCTCCCTTCCCCACCCCACCCCACTCCACCCCTTCAGTCCAGTCAGAGAAGCATGTGCAGCTTTCAGTAATCTGGTTCCAGGGGTTTCTTCTAATGAACCTATTCTTGATGTTGGATGTGAAGTTAACTGTTAAATCACTGCAGAGTAGTCCATGACTACCTTCTGGGAAACTTCTGTTCAAATTGATGAAGCAGATTCAGCAGCTTTTGCAGTGAGTATAACTGTAGCCTGAAAAAAAAAATACAAAATGCTTATGGAACTTCATTTTTTTTATTTCAGTAGGTGACATGATAAATGTATAAGTTTGAAAAGATGTTAAGGAACTTAATATGATCTGATAATAAAATTGAATTGTTGCACCTCTAATAAAGAATTGTGTGTTGCCTGAATTTTATGCTGCATTTTCAGGGTAAAAATGTAATTGGTCTATAGAAACATTTCGTGCTGTGGTTACAATTTTTGATCTTGTGCAGAGTATTATTTTCAATTTGTTGCATTATTCTTTCTGTTAATCTCTTAAGGGACAGTAACCATCAATGGCTCTTCAACTAAAAAAGAATTGGGTGTGATTTTGTGCAACAGTAAAAATGCTTCTAATACTCCATTGCGTATTTAACATTCTCGGCAGAACTGATGAGAATATTATGAACAAAATCTATTTTTAAACCATTATGTGATTATTTGCAATATTTAATTTAATTAGATAAATTCTGCCAACTTGGGTATTTATCTGCCAATAAAACAACTTTTGATAACAGGGATGCAGTAGTCTGGTAAGCTCCATTGGAACAATTGCCAATGTCTGAATTGAAATTTTTCACCTCAAAAGCATTAATAGAACCTAAAAATTATTCAATGGATTTATTACACGTAAATGTAAAATCTCAATCTGGATTGATTGTTTCTCAGGGAATAATTTTGTTTGCACCAGAGATTAGCTTTTTAGCTAGTTTTGTTCATGTTGATGCTTGACTGAAATGTTCTCTATCAGCCTTCAGAGTTCCTCCCTGTTAAATTCTGTGTTCAAAATTCTAACATTATTCTGTTCCATTCATTTGTTGCCTCTGACCATGGTGATGTCCAATGGCTCGCCACCTCTCAACATTTGAATTCAAAATCTTTATCTTTCTTTCTTTTTTTTTAATTGTTTGTGTTTGTAAGCAGGATTTCTACCATGTGAGTGGTGAATTTATAGCAATGGAGATGGGGTGGCTTTTCCTTGCCTTTCATGATTTCAGGAAATGTGTTTATTTGCTTGATTGGTACATGAGCTGCCATAGGGTATATGTTTGTTAGTGACTGCAATATGTACTAGCTGCAAGGTGTAAGGCAGCAAGTTGCGTGGTTCTGACAGCGGTTCACAAGCCTGCAACTTCATTGCCAAGAAGGACAAGGGCGCCAAGAACATGACAAGAGAATCACTTCCCAAGTTCTCACTGAGTCATGTCAGTGCCCAGTTGGACAAGGCTAATAGTTCCTCCATCTCTGAATAGAAGGAATTGCTGCACTTCAAGAAGGTGATCACATTCTCAAGGAAGGCTGTTTACATACTGGGTTGCTTAACTCGTAACTTTGATTGCTAGATTAAATTCTGACAGTTAATTATAAACCTGATACTTTGCAAGTTTGATTTGTGTGTGTGTGTGTGTGTGTGTGTGTGTGTGTGTGTGTGTGTGTGTGTGTGTGTGTGTGTGTGTGTGTATATATATATACATGTACAGCATTAAGGGAATTGATAATCGATGTGGCACACATGGGATCAGTTCCTTCATCATTCTTCCTGCTCTGAAGCTAGCAATGTATACTGCAGTAAAATGCCAGAGTCCTAAATGGTATTTTGAATTATGATGCAATAGTTTGACATTAATTTGAATTGAATTACATTAATTCAGCATTTCCTCTGCATTCAGATTCAGCTGTTGGACACAAAATTTAGCAGTTATCAAAATAAGCAAAAAGTGCAAGGCTCATATATTACAATTAATCTTAACTGAAGTTGAAACTGAAAATTAAATTAACAACTTAATTTTGTTTGAGTTTCATATTCAGCTGAAGCCCTCCTTCCCCCCCCCTCCCCACCAAATCCCACTTTGGCTTGCACCCCTCAAATTGAGCAATGTCAGTGTTGGGGATATAAATGGAAGGAATTACTTATACCTCGAGATATCAGAATTGAGAACTCCTAAATTGATAGTATGGCCAGTTGTAGTTTTCAAGAAACAAGATGTAAATGGAATCCATGCTTACAGATGTTAGAAATAATGGGGAGGCAGGGGTGGAAATTAGGGTCAAGTTGATGAGATTTTCTAGTTCATCCAAAATCAGGAAGTGGAACAGATGTAGTTATTAATGTACCAGGAAAATAACAGTGAGGGACAGCACCAAAGTGGGATTGGAATAAAGGATGTTCTGCATTTTCTATGACAAGACAATTATATTTAGGACTTAAATGAGTTCCCGTAGCAAGCCTTTTTTTTTTGGAGGAAGGATGTAGATTTTATAAAATTGAGAGTATAGGTTCATTCATGTAGAGAAGGGTATTGAGAATGGTTGGGGCCTAGTTGGACTTTTATTGAATAAAGCTACAGCCTGATTCAGGATTAGAGTCTAAAGATTGGACACATACAAAGAGAGGGCACTAGGACAAAGTTTCCTCTTAACAGTGTGGCCGCAACCGTTTGGAGGGTTTGTACTTGCTGATTGGCATGTGAACTAATTGATGCCTGGTTCCAGAAGTTGCAGTGGCAGGTGAAATTAGAGGTATCATGGGTTGTTGTTGTAGCTGAGTAAAGACTGGACAAGGATGACAATTACTTGAGGAAAAAAATCAGTTCTATAAAGCCTGGATAGACTTGAACTTATGATTCCAGTCATGCAATGTTGTTTGTGGATCATGGGAAGGAAATGGAAGTAGTGTGAGGTTGGGGACTATAAAGTTAGAGTCCATCAACAAGGAAGGTCGCTAAGGCAATAAGGTCAGTGACTATAATGGTGGCTTGATGTTTGGTTGGTGGAGTTGAGGTCTGGGAGTGGTAAAAGATGTGTTTAAAAAGTTGGCATACAACCTGAGTGGGATACAGGTTAATTGGAGGAAGGAACCAAATGTAACATAGTCAAATTTGCAAGCAACACACATAGATGGAAAGGCATGTTGTTTCCCTTTCACAATCAGTTTATAGAGAGATGTTTAAGTTAAATAAGTAGGCAAAAAGTAGACAAATGGAGTATAATGTGGGAAAATGTGAAGTTATTAATTTTCGAAGGGAGAACAGAAGTAAAAATGTTCTCTAATTGGAGAGAAACTGCTGAAACCTGCAACACAAAGGGACCTGGGGTATTTGTATGAAACGTAGAAAGCTACCACACAGATAATCAGGAAGGCTAATGGCATGTTGGCCCCATTTCATGGGGTTTGGAGTTTGAGTAGGGAAATATTACTGCAACCATGCAAGGTGATATCTGGAGTGCTGTGAGCAATTTTGGTCTCATATTTAAGGACAGATATTGTTGCATTGGAGGTAGTTCAGAGAAGGTTCACAGTTTGAAACCCTGCTCATAGGAACTCAGAAGAATGAGAAGTGATTTCATTGAAACATAAAAGATTCAGAAGATTGAGGTGGGGGATCTTATAGAAACATATAAAATTATGAAGGGAATAGATAAGA
>JAHRHZ010000248.1:48167994-48184107 GCA_024137785.1 Ginglymostoma cirratum | reverse complement strand
CTTCATCAGATTTCTGATGAAGGGTCTAGGCCCGAAACGTCAAGCTTTCCTGCTCCTATGATGCTGCTTGGCCTGCTGTGTTCATCCAGCCCCACACCTTGAGGGTTCAAATCCTACTTTGGTAGCTGGAGGAATTTTGAATTCAGTTGATGAAAGATTTGCAGTTGAAAGCTAGTATTGGTACAGGTGCCATTGAAACTGATTTTCAGAGAAAGTCAGTTCCATGAATTTTGTTCCTCATACTTAATTTTAAGTTCTTTTGTCTTTATCCCTTAGTCATTTTAGAGCCCAATATACAGCAAGATACAATCTGAAGAGATCTGCTTTGGTTTCACACACTCTGAAGGGCAGTACAGGGTTTGACTTAATTGTAGATTCTGACAAAATAAATTTGAGAGGTGCATTGTCAGGGGAATTCTGTTTTTGAATGAGCTGCAACTGGCCCTTAATCAGTTCTTTAGTTTATGTTTGCAGTAGAACTGCTTTCAGGCCTACTTTCTGTAACTGACATCACCCACCTGGTCTTATGGAACACTTTGAAAATATAATGTTGAAGGTGATATGAATGAACAAACATCCATTATATGTTGCTTTTCACAGCCAATTAATATTACTTTTGAAGACTAAAGAAAATGCAATTAACATTTGTAAACAATGCCATAAACGACAGTATGATAATTAGTAATGTGTTATTGGAATTGGTTTCGGCTTAAATATTTTTCACAATGCAAATAAAGGATTATATATGCATAATTGGATGAATGATTATATATGGTGATATATGCACGCAGAATATAACTAAGTGTAATGTGCTAATTGTGGAGTTAGATTTGTATTAATAACTTCCAAATAACAAAAGTAAAATTACAGAAACATCTGAATTTATTACTTAAGCATTGTTGATAGAAATTTCAGGCTCATAGTTCCTTGAAAGTAGAGTCCCAGGTAGACAGGGTGATGAAGAAGGCATTTGTGGTATGCTTGCCTTTCTTGATCAGTGCATTGAGTTGGTAGGAATTGGCAGGTCATGTTGCGGCTGTACAGGACATTGGTTAGGCCACTATTGAAATACCATGTGCAATTCTGGTCTATCTGCTATAGGGAGGATGTTGTGAAACTTGATTGGGTTCAGAAAAGAGTTACAAGGATGTTGCAGGATTGGAGGGTTTGAGCTATAGGGAGAGGCTCAATAGGCTGGGGCTATTTTCCCTGCAGCGTCAGATGCTGAGGATTGACTTTATAGAGGTTTATAAAATCATGAGGGACATCAGTAGGCTAAATAGACAAGGTCTTTTTCTCCGGGTGCGGAGTCAAAACTAGAGGGCATAGGTTTAAGGTGAGAGGAGAAAAGTTTAAAAGGGACCTAAGGGGTAATGTTTTCATGTAGAGGGTGGTGCATGAATGGAATGAACTGCCAGAGGAAGTGGTGGAAGCTGGTACGATGACAACATATAAAAGGCATCTGGGTGAATAGGAAGAGTTTAAAGGGATATGGGCCAAATGCTGGCAAGCGGGGCTAGATTTATTTAGGATGTCTGATTGGCATAGATGAGTTGGACCTTGCTATGTATCTCTGATTCTAAATGTTGGGAAAATGCAAGTCTTTGTCTTTGGTTCCTCCTACAAAACTCTCTTCAACTACTGTATCCATTCATTAGGTACTATCTAATAGTGAACCAGAATATTTGACTAATTTGAGCTTTCAACCCAATTTTTCTGGGGTTTTTTTGTTTACACATGGGATATGGAGTCGCTAACTACCACATTTACTGCCCATTCTGAAATGCCACTCAAAGTCATGGTGAACCACCTCCTTGATCTGCTGCAGTCTATTTGTTTTGGTACACCCGCATTGCTGTTTGTGAGGGAGCTCCAGGATTTTGACCCAGTGACACTGAAGGACTAATGGTATAGATAACAGAACAGGGAAAATAGAAACTAGAACAGGCCATTTGGCCCATGAGCCTGCTACACCATTCAATGTAATCATATCTGATCATCCAACTTGGTACATTGTTCCTGCTTTCTCCCCATACCCTTTGATCCTTTTAGCCCTAAGAACTATATCTTGTTCTTGAAGACATTGTGTTTTGGCCTCAACCACTTTCTGTGGCAGAGAATTCCACAGACTCGTCACTCGCTGGGTGAAGAAATGTCTCCCCTCAGTCCGACATGGCCTTCTGTGCGTCCTCAGACCATGACCCTGGTTCTGGACTTCCCAGTTATTGAAAATATCTTGCATTTGCACTATATAGTCTTGTGAGATATTGCAGGTTTCTCTGATATTCCTGTTGTTATAATAAATTCCAGCTGATCTTCATACGTCAGTCCAGCCATCCCAGGAATCAATCTGATAAACCTTTGTTGCATTCCATCCATTGTCAGACAAGGAGACCAGGACTACATAAAGCACTCCAGATGTGGTCTCACCTGTACAATTGCAGCAAGACATCTCTGCCGTTGTACTCTCATCCCATCACGATGAAGGCCAACATACCATTTGCTGCCTTCGCTGCCTATTGCACCTGCCTGCTTACTGTCAGTGGTGTTCAAGGACACCTACATTTTGTTGCACCTCCCCTTCTCCCAATCTAATCATGATTTAGATAATCTGACTTCCTGTTTTTGCTAACAAAGTGGATAACTTCATATTTATCCACTTTGTACTTCACCATGCATTTATCCACCTACTCAACTTGTCCAAATCACACTGAAGCATCTCTGCATCCTTCTTACAGTTCATTCTCCACCCAACTTCGTGCAACATGCAAACTTGGAAATATTACATTTATTTCCCTCATCTAAGTCATTGATATAAATTTTGAATAGATGGGTCCAGGCACTGATCCCGGATGTACCCCATTAGTCACTGGTTGCTGCTCGGAAAATGACCTGTTTATTCCTACTTTGTTTCCTATCTGCCAACTAGTTCTCTATCTGCATCATTACACTATACCGAATCCCACGCATTTTAATTTTACATGTTAATCTCTTATATGGGATCTCATTGAATGCCTTCTGAAAGTCCAGGTAAACCCTAGTTCTCCCATATCTATCCCACTTGTTAAATCATCTCAAAGTTGTAACAGATTTGTCATGTGTGATTTCCCTTATGCAAATCCATGCAGACCCTGCCACTCCTGTCACTGTTTTCCACGTGCTCTGCTATTGAATCTTTATAGTGCTCTGTAGCGTTTTACGTACTACTGATTTCAGGTTAAATGGTCTCTAATTCCGTATTTTTCTCTCTACCTAATTTTTCCTACAGTGAAATTGTTCAGAATGATTAATCTTAAGTTGTGAAAAAACAATTTTGCTGTTTTGAGGCATGGGCTAGGGATTGACTGCTTCAGCATTTGAATTAAACTATTGTTGTGAACTTCAACCATATCATGGCTGAAATTAAGAATGTTTGCAAAAATGTTGGATTAAGTTGGATCTATAAGCTGGTGGGAGTCCACTTTTGAATGCAACTCACCAACTACAGGTGTGGACCACACAAATATTAAGGTTATGTTAACTCTCCTCCCAATCCATATGAAGGAACTGTTCAACAGTCTGTCGAATCGTGAGAGATGACCACTCATGTATCCACTGTTTCTAGGACCACTTTGTTAAATACTCTGGCTTGTAGGTTGTTGGGTTCTGGGAATTTCTTGGCCTTTATTGCCGTGAATTTCTAACATCATTTACTTACTTACGTTGATTTCCTTCAGTTCCTCTTTCTCAATAGACCATGTGTTCTCCAAGATTTTTGGGATTTTATTTAACCCTCCTTTGTGAAGACAACCAAAATATGAATTTAATTTGTCTGCCACCTTTTTTATTTCTGTTATAACTTGTCCTGTTTCTACTTGTAAGGGACCTACATTTGTCTTCACTAATTTTTTTTCTCTTCACATATCTTTAGAAGCTTTTACAATCAACTTGCAGGGAACATAAAAATTTACTATTTTACTCTATTTTTCCAGCGCACCCTACCCTCAATCAATCCTTCGTCCTCCTGTGCTGAAAATATTTTTCAAGTCATACATTGTTCAGTTCCTGTTTCTTGCCTTAGGTCTACTTCAGAAAGCATCCCAGCTGAGAGCTATTTCACCTCAATCTGCTGATCTTCGAAACAGGCTAGTGTCTGTTTTTTCCAGTAGTAATTAACCAGATAGCTGTATAGTCATCTTAGCCCATTCAACATTGTCCAAGGATTATCTGTCTTTTAAAGCACATCATCTGTAATAATTACAGTTACTATCATGATTACCTAAAAAGCACTAGCATGAGGACTGGATGCACCATGTTCATCCACATCTGTAGTTGGTGTGCTGCATTCAAAAGTTGACTCCAGTTTAATCCAACTTTTTGCAAACATTCTTGATTTCAGCCACAATATGGCTAAAGTTCACAACAATAATTTCATTCAGATGCTGAAGCAGTCAATCCCTGTACTCATGCCTCAAAATAGCAAAATTGTCTTTTTTCACAACTTGAGGTTAATCATTTTGAATAATTTTGCTGTCTTTACTACCACTGTTCTATTAAGCAAATAAAATGCATCTCAAAAACATGAAGCAACAATAAATGACACAAGCTTTGTTTGCTTTGAAGCAAAAGTTATTTTTGAAAATTAGTTCAAAACAGAATTAAATGAATAGACTCTTAGCTTTCACCATAAAATCAAAAATCTGTAACATTTTGGAGTAAAGTTTTCCACAGCTGCTCCTTTAAAGTTTAATCCAAATTTTCCTTAACTGCAGATGCAGAATCTTGAATTGGAATGAGTAGTTATATATGTACTTTCACATTTCCATGAAACTTAGAAATATTGATCCCTGTGCCAGGTTCTGAAGCCAAATTGTCAAGTTTGTCAATTTTGAGACTGCCATACAGTACGTTATCATTCACCAGGATGCTTGTAGATGGAGCAACGCTCTAGGACCTTGGCATCACTTACCAAAACTTGCTTCCTGACTCTACAACTGAAAGTAATCTACCTCTGCAAGTGTTTGCACCATGCTGAAAGAATGTATCTCAAGGCCAGCTTGAATTGATATCACTTCCTGGTGTCATGAGCAGAAATATCGTGCAAGAAACAAGTTACTTTTCAATACATCACTATTGCTCTATTTAAAAGAATCATTCATAAGATGTGTGTGTAGGTGGGTGGTTAGGCCAGCATTTGTTGCCCATCTCTGATGATCAGAGGGTAGTCATGAGTCAACCACACTTCCAAAAGTAACATCTAGGGCAGCAGATTTCTTTTCCTAAAGGACATTATTGAACCATGTATTTTTCTCACAATAGTGGTGCCACTGGGCTAGCTCATTATTTGATCTAGATTTCATTGAATTCAAATTTCATTATTTCTCCCAATGAAACTCCAGCATGTCTTCAGAACATAGACCTGGAACCCTAGATTACCAGTCAACACCTGGCCTATAATGTGGTAATTTTTGGAAATTCCTCAAGTAATCTGATCGAAGCATTGTCATTGAGCAGTAACAGTTCAAATTGGCTAATTATTACCTTCCCTGAGTAAACAGGAATGACAAATAAATTTAGCTTTGTAAATGCTGCTTACATTCTGTGACCAACTTTAAAAAAGGTACACATTATCAGAGCAACATCCCATACACTAAACTGAAGAGATGAATGACTGGCCACTCTATTTCTCATACTGTTTATTGAGGGAAGAATGTCGATTGGGGACCAGTGGAGTCATACTGTGAAACGTTGAACCACTAGAACATAGACGTGCAAAGTCTTGATCTAATGTTTCATCTGAAGAAAGTTTTTTGGTGAGAGTGGGAATGGAGAATGTATCTTTTGAGCCATTCATTTGATGTTTTCAAGTTATGATGGTAATTCACAAGTTGAATGTAAATATTAAGAGAATAAATCAGATGAAAAATTCTGTTTAAAGGGAAGTGCTGTGAAATTCCATGCTCGTGTTTATTTAACTTTTGCAATGCTAATCTATATTTTGACATTACTATATTATATGCCATCATTGTTCGTTTGCAATAGGATCTTTCTAAAGTTAAATGTCAGAATTTTGGCTAATGAGGTACTTATGCAATTTGACTTATAATTTGATCCCATGATCAATTTCAAGTGGACAGGAGACAATTTATGATCTTCGCAGTGAAAATTAATATTCATTTCCTTTAAAAATGATGCATTTTGTTTCACTGTCTGTGTGCCACGTCTCCACTTGTTCCTTTAATGATTGTTTATACTTGGTGCTGTAAAGCATGTAATGGCATCTTGTGTTACAATTATTTTCTAGTCTGGTTTGGGACATGTTCTTTGAGATCAGCAATAGCACACACAGTACCGTCCTACACTCATTTAACAGATTCAGCTTGTTTGAGGTCATTCCACTGTGAAGGGGAATGATGCAGCTCCATTAGTACTGAAATTTGGCTATGAATGCCTTTCTGCAAGAGGTAGCTATTGTTTTGTTGTATGTGGCCAGTAGTCGCAGGAATAGATTTGGTAATTGTTTTAATCCTAATATACTGTACATCCTAAGTTTTGATGAACGATTTAACTGTAGATGGAGAGTTTTATAAGAAACACTGAGCTCAAAGTTGGGTACAGCTCTTGAATTTACCACGTAATTAACCAATGCTGTTTTATATATGTGCTATGTTTTTTTGAAGATTTACATTCACACCACAAATGCAAAATAAAAGCATAAATTTATGCAAAAACAATGTTTGCTTGATGGCCTGGAAAATGTCACATTTCTTGATAGATTTAATTGCTGCTTTGTTGTGCACTAGTATGCACTCTGTGTGTAAGAAAGGATAGTTTGACATCTCATATCCAGAAAATGGTACAGGCCAACCAAAAAGACCTCCAGGAAGGGCAGAGAGTATTGAAAGATTAAATAATGCAGTCACTTGACAATGGTCTGCTTACATGCTGATGGTCTGTCTTTATTCAAGTTGGTGCTGAGTGTGTGCAAAGAATTTAGGCTAGTTTTTGTCTTTATCAGTGGTTTTCTAACCAACATTATTTGCTCCTCTACTTTCCAGATTTGCTGCAAGTGATGTTTTAACATTAACCAGCTTTCATTTCTTTAATTGTAAAGAAAACAAGGGTGCATACAGAGTAAATGCTATTTGTATCCTTATTCAAAGAATAGCAATGAGCCTGTATGACAGAACCTATGTCTTTTGTTATCTTGGATTCTCCAGCATCTGCAGTACCTTTTATCTCTATGTCTTTGTGAAGGCAGCTTGCGTGGAACTAGAGTCTGAGGCTGCAGAGGAATGTCCTTGTTTGCCTTGCCTTATAAATAGAATTCATAGAATCCCTACAGTGTGGAAACAGGCCCTTCGGCCCAATAAGTTCACACTGACCCTCGAGCATCCCACCCAGACCTATCCCTCTATAACCCACCCAATACACCCATCCCTGAACACTATGGGCAATTTAGCAGGCCAGTCCACCTCGCCTGCACATCTTTGGACTGTGGGAGGAAACCCACAGAGACAGGGAGAATGTGCAAACTCCACAGTCACCCAAGGGTGGGATTGAACCCGGGCTCCTGGTGCTGTGAGGCAACTGTGCTAACAACTGAGCCAGCCAATAGTCACATCAATAAAGTTTGTTCAACTTCACTCATGAGTATGGACTACACCTTTGTGCAAGGAGTGGGGTTGGAAGAACATACATTTTTGAGTGACCCATTTGAAGTTTTCAAATTATGGTGGAGATTGACAAATTATTCACACACACCAGATCAAAATTCAGCTTTATTATGCTAAGGCCTGATATTAGTCCTTCAGTTCATGACTTCAGTCTTTTCAAAGCTGTTTTCTAATAGCTAAATCATGTGAACTCTTTGAACAGCCATTTAAAATCCATGGCCAAACGCTCCTTCAGATGTTCTGTCTGTAGGCACAATTGCTGAGATAAAGCACCTCGCCCTGAATAATTATTATGTAATCCTCTGGTTAGCCTTTCAGAGATGTTTATTGGAATTATTTCAGAAACAGAACATCGGATGAGCTCATGGGCTGTACACCTGACCCACTGTCAGGATTCCATCTCGCAATGTCAAATCCAGCCCAACTGGCCGATTCGCAATCTCAACTGCTGTTTGATTGTTTCGTTCAAACTCTGCACGTGACGACTCATGCTATAATTTGCCTTCCATTTTCTAAGCATTTCAGGTGTGCATCTCATCCAGCTTTTGCAAAAGTCACAGCTTAGCTTCATTCTGCACCCCCACCTCCTGTTATTTAAATGGAAATTTGACATGTTTGATGCTGTGTTGATGCTTTCCTTGCCATGTTCACCTGAGGACAAGCAGGCAATTCATTTCCACCAGAGTGGCTCTGAAACCAGCTATTCTGAAATGCATTTGGCATCCCAGGATTAATTCCCTTTTCCGGAAGCCTTTATGCGAAATTGGGAACCTTTATTTTGCATCTATTGTTTCTTGCAGATTGCTGGGATGCAATACATTGATTTGAGAACATATCAATGTTGATATACTTGTGGGCTCGGAGTGGAAGGATACAATTTTCCATTCAAATGTGTTTAGGCTAAAGCTCTCAGTTATATCAAATTTAATTGTGTAGACTATAGGTTACAGTGACCTCTAATGTACACTTATGACTGGTGATTGTTTTAAATTTGTACTTTTTCAGTAATAAATCTGAACTGCAAGGCTGCACCTTTCAAGAAAGCAGGTCTGGAAGCAAAAACCAGAACAGATGAGTTTTTGTATCGTTTTATGTTTTTATACCTTTTTAATTAAAAAGTTTATCTTCATGTGATAGCTATAAAATGTCAAAATTGCAAGAATACTAGTACCACAGATCTGTATTTTCCTTTATTACACATTGTTTCAGTCAGTGCTATCATTAAAAGAAAACATATTTCTCATTTCCCCCGTGAGGCAGCCCAGAGCAAGACGCTGTTCGAGGCATGACGTCGGCTGGAAAATCCTGGATTGGGACTGCGGCAGTGGAAAGTTGGATTCTTTTAAGTTTTTTTTATCTTATTCTAAATTAATGTGAATGGCGCCGTGTATGTACAGCAAAGGTGCACACTTTTCAATGTATTTTTGCGTTGAATACACGTGTCAATAAGTGATTCAAAGAAGCATTGTGTTGCTCGGTACATATCAATTATGTTTAAAAGTGACATTAATACTGTTCATTGCTTCAATATCTCCTGCTGTGTCTATTAAAGTGGGAATTTCATGATTGCTTCATCATACTTTCTATGGAGGTTAGAACAGGATTAAAATTGCAAATAGCTCTGTGCCTTTTAATGGAGGATGAATAGGAGTAAGAAAATAAAACAAGCTTGTCAGATATCATAAAGGAGATATGACGGCAACCCACCATCTTCCTCCTCTGGATTACACAAAGTACAGCACTCTTACATAGTACTGCTAAAAGTAGTATTTGTAGCAATGGTGACAAATTAGTAATGCCACTTGCTGCGACCTCACTACCATTGACCTTCATTGTAAGAATTGCACTGACCATGAAGATTACCACAATGATTACCTAACCTTTTATCATAGAGGATTATTCCAGACTTGCAGGTGATGTGTCATCCAAATTTCCTCCCTCGCGCTATCTCTCTGTGATTCTTGAGCAGCTTCATGGTTCCTATGGGGCAGAGCTTGGAAGTTCAGGGGTTGCCATCACTGCCCATAGCCTGATCTTTCTTGTGTTGTGGATTGTCTTCAAACATAAAACTGTACAGCACAGGAACGAGCCCTTTGGCCCATGATATTGTGTCGAACATGCTGCCAAATGAAGCTAATCCCACTGCCTGCCCTTGGTCCATATTTCTCCATTCCTTGCATAGTCATGCACTTATCTAGAAGTCCCTTAAATGCCCTTATAAAATTTGCCTCAACCACCATCCCTGGCAGGGCATTCCACACTCCTACCATTCTCTGTGTATGAAACCTGCCACTCCTGTCTCCTTTGAACTTTCCCCCTCTCACCTTAAATGCATGCACCCTAGTTTTAGATATTTCAACTCTTGGGGGAAAAGATTCTGACCATCGACCTTATCTATATGCATCTCATAATTTTATAGACTGCTATCAAGTCTCCCCTCAGCCTCAACCGCTCAAAAGAAAACAACAGGAGTGAGTTTTTTCTAGTCTCTCCTTATAGCTCATACCCTGTAATCCAGGCAGCATCCTGGTAAATCTCTTCTGCACTCTCAAAAGCTCCACATCCTTTCTGTAATGTGGTGACCAAAATTGAATGCAGTACTCTAGATATAGCCTAACCAAAGGATCTTTAAAAAGCTGCAACATGACATCCTGACTGCTGTACTCAGTTCCCTGACCAATAAAAAGGCAAGCATGCCTTACGCCTTCTTCACAACCCTATCAACTTGCATGGCCACTTTCTGGGAGCTATGGACGTGAATCCCAAGATCCTTCTGTCTGTCAATGCTGTTCAGAGTCCTGCCATTGACTTTATACTTTTCCTTAACATTTGATCTCCCAAAGTACAGCATCTCACACTTAATTAAACTCCATCTGCCATTTTTCCACCCATATCTGCACTGATCTATATCCCATTGTATCCTTGGACAACCTATCCTATCCACAACTCCTTCGATCTTTGTATCATCTGCAAACTTACTAACCCACTCATCTACATTTTCATATGTCATTTATATATATCACAAACAGCAGACCTCCCAGTACAGATCCCTGCGGAACACCACTACTCGGGCTCTCCAGCCTGCAAAACAACCTTCCACCACTATTCTCTACCTTCTATGGGCAAGCCAATTCTGAATCCATGCGGCCAAGTCACTGTGGATTCCATGCATCTTAATCTTCTGGATGAGCCTACCGTGAGGGACCTTGTCAAAAGCCTTACTAAAATCCATGTAAACAACATCCGCTGCTCTACCCTTATTGATCATCTTCATTACCTCCTCAAAAAATTCAACCAAGTTAGTAAGACATGACCTTCACTGCACAAGGTCATGCTGACTGTCCCTAATTAGGCCTTTCTTTTCCAAATGTGCATAAATCCTATCCCAAGGAATTCTTTCCAATAGCTTCCTAAACCCTGATGCAAAACTCACTGGTCTATAGTTTCCTGGATTATCCCTATTTCTCTTTTGAACAGATGAACAATATTAGCTACTTGCCAGTACTCCAGGACCTCTCCAGTGGCTAGCGAGCGTACAAAGATCTTGGTCAAGGCCCCAGCAATCTCCTCTCTTGCATCTCTCAAAAATCAGGGGTAGATACCATTGGGCCCTGGGGACATATCCACTTTAATGCTCTTCAAGAGATCCAACATCACTTCTTTCTTGATCTCAAAATGCCCTAGCATATTAGCATGTTCCACACAAATCTTATTATCGTCCACATCCTCCTCCTGAGTGAAAACTGATGCAAAGTACTCATTGAGGATCTCACCCACATCCTCCGCTTCCAAGCACAAGTTCCCTCTTGTTATGAGGAATATGCATGTTCTAGATGCTTGTTTCTTGCCATGTGATGTATTTAACCTAAATATTAATTGGTGATCGTTAATAGGATTGATGACAGATTCATGAAAACATTTACAAATTAAATGATGTTTGAATGGGTTGCCAGCATATCAGGCTAAGAATTAAGACATGCTTGCAAATGAAGAATGTGATCAAAGGGGCTAATTGATCCTCTTCAATGTTAATGGTAATCTCTTGAAGTTTTTTTTAAATGTGGTGAGGGAGAGGTAGAAAGCATGCCCATTATATTGCATCTTTAAGTTGTACTACTAACCCTTCTTTGCCTGAACTGGTCCGGCCTCTCTAAAGTATAAACCTTAATCTCAGTGTATAGTACAGGTTCAGAATTTTTGAATGCATCAGAATTAATTTTATTTGGGAGTCAGTATGAATTTCAAAAAAAAGATTAAAGTTAAAGGACATGATCCATCTTTTACTAGAATGGATACTGTATACTGCTACAAACCAAAGACCATTTTCCAAATTCCATTCTAAGCTCGCTATGTCCAACCATTGGAAATAAATTCAAAGCCATAGTAAATTTTTCATAGTTTTCATAGTAATGGACATTTATTTTACTTAAATTATTTTTTAATTTATGACACGCTTTTCAAAGATTTTTGCTTGACATTTTTTAAAAAACAATGGACATACTTGATGCAAGTATATTATGTAATGAAATTATATTTGGTATATTTAAATTTCAACGCATTGTGAAATAGCATATTGAAGAAAAACATATCACTTTTACATTTAGATTTGAACAATTTATTTAATGTTTAATTTGCTGAAGACCGTAAAAATGATTAAGTTTTTACGTTACAGTATGCATAAGAATATTCTACACAAGTATATTCTTGTTGGAAGTTCTGGATCCTATGCGTAGTTTCTGTATACTCACTCAAAATTTGCACTCAGTATTACTGATGAAGGTGCCATGTTCATTTATTAATTTGCTTAGAAATAATTGATATTTTGTTTGATTATCAATTTAAGTTTGTCACTTCTACTTGCCTTAGCCAACCAGGTTCAGTAGAAATCAATTAAGTTTTAATTATTTTAATGTTTATATCCATGACATTGAAGTTATTTCTCTATTTCTTTTTAAATTGCTCCACCAATTTAAGAAGATTTAATTTCAAAGTTGATTTAAAAGGAACATTTCCAATATGTGTTCTGGATATTTTTGGAAGCTGTAGATTAATCTTCAGTAAGGCTCATTAAAAGGGAAGTATGGATGACTTGAATCTCTCCAAACTCTCATACCATCTCTCTACAAAAGTAAAAGATCAATTAGAACCCATAGTATTTCTGACAAGTCTCACATTGCATTAGTGGCACTCAGATGTGAGTATATTTCTGCACAGAGGCAGGTGGCTAAACTGGTCTTTCAACAGCTGAGATGGAAAGAAAACATTATAAATTCTTTAAAAATTATCTTGCTTGGATATCTTTAAGAGTAAAAATTGGAAGCAGTGTGGGTGCAATAGTTATAATCAGGATTTAAAATACTGCAACTCTTGCAACTCTACTGCAACATTTCTCTTCTCAACAGATGCTCACTCACTTCCCAACATCTGGTATTTCTTAGATTCCTACCATTTACGTTTTTGTTTTGATTTTTATTTCCATCACATATTGTTGGAACACACAAATAAACTAATGTTGCAAATGGTAGATTGGCTAAACTTTGTGCTCCGTTTCTATATCTATTTCAGTGGACCTTTTGCAGTGAGGACTGTCCACTAAGAAATTCATTGGGTGCCAAGTATGAGGAGGGTTGGGGGTGGGGTAGGGGTTTAATAAGGTAAGCCACCATGGTGGCCGTTATAGGGTGGCTCAAAGGTCAGTTGTTTATCCACTCAGACATGGAATGATACATAGTGATGCGGTACACATGGAATATGTGGAGCACCATGACATAGGATCCCTACAGTATGGAAAGCAGCCATTTGGGCCATCAAGTCCATACCAACCCTCCAAAGAGCATCTCATCTGGACTCAGCACCTCCCGCTATCCCTGTGATTCCACATTTATCATGGCTAATCCACCTAGCCTACAATGCTAAACAGGGCAATTTAGCATGGCCAGTCCACTTAACCTGTACACCTTTGGACCTGAGGAAACCAGAGTACCCAGAAGAAACCCATGTAGACACATGTGCAACCTGACATGAGGATGAATACATATTGCTATGGTACACATGGTACATTGCACCATGGTACATGGAAGAATACATAACATTATTTTATGTGAAAGGATACACAGCACTACTGTGAATGCGAGAAGACGAGAACTAGGACCATTTGTCCTACAATAGAACATAGAACTGTACAGCACAGTACAATGTTGTGCTGAACTTTTACCCTAAACCTAAGGTCTATCTAACCTCTACCCCTACCTTACACTATCATCCTTATGCCTGTCTAATAGCCGCTTAAATGCCCCTAATGAGGCTGACTTCACTACCGTCTCCGGCAATGCATTCCACGCCCCTACCACTCACTTTAAAACTATGGAAGATGCATAGCACAATGAGAGACATGGTAGCATACATAGCACTTTGGTGCACATGAAAAGGTAAACTGTACAATGATATAAAACATTATGGTTCTGAAGAGTTCCCACAAACCAGGGGTTGCAGTATTTTAAATCCTGATTATAACTATTGCACCCACACTGCTTCCAATTTTTACTCAAAGATATCCAAGCAAGACAATTTTTAAAGAATTTATAACGTTTTCTTTCCAAACCAGGAAGCGCTTATGTTAATACATTTCAGACCCTTCGTGTGGCCACATACCATCTGAAATCCCATTTCAACACAACTGCCATGTCATTTTTGGCATCTTTGAGCAGTACATGCATAGAGTCAAACAACATGGAAACACAGCCTTCGGGGGAGTGGTTCTCACTTGTCCAAGCCAAACAGATATCCCAATCTGACCTAGACTCATTTGCTAACATTTGGCCCATATCCCTCTAAACCCATCCAATTCATGTACCCATTCAGATGCTTTTTAATGTAATTGTACCCGCCTCCACCACTTCCTCTGGCAGCTCATTCCATACAAGCACCACCCTCTGCGTGAAAAAGTTACCCTCAAGTCCTTTTTAAATCTTTCCCTCTCACCTTAAACCTATGCCCTCTACTTTTGGACTCCTCCACCCTCGGAAAAAGACCTTGGCTATTCACCCTATCCATGCCTATCATGGTTTTATAAACCTCTATAAGGTTACCCCTCAGCCTTTGATGTTCCAGGCAAAAAAGCCCTAGTCTATTCAGCCCTTCCCTATAACACAAACTCTCCCGTTCCAGCAACATATTGGAGGGTCCCCAAGATTTAAATGTCCTGGAATTTGCATGTTTAAAGCCATTTGTTGCAAAGCAAGTTACTTTCTTTGGTCTTTATATATGTCTCCGGTTAAAGACATAACCATGAAGTCTACTTTTTCTGATAACTTACTTCTATTGTTGGTACAATCAACCTTCCATTGCAATCAAAGGATTCAATTTGTTTCATATCTTCCTTTGACAACATGAAATCGAAGACCTGTTTTATAAGATATATATTATGTTCCTATTATATAAACTTTTGAGTCCAACATTTTATATTGTTAATATAACTACACTGATTCACACAAAACTGTAAAGGAAATTCTTAATTTGGTTATGTCCAAAGCTCTATAATAGGAACAAATAGAAAATACTGAAAACATTAATCCAATGATTTATTCTGATGTCTATGATGTCCACTTTGCAAAATAGGTCAGCACAGTCTGGCACATTATGTCTTCCAAGTCATATGCTGCCTGACTTCAACATATTTATATTCTTGTTGGGTCAAAACCCTTATCTCTCTTTACCAGTGTTGTGGGAATACCATCACCACTGCATCATTGCAAGAGGGCGACTCACCACCAACACCTCAAGTGCAACTAGAAATGGACAATTAAATGCTCATTTTGCAAATGATGCCACATCCCAAGAATGATTTTTATTAAAGAACTTAAGTCAATTTTCACCTTTTTATCATTTTCACCATGTTCATATAAGTTTCCATTTCTGGTTCAGATATCTTATCCTAATTCTTCAACATATTTGCAGCAACTAGTGTCTCAATGTGACTCACAATCTATGTAATGCAAGGATACAGACAGTGTTTGAAATCTGACTCATAACCTTGGGGTTGGAATGCAGCTTTGACCTCACTTGATATACGCTGTTTTACATAATGTTTGCTGGACTAAGCCTCAAATGAGAATCTATGCTTTTGCACTCGTGGTAAAGGTTTAATATGTGTCATTGTTTGAGATCTTGAACTCTTAAGATTTTTAAAGTTTTCATTCTGGGAAGGTGATTTTCTTTTCAAAGGCCAGAAATTCATTTTAAACAATGAGTTCAAAAAAACATTTTGAAGAAGGTATGTGACTTACACTGAATGACTGGATAAACTACCTAGGGACCATAGTGCTGAAAGAGATAGTAAGAACTGCCGATGCTGGATTACCAGAGGATTGCAGTGGGAGAGGGATCCACTGAGGTCTTTCTGGAGGGAGGAAGATAACTTCTTCAAGGTGGGCATCCCTAGAAGAGGCTTCACAGTGGG
>JAHRHZ010000248.1:48152421-48167594 GCA_024137785.1 Ginglymostoma cirratum | reverse complement strand
TCCTATGATGCTGCTTGGCCTGCTGTGTTCATCCAGCCCCACACCTTATTATCTCGGATTCTCCAGCATCTGCAGTACCTTTTATCTCTGATACAATTTTAACCCCACTGCGAAGCCTCTTCTAAGGATGCCTACCCTGAAGAAGTTACCCTCCTCCCTCCAGACAAACCTCAGGGAATCTCTCTCCCACTGCAACTCTCTCATAATCTCTTCGGCCTTGAAACTGCTCGACCACGTCCTGAAGCAAACCAGGTACTACAGTCACATCACCTTTCTTAGTACCTGCCTACGGAACCAGATCATCCCCAATGGACTACAATCCACATTCAAGCCTTCCCAATTTGGTCCCAACCGTGACAATATCTACATTCAGAACATTGAGGCCGTCCAGAAGCGCTTCTCTCTACGACTCCTCAAATGCACACTTGCAGCAATGCGCCGGCATCTCCAGGCACTACAATCAAGACTCCCCCAGCTCAGAACCTCCCTCTCCCAGACCTGCAAAGGACCTCTCCTGTTTTTTATTCTTCGTAGGATCCACAACCTGAACTCACAATTCTACTCAGCTTTATTGGACACTAAAAACTGTAAGTACAGTAAACTTACTGATGCCCACCACCCAAAACGGGCTTCCCCAACCTCCCAAATCCCCAACCCTACCCAGGACCTCCCCCACAATGTACCCGCCGCCATTGGCCATGAGGCCACTGTCGGAGAACCCACAGATGACGTCACATCCGCCACTGCTGGGTACCCCACTTCCGGGACAGCGAACGCCGCCGCTGCTGAAACCACCGCCTCCATCTCCGAGACCAACACCACAGACACCACCGTCATCGCTGCTGCCGCCGCCTACCACGCTCCGCCCACCGCCAACGCCGCTTCGCCCTCCGCTGACGCCAACACAACGTCCCCCGCCGACGTAACTCCACCCACCGCTGACACCGACGCAACTCCGCCCACTGCCGACGCCAACACTCCGCCCACTGCCTCCACAGCCAGCAGCTCCAGAGGAGACAGCAATACTGAGCCCTGCCGAGTCTTCACCATCCCCCCAGACCTCCCCCTTACTGAGAACAAACGGTCAGTCCTCAGTAAAGGGCTCACCTTTGTCCCCCTCCACCCACACATCAACGAATACTGCTCACGCTTCGATATTGAGCAGTTTTTCCGCCGCCTCCGCCTCCACGCTTACTTCTCCAACCGCGAATCTAACCGTCCCTCTACTGACCCCTTCTCCCACCTCCAACATAAGCCCTCCTCCTGGACACCACCCCAAGGCCTCCTACCCTCCCTCGACCTCTTCATCTCCAACTGCCGTCGAGACATCAATCGCCTCAACCTCTCTACCCCTCTCAAACACTCCAACCTCTCCCCCGCAGAACGTGCAGCCCTCCGCTCCAATCCTAACCTCACCATAAAACGCGCGGACAAGGGAGGGGCAGTCGTAGTATGGCGCACTGACCTCTACATTGCTGAGGCCAGGCGCCAACTCTCCGACACCTCCTCCTACCGCCCCCTGGATCACGACCCCACCCCCGAGCACCAAACCATTTTTTTCTGATGAAGGGTCTAGGCCCGAAACGTCAAGCTTTCCTGCTCCTATGATGCAGCTTGGCCTGCTGTGTTCATCCAGCCCCACACCTTGTTATCTCGGATTCTCCAGCATCTGCAGTACCTTTTATCTCTAGTCCAAATAGACAGGCCTGGTAAAAGTTCTGAGTTCTTTTTAAGAGTTCATTGAGGAAAGTTAGTGAGCTAGCCTGTCTGTATGTCTTGGGAGTGGTGGAGAGTATGGTTTCTCATTAACATTCAAATATACACCAAAAGCAAATGTTGGTGACCTAATCAACCGAGTAAAACATTTTAAAAGGAAGGTAGAAGTGATTCTTCTTTGAGTTGAGTGTTCCATAAATAATGTTGCAGGAAAAAAGGGTTAAATCTTTTATTTTGCTGTTTATGACATCTTTCAAAATTCTTGTATTTTTTGTGTAATAAACGTTTTTTTAAAAAGTACTTTGGCAGATTTGTGTGGATATGTTCAGTGACTGACCATTACAGAAAGCAAATTGCAAAAATAATAACTTAGGGTGTATCAAGGTCAGGTTTCACTCTGGAATATTTGTCCAATGTTACCATCAGCTGGGATCATAACACACTACTCTGAGGAGTCCCACTGCCGGATTACTGAGCTTCCTGAAGCAAAATTTGATGTAATTAGTTTAACTATAGAAATCATTTTTCCACTCAACAGCTCTTTTTCCAGAAGTATACATCCAGGGCTCCATAAAGTGACCTCATTGGGTTTGATAATTTTGTAAATCTGCCAGTCAATCTGAAAATATGATTATTTGTTCCTTGTGGTCCTTAATGAAAATAATGTTTTTGTAAACATCCATTAGCAGTTTGGTAATTGGGTCAACATGCATTTCGTTTTACTGCATGTCTGCAATCTTGCATTGCAACGATCCTAAGCAAAGTCATAAATGACATCAGTTGTGATGAACATGATACACTATCCCTCCTTATCTTCTTTACAACCCTTGGCATAGTTGAGCAAACCAACTGCCTCATCTTCCCTCTTCTGTCCAGGTAAATTAGATTATCCTTGCTTGATTCACTTTTATCTTTTTGATTGTAAACAATGCATGCATAATAATGGCTTCTTTCCCAACCACATTGTTACTTCCTGATACCTCAAAGATTCATATTTGGCTCCGTTTCTTTCTTCTCTTATTGAGTCCCCCATGGTGGCACCATTCACAGACAGGGGCTCAGATTTCACTGTGTGTTGATGACGACTGGGTCTACTTCTCTCAATCTTTCCGTCATCTCTTGTGTTATGAGACTATTTGTCTGTTATTTAGAATATTATTAGGAGCAAGTTCCTCTAGCAACACTTTGGGTAGGCAGAAGCCACAAAATCTTTTCCCTTGCCACATTCCAACCCCTTCTCGGCTACATTCTCAGGATGATTAAACTGCTATTCATCCAAAATTGATGCTTACATATTTCTCCTCTCCATATTGACCTAAACCAGCTGCTGATCCCAACAAACCCTCAAAGTTTAATAATTTCATCTGCTTCCTTTTATGACATCTCCTGTTCTCTTTGAGGTTGGTTGGCTCGCTGAGCTGGTTTGTTGTTCCGCAGACGTTTCATTACCATGCTGGGTAACATCCTCAGTGCAGCCTCCGATGAAGCATCAGTGTGTTTTCCCGCCTGGTTTTTAAACTCTGGGGTCCGTTGAGATGGATTGCCTTACTTTTCCTTCGTAGTGGAATGTATATGTTCGTGTACTTTTGTACACACAAGCCACACACACAGACCAGGTACTGAACTTCACTAGTAACCATCCCAGCGCACACAAACAAAACTGTGTGCGAACACTATTTAAAAGGACAACAACACATTGCAACAACACGGAAGTACGCCAAGAGGAAGAAGAATACCTCCTCCAGGTTTTCAAGGATAATGGATATCCAAAAGAACTGGGTCAGAAGATGCCTACACGAACAACATCAGAAAGGTACTACACACCCCGACACACTCATCACACTACCCTACATCAGGAACACACCGGAACTCACCACAAGACTCCTACGACCGCTGGGCATCAGAGTGGCACACAAGCCCACGTCAACCCTATGACAACTGCTCACCTGAATGAAAGTCCCACTCCCCGCCATTGACAGGACCAATGTCATCTACAAGACCCCCTGCAGAGACTGCAAGAAACACTACGTTGGACAAACAGGAAGGAAACTAACAACAAGAGTACATGAACACCAACTGGCTACAAAAAGACACGACCAATGCTCACTCATCTCAGTCCACATGGTCAAGGAGAACCACCACTTCGACTGGGACAGGCTAGGCAGAGACAGGCACGAGAATTCCTAGAAGCCTGGCACTCCACGAAGCATGCTATTAATAAACATATTGACCTCAACCCCATATACATTCCACTATGAAAGAAAACCGGAAGTGAGGCAATCCATCTCAATGGACCCCAGAGTTTAAAAACCAGGCAGAAAAACACACTGACGCTTCATCGGAGGCTGCACTGAGGATGTTACCCAGCATGGTAACAAAACGTCTGCGAAACAAGAAACCAGCTCGGTGAGCCAACCAACCTCAACACCCACAACCCGAGATACAAATCTACTCCAAAACCTTGGACCTCCTGTTCTCATTTAACTAATTAACTTTCTTTAGCCCTACACTTTTCTCCTGTAGAATTCTTAATTCCTCTGGCCACTTGTAAATTTCCTTTCATTCACTGTGCTACTGGGTGCTATGCCTTCAGCTGCTTAGATACCATGGATTCTTGGATTTCCTTCCAAACTCATTCTACATCTCCATCTCTTTATAACCTGCCTCTTTGAACAAACCTTTGGTCACCACTCCTAACTTCTTGTTCCATGAAGCATTGCGGGTAAATGCTAGTAGTTCTTGTTGTTATGCCAAGCATACATGTTTAACATCTTCCAGTGACTGTAATTGTCTTGCATTATTCATTCTGAAGCATGATAAATATTCTTAAATATATACTCATGTCTAAAATTGAAGTTTACAAATATTATGTCATTAACAAAAATGTTACCTCGATATTTTCCTTAATTCTGGAGGGTGTAGCACTTTTTGGTATGCATGGTATTTTTCTTTGCACTTGCCACCTAGAGGTGAAAAAAGATCATTAGACTCTCAGTGTCATCCTCGTGATTTTAAGTTACTAATTTGAAGACTTCTATTTTCCATGCATAGGAGAAATATAAAATTAAACATTGCTGGTTCCCATTGGGACCAATGTTTGACAGCTTCAGCAAATCAGCTCAATTCTCTTTTTAATCTGCTAAAGCTTCTAAGTGAACAGTTGCAGAAGTCGAGTGGTCTAAGACATTGGAATGAGGTTCAAGTCTGATGACGATGTTACCTCGTTGGGTGTCGAAATGTCTGCAATCAAACACACCGGCTCAGTGAACAAGTCTACAACCTCATGTCTGAACAGGTTAATTAAAATAAAATCTAGAAGTGACAGTTACTGATATGTCAGAGTTGAGTGGGTGATTGAGTGATGCTAAACAACATTTCTGAAGAATGCAGCATCAATCCCTGAAGATATTTGCACATTTGCAAGATTAAAATGAAAAGTTATTGAATATGTATGGATACTTGATTCTGAAATACTTGGGATTTATTTTGACTTTTGGGCAGCTGAATGGCAACAGTCATGCCAGTGGTCTCCTGTACCCATCGTGAACAAGTGGCCATAATTTTGAGGGTTTGGCCTTATACTTTATGGTGCCAATAGGTATTCTAAGGCATCTCCCTGCATTCAGGCTGGACAAAATCAGGTTGCCCAGTTGGACAACTTGGTGAGTGCAGTTTGGATTGGGAGATCTTGGGGAGGTGTTACTTACTAAGCAGTAATACTGAAAAATGGCAACCTAAATCCTTACACATTAAAAACAGCCTTAAGTAAGATAGGTGGGTCTTGAGAGTGTCAATGAGCCTTTCAAAATAATGACAAATTGTCATTATCAGAGTGATAAAGGCATCAAGCCAATATTAAGAGCTCATTGTCAACAAGTATGTCAAACAAAAATTGGGTCTTTCTATACTACGTAGTGAGGGCCCTCTTATGATGCAGTGGCCGTATCCCTATACCTGGACCTGGAGGCCTGGGTTCAAGTCCAAGCTGCCCTGGAGGTGTGCAGTAATATCTCTGAACAGGTTAACTAGGAAAAATAGGTTAATTTTAAAAATACCCTAACTACAAAAGGGGAGCTCTGTTGTGGCGCAGCAGTAGTGTCCTACCGTGAACTGGAGACCTGGGTTCAATTCCCTGCTGCTCCAGAAGTGTGTAATAACATCTATGATTGGTTGACTATAAAATAGATTAAATTTTTTAATAAATCTGCTCCACATAATGACTTAATAGCACTGTTCCACCAGAATTTTCTTTTTAAGATGTACTGTGTAAAGTTTATATGTTTTAAAAAAATGACTGAATGCCCTGCAGGTACTCATTAAACTTTATTTACCACAAATGACTTGCAGAAACAGAATTCAAGCAACTGATGTATTGTTACTGTTGGGGTAGTCCATGGTCAGAAATGGTATAATATGGCTGCCCGTTGGAATAAATATGGTGAAGATTTTTAGTCGCAATAACAGAATTAGCTTGCCTGGTCCAGCATTAAAGTGAGGTCAAAAGTAAGCACAATGGTCGCTTTGAGAAGGAGCTAAATCAATGTAGCAGGGTCTATTTTGAACAAAAATCTTACAAATTAATATACAGGGAATTCTGTACAAACCACAGTTGCAGATGTCTGTAAGAGACCGTCTGATGAGAGATGTCTAGGAATAGAGCCTGAAGTTCATAGCAAGAATTAAAAAGAAAAGTATGACCCCACAATAACAGAGACAAGTGATAACTTCAAAGAAGGATGAGATTATGTCTTGTAAAAACCGAGGAATTCGGACAAGTTCATTGAATTGTGCAACTGGTGGTGAGTTTCAGTATTATCAATGGAGTAGATGTCTTATTAAGTAAAAGAGTAAGTGTAGAAATACTTGGAGTAGGATCAATAAATTTCATCTTAAAAGACAGCATGTGAGTAGTATGAGTTATAGTGCAGCTACAAGATAGAGGGGCAGTGTTTACCTGACTTTCCAGGTCAGAAGCTGCTCCCAACCCGTTGGCTAAAGGATTCTAACATTACATGTAACCATACAACTCTCTTTCTAACTAACTTTATACTATAACTGATATTATGAATTTTATAGCAATTAGGAGAAATTAGCATCTTCTTGTGTCTCCCATGATTGCGGCAGTGGGAACTATAAGATGATTTACGTAATTTGATAGGGATAGCAATGAATATAATGAATAACAGAATTTGAGCAGCCCTTAGACATAAGCAAGTCTGGAAATGTCTGAAAAAGATTATAACCGTTAACTTTGGAATGTGAATTAATGGGATACATTATAAGATCTCAAGGCCTGATGATAATGATGTCTGACAAACATCATGAGATCGTAGAGAACCAAAGGGCTGTCCATAGGGTTGTCCACCATTGATCAAGTGTTTTACAGGATTAGATGTATAGATTAAATGGGAAGGAACAATGACATCAATGTTGCATGTAATTATTGCAATGCAAAACGTATACAAATGCTGTATTCCACTGGGGAAACCAGCATGTCACTGACCTTTCCAATCTGAATCTTAATTAAGAGGGCACCAGGGCCCCATGTGAAGGCCAGATGGGGTGCAGTCTCTGACCTCTCCCACACGTGTGACAAAGAGCTCAGATAAAGATTGACTGTCCTGCTGAACATAGAACTCAAGACTCCTCTTTGACATCTCCCTCCAACAGTTACTATATTGTTACATGATAGCTACAAGTCATCTGAAGTTATGCCATTCTCAATGACCGTTTGGTTGGCTACAGATCAATCTAAGGAGGGCACAAAACAAAATAAATTTTCTGAATAATCAAGCAGAAAAGCGAAAGTTCATATTTTGAAAGGATGGAAATATTTGACTCTCTAGTTATTTAAATTTATTCAAATGTTCTCTGAAGATGTGGCTAAGTCAAGGCAGCACTATAGCTCAGTGGTTAGCACTGCTGCCTCACAGCACCAGGGATCCAGGTTTAATCCACCTGTAGGGTGACTGTGTGGAGTCTGCACATTGTCCGCATGGGTTTCCTCAAGGTGCTCTGCTTTCTTTGCGAACAGTCAAAAGATGTGCAGGTTAGGTGAACTGGCCATGCTAAATTGCCCATAGTGTCCAGGGATATATTGGCAAGGTGGATTAGTCATGGGAAATTTGAGGTTATAGGACAAGGGGGTGAGCCTGGGTGAGAGGATCAGTGCAGACTTGATAGGCCACATGGCCTGCTTTCATACTGTAGCAATTCTATGATCTAAGTTTGCATACAGCGCTGTTAAACTACAAAATGAATTAAATAATAATAAGATGGTGTTCAGCTTATGTTACACCTAGTCAGAAGAGGCATTCTGAAGGCTCACTTGACCCAAAACGTTAACTCTGATTTCTCTCCACAGAAATGACCGGACCTGCTGAGCCTTTCCAGCAGTTTCTGATTTACAGCATCCACAATTCTTCTGGGGTTTTTCTTGTAATATTCTTTTTGTAAATGACCAAAATCCCTACTTTGGTGACCAGGGTCTTGGCAAATTCACCAGGTTGATGTGAACTGTCAACTGTTCACCAACGATCTAGGATAGTTAAATAATTAGATTACTCATTTTAGAATATGTTTGACTATGCAGACTTGGTGTTTGGATGGTCTTGATAGACATTTCCCAGCAGTATTTCACATTAACTTATTTAAAGTTAAAAAGATAACATTGGCATTATAGAATAATAATTAGAAAGTCAGGACTTGACTCAAGTCATGTACAAGGCTCTTTTAATTGCACAATTTTATATTTGTCACTCAGTAAATAGTGGCTGTAAAATATCTAAGGTACCTGAGAAATTCCTAGCTCTCCTAAGATATTTCAGAACCAGAGCTAGAATACAGATCACTGATCTTTACGAGGAATTTAGCCTGTATATACAATACATGCTTTTTGTGGCCAACTACTTACTAATCTCTGAAAACTTGCTGCAATTCCTGGACACAGGAAGCATAAGTTCACAACGCAAATTGAATTGACTACAGAGGGAAGACAATGCCTAGAGCTATTAGTGCTAGCCTATTAATCCAGAGACCCAGGTAATGTTTTGTGGACCTGGGTTCGAATGCTGCCATGGTATATGGTTGAATTTGAAGTCAATGATAATTTGGAAATAGGAGTCCAATGATGACCATAAAACCATTGCCAATGTCAGGAAAACCCATCTGATTCACTAATGACCTTTAGGGAAGGAACTCTGTCGTCCTTACTTGGTCTGGCCAACATGTGACTCCAGACCCATAGCAATGTGGTTGACTCTTAACTGCCCTCTGGGCAATTAGGAATGGGCAATAAATGCTGATCCATCCAGTGACACCCCTATCCCAAGAATGAATAGAAACAAAAGAACTGACTGTAAAATATGGCCATAATTCAAACCATTGCTTTGTGTTTTGCTTAATAACGGTCACAGTGAAGATAATCATATCATTTAAGATGTAGACTTTTAAAAATAATTCATTCACAGAATCTTTCATTGTTGACTAGACCAACATTCATTTCCCATCCTTAATTGTCCTTGAGAAGGTGGTGAGTTGTCTTCTTGAACTGCTTCAGTTCTTGGAGTGTAGTGAAAAGACCATAAGAAATAGGAATAGGAGTAGGCCATTCAGCCCCTCAAGCCTGCCCCACTGTTCAATACAATCATAGCTGTTCTGACATTCTTCACATCACTTTCCTGCAGCTTCCCCATAACCCTTGATTACCCCATTGATCAAGAATCTACCTATCTCAGCCTTAAATATACACAAGGTCCCGGCCCCCATAGCTCTCTGTGGCAATGAATTCCAAAGGCACTCAACCGTCTGGGAGAAGAAATTCATCCTCATCTGCACCCCATTATTCTGAGACTATGCCCTCTTGTCCTAGACTGTCCCATGAACAGAAACATTCCTTTAGCATTTACCCTGTTAAGCCCCTTAATATGTTTTGTATATGATATCCACAGTGCTGTTAGGGAGGGAGTTCCAGGATTTTGACCAACTGACAGTGGAGGAATGGCAATACAGTTCCAAGTCAGGATAATGTGCATTTCGGAGGGTTCTTGCAGATGGTGGTTTCCCATTTAGCTGCTGCTTTTGGCCTTCTATGTGGTAGAGATCACAGGGCTGGAAGGTACTGTCAATATAGCCTTGGTGACTTACCACATCTACAAGATGCTGCCATCTCTCAGCACTGTGCCACTGTATTGGTGATGGACGGAGTGAATGTTGAAGGTGTTAGATGTGGTGCCAATCAAGTTGGCTGCTTTGTCATGGATGGGTGTGGAGCTTCTTGAATGTTGTTAGAGCTGGACATATCAGAGCTTTCCATCAAACTTCTGACTCCTATTGTGTTTGGTAAACAGTGGACAGGCTTTGAGGAGTCAGAAGGTGAATTATTCACTGCAGAATTCCCAGCAGCTGACCTGCGGTTTTAACCATATTTATTTGGCTGGTCCAGTTCAGCTTTTGCTCAATGTAAGCCAGAATTAAAACAATTTTTGGATATTTTGCATTAAGAGCAATGCCCTTAGTGCAAAATGCAATGCAGGGTCACAGCAAGATTCCTGGTGTACACAGATTTTGGGGAAATAAATTAGTTTAGCGCTTTGTGGAAATATGATTGGGAGGGTTTTTACCACACCTGACATCAATCCCTTGCTGGTGCCAATGTGGTTAAACACCTACTAGTGGGTCTGTATGGTGAATCTGGATAGATTTCAAACAATTCTGCTTGGATATTGCCATAACTTGGAACTGTGGGCACAGCATTTATGTTATAGAATTCTAGAACATTACAGCATGGAAGAGGTCATTTGACCCATTGAGCTTGTGAAGTGCTATCCAATCAGTCCCTTTCTCCAATATCTTCCCCATAATCCTGCAAATGTTTCCTTACCAAATATACACGCACACGTGCACACACACGCGCACACACACGCGCACACAAAAGTCCCTATTAAATCTGCTCCCACCATCCTACCATCCTACTACATTACAGCAACTAACAGCTGCATATTCTTATCTCACCTCTTTTACTTTTGACCAGATTGCTCTTGGATGTCATACTAACTAATTTTACAGTTCTGTAAAACAACTTGAACAAACAAAGTGAAATGATTAAAGTGGAAAGTTAAGTTAGTGAGAAGAAAGTCAAAGTGGAGATAATGTTATCTTATCAATGCTCATCTTTGGAATATAGCACAATTTAAAAGGAGAGTGAGTTACTGAGTGAAGTAGTAGAAAAACATAACGATTGGTTATGAAAATATAATCTTACGAAAAGGAAATAAATATATTTTTAAATGAGATTTAATCTTTTACACATCAAAATGGAACTTCACCGTATAATAACTTGAGCTGGGGATTTTCTATATTTTTCTGCAATTTTCAGGATTCTTGGATCTTCCAGCAGTTTTGCATCACCAGGGCCAGCCCAGGGTCGATCAGGTGATCCAAGAGGGCTGTATGCTGTAACAACAATTTTTTGTTTTGTACAATGATCCACGAGCTGCTTTTGGATCAAGTATGGGTGACATTCTACCTGTAATAGAAAACCAAAGAATTTTTAATTCATGATGGAGGAAAAGCACAGTATCTAATTATAGTTCTAAATCTCTTCAGTGGCTAGTCCTGATTTATTTATGGTGCAATGGTGCTCTGGTAGTGGAAGGTGTCTGGGATGGTGTCAAGTTGGTTGAGTGACAACAGAACTGCACTCACCCAGCACGTGGAAATCATATTCTGACATTGTGCCTTATAAACAGTGGAAAATCTCTGAAGAGTCAGGAAGCAAGATGCTCCTCAAACAGTACTCAGTCTCTGAATTGTACATATAACCACAGTTTTTATATGCTGGTCCAGTTAAGCTTCTATTCAATGGTGGCCCCAGAATGTTGAAAGTGGTGCTTTGGTGATCATTTTGCTGATATCAACTAGGAACCTAGCTTGTTCCAGAACCCCCGTCTGCAGTACTATATCTAGGATGTTGTAAGTTTATATGGTCTTTGCTATATCCAGCACCTTCAGCCATTTCTCAATAGCACCGACAATGAGACTGTGTTGGGTTCTGTATGTGTGGAGTTTTCAGGAGGAGGCTGAGATAGATCATTAGCTTTCTATTTGTCCCAATAATAACATTTTTCACCAAATATTTACTAAAATCTCTTTTAGACTTGCACGGTATATTTTTACTCAAATTATGGAATGTGGATATCACTGGTTGAGCCAGCACTTGCTGCTCTAATTTGCCTTGGACTGATTAGCTCATTACATCATTTAAGAGAGCAGTTAAGTGTCAACAACATTATGGACATGGAGTCGCATGTAGGCCAGACTAGGTAAAGAAGACACTAAAAGGACTCTAGTGAACCTGATGGTTTTTAACAACATTGGTTATATGGTTACCATTAGGCTAGTTCATGATTTCAGATTTTCCTTAAATTCACATTTCACCCTTTGCCACAGAGGGATTCGAATTTGTCCCTAGAACATTAACTTGATTTGTAGTCTGGTGACAATACCGTTACACCACAGTTTCCCATATTAAGGGTGACATTTTCTTCATTCCTAATACACCTTCTCACAGCTCATAAGCCTTTCTGATTTACAATCTATGGATATTATAAGCACATACCTCTTAATTTTCCACACGATCCTAAACACAACCTGAACGTTATGCTTTTTTCCTCACAGATACCCCAAGATCCACAATTAGGTCAGGCGGTGGAGGAAATCCATAAAGACAACGATGAAAACACATTGTTTCTTGAATACACAATCTGCCACCTGTACAGATGCTGACACTGTGCACATTATCAAGGTTAGTAGATAGAATAGAGGTGGGATATTGTTGACCCAAAGCCAGGATGGGAGCGATAGGAAAGCATTTGTGCCAACTCATTAGAGACTGGAGTTGCAGATGAGTTCTGCTGCAGAGTAGATAAGGTCATTGTTGTGCCACACTACAGGAGAGGACTGCTGGATGGATATACGCAATGAAATGATTGGTGCAGTCAGAAAATCTATGTCCAATATCAAGGAAAATGGAAGAGTTTGGTACTGCCTTGGGCACAGGGCTTCATAGAGCCTGGATCCCATCCTTTTATGGTGATCAATTCCATTCACCCAGATTATCTCTAAGCATGATACAGCATCTGGTAGCTCATATTGCAACTTTCACAGCATCTCAAAACAGCTACCAATCTATCATTACTGCACCGAAAACCCTTAGTGCTGTTACTCATGGTCAGTTAGCTGCCATCCTGGCTGTGATACTAGCACTCAAAAGGGGGTTGAAGGGTATCATAGCACCTTAGCTCTCGGTCCTGCCACAATGGACTAGGATTGTTGAGGTACTGCCCCAGGGGAGTGGCAGAGGTTCCATGGAAGACAAACTGCTGACTTCTCTTGGGATAACAACATTTTTCTTCCCAAAACTATCACTCTGTCAATACCCCTGCCTGCATAGGTTGATAGTGATCATGCAGATATGGTGCAGTTCCAAATCGGGCCTTTCTACACTCACAGCAGCTTGATGTTGTCCTCCAAGATCATTGACAATGTCCTCCACTAAAAGCGAGCACACTTTCACCAACCTCACCACAGTAATTAGGACAGTCCTGTAGCAGTATTAGGAAATTAACCAAGGAAAACAAAGATTACTTTAAATTTGGATACATAATGGCATGATTTAATTTATGAAGTTGATTTGGAATGCATATTTTGTACTTGCCTTATGGCCAAGAGAAAAAAGTGTTGGTGGCAATGTAAAGATAAGGATTGTGGTACTGTTGACGAAAAGGTGATTTGAGGTTGAGATAATTAAGTTTGAACAGGAAGAGACCATGCAGCTTGCATTCTTCCCCCCCTGGCAGGTTGTTCCACCCTGAGTGACCTCTGCTTATTCACCAACCTTTCTCAGGATTCCAAGGAGAGTGCATGTTCAAGTCTCGGAGCACTTAGTTAATATACAAGACTTGAATTCAGCAAAAATCTTTTCAGTATCTGTGATATTGCTCCCTGTACATTTCTAAAACTTTAAAGAACTATGGAAAGCAGTAAAGTTATGGCAACAGTCAGAAGAGGAAAACCAGCAACGAACCTATAAGTAGCTGATGATCCATTAAAGTAGAGCTAGTGGTAAGTTCATTAAATTTTGCTTCAGTTGTGGGAGGTTAAGAGAGGGGATTGGATGGAACATGGAGTTGCAAAATGGCAAAGTTTGCGTCAAACCAGTTTAACACATTGATAGATATCATGATCTGCTTGCTCTGTATATTTGATGCATATGCACCAAAACGTTTACCTTTATCAAGATGTTTTATATCAATAATATGTATACACAGTGTGGATGTTATTTTAGAACAACATCACTAGCAGCACCCAAAAAAAACTACTAAGTTTAATTTTGCTTCTGTGGGTTTTCTGAATGCAAGGACCAGAGTGATATCTCAAAGGTAGCTAGCTGGAATGAATCCCATACATCCACTGCCTTGTGATGGTTCATTCCAATCTCCTGTACATCCCACAGTTATTGTTTGCCTGTACTTGTGCTCCATTTTTATTGCACTGTATGATACATGTTTAATGACAGCATATATGTTTCACAACAAAGGGTTTCTAAGAGATAAAAGGAAGTCTGACAATGTTCACATTGACACGAACCTGGTTAACAACAGGTCTGTGAGTTGCAACAGATAATATGTCATCAACTTGCTTGGAGTTGAAGTTGGATAAACCAATTGCCTTGACCAAACCCTTTTCTAGTAGTTTTTCCATGGCTTGCCAGGTATCCTTGTAATCAATATTAGCGTAATGCACTGTTCCATCATCATTCTTTGGAATCATAATGTTACCGCATCTGCAGAGGCAGAAGACAAAATAATTATCTTCTAGGAGGTAATCTGAATTTAAGTTTGTAACAGTTTAATTCAGGAGTTAATTTGGAGTGGAACTACCTCACCTTATCTTTCCTTCCTCTAGACCTAATCTGTTAAAAAATAAATCTGTTTTTAGGTCGCGCCCAGCAACCACAGCATTTCAGACCGAGAGGACAGGTCATCATTCTAATTTTAGGCCTTTTCAGCTTAGCCAGAAACTAGACTGCGGGAGTAGGGTGATCTGCTTTTATCCCTTCCTTTGTTCAAATAACTTTGACGGGAGTCCAGAATTAGTAGTGATTGCAGGCCATTAAACAAAAACCATATTCCAAAATCTTAATGCTAATTGAAGCAACTGCATGAATTTTATAATAATTTTATGATTTGACTCACTGGTTGTATGTACTAGAATAACAAATACCAAAGAATGGTTAACATCACATTTCCTCTCCCTACCTGTCTCCAATACTATGACACTTTAATAGGGTTACTGTGCAGTTGGTGACATAGTTTATTTCAAACAGTTTGGAAATAAGCGTGTTTAACCACGTTAAGAATTTAGAAATAGAAATAGATACTTACGTAACAAGGTGT
>JAHRHZ010000248.1:48102447-48152021 GCA_024137785.1 Ginglymostoma cirratum | reverse complement strand
CCTACTCCTATGATGCTGCTTGGTCTGCTGTGTTCATCCAGCTCTACACCTTGTTATCTCGGATTCTCCAGCATCTGCAGTACCTACTATCTCTCATAGACACCTACATCTTTGTATTTGACTGTTTTGTTTAATACCCTTATGTGATAGAATTGTGTACACGCAGGGACAGAACACTACTTGTGTGATAGGGTAAAAGGGGTGATATTGATACTTGTGAATTAGACTGAACACAGCAATCGACAACTACCATCAGACTTCTGGCCTTAAGAAGGAGAAAAGGTCATAAATGAAGAAGCAATGAGGAAGGTTGGGCCTAGGAGACTTTTGAGAAATTCCTCCAAAAAACGCTCTGGAGTCAAGACTTCAATTACCTGGAGTCTTCAACTGCTAAAATCATGATCCTTGTGCTAGAATGACTCCAGCCAGTGGACAGTTTTCCAAGAGATTCCCATTGACTTCAATTTCGCTAAAGAAGTCCCTTGATATCGTACTTAGTCAAATGCTTCTGTAACGACTGGAATCAGGGCCAGGTGAATCTCATTGACTATGAGATCCTTGATTGGGGTTGTTAACCTGGACGAATCAGGGAGCCCTGGCTGGCAGATATAAACATGAGATTCAGAAGGTCCCCTCAGTCTAGGGACTGGCTCATGTACTATACACGTGTAGATAAAATGTGACGGGAACCACCCTCTGCACAGTTATTTCAGCTTCCTTGATGGGGAAGGCAGTCACTCGCAAGTCAAGAATCTAACTCTTTTGTTCACATTTGGATAAAGACTGTAATGATATTTGGAGCCAAGTGGTTCTGATGGAATCTCAGCTGAGCATTGGTGAGAAGTTAATCCTGAGTTAGCACTGTTGACAACACTGTCGATCACTTTTTTCATGAGTGAGAGGAGACTGATGGGGCAATAATTGGCTAGGCTGGATTTATCATTTTTTCTGGACAGGATATATATGAGCAATTTTTCACAGCATTGGGGAGATGCCATTGTTGTCTCTAAATAATGGTGAATACTCCTTAAAACCTCTCTCTTTGACTAAGCCTAGTCTGAATAATTGTTTTGAGAGTCAGTATCAAATTTTGATTCATCACTCCTTTAAGTCATCTTGGATCATTTTATTGAAGATGCTTTACAAATGTAAGTGGTTGTTGTTGTGGACCAAGTCCTAGATTATTTTCATTTTGGGGTAAATTCATATAAAATAAAATGGGTCAAATCTGGCTTTAAAGTTAATCAAGCTTTGAGTTTCTTATTAACTAAAATCTGCTATGGTAATGAGACAGAATGGCAGTGGGGCAGCAAGTCAGAATCTGGAACCAGGCAGGTTGAGAAAGTTGAGAGAGGAAGATTGGAGTCCCTAGAGACAGAAGGAGGACCAGGGTATACAGTCCAGGCAACTTAAATTACCTAGCCGGGACAGAAGCATATCAGAAAAATTGATTTTGGACCAATTTTGGAAGGTGGGTCAGAGGATATTAAAAAGGGTCAGGTGTGATGTGGTAGATGGATCAAAAAGCCTCAGGAAGGAAATTGAAGGTCAGAGGCCAGGATCATGGCAAAAATTGAAAGAGTTGAGGTTCAGATTGGAGGCCAGGTGAAGAGGTTATATGAAGGGGTTATATCGGATTTTGTGGGTAGTTAGTGAAGCAGGTAAACTGAATTCAGTAAACAATTTGATAAGGCCTTTACCTCTTGCAATAGTTAAGTTTAAAATTGTGGTTAAATATGAGGAACTAGTCTCATTAGAATAGTTAAATTTCCACTTGCTTCCTGTTAACAATCTTTCTGTCAGACTGAAAGTGGGGAGTTTAACCTCCAGAACTTCTGAAGTCAGTCTTTAACATGACCTGTGATGTCGTCAGGATGAGAGAGACAGGAAGTGTGTCTCAGTCATGCTGCTAATAGTGCAAAAGTTCAGTCTGATAGCAAGGTTGTCACTGGGAAATTTTATCTAAAAGCTCATTAGAACAAATAAGATAATGCACCTGGAGGAAAACCTGATGCATGAATGATTCTTGGACAGTAAGGATAGTAGCAAAAAATTACAAACATGATACCTGATAATATCCTTGTTGACTTGTTCGCCAAGCTGGCTTGTTCTCATTCAGCTGGTTCATCACCATGCTAGGTGACATCATCATTGAGGCCTCCAATGAAGTGATGTTAATCTACTCCTGTAGGGCAGTGAGTTAGGGCGTACTGTGTCCTCCTGTTGTTGTCTGTTCAGTAGGCATCTGCAGATGAAGTTGCAGTGATATCAGTTCTTAGCAAATTTATTGTATGAATTTATCTGCAGATGCCTACAAAACAGACAACAACAACAACAGGAGGACACAGTATGCCCTAACACACTGCCCTACATCAAGAACATACTGAAACTGATAAGACTCCTAAGACCACTAGGAATCAGTGGCACACAAGCCCATAGCGGCTCGATGACAAATACTCAAGGATTAACGACCCCATTCCCACAACATGCAGAACCAACATGGTTTACAAAATACCATATGACTGCCACAAACATTACACTGGACAGACAGGAAGGAAACTAACCATCAGAATACACTAACATCAGCTAGCAGCAAAACGACACAACAAATTCTCCTTAATATCATACACTCAGACATTGAAGACCAAATCAGTTTAACTGGGACAAGGTAACCATAGTAGCCTAAGCCAAACATGGGCATGCACAGGAATTCCTAGAGGCATGGTTCTCCACCCATAATGCAATCAATAAACATATAGAATTGGACCCCATACACAAACCCATACAGATCAAAACCGGAAATGACACCACTCACCAAAGCCAGACAGTATAAATTCCTAGCATGGTGATGAAACGCCTGAATGAAAACAAGCAAGTCAACAACCTCACCCACAGCCGGAGCTACAGATCTTTGCTACAACTTTAAACTGATAATATCCTCTTGTTCCATAACACAAACAATAATGCAGGTCTAACTCACTTAAATGTTTTGTTGAGTTAGGAATAATCAATGTCAGTCACTTTCTACTGCAAACTCCACATCATGATAAACAGTTTAAAAACTACAGTTGATAACTGTTTCATAAGCTATTTTGATGTTAAAATGAACTCGTTGAGAAGGGGTTTTACTGGAGGTAGAAAATATATTTAAAAACATAAAACCTACTTTTTGTTTCAGTTTCACACTTTGTCTACTCAGTCATTTAATGGGATAGAAAAAAAGTGGTATCATAAGCAAATTGTATAGAAAAAGTAAGCACAGTGTAATATGTCAGATACTCTATCCTATAATTACCAAGGTGAATTTCTCTGTACAAGAAGTGATCAATAACTGGAACATGTCAGGATTCTTGAGGCCAGTATATTGGACTCATTCAATAAACATCTAAATCCTGTAATGGGAAGACAGTAGGGTTGGTATTTGGGAAGTACATGATCGAACATGGACTGAAGAGCCATCTTGTTATTTTGATGGAAGTTTGATGAGATCTGCACTCAGATCAGGTACATTCAATGAGACTAGCAATAATGTAGAATCTTTAGGAAAGGATGTAGTATTTTATTTTGAAGAATTAATTTGATTATAAATAGTGGACAAGCTTTGGGGAGGCAGACTCAATTGAAGGGAATCGTATAATTATCTTGAGAAAATATTTGCAGAGCTGCAAGGAAAGGCAAGGGAACGAGACTTGCTGAGTTGTTTCTATAGAAAGCCAGCAAAGACATGGCAGGCTGAATGACCTTAATATGTGCTTTGACGATTCCAGGATTCTATGAAAATTTTCAATTGTTACTCAAAATGCGAGAGAGAAAATAAAACAAACAGTGTTTGATGCACTATAGTTAGGCTTTCCAGGAAACTGTCAATATTATTCATTTCAATTATTTTAGTGCACAGATAAATCAATATACCTCTTTTGTCTTCACAGCAACTAATAGGAGATATTCTCTATTGGTGTGTTGCAGGGCTTCAGGGCTATGAGATTCACTGGATGTACTACCCCTCCTGTAACATGATTATCGCAGCATTTCCATATATAACATAGATTAGTAATCCTCAAACTATGCGATCTTTACCATCCAACAGCAAATGAGGAAATTAAACATTGCATTTTGATCTGGTTTGTTTTTGTTTATTAGGACTGTCACATTAGTCAATGAGACAATTACAGTTTAAATTATTATAATTTAGAAATGAAACATAGCAGCAGTGATATAATAATTGGAGCAAAAGAAAAATGTTGGACAGGTGCATTAGGACATACTCAAATGCTATTGGCCAGTGCATCAAATACAAATTTAGATAGTCTAGCTGTAGGTCCTCCAGTGTCTTACGGCATGCTGTTTCCACATCATCTGGGTGATGCTTGGTGTTCCAAAGTTTGGATGTAATGAAAATATCCTCCCGCTTGATAGACTACAGAAAGACAATGAGATAACAAAAAAAAAAATTGAACTGACTTATATAATCTCTTTTGCTGTTTTATGATACATGCTCCACGCACCACTTAGTAAAAATCAGGAATGGATTTCCATTCTGGGGAAACTTGCTTACTTATGCATTTATTGTGATTTTGATCAGAAACAAACAAACAATCAATATGACACTAGGTCATGTTAGCACACTGGTAAACATACTTTCTTGCAGATTAAAGAAGAAGTTTGATTTGGTGATGTGAAATTAAGTGTGTTTACTATACACAAAGACTTGAAGAAATAGTTCAGTGAGGAAGAAAGAAGACACTCCAACAGAATTTCTCTTGATACAGCATCTTCAGTGCTAGTTAAGAAGTGGAGAGTTTTAATGATGGGGAATGGTGGGATGCAAGGCAAAAATAAATCAGAAAAGATTAGAACAGATCAGAATAGATGTGGTTTCACTGACAGTTACTAAAATCGATAAATATTTAACATGGATTACTAAATGTAGTGACTTTATAAATATTTTTAAATCAATATCTGCTTTAGACCCAAAGTGCAGCTAGGGAAAGGATGAATTTCCCTTGCTTTGAAATCCCGACATTTTTTGTTCATTTTTTTCTGCTTTTGTAAGCTGCTTTTCAGTATTAGTAGTGAAAAAACAGTTCTGCTATCATCTTGCTTTTAAATAATTTTCTTACAAATAGTCACTTGATTGTACAGAAATTGAGCTGGCTGAAACAAAAAGACACATTTTGATGAAGTTTTGTATTTTGCATTGAGGACAATGTACAAGATTATCAGTTCAAGGGGGCAACCAACATTAACCATGCATGACAGAACAGTGCTGATTCGTAGGCAGTGCACTCTGATTGGTTGAGGTGTTGTCATGATGAATCCACCTGCTGATTTAAACTTCTAAATCTTTTCAAATTTTAAACAAGGCAGTTAACTCAGATTTAAAAGGGTCACCAGACCCGAACTGATAACTCCGATTTCTCTTCACAGATGCTGCCAGATCTGCTGAGCTTTTCCAGCTATTTCTGTTTTTGTTCCACTTTCCAACCAAATCAGCAGCTCCCCTCTTTCAGTCTAACTGTTGGTTTTCTCCTCGATTTGGTATTCTTGTGAACGGTCATGATAAATGCAATTCTTTGACAATTTTTAAGCAATACTAATTTATTTACATTATAAACAACAACTTTACAACATGGAAGAGCTCAGCCTAAAATCATCCATAAAAGATAAATGGATCCCTGGTACCATGAAATACTTAACAAATAGACTCCAAAATGTTGGTTTGCATTGTCAAACTGTTAGTAACTGTGGTATCTACCAATATCAAAGTGTCATGAAATGATTCAGATTAGAGATTAGAGATAGGCTTGGAATTGATCACATTCCAAATAGATTATAGGTTGCTATGATAACCAGTAATACAGACAAGTGGTGCTGATTCACACCAAAATTGATTAGACAGGCACTGTGTGGCAATGCCAGAATGGCATTAGCCCATTACAATGCCAAAGTTGCTGATTACTGAACGTTACACCACTTTATTACACCCTTATTCTTGTAAGGACTCCATTCTCCTAGTCTTTGTGCCTCAAGTTCATCTGATCTGATGATGCCATCTTCAACACGGGTGTGCCCAACAGGGTTCTCCTTTTTCCTCAAACAATGATCCCCTTATCTGCCCACCAGGGTTAACAACTCAGCTGTCTCCACCAAATTACCCTCCCCTCCTCTTAGCCCTTTCCCTCCCTCCTAGAACGAGCATAGCGCTCCCTTGTCCTTACTGACCAGCCCTGACTCTCTGCAAAGGATTATTCTCTGCCGTTTCTAATATCTCAAAGTATGCCACCAAACATATCCTGCCCTCCCCTACCCTCTATCAGCATTCTGGAGGAATGTTCCCTCTATCACACCCTGGTACATTCGTCCATCACACCTAACACTCCCTCACTTCCCCATAGCACCTTCCCATTCAATTACAAAAGGTATAACACTTATCTGTTCACCATTGCCTTACTCACTGTCCAAGGTCCCAAGCACACATGCCAGGTGAAGCAGCATTTTATTTGTAAATACCTTCAATTTGGTCCATGTATTCACTTTCACAATGCACCATCCTTTCCGATGGCGAGACTAAATGCAGGTTGAGTGACTTTTGTGGAACGTCTCTACTCTATCCATAAGAATGACCCAGATCTTCCAGTTTCTTGCCATTTCAATAAATGGTTTTTCTCCTAAGCCTATTGAAGTGTTCAGGGAAACTCAATGTTTCATTTTTCTGCACTTTACAGCTATCAGCACTCAGTTCAATAACTTCAGAGCATGAACACTATCCTTCATTTTGATTTCCACCCCCAGCCCTTCATGGGTCTTATTTGCATCTCATTGCTTTTGGTCAGAGTTTCTTTCTTTCTTATTGAAACCTACCTATTCCATAGCAATTTTTTACAACTCCATTTCTCCTTTATCAGCATGCATACTCCCTTTGCATTTTGCTCTACACATCATCACAAACTGTTCCACTTACTGCTCCTTCCTCTTTGTAAACAGCACAAGACGATAATTTCGTGCCCCTTTTTACTTCGAAAGAAGGGAGAGTCTTGAGTTGAAGCATTAACTCTGTTTTTCTCTCCACAGATGCTGCCAGATCTGTGGAGTTCCTCAAGAACTATTCTTTTCATTCCAAAGTTACTGATGCCTGGCACTGGGAGTGAATTTTTTTTTGCTCAGCTAGATATGCATTGGTACATCATGTTGTTCCAGCTCATGTCAAAGGGACTGCTGGCATCTTTTGTGAATAAAGCAAGATCCAACTACATTTGTTTTTATTTTCTTTTGTGGACCCTATCCTGTATTAAGAAGACGAGGGGTGTTGAGGATCCTGAGAAGAGCATGTAAGATTGTTGATAAAGTTTGCCTTATCATAAAACATAAAACAGTACAGCACAGTGCAGGCCCTTCGGCCCACGATGTTGTGCCAACCTATTATCCTACTAAGATCAATCTACTCTGCATACCCTACATTTTATTATCCTCCATGTACCTATCCAAGAGTCGCTTAAAAGTCTCTGAAGTATCTGACTCCCCTACCACTCATTCCACACACCCACCACTCTCTGTGTGAAGAACCTACCTCTGACGTCTCCCCTATACCTTCCTCCAATCACCTTAAAATTATGCTCCCTCGTAATAGTCATTTCCGCCCTGGGAAAAAGTCTCTGACTATCCACTCTATCTATGCCTCTCATCATCTTGTACACCTCTATCAAGTTACCTCTCATCCTTCTTCACTCCAATTAAAAAAGCCCTAGCTCCCTCAACCTTTCCTCATAAGACCTGCCCTCCAGTCCAGGCAGCATCCTGGTAAATCTCCTCTGCACCCTCTCTAAAGCCCCCACATCTTTCTCATAATGAGGTGACCAGAACTGAACACAATATTCCAAGTGTGGTCTAACCAGAATTTTATAGAACTGCAGCATAATCTCACGGCTCTTAAACTCAATTCCCCTGCCAATGAAAGCCAACACACCATATGCCTTCTTTACAATCCTATCAACTTGGGTAGCAACTTTGAGGGATCTATGGACCTGGACCCCAAGATCCCTCTGTTCCTGCACACTGCCAAGAATCCTGCCATTAACCCTGTATTCTGCATTCAAATTTGACCTTCCAAAATGAATCACTTCATACTTTTCTGGGTTGAATTCCATCTGCCACTTCTGCCCAGCTCTGCATCCTGTCAATGTCCCGTTGCAACCTACAACAGCCCTCCACTCTCTCCACAACTTCACCAACCTTCATGTCATCGGCAAACTTACTAACCCACCCTTCTACTTCCTCATCCAAGTCATTTATAAAGATCACAAAGAGCAGAGGTCCCAGAACAGATCCCTGCGGAACACCACTGGTTCACCGAGCTCCAGGCTGAATACTTTCCATCTGCTACAACCCTCTGTCTTCTATTGACAATTTGTATTTGTATCAAGCATGCTTAAAGGAAAAGCAGTATAAAAGTGCACTGTATGCATTTCAATGCTACAAGTCCATCATCATTTTACCCAACTATGTTGATATTACTATACACTGATATTATTGGAACTGTACCACATCTATCTCATAATTTGGGCAGGTATATGTACTGGTTCTTGATTGAGCACAGGCTGCTGCATCTTTTAATTGATTTGTGAATTGTGAAAGTCAATGCCAAGGCACTGGAGTAATTCGTAAAAAAAAAACTTAAGAGTACTTAAAAATTTATAAACAGTTACAAGGGACTAATTGCAGAAAAATAATAATTTTTTTTCTTTATCCATTAACAGGATGAGGGCATCACTGGCTAGGCAGCATTTATTGCCCATCCTTAATTGCCCAGACAGCAGTTCAGAGTCAACCACATTGCTGTGGGTCAGGAGTCACATGTAGGCCAGACCAGTTAAGAATGGCAGTTTTCTTCCCTAAAGGACAGTAGTGAACCAGGTGGGTTTTTACCCAACAATGGGTTCATGATCAATAGATTCTTAATTCCAGGTATTTTATTGAATTCAAATTCCACCATCTGCCATGGCAGGATTTGCAACTGGGTCACCAGAACGTTATCTAGGTCTCTGGATTAACAGTCCAGCGATAAAACCACTAGGCCATTGCCTCCCCTCAACCCAAATTCTTGGATTGCACTCGAGTGGGAGAAAGTGTATGTTCAAATTGTGGAAAATGGGCTGTCATTTCAATGCACACTCAGCACTTTTAAACTGCATGTCAGTTGGACTGCCACAAGTAGTGACACTAATTCAATGTCATTGCATACCAAAGTCAAAATAGTCACGGACTCCCTGCCTGCTATATGGTGTCTCCAGAAATGGATCTATACCTGGCTTACACCAGCAGTCCAGCAATGCATGAATCATGCTGCCTGAAAGATACAGTTACATTACCTACTAACATCTAATATATTTTAGTCTGTAATATAGGGAGATCACTTTGGCTAACTCACGGATGATCAAAACTCCAAAATAAATAACTATAAAAGAATGAAACTCCATTTTGTAGCTTCCCTTTGGGAATGTTAATCAGCCTTAACTTGGAATATATACAGGGAAAAAAAAAATGGAAAGAGGGTTATGTGGAGATGAAGGATTTGAGTATTACACCCAGAAGGCTTCTAAATTCATTAATATACTGTGGGGTGAAGTGTAGCTTCATATAATCTGTTAGAAATTAAATAAACCACTAATAATCTTTAACTTGGTTTATGTCCAAAAAGAAAACACATGCATATGATACCAAATTTCTTGATTTTAAATAGTTTCTCTCCCGATTATGGAGGTGGTGGGTTGCTGTTCCAATTAATTTCTCTATCTTAAAAAGAAACAGAAACACAAACTCGCCAGCTTCCTTACTTTATTGACTTGTAATTTTTCATGAAGGACTTCTCCAATTTCATGCTCATTGCTGTAGCCAAAAGCACAGTCTATATGTTGGTATCCTATTTCAAGGGCATAACTGACTGCTGATTTCACCTGCAGAAAGCAAAGTAGCACAGATTCAAATGTTTGTGAGGTGCAATATCTCGTTTTAATGATAGATCTGATTCTACTCAACTTGTATCAAATTGTATTGCAAAATATTTAAGATGCTTAAGATGGGTCATGTTTCCCCTGGGACCAAGACTTGAATGAATGAATCAAGTAAATCAATCTAGATTGCATGGGAAGAATTTTGCTGATTGAAGGGATTTTGTATTAAGTTGTTTTTTTTGCAGCTTTCAGTTTTTAAGAGGCAAAGTTACACAATGCACACAGTGAATAAATTTGGCATTTGTCTCACTCAGTAAAAAGGTACATGATAAACTAGTTTGGGCTGTGAAAAAATCTAACACTGAAGTTGATTATTTGAGGTTGGCTCACAGTGGAAGGGCCTTGGATTTTGAGTCATAGAGCCGTATAGCATGGACACAGACTCTATGGTCCAACTTGTTCATCCCAACCAGATATCCTAAATTAATCTAGTCCCACTTGCCAGCATTCGGCCGATATCCCTCTAAGCCCTTCCTATTCATATACTCATCCAGATGCCTTTTCAATGTTATAATTGTACCAGCCTCCACCAATGCCTCTGGCAGCTCATTCCACAGATGCACCACCCTCTGAGAAAAAAAAGTTGGGCCTTAGATCCCTTTTAAATCTTTCCCCTCTCATCTTAAACCTATGCCGTCTAATTTTGGACCTCCCCTACCCTGGGGAGAATACCTTGGCTATTCATCTTGTCCATGCCCCTCATAATTTTATAAGTTTCTATAAGATCACCCCTCAGCCTCCAATGTCTATTCAGCCTCTTTATAGCTCAACCACCAATCCTGGCAACATCCTCGTAAATCTTTTCTGAAGCCTTTTAAGTTTCAAACATCCTTCCTGTATCAGGGAGAACAGAATTGCACACAGTATTCCAAACGTGACTAACTAATGTTCTGTGCAGCAGCAACATGACTTCACAACTACAATACTCAGTGCATTGACCAGTAAAAGCAAGCAAACCAAAAGCCTTCGTCCCTATCCTGTCCTCCTGGGTCTCAACTTTCAAGGAACTATGGACCTGCCCTCCAAGATGGCTTTGTTCAACAACACTCCCCAGAACCTTATCATCATTAAAGGATACAAGTCCTGCCCTAATTTGCCTTTCCAAAATCCAGCACCTCGCATTTATTTAAAATAAACTTCATCTGTCACTCCTCGGCCCATTGGCCCATCTGATCAAGGTCCTGTTGTACTCAGGAGGTAACCTTCTTCGCTTTCCACTATACATCTAAATTTGGTGTCATCTGCAAACTTATTAACCATACCTCCTGTGTTCACATCTAAATCATTTGTATAAATGACAAAAAGCAGTGGACCCAGCACAAAAATAGCTTGTGGCACACTGCTGATCACAGGCCTCCAGTTTGAAAAGCAACCCTCCACCACCACCCTCTGCCTTTTACCTGAGCTAGTTGTGTATCTAAATGGCCATTTCTTCCTGGATTCGATGTGATCTAACCTTCTTAACCAGTCTACTATGAGGAACCTTGTCGAATGCCTTGCTGAAGCCCATATAAATCATGTCCACTGCTCTGCCCTCAATCCTCTTCATTGAGTTTCATTGAAGAAGTAATCAAGTTGGCGAGACAATTTCCCACGCACAAAGCCATGTTGACTCTCACTGACTGGTCCTTGCCTTTCCAAATACATGAAAATCCTGTCCCTCAGGATTCTGCCAACAACTTGCCCATCATATAGAATATGAGTTTTCCAACAGGTGACTTTGCCAAGTCCATTGGTGATGTTGGTTTTATTCCTCGTTCAAGTGTAGAAGAAAATAAATCATGGTGAGGAACGTGTAGTGGCTAAAATGATTTAAAATAACAAACAATTGACTAATAAGTGTGCTGCAACTATAGGCACTTACCTGCCCAGCTGAACTTTTCCATGTTCCCAATCCAACTAATGGCATTTTTTGCCCATTGGCAAGAGTAACATAGTCACAACTCATTTTTAGTCCTCGAAGTGCAGCTGTGAATTGTTAAAACAAGGCAACCTGTTTAAAGCCACAAAAATAATCTGTAAGTGGGGAATAATGCGAGCCTCTACAAAACAACAAATGAGGCAATATTCTCAATCTGGCTGACAGAAATATCTGGACTGATTTTTGTCAATAGTAATTTCTCCAACCCTTGGCTCCCAAAGGGAATTATTTAGCTTCTACTTCTTCCTTCCCCAATGGCAGAACAATTTAGAAAAGTTGTTGACAGTTATTCAAACCAGCATACTATCACTTCACAATGTAACACATTGTTGCACCAAGATAATGGTCTTCCTTCAAATGCTTTCAATTATAAAACACAAATTAATGTTCCCACATTCTCAGCAGAAAAACTGCTTGAAGGGAGTGCAGGTCAGATAGAGCTACAGCTTTGCAGTTCTAATTCTGACTGCTTTCCTTCGAATATAGTTGTGAACTGAAAGAGCTGGGTTTGTTGAATTTACCCCACTAAATTAGTAGCAGTGATTAAATGCGCTCTGCTATGAATTAATTTTTTAAAAATTCACAATCGCCAGTCCCCATAGCAAGGGCAGCACTGCTGCCTCAAAGCATTAGGGACCTGTATTTGATTCCACCCTTGTGTTTGCACTGATTTCCTCCCACAGTCCAAAAGATGTGCAGGCTAGATGGATTAGCCATGGGAAATGTGGGGGTGTGGGGGGCCTAGGTGGGATGCTTCTCAGTCGGTGTGGACTCAACTGGCTGAATTCTATGAAACACTAACAAATTAAAGACAATCACTGGTTAGAGGTGAAGTGCCTCCTAGAGCAAGTGCCTCCTAAAACAAAGGGCTCATTAGTCCAGACCATTCCACTGTAGCTGTTGTCTGTATAAGGCTATTGGCAAAAGATCCAGAAAAAGAGGTCTTTTTCTGCCCTTCAAGGTGAGGATCAATCCATAACATGTGAGGCACAGGGATGAGGAAAGAAATGCTGAAAAAGCAGGGACATGAAGGCACACAACATTTTCTTCATTCATTTTTGTAATGTGGTTGCCCTTTATCCATCCTTAGTTACCACAAGGAACAGATTAAAACAGAGTGGCTTACTAGGGCCGATAACTAGGCCTCTGTGTTTACACTGTCTAATCCTGTTACAATCTTATAGGTTTCCAAAATGAAATTACCCTTCGTTCTTATAAACTCCAGTCTTAACCAATCCAGTCTCAATTTACATGTAGGTCTTGCCATCCCAGGAATCAATCTGATAGATGTTTGTTACACTTCCTCCATAATTAGGATATTCTTCCTCAGGTACGGAGACAACGCTGCATACAATACTCCAAGTACTTGGGCATCAAAGTGGCTCAGTGCTTAGCAATACTGCTTCACTGCTCCAGGGAACCAGATTCTTTGGCCTTGGGTGACTGTCTACATTGTATATTCTCCCCATGTCTGTGTGGGTTTCCTTTGGGTGCTCCGGTTTCCTCCCAAAGTCCAAGGATGTGCAGGTTGGGTGAATTGGCCTTGGGAAATGCAGAGTTACAGGGATAGAGTGCAGGTGGGATGCTCTGTGAAGGGCTGGTGCGGACTTGATGGGCCAAAAAAGCCTGCCTCTGCACCGTCAGGGTTCTAGGATTCTAAGAGAAGATCAATTTTGTAAAATGAGCAACCTGGGAGCTGGAATTAGATTTAGGCCAGGACAGTTGGTTTCCTTTATAAAAAGGAAATCAATAAATCTGTTGAGTTGACCTGTGCAAAAGTGCTGTTATTCTTGCCTACTTAATAGTTTTAAAAATAGCTTACTTATACACATTCCTTACTTGTTGCTACTGATATTTACTATAGTCTTCTGAAACTCAATGCAATGTTAAATTACCTTTCTGGGAATTGAATGCCCGGTTTCCGTTGTGACCTTTACTTTTCTGTGATAATTAACCCAACCTGTACTCTGGAACTAAGATGGAAAGCTTGCAGTTTTACATTTGGTTAAAGAATAATTTTGTTTATCCACTGGCTAAAGTGATTGATTTACATCAAGGTATGTCAGCACTCAAACTTGACAAAAATACTATAGAAGCATAGAAACGTATTAAACTGGAGGAGGAGGTGGTCATTTTGGCTCTTCAAATCTGCTGTCATTCAATGAGGACGGCTGATCATCCTACTCAGTACCCTGTTCCCAACTTCTTTGATCCGTTTAGCCCTGAGAACTAGATCTAACTTGTTCTTTAACTCACTCCTAAATGACCTACCTAGTACCCTAAGACCGTGACCCCTGGGTGGACTCCCCAGTCATGGTGAACATCCTTCCTATATTTACACTAACAGGATTAAAACAGTCTTAAGTTTAGAAAAGAGTACCCCCCATTCTTCTAAACTCCAGTGAATATAGTCCTAATCAATCCAGTCTCTCCTCATATGTCATTCTTGCCATCCCAGGAATCAATCTGGTAGACCTTCGTTGCACCTCCTTCATAATAAGAGGAACTTTCCTCAAGTACGGAAACAAAACTGCATAAATACTCCAAGTATGATCTCTTCAAGGCCCTTTACAATTGCAGCAAGCTATCCCTGCTCCTATACTCTAATCTTCTCGCTATGAAGGCCAACATACCATTTGCTGCCTTCACTACCTGCTGCATCTGCTTGCTTACTTTCAGGAACTGGTATACAAGGACACCCAGGTCTCCATTCAGCTCCACCATTTTCAATCTACTGCCATTCCGATAATTTGCCTTCGTTTTTGCTGCCAAAGTAAATACCCTCAAGTTTATCCATATTATACTTCATCTGCCATTTATTTGCCCACTCATTCAACTTGTCCAAAATCACATTGAAGCATCTCTGCATCCTCCTCACAATTCACCCTCCCACTCAGTTTTAGGCCATCTGCAAAATTGCAGATTTACATTAGTTCCTTCAACTAAAATCATTAAATATATTGTGAATAGCTGGGGTACTAGCATTGATAACAAGGTGTAGAGCTGGATGAACACAGCAGGCCAAACAGCAGAGGAGCAAGAAGGCTGATGTTTCGGGCCTAGACCATTCTTCAGAACCTTGACCTTGTTATCTCAGATTCTCCAGCATCTGCAGTTTCTACTATCTCTGTACTAGCATTGATCCCTGTGCTACCCCACTATTCACTGGCTGCTGCTCAGAAAAATCTGTTTATTTATTACTCTTTGATTCCGGTCTGCCAACCGATTCTCTATTCATGTTCGTAGACTACCCACTACCACTAATCCCATGCACTTTAATTTTACATACTCCTCTCATGTGGGACTTTATAGGCTTATTTGATGAAAAGGTGATCTTCTGGTTATACAGCAGACGACAATAGGAAACATATTTACATGGAGCTGATTACTTTGAAATGCAGTGACTGTGAATACAAACAACTCTAATATAATAAAAACATCCCAAGCTGCTCCCCTGGAACATTGTTAAACAAAATGTAACCCTGAGCCACCAGAGGTATTAGGAAAAAATAGGCAATAATTGTGTCAAGGAGGCAGGATTGACTAACTGTCACAAAGGAGGTAGAGATGGGGGATGGGGGTGTTTGGAGGGAATTAGGCTTAGGTCTACCAACAGTGTCGAGAAAAATCAAGAAACCACAGGGGATTGGAATTGAAAAAAAAAAGTGTATAACTGAAGGCGTTAAGGAGGTTAAACAAAGAAACAGCGATGAGGGATTTGAAAACAAGCTTGAGGATTTTAAATGCAGAATGACAGGATTCCATATGAAATGAGTGACAAGTAAAAAAGGATTTTTGTAGCTTTGGCTGTGAAAGAAAGCTCGGCCAACACAGTGGCTTTCTTTACTTTGAATTGTGCCGTAAATCCTTGTTCATCCACCTGAATCACTGGAAGAAGCGGACGGCTTTAGTTTACATGACACCCAAAAGTACCCTCTGATTACTGCCTTGCAGTGTCAGCCTCAATTTCTTGCTGAAGTTGGCATGCTGCCATATGTCTGCAGGATTCTTGTTTTTCACAAGAATTAGCTGACAAATTTTGCAAGACTTTGTTCTGCCATTTGTCATGGTTGAGCTAAAGACCGACATTAAGCTAGATATGAGCTAACTAGGTTACAAATAATGAAAATTTCTAAAAAATATTGGTTAATCTCAATGACAATTTTTCTTGATGGTCAGATAAATGACTATCAGTGTTACATTTAAGCAAAAAAAAAACCCACACACTTCTCAATTTCCTAATTTTGACTGGAGTCTGTAGAAGATAGGAGATATAGTCGTTGCCTGACATAATGGAGAGGGAATGAGAAAGGGAAATTTACAAACTGTAGTGAATAAAATTATCAGAAACATAGGGTGGAATCTTCCCAGCTCCTGAATGACATGTTTATTGATGAAAATGTTGAGAAAATCATGAGACAGCCAATGAGGATCTAATTGGCATTGAGAATTTCATCTGCAGTTTAACACTTGGTTGGAAAAATGGGACATCTTTCTCCTCATGCCAAGTTTTCCAAACAAGTAATGAGCCGCAGTTGAGATTCTTGCTCAAAAGCAGTGAGAAACCTGTTTGCATGCATTATTATGCATTAACTTCCCGTTTATTAGTTCATCTTGCCTCATTGAGAGCTATATGCAGTTTCCATTCTTCCACCTGCTGGACAGAAATTAGATGCTGACACTTTCTGAAACAAGTTGGGGGTGGGGGTGGGGGTGGGGGGGTGAAGTAGCACAGCAATGGGTAGTGATTCCACAAGGTTACTGCAACATGCATGGTTTTGGCAACTCCACATGACCGATCTTGGTCCTTGCTGGCTGGGATCCTCTCATCGGGGATGAGGAGCCAAATGTTGGGCAGCCCACTAGTCTTGGCTCTTTCTGCCCTACCATGGACTATTTTCTCTCAAAACGAGAAAAAAGGGAGAGATTGAGTGAGATGAGAGTGGGTGGCACAGCTGTCAGTGATGGTGCAGGTGGAGGAAAGGTATCCTGAGAAAATATGTAGCAGAAACCATGCAGCGTTTGTCATGGAGCAGGTTGGGTGGGGTTGGTGGTGGTGGTTAGGAGCAAGGGAGAGAAGATATTGCACGAGTAATGAGAATGGTAGAGCATGAGCCTTGGTGGGAGCTTGATGTAATTACAAAGATTGAGAGTGTGTGAGGTAGCAGAGAAAAGATGGAGGCACTTAGCCTGGCAGAGAGAAGGTTATTGACCTTCTTGCAGGATTTCAGAGTGTTTCTCTAGATTGTGGCAACTAGTTGGCAATGTAGGACTGGGCTGGCAGGATCTGATGTCATGGACTCTTCTGCCGGTCCTGAATGACAAGGGTAGCCTTCCTCTCTATCACTCTGCCTACCTGGACCTCCAGGTTCATGTCTGCAAAGTGGGGTATCAATATTTCCTTGTCTGCACAACTTTTGTTTTGAATATGGCACTGGTGTCAGAATCCTGTGATGTCCAGGAATGGTGTGTGCATCTGTTTACAGTGAGTGGGAGCAGAATGCCATAAGGTTGTGCAGCAAAGTTAATGAGGAGAGTTTAGGAAGATAACTTGTTAGGCCTCATGGAGCAAAATTCTCCACAAACTTTAAATATATAAAAAAACTGCTTTTTCACCTTGAATTTGTACATCATTTATTTTCCTGGTTTATCATCATTTTATCTTGCATTTTGTTTTTGACTTCCCCAGGAAAGATGGGGGTGGTGAGTGTAGAGTTGAAGAGGAAAAAACTTCTGCTGTTGTAAATTTTTCTGATGACCTAAAAAAATTACTTGGAAAATGTAATGGCACATGCATATGAACAGTTGTTAGCTGTCAACAAGTCAGAGGTTTTAAGTTTCCTCTGTATTTCAGCAGCTGGAAATGTTTTGGTGAAACAGTTGGTGAAACTCCAATTAAGGCAATTAACTGGTGTAACAGGATCTGATTAAAGAAGTTGATGAACTAGCTTCCTCACATACAACAGCTTGTTGCAAATTATTGCTCATTGGTTGAACCATTTATGAAATCCTGCATGACCCACTGAACTACACCTCGTGTCAGCTATTGCAGCTGTTATCATTCAGTTATTTGACAAATGGAATGAATAAGAGATATGAGTATGCAGGGATCAAAGCCTCAGAACATATTATCCCAGGGAGAGGACGTGCAAGAAAAACATTCCTGTAGCAAATAAGAATGCCTGAGAAGGTTGAGGCTTTCTAAGATTCAAAATATTGAGAATTGTGAAATGTTAGCTGGTGATTTTAGAATCTGTTCAGTAACTGTAATCACAATGCACACAATCGTTAATGGTCTTTAAATTTTTTCCGATTAAGCTAATTAGTTAATGGGATCCAAAGTGGGTAAGTGAAAAGGCATTCATCTCGATAAGAGACAATGAACTACTGTTTATGGATAGAAAACATTCTAATTTTTTTTTTTATTTAAAAAAAAAATCAAGAATTGGGTAGGCACACGGTCACAGTTCAGATCTATTTCTGCCTTTCCAAGAGTCATCAATGCTCTAAACTGGTGTTCATGCGGCTTACCTCAACGTGAAAGAATCTAGCAATGGTTCAGGTAATTTGTAAAGTGAGGAAAAATATTCTTCATGAATGCACAGTCCATGAAAGTATTCATTCTTACTAATATTTATGATGATATTTGAATAGTTTTGCTTGACTGATTGCTTATTTTGGGAATTTGGATTACAACTTTAAAAAAAAGAAGTACACACAACACAAAAATAAAATTGAGACAAAACTATCCATGCACTTTGGTCTGTTAAAATTACTTTAATTTTTAATACGAGAGAGAGCACCAGTTAGATATGGAAACACAAACAGTATTCCAAAGATATTTTGAAAAGAGTTAAACTGAGCATTTCTCCAATAGAGCGCGAGTCTGGGAAATAAATAATATAAAATGAAGAAATGAAAAAGATGAATTAAAAAGGTATTCTGCATCAGTCTTCACTATAAAAGAATGAAGTCACATCCCAGAGCTAGTCGTAGGTCAGGAAATGGAAGGTAGGTAGGAACTCAAGAAAATTACATTCAGCAGGGAGTTGGTACTAAGTAAATTGTCAGAGCTGTGGGCTGACAAGAGTCTAAGTTCTGATTAACAATCATAGGGTCTTAAAAGTTGTTGGAGAGATAATTGTTATGCTGGTTTTGATTTTCCAAACTTACCCAACTTAGGGAAGGTTCCATGAGATTGAATAAAGGAATTGCATTCACCATTTTCCAAAAAAAAAAAAGGAAGGGGGAACCATTAGCAAGAAACTATGGTCAATTAACAGAAGATGTTAGAAGTTCATCATAGACTCCCTGCAGAGTGGAAGCAGGACATTCAGCCCATCAGTTCCACACCAACTTTCTGAAGACCCACCCAGACCCACTCCCATAACCCCAAACCTCCCATCTAACCCGCACATCTTTGGATTGTAGGTAGAAACCAGAGTACCTGGAGGAAACCCAAGCAGGCACAGGGAGAATGTGCAAACTTGACTCAGACAGTTGTCAGAGGCTGGAATCAAACCCAGGTCCCTGGCGCCCTGAGGCAACAGTGCTAACCACTGAGCCACCTTGCTGTTCTTAAGGACATTAAAACAGGGCACTTGGAGAAGTGATTCAGGCATGGTTTTATGCATAGGAAATCATGCTTAACCAACTGATTTGAATTCTTAAAGAATTAACACGTGCTAAAAGGAGAATGGGTGGACTTACTGGTCTAGATTTCACGAAAGTATTTAATAATGATATCCAGCCAATCTTCTATCAAATGGTAAAACAGGAAACAGTGATTATAAATGGGTAACTTTCTGTTTGGTAAGATGTAATGGGTGGTGTGCCACAGGGATCAATGCAGAGGCCTCAACTTTTTACAATTCAAATAAATGAAGGGATTGAAGGTTTGGTTGCAAAGTTTGCGATGACAAAAATAGGTAGGAAAGTAAGTTAAGATGATATGAAAGGAGGTTACAAAGGAATATAAACATGTTAAATGAGAGAGTGTAAAAATCTGGCAAATGAAGTATATTGTCCCATTGATAGGAAGAATGAAAAAGCAGCATGTGCAGAGGTTCTGGCTGTCTAAGTGCAGAGTTGCAAAAGGTTTGTATGCAAGTAATTATGAAAGTTGATAAAATAGGTTACAATTCCAACTGATGGTAATAATAGACAAGTCAGATCCTACAGTGAAACAAGTTTCATTTTTGCCATTTATTTACTGTGGTGGTTAGTTACTGAACACAATCAATCAAAAAAGACTGCCAATATACTTTCAATGAAAGCACAAAAAGTTTATTACATACAAGGGGGATGGGGCAGTAAGGGGGGAAAAAAAAAAAAGTCACTAACCAACTGCACTACATACAAACTGTTTGGAATGGTCTTATTGATCAACCCTTTTGCCTTTAACAACCTAACAGGTACTGTAAACCTTTGTGAAGGGATACTGTCTCGACTTCAAGATTCCCTGTAATTATAGGGTCATACAGCTCAGTAACGGACCCTTCAGTCCAACTAGTCCACACTATGTTCCCAAACTAAACAAGTCTCACTTGCCTGTTTTTTGGCCCATATCCCTCTTAAGTACTTATCCACATGTCTCTTAAATGTACTTGCATGCACCACTTCATTCAACAGTTTACAAACATTGCCTCTCTTGTCCTTCAAAACTAGGGGGCATTTTTTAAGGAGAGAGAAGAAAGTTTTAAATTCCCCCACCCTAGGGAAAAGACCCTTGCTAGTCACTTTATCTATGCCCCTCGTGATTTTCTAAACCTCTAAGGTCACCCCTCAACTTTCTATGCTCCAGTGGAAAAAAAAAAGTCCCAGCCTATTTTTATATCTCAAACCCTCCAGTTCCAGCAACATCTGGAAAGTCTTTTCTGAGCCCTCTCCAATTTGATAATATCCTTCCTCTGGCAGGGTGACCAGAACTGCACAAAGTACTCCAGAAGAGGCCTCATCAACATCCTCTACAACCTCAACATGACATCCCAACCTTTATACTCAAAAAGGTCTGAGCAACAAGGGCAAGTATGCTCAACACCTTCTTAACCATCCTGTCTACCCGTGACACAAATTTCAAAGAACCATGTACCTGAACCCCCAGGAACACTATCCAGGGCCACACTATTAATTATACAAGTCCTGCCTTTGTTTGTTTTACAAAAAAAATGCAACACCTCTCATTTATCCAAATTAAACTCCATCTGCCAGTCCTCAGCCCATTGATCACAATCACTTTGTAATCTTAGTGAATCTTCACTGTTCACTATACCACCAATTTCAGCACATTTCTGCATTCACTTAGTGCTTTTTTAAAAAAAAGTTGATGTCCCTTCCTCAGACCCTTAAATGAATGGTTAACACAAATCACTTATTTCTTAATGTGTTCCTTTAACTCCTCTCCCATAGCCTTCTGTCTCCAAAGCTTTACTTCCAACCATTACCATTCTGCTGCTATCACAGGCCTTTCCTTTCTGAAAGGCCTGCTTGTCTGAAAGAAACCTGCAGATGTTGCCTGAACTCCTGGATGATTTAGTCTTTCTATGTCATCGGACACTTTTTATGAGACAACAGCAGTCTTTTTTCTCCTTGTATCGAATGCACTGAACTGCTCACCTCAGATTCCACATTCACCATGTCAAAATCTTATCTGTTTCATATAAAAAGTGCCCCCTTTCTCGTCTGAACTCTAGCAGACACAAGCCTAGCTTGTCTGACCTTTCTTCATAAGGCAACCCACCCATTTCTGGTATTAGTCTAGTAAATGGCTTCAACTACATTTATGTCCTTCCTTTTTAAAAGGATCAATACTGTGTACAGTCCTCCCAGATGTGATAACACAAACATCCTAGCTAACTGAAGCATTATCTCCCTACTCTTGTAGTACATTCCACTTGAATAAATTGTAATACTTCATTTTTTTTTGAAAAGTGGTGTTATAAGGTGGACAGAACCATGCATAGCTTTGCAAACCCTGTTAAAATGCATATATTAACATTTCGGATATCTTTTCATTGCTAACAAATCTAAGTTGAAATTAGAACTGCATTCTTTAACACAATTAATCAATATAAAAACAAAAATCAAACTCAAAGCTATGCATGGTTCTGTCCACTTTTTCAAAAAAAATGAAATATTACAATTTATTCAAGTGGAATGTGCTACAAGAGTAGGGAGATAATGCTTCAGTTAGCTAGGATGTTTGTGTAATCACCTCTGGGAGGACTGTATACAGTATTGATCCTTCTAAAAAGGAAGAACGTAAGTGTAGTTGAAGCCATTTATTAGACTAATACCAGAAATGGGTGGGTTGCCTTATGAAGAAAGGTCAGACAAGCTAGGCTTGTGTCTGCTGGAGTTCAGACGAGGAAGAGGGCACTTTATATGTAACAGATAAGATCTTGACATGGTGAATGTGGAAAAGACATTTCCCCTTGTAGGAAATTCTAGAACTGGGGCCACTATTTAAAAAAATAAAAAAAAGTGGTTGCCCATTTAAGAAAGAAATTAGGATTAATTTATTTTCTCTCAGACTCTTCCTTAAGGCAATGGAAGCACAGTCCTTGCGTGTTTAAAGGCAGAGGCAGGTAGATTCTCAGTAAGCAATGGTGTGTACCGTTATCAGGGATATGAAGGAATGTGGAGTAATCAGATTAGCTATAATCTTTAAAATGACTGGAGGAGCCTTGAGCAGTCCAGTGGTCCGCTCCTGCTTTGAATTTGTATGTTTATATGTAAAACAGTATTTTGCTAGTAAAGGTCAGCATTTTCTGCTCAGAAGGCAGCAGTAAGGCCTTAGCAATCCATCTAATGGCTAGGTCAATTCAGACGGCTGTTAAGGATTAATACAAGAGCACAAGAAGGAAGAGTAGACTGTTTGGCCTGTTGAATCTGCTCCACCATTCATAGAACAGTACAGCACAGGAATGGGTTCGGTGGCCTATGATATTGCGCTGAACATGTGCCAAATTAAACTAATCCCTTCTGCCTGCCCATGGTCCATATCCCTCCATTCCTTACATATTAATGTTCATCTAAAAGCCCCTTAAAATGCCCCTTTCATATCTGCCTCCAGCACATTCAGGCAGCACATTCCAGGCAGCTACCACACTGTTAAAAAACATCTTTTGCATCTCCTTTGAACTTTCCCCCTCCTACCTTAAATGCATGTCCCCTAGTATTAGGGATTTCAACTCTGGGGGGAAAAAAAAAAAAAGATTCTGGACTGTCAACCCTATCTATGCCTCGGAGTTTTAGAAAACTCTAGTCAGGTCTCCCCTCAGCCTCTGCTGTTCTAGAGAAAACAACCCTAGTTTGTCCAGACACTCCTTATAGCTCATACCCTCTATATCCATACAGCATCCTGGTAAACCTGTTGCGCACCTTCTCCAAAGCCTCCACATCCTTCCTGTAACGTGGCGACCAGAACTGAATGCAATCAAAGCGCGACCTAACCAAAAAAGGTTTTACAAAACAAAAAAAAAATAAGCTGCAGGAAAAGCTCAGCAGATCTGGCAGCATCTGTGAAGAAAAATCAGAGTTAATGTTTCAGGTCCAGTGACCCTTCCTCAGAATCTTCAGTTCTGGGGAAGGGCCAGACCTGAAATGTTAACTGATTTTTCCTTCACAGATGCTGCTAGACTTGCTGAGCTTTTATTGCAACTTCTGCTTTTGTTCATGATTTACAGCATCTGCAGTTCTTTCAGTTTTTAAAACAAAGTTTCATAAAGCTGCAACATCATTTCCTGACTCTTGTACTCAATACCCTGACCAATAAAAGGCATGCATGCCATACGCTTTCTTTACCATCCATTCATTACAACCATGGGTGACCTTAAGTTTCAGCCCTATATTCCTGCCTGCTTCCCCAATCCCTGTGAGACATAACAAGATCTGTCTATCCCAGCCTGAAACAATACAGCATTCACGCATTGGGATAGGGAATTCTATTGATTCAACTTTATTGCTAAGGATCTAGAGTCACATTTAGCCAGACTGTTAATGCGAGATGTTCTACCTGAAAATCAATATTAAAATCAATATTTTTGCCAACGGTCTGTTAACTAAATAATCACCATTCCTGACGCTAGCTGATAAATCTATATCATTAGCTGAATTTTAAATCCACCAATGGCATGGAGGAGATTTGAACACATCAGCCTCATTAACCTTAATTTTTTTTTGCAGCCTGTGGATGTTTTAAACAAGTGGGCACCTTTCAATTTTTTTTTTGCACACCCAAAAGGTAACTTAGTTAAAAGCAATTCCTGAATAGCTGGGCAACTTAGAGTACATTGGTCCATACCTCTAGTTTACCAGTCCAGTAATTTAAAGGTAAAGTTGCCATAGTCTTACCAAAACTATAGGGCTGCTGTCTTGAGAGAGAGATGACTGGTGGTAGTTTAAACCAGGGGTCACCACACCTCAGATGAGGGGAGATGTTGAGAAGGAAGATCCTTCATGGTAACCTCAGCCAGTGCAGGAATCGAATCCACACTATTGGTGTCAATGTTGTATGTTGCTAATTTTGATATTCAATACAGGCACTTACTGTCACAAACCGTTGAGACTGACTGACTGACTGATGGACGGACGGATGGACGACTTGCCTGAAGTCCACGACTGTCAGTTGCTTTACGCTGATTATCTGCTTCTGCTCAAAGACTTTATACTTTGATAAATAATTGATGGATATTGATTAAACCTGTTAGTTGTTACATTAACAGAATTTACAAAAAGATTACAGTTTAAACTGATGGCCTCAATTATACTTTCATAATCCTACTAGCTGGCTTACAGCAGCCATGGCGATGTTTGGTCAGCTGGAAGTGGTATTGTGCCAAAGGAAAGATCTGACAATTTTCAACAAAATATCAATGCATGGGATTCTGAAGTGATTTATGTGGATCAGTTAAGTGAAACTTTACACATTTTAATCTTGTTTATTACAATGTGGAGTCCTCTGTATTAGCATAAATAATTGGATTTGTGCCCAATGACAAAGAAGCAGTCTGCGTTTTGTTAAACTGGGTTGTTAGAAAGAATTGCCATAAATGTTTGAAATATTTGTAATGTGTATTCCAGATATCATTAACTTGAAGGCTACAGATGCTAGCGGCTGAGAACCAGAGTCCCCTTTGTTGTGTATTAAAGGTCAGACATGTGTCTTCATGGGTTTGGAGGAAGGATCACTCGACCCAAAATGTTAACTGATTTCTCTCCATAGATGCCTGCTGAGCGTTTCCAGCAATTTCTGCTTTTGTTTCTGATGTACAGCATCTGCTGTTTTTTCTCCCCCCTCAGTTTGAGAGACTTTATATCTGGTGTTTGTTGGCTGAGCAACCCAACTGTCTATTTTGAACTCAAGTAACCACTTCTTGTATTAAGAATCTGTTACACAAGATGTTGTTTGTGAGTTTCAGATTATCAAAATACTTGCAGCGTCTCTACAAATTCATCCGTTTTTCATTTCCTATGGTACCGTAGCTTGTATAGAAGTGAACATACAAAAAACTAATGACCCTTGCAGATAGGATTTGGGAAGCTACAACTTTTGCTCCAGCCAAAATCACTACCTAGGAATGAGTTAGCCTTGTCCATGGATGATGTCTGGACAAACAAAACAACTGTCACTGTTCTGAATGTCAAGTTAAATTTTAAGTGCACTCAAAGGGATAGGTGTATGCTGCTATTAATTACATTTATTAAAACTTTGGCTTTTAATGTGCTCTCTGGAGGAAATCTTATCGATGTGGGTTTTCAAAGGAATGGCAACTGCAGGCAGACTGACACTGCTCATACTTTCTGCTGTTTAAACAGAGCTTTGTATTGCAATAGCAACTCAAATGCAGAGAATACTTTAAATCCAATTGTGACTTGATAGTCACAAATAGTCAGGGGAAGGCAGACAACACCCACATTCTCATGACAATAGTTGCTGTATTCTGCGATTTAAAATGTTTATCAGCACAGACAGCCACTTTGGCTCTTGTAAAAGACTAAGTACATGTGGTTAAGGTAGCAGGTATGTATACGTTCGGGTGCATGTGGATGGGGTGCCAGTTAAGTCAGCTATCTGGGCTTAGGGTGGAATGTAGGTTTTGAGGTGTTTAGTTCGACAGCAGTGGGATTCAGGTCTGCCGTGGAAACGAATATTATTGGGTCCAATGGTTGAAGAGGGAATATGTCAGGTCCTGAGGAGAGGTGGTGTTGGATTTTAGGGGTAGAGGAGGTTGCTAGGTTAGGGTCCATGGAAATTTAAGGGTTGTTGGGGGAGGGGGTGGTCAGTTTAATAACCAAGTTTTTAATCTTCTAAATATTCTTACATAACTATTAACTGCAGCAAAACCAGGTCACAGTTTTTAAAATGATCATTAAAAATGGATTCGTGGTCAGCATTAGACTTTTAATTGCAGATGCTTATTTTTTCTTTCAACTTTCAAAACAGCTGTCACATGGTGGGATTCAAACCAGGTCACCAGAGCTATACCTGGGTCTCTGGGCTACTAGTCCAATGACAATGCCACTGTGCCAGTTTCTCTCCCTGTATCTCTTAATATAGAGATACGTTAAGCTGTATCATTTGATGAAGATGATGTTAATATTCCCTTCAAAAAACTTCTTTGCCTCACTATATGCACCTCTTCTGCACTCTCAGCCATGTTTACCTTTGCACTCAGTTGTGGTTAGAGCTAAAACTTTATCGGTTTTCATTCTGGTTCCTTTTTTGGAATCATCCTTAGGATTCCCAATAAGTTCCCCTGGTTTTCCCATGCAACTGTCAGCATTCTGACTGAAAGTGTCGCACTTTATTCGAATGGAAGCACTGACCTATTAGAGTTCCAGCTGCAGCACCCTTTTTTTACCCCAGCCAGAAGAGCAATTCCGGGGCATTCCCAGTGGTGCTTTCAATACACTGGCTACTTGTTTTCCTTTCACTTTCCCACTATTCTTTTCTGATTTATGGAAGTGACAGAAAGACAGATTCAAGTTTATGGATCAACTCAAATATCAGTCACATTTGCTAAAAGCAAAATTCTATGATGCTGGAAGATTGTAGTATGAGAACAAACTAAAAGGGGAGTAAAAGGAGTTGTGTCGATTAGGGATCAGAAAGGGGATTTCTACATGGAAGCAGGATGCATGTCTGAGGTATTAAACACATATTTCGCACCTATCTTTGCCTAGACACTAGATGCTATCCAGGCATAGTGACAGAAGAGGAAACTATCACTACAAAGGTTCAGAATAGACGAGGAATAAGTGTTGGACAGACTATAGGTACTTAACTTTGACAAGGTACAAGGACAGTGTGAGATGCATCAAATACTGAAGGAGGTGACACCAAATACTGGATACTGGCCAGTAATCTTTCAGGCTTCCTTAGACACTTCAAAAGACTACAGAATTACAAATATCACAGCCTTGTTCAAAAAAAAAAAAAAAAAAATTGCAAGGGTAAGCCCAGCGATTACAGACCAGTTTAACTTCAATGGCAGGGAAGTTTTTAGAAACAACTATTCACAGAGTAGAATTAGTGGTCAGAGGGAAAATTGTGGATAGATTGAAGAGGCAGCATGGATTTGTGAAGGGAAGTTTTGTTTAAATAACTTGGAGTTTTTAAAGAGATATGATGTGATGGACAGAGAATCTTCTCTTGCTTTTGAGTACAGTGAAGTGATAGTTTTGGAATGGATGGTATTATATCTTTACTGTGTGTTTTGAAATCTTCATTAGATTACTTTGTGTATTACCTCTTCAGTGGAAAGGGGATCCAGTAGATGTAATATATTAGAATTTCCAAAAAAGTTAGATGATGTACCACACAAGGTACTTAATAAGATAAGAGCTCAGGGTTTTGGAGTAGTTTCAACATGGACAGAGGATTGATTAGCTAAGAGACGTTGTCCCCTTTATCACATTTTCAGGATGGCAACCCAAAACAATAGTATTGACGCAGGGATCAGTGCTGTGGCCACAATTATTTATATATTAAAAACTCTTTAAACTTACTCTGACAGAATTGGTTGAAATGGAGGCAAGGTCAGCCTACGTACTGGAGGCTGTCATAGACAGGTGAGTCCCTGGTACGAACTGGATGCGAGACCCTGGACTGGAGGCCATTGAAGGGAAGAGAGAGTCCCCATTACAGGTAGGTGAGGTCCCTTACAGACTGGACACAAGGCCTCCAGATCACACCAGGCTTCAAAGCTTGAGGCATGGACTGGTGCAGAAGGACTATAATTGTCTACTTTTTAAAAATTTTATATTTATTATTTTTTCTATTTCATGCCAAATACTTAAGTATTTGTACATAGGTATCTTGTAAACTTTTTAATTGTACTCATTTGAATACACGTGCCAATAAAGCTAGTTCGAATTCTAGTAGATTTAATGACTTGGATGAGGCCTAGTTTGTGAATGACAAAAATAGATGGGAAGGCAGGTGATGAGAATGACAGAGTCTAAGAGAGATGTAGACAGGTTAAATGAGGTAAATGGGGAGCCAGTGGCCTAGTGGTATTATCACTGGACTGTTAAGCCAGAGACCCAGGTAATCTTCTAGGACCTGAATTTGAATCCTGCCATTGCAGATGGTGAAAATTAAATTCACACAAACAAAAAAAATCTGGAGGTCTAACAACCACCATGGATCCCATATTGATTGTCAGGAAAAAGCCCATCTGGTTCACTAATGCCCTTTAGAGAAGGAAACTGCCATCCTTAGCTGGTCTGGCCTACGTGACTCCAGATTCTCAGTAATGTGGCTGGCTCTGAACTGCCCTCTGGGCAATAAATGCTGGCCTAGCCAATGACACCCTCATCCCAGGAATGAATTCAAAAAAAGTTAGCAGATGGAATATAATGTGGGAATATGTGGAGTTATGTACTTTAGCAGGAAGAATTGAGGAGCTGAATATTACTTAAATGGACTGAGACTACAGAAAACTGCAGCACTGAGGGTTTTGGTGTGTCCATATGCATGAATCACAAAAAGCTAGCTGTGAAGTTCAGCAGGTAATACGGAAAGGGTTGCGTGCCTTTATTTCAAAAGGGAATGGAGTATAAAAATAGGGAAGTCTTGCTAAAACAATACAAGACACAATTTAGATCATATTTAGGATACTTTGGATTTTTTTGGTTGTGTTATCTAAGAAAACTGGCATTGGAGGGAATCCACAGAAGGTGCATGAGCTTGATCCCAAATGTGGAGGAATTCTGTAGAAGAGGTTGAATAAGTTGGGCCTGCAATCATTTAAGTTTAGAAGAATGAGAAGAGACCTTGTAGAAGAATACAAGATCCTTTTGGGGGTAAATGCAGAGGGACTGTTTCTCCTTGTGGAAGAGTTGACACCTGAGGGCCTAATTTTAGAGTACGCAGTTACCCATTTAAGACAGATAAAGAAGAATTTCATCTCAGATAGTAGTGAATCTGTGGAGCAAACACCAAAATTGCTGGAGAAGTACTTGTCATCCTTCCAGGCAAGTTATAGTGGACTCAAAACATTCTCAGTTTCTCTCTCCACAGATGCTGCCCGGCTTGCTGAGTTTCTGCTATTGGAGCAAATTACTGCAGATGCTAGAATTTGAGCTGGAAAAAAAAAAGTGCTGTGTTTGCTTCAGATTTCTAATATCGGCTTTTATCCAAGTGAATTGCTGCTATGGCAGTTTTATGTTAAGGTGTTTTTGAAACACATGGAGGAGTAGATGCCAAAATGCTGATCCATCATTGGAAATAGTGTTAAGATTTTCCAATTAATAAGAACAGCCACTGAGCTAGAATAGCAAGAGAAAAGAAAGAATGGGCAACAACTCATGTTAACAATATGCCGTTATCTTGGTTGATGCACGATGACCTCATGGTGGGACAGCCTGCATGACAAAAAACAAGGCTCATGAGACATTTCCAAATCCACAGCCAAAACTAACATTTCCCTTCCACCCAGTCATCTGCAACAAGTGAGTGCAATGGTGATAGTGAAGGAGGTAGGGGAATTTTTGAAATGTAGTTGAACGAACTTCCTTGATCAGGTATGTTCTTGGTCCAGCTAGGAATGGGAATGGGAATGGGAATGAGTGATGATGTACAAGGTCAAGTCACGTTAAGTGTTACACTGACCAAATAGTTTATAACCTTTTATATGTTAATTATAGACAGCATTTGAATTTAAAGCTCTATCATCAACATCTACAACATCATGCACCTGTTTTTAAACCTCAGCCCAATTTTTGGTTGTAGCTTTATCTCTACTTTCATTAGCATTGGTCTCCTGGTGATTCATCTTACATGAACTCCACTTTTTCACCTTCCTTTCCCCTCCCCCCCAAATTCTGTTGACCACATCCTATCTTGCACTATGAATTGCCTTTTTGACTGGTTTTGAGTACTTCCGTTTGATAGCAATTGCTGTTTGCAACAGTCTAGATGTACCATCAAGAGATAGAAAAAGCAATATTACCTCATGGTCCCTTGATCAGATATGTAACTTGATTAATGCTTCCATCATTACTCAATAACACACATTACAATTTGTTGAGGCAAGTTTAAAGTTTTTATAGACCATCTCCCTTGAAAGATGTTGTTCCTGGTTAATTGTGAACAAAATGATATGGTGAATGAGGCCCCTTGAAAATGGGATTTTCCTGCAGAAACATCAGACGACAATTTGTTGATTGGGTAGGATGTAAATAACAATCCTGGTCTTTTGTCCCATTTCTTAATTCAAAGTGGTCCTAGCTACAGTCAAAGTCCAATCTAAGGTGGATTAATATACCACTAATTTGTTTATGGCATGGTGTCTCTTTCCCAAAAAAACTATATTGCTGTGAAAATACAAAAGGAAAAAAAACTCATTACGGCAAGCACATGAAATAAATATCTCCCATGAAATTGGAGCAGACAGAGGGGCTGAAATTAACCTTTCTGCCCGAACAAGTTGCCATTTGCTGCAGCTTGATAGCTTGCCTCAACAAATATTTTCTCCTGCTGAAAGGAAGTAATTCTCTTTTGAAATTCCACACGGTTACTGGTCTTTAAAAAGCACACTGAATAAATATAGAGGCACATGCAAAGAAGGTTGAAGCTAACAAAATAGAGAATTGCAGTCTCCTTCTGCAAGGAGATACATTACAACATTTGATCATCAATGCAGTCAAGCTATGCCACCATCTCACTTCTTTCATCCTAACATGTTTTATTGGACTTCCACAGTATCTCATTTTTGTGGTCATATTGTGAAACAAGTAATCACAAACTATACTTCCATACACTGCACTTGCAAAAGCAACAAAATCAGCTAAATTGTAAACCTTAAAACATTCTGGAATGGGCAACTTTAGTTGTTTTTAAAACAAAGATTACACCCACTGGTAAAATAATTTCTCTTCACTCAAGTGGCTTCCCCCTGATTTTAGACTACCTATCTAGGCAAAACATCTTACCTACATCTACCCTTTCTAGCCCTTTAAATATTATAGGTTTCGATGAGATCATCTCTCATTCTTTGATCAGTCTTCTCTGTGCACATCTCCATTGAAGGTGGACTGTAATTATCTGTTGGTAGCATTCTGCTAGAGTTGGCAGAAATGGTGGCTTATGATCTATTGTATACAGAGGCTGGTGAGGTGGAAAAAGTGAGGACTGGGAGACCCTATCATTGTTGTGGGAGGCATAAAAAGAACAGAGAAAAAAAAAGCACTTTAAATTTGTTATTAAAACAGATGGAAAATCCTAACAAATATCGTATAAACTAAGTTCATCATCTTCACGATTAAGTATTTTTAATTAAGTAATCGTATTTCTAAGTTTTTAATTCATTCATCAGGTTAGTTAAGAACACCAACTAATTGTTGCCAACAGCCTGACAGCTTAACATAAATATGCTGACCTATGGTGTTTGTGCAGATGGTTGCTCGATTTTCCATTACAGTAAATTGGGGTTGCGTGATGGCCACATATGGTATGACAACTCAGCCAATATTTTCTACAGAAAAAAAGCAACTGCACAGCAATGTACGCAAGGTACTCCATATCTGGTAAAAACAAATCATTAAGTGTGCAACAGCACTGAAGCGCTCTAGCAGTTAAGGAAAAAATGTAGTAGAGAAACAAGTCTGAAGGCATCTGATGTGAGCACAGCAAATCTTTTGATAGTTTCATTAGTTCTGATCAGCTATTGTTTAAGTTCTATGCACACGTTCAGTTGTAAAACCAAAAAGGTATCCCCACTGTTACAAATTCAAGTTCTTTTCTAATTTTATCTGACCTATTTCAGTTGTTAAGATGATCAGTTTCTTCTATTACATGTACCTGTACAGGGAAACATTTACTAATGTAAATATTATGTAGCATAAAGTCAGAGACTTTACAGCACAAAGAGGCCCTTCAGCCAATTGATTGGCCAGTGCAGACACACCCATTCTAAACCATTTTCCAGCACTTAGCCCATAGCCTTGAAAGTTATGAAATTTCAAGTGCTCATCCATGAATTTTTAAAAAAGAGAGTTAAAGTTTCCCACCTGAACTACCCCTCCATGCAGTATATTCCAGATTCCCCACACCTTCTGGGTGAAAAAGGAATTTCTCAAAACTGAAGCAGAGTATTAAAAAGAAAATCCTGTGCAACTAGCAGAGTGCAACCTCCAGAGACAGGAGTGTAGCAGATTAGTACGTGTGGGGAATAGTACATTTTAGAATTTAGTACTAATTGCCACTAGTTCTTGATGATATGAACTGTTTAGACCACAAGACCCATGAGCAGAAGTAGGCCATTCAACCCATTGAGTCAGCTCCACCATTCAATGAGATCATGGTTTATTTGATAACCCTCAACACCACTTCCTTGTCTTTTTCCCAATAACCCTTGATTTCCTTACTAATTAAAAATCTGTCTAGCTCAGCCTCGAATATACCTTGACAACACACCATTGACAGCCCTCTGAAGTGAATAATTCTAGATCAACTACCCTTTGAAAGACTTTTTAAAAAGGCTGGCACCCGAGTGGTCCAGGATGCAAAGTGTCACAGCAGATTACTGGATATGAGTGCAGAACTTCATTATCTGGCCATTGTGGTAACAAATGATCTGTATGGTAAGGCAGTAGAATCTCTCTCAATGGATTGAAACCTTGAAAGAGTGCTCTGATTGCAATGTGGTGCAATCAATCAATTGCATCCAGCTCCTGTGGAAAGGCTTAGTAGAGTTTACTTCTAAAGGGTAGACTGCTTTCAGGTTCAGAAGCAAAAAAGCCTCTTAAATGTGCGAGGCTGCTGTAGCTTGGATGGTTAACTGGGGCTAATATTCAATCTGGTTAAATCCAGTTCCTGAAAAAGCTGAGGTGGAACATTGAAAAGGCCTCTGTACAACCAGCACAAGAAAGCAACCTGCCGAGTGGTATGGCAGTTTGGTAATTGGGGATGGGAGGTTTTTCCTTTTTTCTGCTGTCTTGTTTTCGTAAAGACTTTCATCAAATAGTATGACCAAGGCTCAAGAGCTGGAAAATTAAGGGGTTAACTGCGAATCAACAGGTGTAAGTAATAGTCAATGAATAAGAGGAGATTAAAGTTAAGGGAAAGAGAGTATCCTGAATAAAAGACTCACTTCAAGTTTAAGAAATGGCAGCTGAGGTTAGTCGAGTTTTATTAAAATTCAAATTTATTCACGGGATGAGGGCATTGCTGGCTAGGCCAGCATTTATTGCTGAGGGCAGTTGAGAGTCAACCACATTGCTGTGGGTTTGGAGTCACATGTAGGCCAGACCAGGTAATGATGACAGTTGCCTTCCTAAAAGGACATTAGTGAACCAGATGTGATTTTCCCAACAATTAACAATTGTTTCCATGATCTTCATTCTAGATATTTATTGAATTCAAATTCCACCATCTGCCACGGCAGGATTCAAACCCAGGTCCCCAGAACATTACCTGGGTCTCTAGATTAGCAGTTCAGTGATAACACCACTAGGCCATTGCCTCCCCCAAGTTCGTGACCTGTTATGTATGTGAAGTCATGGACCCTGTTAGCATCCTTGATGACCCTGGGTGCAGGAAGTGGTCCCAACTGTAGAAACTTGAGGTCCATGTTTCAGAACTCGAGCAGCAGCTAGAGAAAGCTGGCACAGAGTTTGAGATTTTCGTGGGCAGCCCATTGAGAGAGGTGGTCATGCTGCAATTCAAGGGAATGGGCGACCAGTCAGAGAATCAGGCAGGTATTTCAGGACTTTCCTGGAGTCCTGCTCACAAATCAGTTTTCCATTTTGGAAGCTGACCAGGGCGCTGGTTCCTCAAGATAGTGCTGACAAAGCCAAGCTTCTGGCAGCACAATTGTCCTGACTGTATGGGCAGGCAGAAGAAAACAGGAGCAATAGTGATAGTGATTAATTAGTTAAGGGAACAGATAGGCTCCTTGGAGGGAGAAATTTAAACAAGTTCAGCCAGGAGAGGGAACACCATATTAGTACAATAAAGGCATAACATACTTTAGTAAAGGAATCAAGGCAGAGAAAGTTCAGCCATGTTGAATTTCAGATAGAAAGCTGGATGGTCTAACCTATAATACTCCTAGCATGAAATGAAAGTGATCAATTGGCATGTGGAATTACAATGCTGTTGCCATCACAGATGTGGTTAAGGCAGGGGTTGCAGGATGGGCAACTGTATATTCACGGGTGTAGAATCTTCAGGCAGGACAGGGTAAATCTACTGAATAATGGAGGTATTCAAAATGGAATTGGTGAGTACAGCCCAACATGTTCCCTTTAGGGTGAAACACAGGAAAAAGAAAATGCAAAGAACCATGGATACCTAAGAACATTCAAGACTGGATACGAAAGGAAAGGAGAGGAGAGGCTTTTAGCAGGTATAAAAGGGAACAAATCATCAAACACCCTAGTGAAGTATAGAAAGTGCAAGAGGAAACAGATTAGGAGAGCAAATAGAGGGTATTGGTAAGAATGTATCTGTGTACTGTGTTCACCATACTCACAGAAGGATATTCGTATGTTGAAAACAGGGTAGAGAGGGTTTCCTTGATAAATACCTGGAATGAACGAATTACCATAGGTGTAAAGACATGGACCGGGTCTCTGGAATTTAAAAGCAGCAGACTGGACTTAATTGAAACATACAAAGATCCTGAGGGGACTTGACCTGGTGGATGTGGAAAGGAGGTTTCCTCTTGTGGAAGAATCTGGAACTATGGCCCATTTAAGACATAAGAAGAATATCTTTTTCTGAGGGTTATCTTTGTAATTCCATTCCTCAAAAGGCATCAAATGCAAAATATTTAGATGTTTTTAAGCTTTTCAGACTGGAGGCCTGAGGCCAGTGGTGTGCCACAAGAATTGGTGCTGGGTCCACTGCTTTTCATCATTTGTATAAAGTGACTTGGATGTGAACATAGGAGGTATGGTTAGTAAGTTTGCAGATGACACCAAAAGTTACCTCAGAACATAACGGGATCTTGATCAGGTGGGCAAATGAGCCGAGAAGTGGCAGAGTTTAATTTAGATAAACATGAGGTGCTGCATTTTAGAAAGGCAAATCAGGGCAGGACTTATACATCCAATGGTAAGGTCCTGGGGGTGTTGCTGAACAAAGAGGCCTTGGAGTACAGGTTCATTGTTCTTTGATACCTGGGACTCCAGTTATCAGGATAATGAAGACTGCATTTGGTATGCTTGCCTTTATTGGTCAGTGCCTTCAGTACAGTAGTTGGGATATCATGTTACAGCTGTACAGGATATTGGTTAGGCCACTTTTGGAATACCGTGTGCAATTCTGTTCTCTCTGCTATTGGAAGAATGTTGTGAAGCTTGAAAGGGTTCAGAAAAGATTTATCAGGATTGGAAGGTTTGAGCTATAGGAAGAGGCTGAATAGGCTGAGGCCATTTCCCCTCAAGAGTCAGAGGCTGAAGGGTGACCTTACAGAGGTTTATAAAATCTTGAGGGGCATGGGTAGGGTACGTTGGGGGGTGGGGGGGGAAGCAGGTGGAAAGAGTTCAAAACTTAAGAGGGTTTAGGTTTAAGGTGATAGAGGAAAAGATCTTAAAAAAAGAGGGATCTAAGGGGCAATCTTTTCATGCAGAGAGTGGTGAGTGTATGGAACGAGCTGCCAAAGGAAGTAGCAGTGGCTTGTACAAATAAAAGAAAAAAAAGGCATCTGGATAGGTATATCAATAGGAAGGGTTGCAAGGGATATGGGCCAAAGCTCGCAAATGGGACTAGATTAATTTCGGATATCTAGTTGGCATGGACAAGTTGGACCAAAGGGTCTGTTTCCATGCTGTATGACTAAATCAAAAGTAGGTAGATTATTGATTAACAGGCTGATGCAATTTGTTAGCAATAAAAAGTTTCCCACTGTGCTTGTGCCACCATTGAAGTAATTAATGAAAGTTGTAAAAAGGTGGAGACATACATCTGTGGGACGCCACCTATGCCAAACAGATAAAGACCCATTTGTACACATGACCATAAGACATAACAGAAGTAGAGTGGATTTGATGGGCTGAATAGCCTGTCACTCAAGGCGATCATGGCTGATCTGATAACTCAATTCTGCTTTCCTGCCTTTTTCCTATTGCCCTCTATTCCCTTACTGATTAAAAATCTGTATCTTAGCCTTGAGAACACATAATAAGTCAGCCAATCTCCATCCCCTTATATCATGAATTCTTATTTTATCCCCTTACAATAACCTATGATATGGCACCTTATCAAAGGCCTTCTAGAACCCTAAGTACTGTATGTTTATAGGCTCCCATGAGCACTTGCTATACCTTCAAAAAGTCATCTAATAATTTAGTTATATGATGTTGCAATGATTTTAACAAGATCAGCCAGATGGACCTCATAGTATACAAGTTCCTTGATTGGGCCAAGTTTATAGCCCCAATCAGGGAACCCTGGCAGGCAGAAAAAGGAGTGTTAGGCATCTTGTTCACTCAGACCTGGCTCAGTATCAAGAACGCTCCACGTGTAAATAAAGAGTGATTTGGTGACAGGATACCAGCCTCTGAGTTATTACTTGAGTCTGCATACTAGCAGCAGCTAAAATGGCTTGCCAGCCCAGATCCTGGAAGAAATTTTAACTGCTTGGTTTTGTTTTGGATTTTTGTAACAGGCAGAGTCGCTCTGTCCAGGATATTGGAGGAGTAGCAAATAGTGAAGGGGACTGTCAGAGATTACAGCAGAATATAGATAGATTGGAGAGTTGGGCAGATAGAATTCAATCCGGGCAAATGCGAGGTGATGCATTTTGGAAGATATAATTCAACAGCAAACTATACAGTAAATGGAAAAGTCCTGGGGAAAATTGATGTACAGAGAGATCTGGGTGTTCAGGTCCATGGTTCCCTGAAGGTGGCAATGCAGGTCAATAGAGTGGTCAAGAAGGCATACGGCATGCTTTCCTTCATCGGACAGGGTATTGAGTACAAGAGTTGGCAGGTCATGTTACAGTTGTATAGGACTTTTGTTCGACCACATGAAGAATACTGCGTACAGTTCTGGTTGCCACATTACCAAAAGGATGTGGATGCTTTGGAGAGGGTGCAGAGGAGGTTCACCAGGATGTTGCCTGGTATGGAGGGCACTAGCTATGAAGAAAGGTTGAGTAGACTAGGATTATTTTAATTAGAAAGATAGAGATTGAGGGGGGACCTGATTGAGGTCTATAAAATCATGATTGGCATAGACAAGGCGGATAGCAAGAAGCTTCCCCCCCCCCCCCAGAGTGGGGGACTCAATTACTAGGGGTCATGAGTTCAAAGTGAGAGGAGGAAAGTTTACGGGAGATATGCGTGGAAAGTTCGTTACACAGAGGGTGGTGGGTGCCTGGTGCCTGGAACACGTTGCCAGCGGAGGTGGTAGACGCAGACACGTTAGTGCCTTTTAAGATGTATCTGGACAGGTACACAGATGGACAGGGAGCAAAGGGATACAGACCCTTAGAAAATAGATGACAGGTTTAGACAGAGGATCTCAATCGGCGCAGGCTTGGAGGGCCGAAGGGCCTGTTCCTGTGCTGTAATTTTCTTTGTTCTTTGATATGTCCTGACTGAGGACATGTAATTGCCTTCACTCAAGGGGCATTTCCCATAGCTCAATTGGGCTGGTGAGGGCATCCACTTCCATTGGAATACACTGCATTGCAGATGCTCCACTTGCTAACTTTTCAATGGTGAAGACAGTAGTAATGCTCATGTGAAGTCCAGTCAGCTTCAGCCAGTAGATGCATTTGCATGCTTACATAATTAATCCTACACACCAAATGGTCTGTCAGCAACTTATTAAGAGTTAAAACCAAAAATCACATGCCTCTGCCTGTTGTTTTAACTATCAAAAATCTTGATATGGATTCCTCTGGTTCTCAAATTGCCAAGTAAAATCAATAGCGTCTCAAAATTAGGAGGTGGTTTGGGGTTGTAATATTCTTTAACCAAAGCCATCAATGCTTGAAAGCATTTAGTACAACAGGTGTCTCAGGGAAGGTTAGGCTCCTAATAACAAAAAAAAAACACAACCACACACACACACACACACACGATATCAGGAAAATTGCATTGCTTTTCATCCACCCCAATGTCATTTGCCCAGAAAAAAATAATGCATTCTTTCCACGTACTGGGCCCAGTCTCTAGCAGCAGGATCAAAAGAGTTAAGCTTCACAAATAACAGCATGATGCCAGAAATCCTTACCCCAACTCAAAGATGACTTGTGAGCAAACTTCTTCAGGTGCATGCTTTTCTCTCATCACTACCGAAATAACTCCACTGACACTAGTATCCCATCAGTAGATTCACCCTTTAGTTACACATGGAGTCTTCAACACTGCACTAACTCCCTCAGAACCAGCAGAGTGAGCAGGATATCTGACACTCTTGTTCTTATCTGTCAATCTGGGCTCCGTTTGGACCTGACTAACTGCCCCAATCAAGGAAATCATATTCTACGAGGTCCAGCTGGCTGCCTTCTTCACAATCACTACAGATGTCTTTTTCATTAAACCACACAGATTCATCTGGATTGCCTTGAAATCTTCTACATGTGCAGCTGTAATCTCTTTAGTGACCAATTCAGACACTTTCCCCAGAAAAATAATGTGAGTTTGATGTCTGTTTAATATCCTCTTTAGTGAAGTTAGAAGCAAAATATTTGTTCATTTCATCCATTATTTCCATCAATATCTCATTCTCACTCTCTATAGGGGCCAAGACAGTCATTTTACATACTCTCGTTTTTAGATACTTGTAAAAACTCTTGCTATCCATTTTCTGTTTCTATTCTAATTTCATCCTCCTGGTTAGACTTTTAGTCACAGTCTGCCATTCTTTATACCCTGACCTGCCACTCATCCATTGTGCATTTTTCTTAGGTTTGATACTTTCCCTAGCTATTTTAGCTAACCATAGATGGTGGGTCCTCCATTTAGAAACTTTTCTTCAGAGTAGGAATGTATTTCTGTATTCTGAAATGACTCCTTAAAATGTTTACCTTAGCATCTCAATGGATCAATCTCCCAGTCTAATTGTATAACCTATTAATTTTAGATCCAATCTTCTCCCTTTCAAACTGGATACAAAATTCATTTATATTGTGATTGCTGCTATTTCAAGGTGCCTTGATTCTGAGTTTGATAGTTAATCCTAATCGCATGTATTATACAACCTGTTTTCTGGTTTGTTTCAGGATGTACTGCTGTAAGAAATTCTCAAAACATTGTATAAACTCCTCATCCAGGCTACTACTGCCAATCTGAGTTTTCCAAATAAATATAGATTCAACGTGGAGGAGTACTGATTTCATCAGCCAAAGAAGGATGTACATGGTAAATTGCAAGAAGTTTTCTTGCTGACGTTTAACCTAATGCGACAAGACTTCATATTGAGAAGCACGTCAGAGAACCAATGGTTGTATGGTCATAATCAAATTCAATAAATATCTGTATTAAAGAATCTAAATTCTATTATCTGCTGATGTGGGATTTAATCCTGTGTCCCCAGGACATTAGTCAAGCTTCCAGATTAATAGTCTAGCAATAATAACATCAGGCCATTGCCTCCCCTTCATCGTTGCTCCAGATATCCATTTCACTTTAACCTGCCTCTTGCCTCTTACCCTTTGCTCTATGTGAAAGAAGATCCTTTGGAAATCTGAATTTGAAATTTGTAACTTTTTCAAATCTTGCAAGGGTTGATTATTTAATCACAATTAGAAAAAAAAATTATTTATAGAAACTAACTTCGTAAATTAAGAACGATTTGAGATCGCTATTCAATAAAAATGAAGTCTCCAAATTAAACTATTGTACTGTTGTTAAATACAAGTTAAGTTTTTGAAAAACATTCAGTCAAAATGCAATTTATTCTTTCAGAATTAAAATACAGGTGGAAGTATTCAAACAGTCAACAAATTATAGGTTCGAAAAAATACCTCTGGATTTTTCCTTCTTTTGAAAGTCTTTTTAGAATTTAAAAAAGATGCAGGAAGAGAACTTCACATTCTTTTTCTAGCAGTACCTGTACTGCTTCCATTCTTTTCCTATTTGTACAATGCAAAGGAATTTTGTAACCAAAATCTAGGGCAGCTCGATTTCTCATCGATTTTGCAAATTAAAATGAGAAAGGCAGATTCATAATACTTATCCAGCATTAGGAAAGGCTCTCATGTTCTTTATAGGTATGTAGGTTCCATTTTTTTTTAAATGATGAATACTTAAGAGACTTTCATTGTCATGTTTTACATTTGAAAAACTGTTTACATTTTGTATGCAGACATAAAATGCTGAAAGAAAGGAGGAAGCTTCGCAAACCTTTCAGTCAAAGCAGTTTGCACTTTCCCTTATTTAGTTAGTAAATGTAGTTTAACCAAGTGGGATTAAAGGAGAATACGGAAATAGTAAACAAAAATGTTGCTTAACAATTTTATATTTTGATGAAACTAGAAAATATTTGTGTAATCCCTTAAACAGATGAATTTACCAGATTATATACAGTAACAATTGTTCTATTTAATGCAAAGTTTCATAGCAGCAGATATACTCAGCAAGAACACACAACCCTAGAGTTACAGGTGCAAACACAATCTCTTCCCCGCAACATTTTTTCAATATTAGTTGAAGAGGTCCAAAAGAGACCACCAAAACCAAACCCCTTCCTTAGCTCTCCCATGCTTATATAGTTTTGTGTAAGATTGTGAAACTGCTGTCCAGATCCTGTCTGCTTCAACTTCAGCCATCAGAATAGCATAAACAAAGCACAATGCCCTATTTAAAAAAGTGATGCGAACTAGAATAGGAGAGTGTTTCAGCCTTCTGAGAGCCAAATATGAATAAATTGTTTGGCTAGGCTGTGTAAGAAAAGAGTGGTACAACAATACTACAAAAATGCTGGTATAAAAATGACAATTGTCTGTAACTAGAAAAAGTGAATATGAAATCTAATTTCATCATTGAATTTGTGGTGTTGGGAAAACTGGATGAATTAAAATGTGATCATTCAAATAATGAACAAAACCAGGGAGATAAAAAATAAAAATTACTCAGGTATTAGGACTGCAGTGAACATTAGCAGAAAGTAGAAAATTTAAACATGACATTATACAAAGGAACTCATACAGAAGAAAATACAGCGTTGAACATTTGACATGTGAGAAATATTAAATGGAATTTTTTTGCAATTGATTAAAGGGTAAGTCAAGAGTATAACAGTTTTATTAAAATGTCCCAACATCAATAATTTCAGCGTCATGAAACTTGCTTCACTTCTAAATTGAGAAATTGTCAGCCTCCAAAGCTACTCGTTCTGTTGCTTACAGATGACTATACAAGACACTGCTTGTTTTTAAGTATGTAAAATCTTGAATACTGCATGTAGTTTATTACTGCCATAACCAATGAAGTTAAATCTTAAAAACTACTTGATTTTCTCCACTACCAATGGTTTGCCAAATATACATTGCTCCTTAAAAGCAAGGTTACTTGAACCAATGCTTCCTCTACATACAAGGGTTGCTTCTGCCTTCACTATTTTCATTGTATAGATCCAAATAGAATTCTGATTGGTAACTTAACCCCTTAAGTTAACCCCTTGTGGAACAAATTAAAAAATACTGCTGCAAGTTTTTATAGCTTTACAAAACTTGAAACGTTTGATTCAGTGGACTTTTGTCAACCCATACAGCTATTCCATGGTTCCAACAAACTCTTACCATTTTATGGCACTGTGATGACTTTTGCTTCAAAACTATTGACACAGTTATTCTAGCTTAAAATTATCCAGTGTTTTTTCTGGAAGAATATTTAAAGCTCAACTTTCAAATTTCCACCTCTAGTTTATTATGCAGGTACTTCAGTTTCTACATAATTACTCTATATTGACAAACCCAGCTTTAAAGACGTAGCACTGCACCATACCTTTTCAAATACAAACATATTTAAAATAAGTTTACCACATCTGCACCTGCATGCCCACCATGACAGCGGTGAATTTCAGTATGCATCAAGATTATTATTCTACTAAAACAGATTCAACAGTTTTTTTTCCACACTTACCATTGTTATCATTACAAGGCTCAGCATATAAAAGAACTGAAATGCTCGGACTTAAAATAATTTTCTTTAAAATGGATTACATTATATTAGAAAATGGATGATCCTTTTGTTCTCTTCTTCAAACTTCTGGCACAGTATTAAATATTGCTTTGATCTGAGTTCTAAGAAATTGGAAGATGTTGCTTCAGGATTTCTTTTGTTGTTTGAGACATTTTATCAGGAAATTTTATCTGAAACTCTGCTATATAGTCACCGCGTTGAGTAGGTGTCTTAGGAAACGGTAAACCCTCTCCTCTCAGCCTCTTCACAGTCCCAGGCTTGATAACATCATTGCAAGGTAGGGGAATCACTCTGCCATCAATTGTAGGAATATTAACTGTACAGCCACACAAGGCCTATGAAAGTAAACAAAATGTTTAATTATACTAAGATATTAAAATCCACTTTTGTCTGACAGAAAAAAAACAATATAAACAATTACACAAAATGGAACAAGAGAAAAATCAATGTATTTTATCAGGCTTTTTGTTTGAAAAGGAAGGGAAGTTCTGTGGTACAGTACTAAACAAATAACAAGGCATCTTCACAGATCAAGGAAATTTGACAGATTATCAGAGTCACATAATACAAAACTTAAAAGGAGGTGCTTTGCGACCAGAATTATCTTTTATACCTCATTTTCTTAAAGCTCTGCATCCATGATCGGATATACCTGGAGAGATTATTTTCTACGTCATTGGTCCAAATGCTAACTGCTGCATCTGATATGATATAATCCTTATGATACAAGACTATTCTGCCTTCATCAATTGTGCAGCTATCCTGGGTTTGGTAATGATTTTCACTTAATTCTCCTTAACTGTGGGGACAGGTTGGTTACTTTTCCAGATAGGATGGCAGAGTTTGAAAACTCAAGGGGAAAGTAAATTATCCCAAGTTCTTGCGAACTAGAGTACAAATGATCACAATGCACCATGCCATTTCCAATCCGGATGGCTATCAAACAAGTTGAGTGTGTAGTTTTGGATCATAAAAATAATCTAGTCAAATTAAGCCTCTTATAGAAGGAGGAAAAAAATAACAATACAGCACAGGAACAGCCATTCGGCCCTCCAAGCCTGTGCCAACACAGTTTGCCCTTCCACTCTAAAATTGCCTTCACTTGCAGGATCCCTATCCCTCTATTCCCTTCCTATTCGTATATTCGTTCGGGTGCTTCAAGAATGCTCCTATTGTATCTGTTTCCACCACCTCTTCTGGCAGCGTGTTCCAGGATAACAAGGTGCAGAGCCGGATGAACACAGCAGGACAAGCAGCATCAGAGGAGCAGGAAGGCTGACGTTTCGGGCCTAGACCCTTCTTCAGAAATGTGGGAGGGGAAGGGGGTTCTGAAATAAATAGGGAGACAGGGGGAGGCGGATAGAAGATGGATAGAGAAGATAGGTGGACAGGAAACAGACAGGTCAAAGAGGCGGGGATGGAGCCAGTAAAGGTGAGTGTAGGTGGGGAGTTAGGGAGGAGATCAGTCAGTCCAGGGAGGACGGACAGGTCAAGGGGGCAGGATGAGGTTAGTAGGTAGGAGATGGGAGCGGGGCTTAAGGTGGGAGGAGGGGACAAGCTGGGCTGGTTTTGGGATGCGTTAGGGGGAGGGGAGATTTTGAAGCTTGTGAAGTCCACATTGATACCATTGGGCTGCAGGGTTCCCAAGCGGAATATGAGGTGCTGTTCCTGCAACCTTCGTGTGGCATTGTTGTGGCACTGCAAGAGGCCCAGGATGGACATGTCGTCTGAGGAATGGGAGAGGGAGCTGAAATGGTTCGTGACTGGGAGGTGCAGTTGTTTAGTGCGAACCGAGCGTAGGTGTTCCGCCAATCAATCCCCAAGCCTCTGCTTGGTTTCCCCGATGTAGAGGAGGCCACAACGGGAACAGTGGATACAGTATATCATATTAGCAGATGTGCAGGTGAACCTCTGCCTGATGTGGAAAGTCTTCTTGGGGCCTGGGATGGGGGTGACGGGGGAGGTGTAGGAGCAGGTGTCGCACTTTCTGCAATTGTAGGGAAAACTGCCAGGTGTGGTGGGGCTGGAGGGGAGTGTGGAGCGGACAAGGGAGTCATGGAGAGTGTGGTCCCTCTGGAAAGCAGATAACGGTGGGGAGGGAAAAATATCTTTGGTGGTGGGGTCAGATTGCAGATGGCGGAAGTGTCGTTGGATCCAGAGGTTCGTGGGGTGGTACGTGAAGACGAGGGGGATTCTGTTTTGGTTGTTATTGCGGGGAGGGGGTGAGAGGGATGAGTTGTGGGAAATGCGGGAGACACGGTTGAGGGCGTTCTTGACCACTGAGGAGAGGGGGAAGTTGCGGTCCTTCAAAAATGAGGACATCAGATGTACAGGAGTGGAATGCCTCATCCTGGGAGCAGATACAGCAGAGGTGAAGGAATCAGGAATAAGGGATGGCATTTTTGCAGGAAGGTGGGTGGGTGGAGGTGTATTCTAGGTAGCTGTGGGAGTTGGTGGGCTTGAAATGGATATTGGTTCCTAGGTGGTTGCCGGAGATGGAAACAGAGAGGTCCAGGAAGGAGAGAGAGGTATCAGAGATGGTCCAGGTGACCTTCAGGTGGGGGTGGAAGGTGTTGGTGAGGTGGATGAACTATTCGAGCTCCTCGTGGGAGCACGAGGCGCCGCCGATACAGTCATCAATGGAGGAAGAGGTGGGGTTTAGGGCCAGTGTAGCTACGGAAGAGGGATTGTTCCACGTAACCTACAAAGAGGCAGGCATAGCTTGGGCCCATGCGGGTACCCATGGCCACCCCCTTTGTCTGTAGGAAGTGGGAGGAGTTGAAAGAGAAGTTGTTGAGCGTGAGGATGAGTTTGGCTAAGCAGATGAGGGTGTCACTGGAGGGGGACTGGTCGGGCCTGCGGGACAGGAAGAAGCGGAGGGCCTTTAGACCATCTGCATGGGGAATGCAGGTGTATAGGGACTGGATGTCCATGGTAAAGATGAGGTGTTGGGGTCCGGGGAATTGGAAGTTTTGGAGGAGGTGGAGGGCGCGGGTGGTGTCACGGACGTCGGTCGGGAGTTCCTGGACCAAGGGGGAGAAAATGGAGTCATGTTCCAGGCACTCACCACCGTTTGTGTGAAAAACTTGCCTTGCACATCTTTGTTAAAACATGGCCCCCTCTCAGCACCGTGAACCTGCATCGCCTAGTAATTGACTCCTCCACCCTGAGAAAAAGCCTCATACCTTCCACTCTGAGATAGTAAGAACTGCAGATGCTGGAACCAGAGATATCACAGTGTGGAGCTGGAGGAACACAGGTGAGGCAGCATCAGAGGAGCAGGAAAGTTGACATTTTAGGTCAGGACCCTTCTGAAATAACCATTTCTGAAGAAGGGTCCCGACCCAAAACATCAACTTTCCTGCTTCCTCTGATGCTGCCTTGCCTGCTGTGTTTCTCCAGTGCCATACTTTCCACTCTACCCATGCCATTCACAACCTTATAAATTTCTATCAGGTTGGCCCTCAACCTCCTACGTTCCAGCGAAAACAAACCCAGTCTATCCAACCTTTCTTCATAGCTAAAATCCCCCATACCAAGCAACATCCTGGTAAGCTTTTTCTGCACCCTTGTCAAGACATCCATGTCCTCATGGTAGTGTGGTGGCCAGAACTATATGCAATATTCCAAGTGTTAGCCTAACTAAAGTTCTATAAAGCTACAGTGTAACTTACCTATTCTTATCTCGATGCTCCTACCAATGAAGGCATGTATGCCATAGGCCTTTTTCGCTACCTTATCTACCTGCACTGTCACCTTCAGTGATCTGTGGACCTGCACACCCAGAACCCTCTGCTTATCAATACTCCTAAGGGTTCTGCCATTCACTACATAATTTCCACCTGTACTTGACCTTCCAAAATTCATCACCTCACATTTGTCTGGATTAAACTCCATCTGCTATTTTTCTGTCCATGCCTCTAACTGATCTATATCCTGCTGTATCTGGCAAACCTCCTCACTGTCCGTAACTCCACCAATCTTTGTATTGTCCATAAACTTACTAATTAGACCAGCCACGTTTTCCTCCAAATCATTTACATAGACCACAAACAGCTCAGGTCCCAGCACTGATCCCTGTGGAACGTCGTTAATCACAACCCTCTATTCTAAAAAGAATCCTTCCACTGCAACTCTGTCTCCTATGACCAAGCCAGTTCTGTATCCATCTTGCCAGCTCACTCCGATACCACGTGGCTTCACCTTTTAGAACAGTCTTCCATGAGGGACCTTGTCAAAGGCTTCACTTAAGTCCACGTAGACAACATCAACTGCTTTTCTCTCCTCAAAAAACTCGATCAAGTTAGCAAGGGACGACTTTATATACAAGTATCGTCAAATTTCTATCAAATGTAGTCAATCTGATGAACTATGTCAAGATACTACCATGAAAGGGATTATTTAGAATTGTAATGGTACCTAACTAGATGAAACTTTCCTAGGCTCATCAAGTTCTTAAGTACTTGTAAAATTCAGTACCAGTTATTAATATGCTAAACACAGAAAAAGGAAGAGTTTTCAATTTGCACAACTGAAGGAGGGGATCACTTCTCCAGTGGGGTTATCGCCACCCATCCAAGGAATAGTCTGATGATGCCATCCAACTGAGCAGTGAAGCATCAACACCTTTATTAATATTAAAACCAGTACATCAACATTCAGATATCACAATGTTTAATATAAACTACAATTTTGAAGTGAGAGTGCACTGAATTCCTTTATTCACCATCCCACAAATAACAGCAGCCCAACAGGTAACTAACACAAGCTTCTCATTTCTGAAATAAGACCATATGATGTGGGAGAAGTCTATTCAGCCATTCAGTCTGCTCTGCCATCCAACAAGATCGTGGCTAATCTGATAATCCTCAACTCTACTTACTTCATTTTTTCCTAAACCCAGTGTTTCCCTCAGTGATTAAAGAACTATCTCAGTCTTGAATATACCTAATGACCCAGCCCCAACAACCACGTGACAGAGAATTCCACAGATCACTAACCTCAGGGGAAAATAAAATTTCTTGTAATCTGTTTTAAATGGACAATCCCTTATTGTGTGCCCTCTGGTCCTAGACTCTCCCACAAGGGGAAACAGCCATTCCACATTTAACTGCCAAGCCCCTGAACAATGTTTCAATAATCCCCTCTCATTCAAAATTCTCTGTAGTTACTTCCTTTAATATCCTTGGATGCATCCCATCGGGTCCAGCGTTTTATTGGTCTTTAGCCCCATTAGTTTCCCTGGCACCTTTTTTCTACTGATAGTAATTGTATTTGTTTCTTTTACCCCTGAATTAAAAATTCAGACCAACTGTTCCAAACTCCAAATTGAACAGTGTGGCTCAAAGATAGCACAGAACACACTCCATATATTCCACAAGTTTGAGGATTACAGTTTTAAATCCTTCTAATCATCATTTAAATGTGAGGGAAGAGGAGGTGGTGAGAAGTGGACAAGCTAGGGATAAAGGAAAACATTTCAAACCACCAAGAAAAATATTTATAGTTGAAAAAAAAATACAATTGTTAAAAGTGACACAGGGCTTCTAATAACAGATTTTAAAAAATTCATTCACATGTAATTCACAGCAATATAGGCATCACTGGCTAGCCAGCATTTATTGCCCATCCCTAACTGCCCCGAGGACAGTTAAGAATAAGCCACATTACTGTAGATCTGAAGTCTCACGTAGGCCTAGACCAGATAAAGACAGCAGTTTCCTTCCCTAAAGGGTGTCAGTGAACTAGATGGGTTTTTCCCGACAATCAGCAATGGTTTCCTGGTCATCATTAAACTCTTAATTCCAGATTTTAAAAAAATAATCACCATCTGCTATGATAGGATTCAAACCCGGGTCTCTGGATTAACAGTCTAGTGATAATACCACAAGGCCAACATAAAAATGAGCAAACTCTTCCCAACTTTAAGATGAGCAAAAATGTTGCAGTCTTTAAATAAAAATATATTGGAGGAGGTGGTCCTGAAATGGTTTAGAATGAGTTGAGGTGATATTATGATGGTTAAATGCTTAAGTGGTTAAACTAAAGAGAAACAAAATACCAAGGTCTAGCAATACACATCCTAGGATACAAAGGAACATGAAGGAGGAAGCTGCAAGGATCCTAGAAATTGTACTTCAGGGTTTGGAATATTGATGTGTGCTGCAGGAGTGGAAAAGTAAAGTTCAGTTTCGAAACTGAAGTATAAAGTTAACATCTCACTTACAGGCCAGTTTGTCAAACAATCTGGTGGACAAAACATTGAAGAATGTTAAAAATATGAAATGCTGTTTTCCACTGGGCAGACCTTGTATTCATATAGTACCTTTAATGCAATGAAACATCCCAAGGAATATCACATGAATCTAATAATTATGATACTGAGCCACATAGGAAATACAAGTTTGATGATCATCAAAAACTTGGTTGAAGACGTAGGTTTTAAGGAGTGTTTTAAAAGGAGAAAGGCAAGGTAGAAAAGAAGAAAGGGGCAAGGACAGTATTCCTAATTTCGTTCAGAAGGAAATCTGCTACCCTTGCCCAGTCTGATCTATATGCAAGTCCAGTCTCTCAGCAATGTGGTTTTTGGTAACTGTCCTCCGAAATGGCCGAGCAAGCAAGCCATGGTATTCAAGATCAATTAGGGATAGACAACAAAAGCTGGTCTTTCCAATGACATTATCCATGGAAAAACAGCTACCTCCCCATTTAATTGTATCAGAGATAAAAGGTACTGCAGATGCTGGATATTGAGCAGTTTTTCCGCCGCCTCCGCCTCCGCCTCCACGCTTACTTCTCCAACCGCGAATCTAACCCTCCCTCTACTGACCCCTTCTCCCACCTCCAACACAAGCCCTCCTCCTGGACACCACCCCAAGGCCTCCTACCCTCCCTCGACCTCTTCATCTCCAACTGCCGTCGAGACATCAATCGCCTCAACCTCTCTACCCCTCTCAAACACTCCAACCTCTCCCCCGCAGAACGTGCAGCCCTCCACTCCCTCCGCTCCAATCCCAACCTCACCATAAAACCTG
>JAHRHZ010000248.1:48047562-48102047 GCA_024137785.1 Ginglymostoma cirratum | reverse complement strand
CAGCGCCAGGGACCCGGGTTCATGGCCACCCATGGGCAACTGTGTAGAGTTTCCACATTCTGTGTTTGTGTGGGTTTCGTGCAGGTGCTCCAGTTTCCTCCCACAGTCCAAAGACGTACAGGTTGGGTGGATTAGCCATGCTAAAATTGCCCATGATGTGCAGGCTAGGAAGATATACGACAGGGGGTCAGATGCTATTCAGAGGGTTGGTGTGGATTTTATGGGCCACACCGTAGGGGTTCTAGGAGTACAGGAGCATCTGTGAAGAGGGAAACAGAGTAAATGTTTCAAGTCCAATATGAATCTTTGGATCTCATTACTTAGAACATCCATACCTCTTCTCTACCTCCATTAGCAGTTCCTTTGCCTTTTACTCCAGGGCATCCAAGCCATCTGTTCCACTTGCTCCTCCTTCCTCATTTTCCAAAGGCGTAACGCCAAACCATTTTTCCAGTCCCTTCAGTTTTAGGAAATAAAGAGTCATACTGGACTTGAAATGTGAACGGTTACTCTCTGTACAGGTGCTGCCATACAGTCAGTCTCTAAAATTTTCTATTTTTAATGTTTACTGATCCAACATGCGGTTTCTACTGTTTAGTGTGTATGTAGTCCTGTGTTATAGCTTCAGCAGACTGACAACTAATTTTTAATTCTGCCTGATAAAGCTCTAGGCAGGCACTCCTATATGCTTTGTTGAAGCAAGGTTGGTCTTCTGGCTTGATGGGGATGGCAGAGTGAAGGATGTACTGGGCCTCAAGATGATTGCAGTTAAATACAATTCCATAGCTGGTAATGTGTCTCCTGGGCACCTAGTTGCGAACTTCTAAATCTCTTCCATATCCACATTTTATACCATGTCAGAAAGTATGATAGAGTGCTTCTTCAGTGTGAAGAATTCCATTTCCTTACGGTCTGTGCAGTAATTAGTCTTACTAATATTGTCATAGAAAGATTCATCTTTAGGTAGATGGATGAAGGCGGTTAAGGTCAAGAGACTCTTTCTCTCGTTAGTTCTCTTATCACCTGGTGCTGACTCCATCTTGCAGGTATGTCTTTAGCAGATGTTTCAGTCATCCTTAGTAGCAGTGCTACACAGCAACTCTTGCTGATGGACATTGAAGCCCTCCAACCGGAGTACATTCAGAGGCTTTGTTTTCTTCAGTGTTTCTATGAAGTGGGTGTTCAACAAGGAGGAGCACCAATTCATCAGCTGAGACAGGACAGTGGATGGTAATCAGAACATTTCCTTGCTGCAAGTCTGACCTGAGGACTGTCACAGTCTAACCCACAAAAGCAGCTTCCAAACCCACAACCTCTACACCTGCAACCCTTATTCTTCTAGGTGATAGAGAAACAATGATCTGCAATTCTCTTGCCAAGTTGCAAACAATCCTGCTCCACAAATGATGATATCACCGTTTCCTCACTGACACTAATTCAAAATTCTGAAACTGTCCCTAGAAGTCCTTTGGCCTACCTACATCAAATGGACTTTAAGGCTTCAATACAGCACTCAGCATTACCTGCTCAAGGCCAAATAGAAATGCAAAGAAACGGTAGCCTTACCAACAATATGCACATCCCAAGAATGAATTAGAAAGTGTCAGGATTTCTTATCAGCCCATATTAAAATAAGAATAAAACCAGGTATGTACTAGTAATGGCATTCATGGTTGCATTAGGAATCAAGTGTGCATCTGTCCAAAAGACAAGTTAAATAAAGACCATGCATAACAGTGTATGTCTGATCCACAGTACTTAGTCAGTCAGCCCTTCAAATCTGGGGGTATACTTCATGCAGCCTCCACTAAACTCATGATGGGCAGGAGTATTTCAAGTATTGGTAATTATTATCTAAATTTTTGAACCCACCAATCTATTGTTTTATAAATAAAAAGACAATTGTAATTATTTCAGACCAAAACTATTCTACTACCAATGCTGATAGGAGTAGCTGGCCAATTTTAAAATAACCTGGTGTCAGATTTATCACAGAATAGAATCCCCATAGTGGGGAAACAGGCCATTAGGCCCAACAAATCCACACTATCTCCCTGAACAGCATCTCAACCAGACTCACCCCCTCTACCCTATCCCTGCAACTTAGCAGCTCCTACAGCTAATCCACCTAACCTGCACTTTCCCGGACACTATGGGCAATTTAGCATGGCCAATCCACCTAATCTGCATATCTTTGGACTGTGGGAGGAAACCGGAGCAGGCATAGGAAACCCATGCATGTGCAAACTCCACACAGACACAGTCGCCCAAAGTGGGTCCCTGGCGCTGAGGCAGCAGTGCTAACCACTGAGCCACCCTACCACCTATGAGGAAATTCGATTTTTATAGATGTGTGAAATGTTATTATCAGGAGGAACACAATCAATCAACAGCAAAAACAATTCTGGCTCTTTATTTAAATATGGGATAACTATAAAAATAAAATTTGTTTGCTAACTAAAAATACAATTGCATTATACTTTAAAACTGCTACTTTAAAATTTGTCAAGCAGCAGCAGAAGAGCTTAAAATCTTTTTTTAAACATTACACTTGGAACTAAACAGAAGCCAAGCAAATCAGGTGAATATTGTTAAAGGTAATAACTTAGCTTGTACATTACAAATTTACAAACAGAACAAATGATCACACTGACCAAAGTGGGTGCCAGTGAGCAGGCAATATTGCCAAATTATTAAGCATTTTGGTTTACAGAGATATGCCTTCATCAGCTAACTAAAACTGGGACGTAATAAGTCTACTAGTTATATGAGTAAGGAGCAGGAATAGGCTATTCAGTGTCTTGAGCCAACTCTACCTTTCATTAAGATCATGGCTGATCTGATTGTAACCCCAACTCTACATTCTCGATAACAAGCATGGGGCTGGATGAACACAGCAGGTCAAGCAGCATCATAGGAGCAGGAAAACTTGACGTTTTGGGCCTAAACCCTTCATTCTCGCTTTATTTTCCCATAAACTGAGATGAAGGATTAACACAATTCAATCAGCTCTGCCTTAAAAATATTCAAGGACTCTGCTTCCACTACCTTTACAGAAAGGCAATTCCAAAGACTCTTGACCCTGAGATAACAAAAAAATCCTCATTGGTTTTAAATGGGTAACCCTTTAGTTTTAAAGGGTGACCACTAGTTTTCGATTCTCCCATAGGAGGAAACATTCTCCCCCAGTTCAAACTATCAAGATCTCTCGGGATCTTGTGTTTCTGGTGTTAAAAAGCAGATTCACAATCCTCTCATTTGTTATGTCTTCCATTAACGCCCCTGCTCTTTCCCACTTTCCTCTGCCTCACCTGCTTGCTACTCAATCAATCTTATTGAATTTTTTTGAGAAGATAACAGAGTAGACACAATGTAATTCCTATGAATTTTTGAAAGGTGCCTCCAACTGACAAATGAATAAGGTCATAGAAATGCAGTCTGGCAAAGGATTGCCAGCTGGCTTCAAGAAAGGAAGCAGAAAGTGGGAGTACAGGTTAGTATTCAAATTGGCAGAAATTGTGATGGGTCATTCTACAAGGTTCAGGGCTGGGACATCTGCTGCTCATAAAATAAGGTAAGAATTTAGATTTTGAAATCAAATACACAAAGTTCTGGATCTCCAGAAGAAACCTTTTATCGGGGGGTGGGGTTTGTATTGGAACAGTCAATACTAAGGAGGAATCCAATGGATTACAGAGGAGTGTGTTAAATTTATTCTTTCAAGGTATGCCAACATCACAGACTCCGTTAGCACTTATTGGCATTGATTGTTCTTGAATGTGCTGGTGTGCTATTTTCTTGAACTGCTGTAGTCCATTGATGTCAGTGCACACAAAATGATGTTAGGAAGGGGGACTTTTAACTCAGTGATACTAAAGGAACGACAGATATTTCTAAATCAGCTTGGTGCGTGCTCAGAGGGGAACTTGCAAGTGGTGATGGTACCAGGCCCCCTTGACCTGTCCGTCCTCCCTGGACTGACCTATCTCCTCCCTACCCCTCCCACCTACACTCACCTTTACTGGCTCCATCCCCGCCTCTTCGACTTGTCTGCCTCCTCTCCACCTATCCTCTCCTCTATCCGCCTCCCCCTCTCCCTATTTATTTCAGAACCCTCTTCCCCTCCCCCATTTCTGATGAAGGGTTTAGGCCCGAAACGTCAAGTTTTCCTGCTCCTAGGATGCTGCTCGACCTGCTGTGTTCATCCAGCTCCACAACGTTTTATCTATAGTTCAACAGGTTTATTTGGGATCACACAAGCTTTTGGAGCACAGCCACTTGGTCAGGTGGAGTGAGAGAGAGCAAGGCACACAGGAGTTAAGGCAGCGAGATCAATAGATCACACAACCGGTGGGTGGAGAGTACTTTACTCACCGTCTAACACTCCTGGTCACCTGCAGAGCTGTATCATTGACACTCCACTCTCATTAGGTTGTGCGATCTTTTGATCTCTCTGTCCTTGATCTATCTGCCTTTCAACTGTGTCTGTGTGCCTTGCTTTCTCACTGCACCTGATGAAGGGACTGCACTCCGAAAGCTGGTGCAATTCCAAATATTGGACTATAACTTGGTGTTGTGACTTCTGACAGAATTCAGGGTGAGCTTGCCAATTGAATACAAAATTGGCTTGACCGTAGGAGACAGAAGGTGGTGGTGGTGGATTGTTTTTCAGACTGGAGGACTGTGACCAGCAGTGTTCCACAAGGATTGGCACTGGTCCACTGTTGTTTGTCATTTATATAAACGGTTGGGATGAGAACATAGGAGGCACTGTTTGTAAACTTGTGGAAAACACCAAAATTGGTGGTATAGTGGTAGTGAAGGTTACCTAAGATTACAAAGAGATCTTGATCAATTGGGTCAATGGGCTGAGGACTGGCAGATGGAGTTTAATTTGGATAAATGCTAGGTATTGCATCTTGGTAAAACAAACAAGGGCAGGACTTGTACAATTCATGGTAGGGCCTTGGGTAGTGTTGTAGAACAGAGAGACCTCGGGGTTCAGGTGCATTCAGAGAGGTCACACCATAATGTCTAGAGGCATTTTGGGAATCAGTGACTATCTAGCAGTTCAAGGCCAAAAAGTAGGTACTGCAGCTTGTCTGCTTTTGAAGCTGATGAGGATGCAAATAGAGAGTCATGTTTAACATATTGAGAGTGGCTCAGCTGTACAGGATGGGAGGAAAAAGAAACAAAGAACAATAGTGACAGAGGTTGTGTTAAACAAGGGAATAGATAGGTGTCTGTGGCTATAGACATGACCAGGAAGGTGTTTGACCTCCTGGGTGCCACGATCTAAGATACCAGAGCAGCTACAGTGGTTACATTCTTCTGGGGGATGGTGAACAGTCAGAGGTTGTGGTCCACAATGAAACCAGAGAAGCCAGGTAGGAAGAGGATGTGGTCCTGCAATCAGAATTTAGGGGAGAAAGTGAAAGTGAATAAGCAGGACATCAAATGGAGTCGCCTTCAGGTTATTCCAGTGCCAAATGCAAGTGAATACAGAAGAACAGACAAATGAATGAGTAGCTGGAAAAGTGATACAGAAGGGAGGGCCTTACATCCCTAGGACACGGGGACTGGCTGTGGTGAAGGTGGCACTAGCACAAGCCAGATAGGATGCACCTGAATGGTGCAAGTTTCTTATGGGGCATTTTGCTACTGCTATTGAGAGATCTTTAGACAAACCTGGCAAGGCATGAAAGTTCTTGCATCTGTTAATGGATCACCAATACAAATTTAAAATGGTTTGCAAAAGAAATAAATATGATGCAAGAAGAAAACTTATTCACACAGCAAATAATTTGGATCTGGAATGCACTGCTTCTAAATGGGGTAGAGATAAGTTCAATTCAGGCATTCAAGAGGACATTTGATTATTTAAATGAAAACAATATGCAAGGATGTGTGGAAGTCGATATTCTCTGTGCAAGCTTGATGCTGAAATAGGGCGCATCAAAGCCATCTGGAGGGATAATAGCTACTATGATCAGACAATATCTTGCTATATAAATCTCACAAACTTGTGAAATGGCCCTAATGCAGTCACTCTTGGTCCAAAAAGATGCCCCACTACCTGTGTGATGCTAGGGATGTAAACTACGTGCCCAAGAGAAATGGTAAAAGCACGCGTTAGTCAGGGCCAAAAGATAAACTTAAGCTGAGGAGGATGGAAACATCTGGGGTCTTATGTCAAGCTCTCCATGACATCTTGGTACCTGTCCTTTATTTGTTCGAACTTAATTACTAAGCAACAAGTGATTTGACAGAGGGTAAACTAAAACAACTCTGGAAATAAAGCTGTATTAAATGATTGCTTGAAGATTGACAATAGTCGTCATCAGGTAGCTGTCGGAACTAAGATGGAGGAAAGCTGCAGGAAGAGTTTTCCAGCAAAGCGCAAAATGCTCAGTTGCCACACGCGAGTGAGAACAACACAGCAAATTTTTCTGTGTCATTTTGGAATCCATTAACCACTCTCAAGTTCATACATCTTAGTTTTGATTACTAATGTAGCATCATTAATCATTAGAGCAAGTAAAACTTGGTCTTAAAGTTACGATTATCAAAGAACAGTGAGTTTTGAAGTGATACACATCTGCAAATTGTGCCACAGGATTAGAGAGTCAAACATTTTAAATTTATAGCAGCAGTCAGGAAGACTGTTGGTTGTTGGTCTTCATGGCAAGAGGGTTCAAGTACAAGAGTAGAGGTGTCTTGTTGTACAGAGCCTTGGTGACAACACACCTGGAAATACAGTGAGGAATTTTCATCTTTTATTCAAGACAAGATATACCTGCCATCGAGGGTCTGTAAGATTCAAGACCATAAAGATATAGGAGCAGAATTAGGCATCAAGTTTGCTCTAACTTTTGATAATGGCTGATATTTCTCAATTCCATTCTTCTGCCTTCTTTCCATAACCCTTGATCCCCTCATCATATTAATGTACGCTTTTCCTTCTATTTAGCTTGTTCATCATATCTCAACTAATTAAGAATAAACTCAGTAAAGTATCTTAAAAATCACTTGCAATCTCAATAACCTACTTGAGTAATCTGTGATTCCCAAACACCTCTTCCAAGTCTCTTCTCCCTTAAGATTGATGGGGACATTTGTAGTATTGCACACTATAAACAAATCTAGTATCAAGTGAAAGCTCAGCATTTGGTTTTCTATTTCACACTCTGGCTCTCAAAAGTATAATGCAGTAGCAGGGAATGGTTGCCTAAGATGAAGATTGGAAACCAAGAAAGTGTTCTCTAGCCCCTCTAAAGGATACAAGCTGTGATGAGTTACTTTTGAGAAAATGGCTGGAAACATGTGTAAGTGGTTAGGGTAAGGTTATCCACCAATACTCTTCAAATTAAACCTTATGACCATGGGACCATGAAGCATGTACAAAGGACATGGTTACATACTTAATGAAAAGAAAATAAGTCTGCCTTAGGCACTGTCACTTCTTAATAAAAAGGTGAAAATCAGAAGTATTTTGCCAGCTGGATGCCAGTTGGTTAGACATTGTAGAAAATCCAAAGCTTTATCAATGTTCATGGTTCAAATTTACAAGAAAGGTGATCAATTAAACATAACTTTGAAGTGTAGTCAGACTGATAGAAATAAATCATGGACTTCAAAAGTGCAGAAAAACTTTGGCGGGGTTGGGGGTGGTGGGTGGTGGGAAGGGAAGGAAAAAAAAAACAAACAAAATTTTTAAAAAAAGATGGCCGGTACTCATTTTGAATTGCTGAATTATTTAGGTCTGAATTAGAGACAGCTCCTGGTCTTAACTGCAGTGTCAGTTGTCTGTTTAGAAAAGAAAATCATTCCTAGCATTTCTGATGAAGGGTTTAGGCCCGAAACGTCAGGTTTTCCTGCTCCTATGATGCTGCTTGACCTGCTGTGTTCATCCAGCCCCATGCTTGTTGTCTCGGATTCTCCAGCATCTGCAGTACCTTTTTATCTCCCATTCCTAGCAGCCTTGTTGGATTAAATGACATGGGTGACTTTTCAAAAATTTTCAGTTAGGGGTTGGTGACATCAGTTCAACAGAAAAAGTTAGACAGAATGGATCAGGATGAAGGCAACTTTAAAAGATCGTAAGACAAGTTTGGACCAATAAACAATAGACTAATAAACCTCAGGATTGTCTAGGGAACAATAGGTGCTTTAAATGGTGATTCAAAATATCATTATACAATGAACTGTCCAAAGTGGAACAGCAGGGTTTTAGAAGAGACGCAAGACACAATTCACAAGTTGATGACAATGATCAATTTGAGCCCATTATACTAGCTACAAAAAGCTTTATTCTGATAACGAGGGGATTTGTCATGGATTCATTTAATCTTGCTGTGGTTGTAAAAGGTGCAACCACTGGTTGTGTGTGGAAAAGATTGTTAACAAAGTGTTATTTAGACTCAGTGTTAAGAATCAAAGATGATATTTTTCTAATTAACCTGTTCAGAGGTGTTAATTCATACCTCTGGGCATCCGAGACCAGAGATAATGACACAACATAACAAGGTGTGGAGCTGGATGAACGCATCTTAGGATGCTGCTTGGCCTGTGTTCATCCAGCTCCATACCTTGTTATCTCGGATTCTCCAGCATCTGCAGTACCTATTATCCCTGATACAATAATGACACGACAACTGTGCCACAAGAAATCCTCATTAAGGATCAAAGTAAAATATGAAAGTTCAATGGTTTCAGGACTGGGGACACATCGGAAGCCATTAGGGGCAGTGATTCCATGCGAAGTATCTGGAGTACGCCACTTTTAGTGCTAATGTAGTCTGTAGTGAGATATCCTTGTAGCTAAGCAAGCTTTGCTAGAAAAACTGACAATGGACATTATAATGCAATTGTTCTCTCAATCATAGCAGTATTGCACCTACTCAACAAGACCTAATACGCGAAGATTCTGACAAGTGTTAATGGCACAAGGTAAGAATGACAGTGTAAAACACTAATAGTCTTAACATCAGAAAATTTTCACAGTATCACAGGTTAAAAAATCCTCCTAAAAAGGAAGCAAGCATGGTTGCTGAATACATAAAAAGGTCATTGAAGAAATTACCTGGATGGGGCAATCACATTAAGACCATAAGACACAGCAGCAGAAATCAGCCAGTCAGTCTGCTTAACTGGTTATGACTGATCTGATAACACTCAATTTCAATTTTCTGCCTGTTCCCCAAAATTCTGATTAATTTGTCATTCTCAACCTTGATTATGCTTAATGATTTAGTCTCATCAGCACTCTATGCTAAAGAATTCCACAGATTCAGTATCTTCAGAGAAGAACTTCCCCCAGTCTGACTTAAATGTGCGACTCCTTATTCTGAGATAAAGCCCCCTGGTCCTGGGTTCTCTGACAGGGAAACAGCCATTCTGCATATGCGCCATCTTTAAGAATCACATTTCCATAGGCCCACCTCTTAATGTTCCAATGAATACAGACCAAATCTACTCAACCTCTCTTCATAAGACAGTCCCTCCTTACCCGGTATCAGCCTAGTGAACCTTCTCCAGCCAGCCTCCAATGCCAGTACATCTTTCCTTAAACAAAGGACCCAAAACAGTTCACAGTATTCCAGCAGAGATCTTACTGGTGCCTTAAGATAGCAAGAACTGTAGATGCTGGAATCGGAGATAAAGTGTGGAGCTGGAGGAACACAGCAGGCCAAGCAGCATCAGAGGAACAGGAATTCTGCTGCTCGGCCTGCTGTGTTCCTCCAGCTCCACACTTTGTTTTAGCAAAGCCTCCCTACTTTCATACTCCATTTCCTTTGAAATAGGCCCCCATTCCGTTGCCTTCCCTTTAACGCACTGAACTAGGATTGTGACTTGTTGTGATTCATGAATTTTAACTGGCACAAGGTGTAATGAAATTATAGACACTGACTTGAAAGTGTGGAACAAAGACAAACATTTTCATTTTACACTTTACAGATATAGTAACCAGAGTCAGTATTTCTGCTGTGGTCATGCCAAGGACAAAAAGCATGATTATGGATACCGTCATGGAAAATATAGGGGGACAAGACTTGGAACACTAGCTAAATTTCAAACTGACAATTGGGAGGTGAGGGAAATGTTTGCTAATGACACTTTTAGAAATGTGTGAAAATTTTAAACACTGTGGTCATGTAAACGGCAACTATAAGTCCTTTCAACAATGTGCCGGTGAAAGAAATTATTGTGCAACTGATGAGCTGTTCTGTAGCTGAATAACCAAGCCACAAGTTAATAACCACACCTTGGCTTGGCTAGTCCAGGGAAAGAATGGACAGACAGTGTATTGGGACAAAGTGAGATACAGGGATCAATCCAGCTTCAAAGGGATGGGTTTGTGATAATGACCTTGCGTGCCCTATTAAATTTCGGTTGGGAAATCACAATGCTAGATTACTGGTTTCCTGAATCTCAAGAAAACTGCTAGCCAAATACAAGTGACAACAGTTGAAATCAAGGAGCTGCTTGCCTTCCAATTAACTGCTGGATCCAACATTTTCAAACCCATCCCTGACAATTTAAAGAGTCAACTCCTTGTTCAACTAGAAGCTCAGTTTTATTGATTGGGTGGCAAGTAATAAATCAACCTCTGGCTTTCCTGGGATCAATTCAGTGCATAAATACTGGTTCACAAAAATGGCTCAGTGGTTTGCACTGCTGCCTCACAGTGCCAGGGACCTGGGTCCATTTCCACCCTTGAGTGACTGTGTGTGGAGTTAGCACATTCTCCCCCGTTCTATGTAGGTTTCCTCTGGGTGCTCACCTTTCCTCCCAGTCCAAAAAATATGCAGGTTAGGTGGGTTGGCTATGCTAAATTGCCCATAGTATCCAGGGATGTGCAGGCTAGATTGATTAGCCATGGAAAATGCCGACTTACAGTGATGGGAGAAGAAATGCTCCTCAGAAGGTTAGTGTGGACTCGATGGGCTGAATGGCATGCTTCCACACTGTAGAGATTCTAGGATTAAGAAAAAGTGTCTAAATAATAAGTTTTAAAAAAAAAGAAAACTTCTTTGTACTTACTTCCCTAAGAGTGACTTTCACGACATAAACTACATTGGATCCATCTCTCTTGAAATGAAGATGAGGTTTGTCTTTCAGAATAAAGACAATATCAGCTGGGATGTTGGTTGCTGTTTCATCACCTTCCCTGGGGAATGTGATTTTTGTGCCCTCTTTCCAACCTTTTTTAATAACAACATTCAAAATCTTGTCTTCGGTCCTTGTGGTTCGGCCATCTGGGTTCAATCGTCTACGGGTGATCTTCATTCTTTTAGTGCAACCATGGTAGATTTCTTCAAGGGATACTCTAAGTTCATGAATGACAGGGGGATCCTGTATCTTTCTCCGAGTATGGAGGGAGCCTGGATGCCGCCGGTGAAATCCATTCATTCCATTGAAACCAAAATGGTTAAATGCATTGAAGGGATCGTGGTCGTCATCGTCAATGTCCATGTCATCATGACTAAAGTCAGCACTCATTCTGGAGCGTCCTGGAGTGCCAAAGAAAACATCAAAAGGACTGGAACCACCAAAAAAGGATGCAAAAGTAGCATGGGGATCACCATGAAAAGTGTAGTGGAACGTATTACCAGGGCCACCAGTAGAGGTTCCTCCAGCCTTCAGACCTGTCATATAAAACAGATTACATACAAGTCACAAAGACAAATCCATAGAAATCGCACCTTATAATCACATAACTTAGAACTGAATCAGTGAGGAATAAATGGTGCAATGTTTCAAGTACCACAGCATCCTATTGGATGAGTTATTACACATATCTTTGTGATTAATGGAGTAATGCAGAGTAGAGTGAACCTCATGTGAAAACTACACAGTCTCGTGCTCTGAATGTCTTGTTTTGCAGCCAAAACCTAAAGAAAGGACTGTGGAAATTCCTCTTAACCAGGTAACTTAGGGATCCCTTTAACACTCATATCAACTGCCAAATTCTAATTATGTACTTAAAGCTTGTACATTTGTGTATTTGATTGTATAAATTTGGTTTTATGAAATTCAGCAGCTAACTCTGAAACTTAATCTATATTTATAAACAAATGCCCAAGAGCCAAAATAATTGGTTCTCGAATTTTGTCCAAAAGAAGGAATTGACTGACCCACACGTCATAAAATCTTTTTGACTCTAGAGAGTTACTATTATATTAAAATGTCTGCGAGCTTGATCGAGAACACATTAATTACACCACAAGCCACAGACCACAAAGTCAATTGCACGTGTAAAATAATTAGAGCTTTAAACTTTAAAAATAATGTTTCACATGCCTGCTATTTGAAGATTCATAGTTAGGTATGCCAATTGAAAGACAGACCAAATTGTTGAGTCCCTAATGGATATACTGATCTATGCACAGCACTCAAGTTGAAGGGGACCAACTATTCCTAACTTTATGTGCAGAATTCAACGGAAATGTTTTAATGGACACTAATGCAGCACACTCTAGCTGCTACAGTTACCTGCCCAATTGAACTGTCGTCATCTGTTGGGTTATATTGTGAAATCAAATGCATCTTGGTTAGTGTGCATTTACCTCACCTCCAGTGAACCAATATTTTCTGTTCAATATCTTCAACAAATGCACGACAATTTTTCATTTAAATAGTGATGACTTTTAACATCACAGCATAGCTAAAGTCAATTCAATTCATAGTAAATTCAAGGATTAAACAACAGCACAATATCACTCACACACTCACACACTCACACACTCACACACTCACACACTCACACACTCACACACTCACACACTCACACACTCACACACTCACACACTCACACACTCACACACTCACACACTCACACACTCAAAAGCTCTAGCCAGGGTAAACAATAATGCCAAAACTTAACATAGATATACTTATTAAAATTACTTTCAGTGGAGTAAAGACTAATTGTAGCTAGTTTCAACATGAGATAACAAAGCATATTCAGTGCAGATAGATTTCTTAAACGTGAAACCTTATTTTGTTCTTTTGCATTAATTTTTATCTTCTCCCTTTCCCCCCACTCAATGTAGGCATTATGTAATCAATTTTACATTTTCTGCAGCCTCCAAAAACCAAAAAGGACTTTTCAAATTCTGTGATCACAAAAGTACCCTAAATATTGAACACACCTAGACAGCTTTGATAGATATCTTAGTCATTGTAATGTTAGATTACCGAAATAAAAAAATACATAATACTCTGGAAATCTGAAACAAATATTAGCAGCCAAGTGGCTTCTTTCATCATGTACCTACAGTTTTGGGAAGAGTTAGAAAAGTTCTTGTCTGCTTCCCAGATAAAAGAAAATGATTTCCATAAAGACATTTCCACTCAATTTTTTGCATTGGTCAAAGGATGTATCAGAAATTTCTACCGACACTCAATCTTGAGCAGTTAACAGGCGCCCAAACACACTTCATTGACTGCTTTCATTGAAAATTTGGTGAAATTGACACTTTCCACGCCAGGGATAAGTCAATTTATTTTTTAAAAATCTGACTCAAACTGGAGTCTTGGATCTCAGTCTAATATTCTAATGTTTTACTGCTTCAACAATCAAGTCAAGTCAAGTGAAATTATGTAATCACCCTTCAGTGGGACTCCACAATTCAAAAGGAAAAGCATTAATTATTAGGCCAAAATTTAGCTAACTAATGTCAGTAAGAAGTATGATTTGATATCTGCATCTCTGGTTTCCTCTGCACCCAAAACAGCTGAAATATGAGAATTCCTCAGTTGCAGCATAGGATTGGATTTGAATGCATATGTTTCAATGTAGAAACTCACTTGGGTGCAAAGTACTAAAAGCTAAGTTAAATACTGCAGATGCTGGAAATTTTAAACAACACTGGAGAAATTGAGCAGGTCTAGCAGCATCTGTGAAGAGAAATCAGAGTTAATGGAAACGTTAACTGTTTCCCTCTCCACAGATGCTGCCAGTCCTGAGTTTGCGGAGTTTCTCCATCATTTCAGTGAATTTCTAACTGTGATCCTTTCACTTGAAAATTTAAAATATTTTGGTATTGTTTACTTAAACACTCAAGGTAGTACAGACTAAATTACTACAATTAATCAATGAGATTTCAACAATAATTAATGTATTATGTTGAGGAAATGGTTTTGTGACAATGATTATGTAAATTTCGACCTGTACTGCTGTAGAATGTATCTATTTGCTTTATTACAACAGACTGCATTACTAACAGGTGTAAGTCATTTGGGCCTTCAAATGATTTAGTAGACTTGCAGCTGATCTGGTTGTGGCGCTGTAGTGACTGGATAGAGGTCAATCAAGTGGACCTCACAGAATGAGTTCTCTGATTGGGCCAGGTTAACAGCCCCAATCAGGGTCCTGGCTGACCGATGTAAACAGGAGTATCAGAGGTTCTGTTCACTCTAGGAGCCAGCTTGGAGCTTGCTGGTTCAGTGTCAACTATTATACACGTGTATACAAAGGGTGACTTGGTTGACAGACTATGAGCATCTGTAGAGTTGTTTCAGTCAGTCTTTGAGGCAAGCTAAGCATTTCTGGTATCATGCAGTTATTTGGGAAGCTGGACTCATTCGATCCTGTTGTTGTTGACTGGGCCCAGTATATGGAAAGAATGTGTTTTTTTTCCCTGGACAAATGGCATTGGGGTAGATGAAAAGTAACAAGTAGTTCTCCTTACAGCTAGTGGACCTGCAGCTTTTTCAGTTATTAGGAGCCTAATTTCCCTGAGGCACCAGATACTATAATCTTTCAAGAGTTGTTGGATTTAGTTAAGGACTATTATGATCCCAAGCCGCCTCTAATTCGGAGCTGAAATTGGTTTTACTCAGCAGTTCAAGAACCAGCGGAATCCATATCGGGATTTTTGATGAGATTAAGGTGTCTGGCAAAGGCATGAGATTTTGGTTTAACCTTAAGTGAGACGCTGAGAGACTGTTTTCGTATGTGCGATTACTGATGTGAACATGCAAAAGCATTGACTAGCTGAAACCCAACTGGACTTGAAACTGGTACTATCTAATGACCAAGTCAGTTATAATGTGGCAAGTGGACTTGAGGTTACAGGCTATTCTGACAAGTGGACTCCCACGCCAGGTTGACTGAGCTTGGGGAAAGCCACTTGAGTGAAGGTAATTGCATAGCCTCACTCAGGACATATCCTGAACAGAGAGAGACTCTAGGTCAGCCCACAGCAAAACCCTCAAAGTCAAGCCTCAGCCAAACAGTTAAAAATGTTTCAAGGACCCAGGCTGGCAGGCCATTGTAGTTATTGCCAGTTATGCAGACTCAAGACAGCAAAAACTCACTCTGGGCCTGAACTGAGTAACAGAACTCACAGGCTGATATTCAGGATAGTGCATACCCTGGAAAGTCCACCTACAGCTGGTTTTGGAACAATTAAAATGCTTAGCTACGTCCAAATCAGAACCAATCAAGAACAAATATAACAATGTGGAGCTGGAAGAACACAGGCCAAGCAGCAGAGGACCAGAAAAGTTGATGTTTCGGGTCAGGACTCTTCCTCAGAAATGGGGAAGGGAGCTGGGAAAATCAATAGAGGGGAGAGGAGGGGGGAGGGGAGGAAGGGGGGATGGTGATAGGGGAGTGCAGGTAGGGATTGATGGGAATTGGTCAGGCAGATAGGTGGGAGAGTAGATGGACGGGTTGTGTCAGGTCAAGGAGGCAGGGATGAGGGGGAGGGTTGGGCATGAAGGGAGGCCGGGGGTGGGGAGATTTTAAAACTGGTGAAATCAGTGTTTAGGTCATTGGTCTATAGACTCCCGAGGCAGAATATGAGGTGCTGATCCTCCAGTTTGCGGGTGCGCTCTCTGCGACTCGCTTGTCCGCTCCACACTCCCCACTAACCCCTCCACTCCAGCACCTTTCCCTGCAACAATGTGCAGGTGAACCCCTTTTTAATGCGGAAGGTTTGTTTTGTGCCTTGAAGTTGGGGCGGCGGTGTCTAGAGGCAGGTGTAGTACTTCCTGCAGTTGCTGCTGACTCCAGGATCTGCAGTTCTTGCTATTTCCCAAATCAAGAACAAATGTCTGGTTAAATGGTCACTCAGTTCTCATGCAGGTTGATACTGGCGTGACAGTATTAGTGATTGTGGAACCAGTCTTAAACAACAAAAACACTCTGGACCCCGAACCTTAAAATTGGCGCAAGGCCTCAGCCAGGCTGAGAACCTATACCAGAGAATCCCTAAAGATTTGGAGCATAACTTCAGTTCCAGTCTCTTATGAGAAGCAGCTGATTCTGTTACCACTGACTGCAATAAAAGGCTCTGGTTGGAGCTTGATGGGGAGAAACTGGTGGAGAAAGATTCACCTGGATTGGTTCAACATTTCTCAATTAGAAAACGGCTACCTGAGCAAAGTCCCAATTAATTACCCAGAGGTTTCTGGGACTATCAACAGGGCCAATGTTTATTAAGAAGCAAATCCATGAATCTGCAAGGCTCATCCAGCGCCATTTGCGTCATGTGCAAAAATAGAAGAAGAAATTAGGAGGCTGGAAAGCGAAAGAATCAAAATGGGCAGGACTGGATGTACTGATTGTGAAGTCCGACAGGGTCAATTTGCCTTTGTGGGCATTTTAATCAAATAGTAAACCGCTCTTTGAAGCTAAATAAATACCCAATCCCTCACAGAGGACTTATTGGAAAATGATTGGTGGTGGTGGGGAAAGAACTCTCCTTCATGAAGCTGCACGAGCCTTGTGTACCTGCAATTGGGATTAGATGAGGATTCCCAGAAGTATGCTACAATTAATACTCATAAGGATTTGTACCAATATACGGGACTGCCTGCCTTTTGGGGTATCATTAGCCTGTGTCATTTTCCAGCAGACAACGGAAAACATTTTACAAGGTCTACCTCCAGTTGCCGTTGATCTGGATGACAAACTAATAACTGGGAAGATCAATAGAGTCAGAGTTTTAAGAGCTGTACAGCATGGAAACAGACCCTTCAGTCAAACCCATCCTTGGCAACCGGACATGTTAAATTAATTTAGTACCATTTTCTAGCCTTTGGCCCATAACCCTCTAAACCCTTTGTGTTCATGTATCCATGCAGATGCCTTTTAAATGCTGTAATTGTACCAGACTCCACCACTTTCTCTGGCAGGTCATTCCATACACACACCACCCTTTGCGTGAAAAATTTGCTCCTTAGGTTCTTTTTAAATCTTTCCCTTCTCATCTTAAGCTTATGTCCCCTAGTTTTGGACTTCCACACCCCAGGGAAAAGACCTTGGCTATTCACCCTATCTATGCCTCTCATCATTTTATAAACCTCTACAAAGGTTACTCCCTCAGCCTCCAACGCTCCAGGGAAAATAGCCCAAGCCTATTCAACCTCTCCCTAGAGCTCAAGCCCTCCAACCCTGACAACATCCTTGTAACTCTTTTCTGAACTATTTCAAGTTTCACAACATCCTTCCTATAGCAGGGAGACCAACAATGAACAGAGTATTCCAAACATGGTCGAACCAATGTCCTACACAGCCACACATGACCTCCCAACTTCTATACTCAGTGCACTGACCAATAAAGGCAAGCATACCAAATGCCTTCTTCGCTATCCTGTCTACCTGGGACTCTACTTTCAAGGAACTATGGACCTGCACTTCAAGGCCTCCGTACAGCAACACTCCCCAGGAGTGTTTGAGTCCTCCCTAATTTGCCTTTCCAAAGTGCAGAATCTCACATTTATCTAAACTAAATTCCATCTGCCACTCCTCAGCCCAGAGGCCCATTACATCAAGATCCCATTGTACTCTGATGTCACCTTCTTCACTGTCCACTACACTGCCAATTTTGGTGTCATCTGCAAATTTCCTCACCACACCTACGATGTTCACATCCAAAACATTTATATAAACGACAAAAAGCAGTGGACCCAACACCGATCCTTGTGGCACACCACTGGTCACAGGTCTCCAGTATGAAAAGCAACCCTCCACCATCACCCTCTGTCTTCGACCTTTGAGCCAGTTCTGTATCCAAATGGCTATTTCTCTCTGGATTTCATGTGATCTGACCTTGCTAGCCAGTCTACCATGAGGAACCTTGTCAAAAGCCTTGCTGAAGTCCATATAGATCACATTCACTGCTCTGCCTTCATCAATCCTTTTCATTATTTCTTCAAAAAAAAACTCAATTAAGTTCGTGAGCCTCCAATTCCGACACACAAAGCCATACTGACTATCCCTAATCAGTCTTTTCCTTTCTAAATATATGTAAATCCTGTCCCTCTGGATTGCCTCCAACAATGTGCCCCACCATGGGCGTCAGGCTCACCAGTTATAGTTCCCTGGCTTTTACTGAGCACCTTTCTTAAATAGTGGCACCATGTTAGCCAACCTTCAGTCTTCCAGCACCTCATCTGTGGCTTGATGATACAAATCTCAGCAGGGGGTCTTGCAATCACTTCCCAATCTTCCCTCAGAATTCTAAGGTACACCTGATCAGGTCCTGGGGATTCATCCACCCTTATGCATTTTAAGACATCCAGCACCACCACCACCTCTGTATTATGGATATTTTTCAAGACGTCACTATTTATTTCCCCAAGTTCTCTGTCTTCCATATCCTTCTCCACAGTAAATGCTGATAAGAAATACTCATTTAGTACTACCCCATTTCCTATAGTTCCACACACAGGTGGCCTTGCCGATCCTTACAGGGGCCCTATTGTCTCCTTAGTTATTCATTTGTCCTTAATGTATTGTTGAATCCCTCTGGATTCTCCTTAACCCTAAAGGGCATTTAGAGAACTTGGGAATAGTGCTTAAATATTTCTCCAGGGTGGGTGTACATCTTAGAAGGGAAAACTGTATATTCCGGGCACCCCAAGTGACCTACTTGGGCTACAGAGTTGACAAGACTGAGTCACATCCATTGGGAGAACAGTGCGTAAAATCAAAAGGTACCCTGGCTCCCACGTGTTATGTCTTTCCTTGGATTAGTGAATTATTACAGAAAATTCATATGTAACCTGGCCTCCAGCCTGGCACCTTTGCATCTGCTATTGAAAAAGGGTCAGCCTTGGAAAATGATCTTGTAGCCAAGATGTAGCTTTAGGGGAGTGAAGAAGCAGCTATTATCGTCTAAGCTGTTGGCACACTACGATCGCAAGTGAAACATGGAGCTGACGTGCAATGCTTCCTCATATGGTATCGGGGTAGCGTTGGCTCACTGGTAGCCTAGCAGAAAGGAATGCCCGATAGTGTACACTTCCTGGACTTTGGCTGATGCCAAATAAAATATGCCCAGATAGAGAAGAAAAGTTTGACTGTCATCTTTAGTGTGAGAAAATTCCACCAATACCTTTACGGACATAAATTTGTAATAGTAATGAACTACAAACCCCTGTTAGAGCTCCTTAAAGAGGAAAGGGCCATGCCACCCATAGCTTCAGGTTGAATTCAGCAGTAGGCTTTTCTTTGAATGTCCAATTACACGTTGGAACACCATCTGGGAGGCAAAGTGGCAAATGTGGATGCCTGGAGATGCCTCTCACTGGTAGTGCTGCCGCCGCCAAGAGAGTCCGTTCAGGTCTCAAGCTTTCCAAACACCCTTCTGTTCACCACTGAATATCAGACGATGGACACAAGAAAATCCTGTCTTCGTAAAACTAAAACAGCTGGTGATGAGTGAAGCCAAAAAGGGCCATCAAAACCAGGAATGAAACCTTTCTGAACCTGGTGAGAACAGATCACCATACAGCATGGCATATTACGGGCAGCAAGAGTGATTCTCCCAAGCAAAAGGTTGCCACCAGATTCCGGCTGAACTCCAGAGGTTCATCCAGTGGTTTCCAAAATTAAGATGTGGTGAGAAGTTATATCTGGTGGCCAGGATTGGATTTGGACATAGGCACATTGTTGGCACTTTGGGCACTGCACCAAAGGACAAAAATTACTGCTAGCAGCTCCCCCACATTCATGGAAATGGCCGCATAAACCCTGGACTCTTAAATGTCAGCAGCGCGAGTCCTTTCATGGGCTCTAGGTTCTTAATCATTGAGGATGCCCATTCAATATGGTTAGATGCACATAGAGTTCACTCATCAAACATGGGAATGATTGAAAACGTGTGAGCATCTTTTGCAAAGCACAAACTCCTGAAGGTGTTAGTCACAGATGACAGGCCATTTACTAGAATTTGAATATTTCCTAAAGTTGAACGGTATTTGGCAAGTAAGGACAGCTCCATACCATCCACTGTACAGTGGTCTACTGGAAACAGCAATGTGAATTTTGAAGGCAGGCTTGAACAAACAGCCTACAGAGTGTCACTTGATTCCAAACTATCCTGGTTTCTGTTTGATTATAGGACTACCCCCCACACAACTACAGGGATGGCTCCAGAGATGCTAATGGGCTGAAGATTCTGCACCAGGTTAAACCTGATCTTCCTGGACTTTTGGCAGGCAGGCAGGTGAAACGGCATCAGAAACGGAGCAGGAACAAAACATATCTGGCCCGGCTGTCCGAACGCGTGGGCTTTTCCCCTCTGGCTAGCATTGAGCAAACCTCCTAGGACATGGCGGATTTTGTGCCCTTGATACTGTTACTGCCTGAAGATGATGAATTCCTTCTGCGACGCTCCAGGTGCAAGAGGTGGGCCAAAGTCCGGTACACGCAGCCAGTATCTGGGGCAAAGTTAGAAGAGCCGGACCTGATGTGAAAACGCCCCAGGAGAAGCTACAGGGAAATGAACGGGCTTTTGTCCCAGGACATGGAGTGGGAGGGATGTAGTGGTTGTAATGAGATCAGCCAGGTGGACCTCAATGAGTTCCTTGTTCCTTGATTGGGGCTGTTAACCTGGTCCAAATCAGGGAGTCCTGGCTGACAGATATAAACAGGAGTGTCAGAGGCTCTGTTCATTCTAGAAGCCAGCTCTCAGCTAGCTGGGTCAGTGTTTACATTATGCACATGTAAATAAAGAGGTGACTTGGTGACACCATGCCGGCCTTCACGGAGTTATTTCAGGTCCCAACTCCATTTTTCCGTCTGTATCCCATAACCCTTGACTGCCTTCTCTATCAAAACCTAACTTAGCCTGGAATAAATTTAAAGGCTTAGCCTCCATTACCTTTTGCGGAACAGAATTCCGCACTTTGCAGCATTCAGAAAGAACATCTCATCTAAGTCTTAAAAACCGAAAGGATTGCGGATGCTGTAAATCAGAAACAAAAACAAGAGTTGCTGGAAAAGCTCAACAAGTCTGGCAACATCTGTGAGGAGGAATCACAGTTGATGTTTTGGGTCTGGTAACCCTTCCTCAGAACAGTTCATAGATGCTGCCAGACTTGCTGAGCTTTTCTAGCAATTTTCATTTTTGTCATCTTAAATGGGACAGAATTCATTCTTAACTACGTACCCTAGTTTTAGTCTCTCCCACAAAAGAAAACAACTTCTGGATATCCATCCTGTTCTGTCCCCTCAAGATCTACATTTCATTAAGATCGCCTCTATTTCTTCAAACCTCCAATGGGTATAGGTCATTCAACTTTCCTACTCATGATGGGGGCCGCACGGTGGTTCAATGGCTAGCACTGCTGCCTCAACGCCAGAGACCTGGGTTTGATTCTTGCCTTGGGTAAATGACTGTGTGGAATTTGTACATTTCCTGCCTCCCCCCTCTCCTACCACCATCATTGGTTACAGGGGGATTGGTCTAGGTGGAATGCTCTTCAGCAGTTGGTGTGGACTTGTAGGGCTGAGGGGCCCGTTTGAAATGATATGCAACAAGTTGTATGAACCGTCTCTGAATTGTTTCTAAAGCAATTAATTTTTTTTGTCCCCCCAAAAACAGAGACCAAAACTGTACACACACTGCTCTAGACATAACCTCACCAATGCTATGTATAGATGTACAGAAACTTTCCTACTTTTATATTTCATTCTTCTTGCAATAAAAAATGAGGACAGAGATGAGGCAAACCTTCTAGGACTAACTAAGACCTGGTCACAGAAGATGGCATCAATGATGGAATCTGTACGAGATACAGGTCAGTTGCTTCAACCATTTTGATATTTAGGTGGAAGAAACTTTGCTTCTTCAACATCCAGTCTTGAAAGAGAATCAGATAGCACAGTGGACTTGAGATGCACTGGACCAGTAAAAAGCGGTGAGGAGAGTGAACCAAGACACTGGGGAGGCACCTAGTGGTATTATCACATGACTGCTAATCTAGAGACTCTGGTAACAATCTGGGGATCTGCGTTCGAATACTGCCATGGCAGATGGTGGAATCTGAATTCAATAAAAATCTGGAATTAAGAGTCTAACGTTGACCATGAATCCATTATCAATTGTTGTCTAGTTCACTAATGTCCTTTAGGGAAGGAAACTGCTATTCTTACCTGGTCTGGCCTACATGTGGTTCAGACCCACAGCAACGTGGTTGACTTAACTGCCGAATGGGCAATTATAAATAAGCAGTAAGTGTTGGCCTAGCCAGCAATGCCCTTAGGCCATGAATAAGTAATTAAAAAAAGCTCAGTTTATTTTATGATAAGGAATCACGTAATTATAGCACTTTATATAAAACATCTAGGCCACCAAATGGTTAGAATTACTAGATATTAAGTGGGTGCAAACATTAAGGTCCCCTTTGCCTTTCTTCTATTACACAGTCAAGATCGAGGACCAATGTACATGTATAAAATCAAAGGTGACCTTAGAATCCAATGTTCAGTTACCTCATATAGAATGCAGTCCATTTTAACTATGAGACTATGAGATTATATACATATGAAGAAAAGCAAAGGACTACAGTGATGCTTCACAAACTATTTCCTAATGTGATCCTATTTTAACTCTCCACTACCTTCAGGGGAAATTAAGGATGAGCAACAAATGATGGCTTTGCTAGGAGCACCCACTTCCCAGAAATGAATATATTTTTAATATCTCAAATAAAAAAAGGTGATCCCTACAAAAACAATGCACTACAACTCGTCCATGTCAACCAGACATCCCAAATAAATCTAGTCCCATTTGCCAGCATTCGGCCCTGTTTCCATGCTCTTTATCTCCAGGACTCTGACTGAAACTCTATCACAACACTCAATATATAATTAAAGTTTGTGTGAGGTCAACATTCATCATAAATATGAATTTTAAAGTATTTTGTATACTTACATGAATTTTAGTTAAGCTCTTTTAGTTAAGATTTCCTGATGACACAGAAGCAGTAGTAAAGACCCTCTCCCTACATAGATTGCAACCAGTCCTTCTCCCTACACACCTTATATCTCCCCCCAGTTCACTCAGCAGTCCCTTTACCTGCCTCTTGCCCCAGTGTCTCTCACACTTGCAACCTGGACTTTCCAAGGGCTATACAGTAACATCAGGTTTCTCCGGACACCAGAGGTTGCTTTATGGCTAGGTCTTCCTGACTGAAAACCAGTGCTGAAACAATGTGACCAGATGACACTAAATTCATTAGGTGAACCCTGTCAACAGTTTAGACATCAGCATCTAAAGACATGAGATATAGGTCAAGTTCACACACAAGATAGAAGTCAGAAAATCACTTCCAAGGGCAGAATTCCAGACTTGAGGTTGGAAAGCCACCACATGGTGAAAATCTATCATGCGTTGTAGTGGACTGTGAAGAAGATTACTGAAGAATAAATTGAGATCTTGATCAGTTGGGCCAATTGGCCGAGACGTGGCCAACAGATTAGATAAAATGAGAGGCATTGTGTTTTGGCAAGGCAAACCAGGGCAGGACTTACAGTTAATAGTTGGGCTGGGGAGTGTTGTTGAACAGATGGACTAGGAGTGCAGATTCATATTTCCTTGAAAGTACCATTGCAGTTAGACAGGGTGGAGAAGGTTACTTTTGGCATACTTGCCTTCATTGGTCAGTTCATTGAGCATAGGTTTTGGGATGTCTTGTTGCAGCTGAACAAAACATTGAGGTCATTTTTGGGATACTGCATATAATTCCGGTTTCCCTACCACAGGAAGGTTATTATTAAACTTGAAAGGGTACAAAAAAATTTATAAAGATGTTTCCAGGATTAGAGGGTTTGAGTTATAAGGATAGGCTGCAACAATTTCTCCGAAGCATCAGAGGCTGAGGGGTGACCCTATACAGGATTATAAGATCATGAGAGGCATGAATAGGGTGAATAATCCAAGGTTGTTTTTCCAGGGTAGGGAGGAATGCAAATTTGAAGTGCATAGGTTTATCGTGAGAGGGGAAAGATTTAAAAGGGACCTGAGGGGCACCTTGTTCACAGTGGGTATGGAATGAGTTACCAGAGGAAGTGGTAGAGATCAGTACAATTACAACATTTAAAAGATATTTACATAGGTACATGAACAAAGAAAGTTTAGAGGGACACAGGTCAAACACAGGAAAATGGGATTAGTTCAGTTGAGGATACTGGTCCAACTCGTCAATGCTAACCAAAGATAACAAGCATGGGATAACAAGCATGGGGCTGGATGAACACAGCAGGTCAAGCAGCAAAACTTGACGTTTCGGGCCTAAACCCTTCATCAGAAATGGGGGAGGGGAAAGAGGGTTCTGAAATAAATAGGGAGAGAGGGGGAGGCGGATAGAGGATGGATAGAGGAGAGGATAGGTGGAGAGGAGGCAGACAAGTCGAAGAGGCGGGGATGGAGCCAGTAAAGGTGAGTGTAGGTAGGGGGTTAGGGAGGAGATAGGTCAGTCCAGGGAGGACGGACAGGTCAAGGGGGCGGAATGATGTTAGTAAATAGGAGATGGGGGTGTGGCTTGAGGGGAGAGGAATAACAGGTTAGGGAGGTGGAGATGAGCTGGGCTGGTTTTGGGATGCGGTTGGGGGAGGGGAGATTTTGAAGCTTGTGAAATCCACATTGATGCCATTGGGCTGCAGGGTTCCCAGGCTGAATATGATTTGCTGTTCCTGCAGCCTTCGGGTGCAGGAACAGCAAATCCCTCCCTCTTCCCCTCCCCCATTTCTGATGAAGGGTTTAGGCCCGAAACGTCAAGTTTTCCTGCTCCTATGATGCTGCTTGACCTGCTGTGTTCATCCAGCCCCATGCTTGTTATCTCGGATTCTCCAGCATCTGCAGTACCTTTTATCTCTAATGCTAACCAAAGGTCTGTTTTCATGCTGCATGACTATGACTAAGTCTTGGTGTACATAGAAGCTTACCAATTGTCTGAAGATAATGCTGTTAAGTGGTAACACAAAGTGGGGCCAAGTCTTGGTCCTTAAATGGATTCCAGAAGTTATTATGCAGGAAGCTATTGCCAGACCTGTTCTAGACAGAATAGCATGGAACAGAATGGAACCTTATTGCTGACTCCCACTGAATTTAATGCAGTGAAAGATCCTGTAGAAGTCAAGAAAGGATAATGCACCATAATCAAAGTGAGAACAAAAACTGCTGGAAAAACGCAGTAGTTTTGAAGAAGGGTCACTGGACCCGAAACATTAACTCCCTGCTTTTTCTCCACAGATGCTGCCAGACATGTGTTTTTCCAGCAATTTAATTTTGTTCCCGATTTCCAGCATCCGCAGTTCTCTGGCTTTTTTTGTTTTATGTAATGCATCATAATGTTAATTATGTTGGTTAAGAATGCAGCATATGTGTTGCTGTCTCAGTTGCGCAAGCAGAGTTGAGTCACTTAGTGACTATTTTGCTGGAACCATCATCTCCAGTTTGCCCACACACACCTTTCCTCCCAATGATAGCAGAATCACTATACTAGTCGGTGTGAGCTAAGCGGTTGACTCCACACAAAAAAAAAATCATATTTGCTATTTGGAATCAGTGACGCCAACAGCAAAAAAAAAAAAAAATCACTTTTTCTTCAGGCAGCATTCAAATACCACTCTACCCAACTTGAACTAAAGACAAGTCAAATTGGGGAAACACTACCTTCAATTTTTGCATCCTATTATCCCAGCTCAGGTCTTTTGGTACCCTAGAAAATATTCTATTTTGCAGCCCAATACTGATTCAATTATTTTTCTTTTCTTTACTTGACTATAATTATGATATAGTCACAAACATAGCTTAATACCTATGCAAGATTGAGCCAACCAGCCTCAACTCTTTGAGCTGATGTGTTGTTCCGCAGACGTTTCGTTACCATGCTGGGTAACATCCTCAGTGCAGCCTCCGATGAAGTGTCGGTGTGTTTTCCCGCCTGGTTTTTAAACTCCAGAGCCAACCACAACATCAACACCCGCAACCCGAGCTACAAATCTACTCCCAAAAAAGGTACAGTGCTGGACCTGTATGCGCAAAGTTGGAGTGACAATTGGCAATAACCCAAAAACATTATTAATGACTTCATGTAACTTCCACTGAAGTCACATGACAGAGTCACAGGAGTCAGAGAAAATGAGTGAGATTCTTAATGAGTACTTTGCATCAGTATTCACTGAGAAGAGGGACATGACGGATGTTGAAGTTAGGGATAGATGTTTGATTACTCTAGGTCAAGTCGGCACGGGGGGGTGGGGGAGAGAAAGTGTCGGGTATTCTAAAAGGCATTAGGGTGGACAAGTCCCCATGTCTGGATGGGATCTATCCCAGGTTACTGAGGGAAGCAAGAGAGGAAATAGCTGGGGCCTTAACAGATATCTTTGCAGCATCCTTGAGCACGGGTGAGGTCCCGGAGGACTGGAGAATTGCTAATGTTGTCCCCTTGTTTAAGAAGGGCTGCAAGGATAATCCAGGTAATTGGAGACCGGCGAGCCTGACGTCAGTGGTGGGGAAGCTGCTGGAGAAGATACTGAGGGATAGGATCTATTTACATTTGGAAGAAGATGGGCTTATTAGTGATAGGCAGCATGGTTTTGTGCAGGGAAGGTCATGTCTTACCAACCTGATAGAATTCTTTCAAGAAGTGACAAAGTTGATAGATGAGGGAAGGGCTGTAGAATTCATATACATGGACTTCAGTAAGGCGTTTGATAAGGTTCCCCATGGTAGGCTGATGGAGAAAGTGAAGTCACATGGGGTCCAGGGTATATCAACTAGATGAATACAGAACTGGTCGGGCAACAGCAGACAGAGTTGTAGTGGAAGGGAGTTTCTAAAAAATGGAGAACTGTGACCAGTGGTGTTCCACAGGGATCCATGTTGGGACCACTATTGTTCGTGATATACATAAGTGATCTGGAGGAAGGTATAGATGGTCTGATTAGCAAGTTTGTGGATGACACTAAGATTGGTGGAGTAGCAGATAGTGAAGGGGACTGTCGGAGAATGCAGCAGAATACAGATAGATTGGAGAGTTGGGAGGAGAAATGGCAGATGCGAGGTGATGCATTTTGGAAGATCCAAGTCAAGAGCGAACTATACGGTAAATGGAAAAGCCCTGGGGAAAATTGATGCACAGAGAGATCTGGGTGTTCAGGTCCATTGTATTCTGAAGGTAGCAATGCAGGTCGATAGAGTGGTCAAGAAGGCATACGGCATGCTTTCATCAGATGGGGTACTGAGTACAAGAGTTGGCAGGTCATGTTACAGTTGTATAGGACTTTGGTTCGACCACATTTGGAATACTGCGTACAGTTCTGGTCACCACATTACCAAAAGGATGTAGATTCTTTGGAGAGGGTGCAGAGGAGGTTCACCAGGGTGTTGCCTGGTATGGAGGGCACTAGCTACGAAGAGAGGTTGAGTAGATTAGGATTATTTACATTAGAAAAACGGAGGTTGAGGGGGACCTGAATGAGATCTACAAAATCATGAAGTATAGACAGGGTGAATTGCAAGAAGCTTTTTCTCCCCTAGAGTGGGGGACTCAATTACGAGGGGTCACGATTTCAAGGTGAGAGAGGAAAAAAGTTTAAGGGAGATATGCATGGAAAGTTCTTTGCGCAGAGGGTGGTGGGTGCCTGGAACATGTTGCCAGCAGAGGCGGTACAGGTGGGCACGATAGCGTCATTTAAAATGTATCTAGACAGATACATGAATGGGCAGGGAGCAGAGGGATACAGATCCTTGGAAAGTAGCGACAGGTTTAGATACAGGATCTGGACTGGCGCAGGCTTGGAGGGCTGAAGGGCCTGTTCCTGTGCTGTAATTTTCCTTGTTCTTGGTTTGATCTTTGACGTCAGGTTATAGTCCAACAGGTTTATCTCTCCACCTATATATTCTGTGCCTGTGCACTTCCCTCCACTTCACCAAACAAAAAGAGCAGCATTCCAAAAGCTTGTGATTTCAAATAAATCTGTTGGATGATAAGCTGATGTTGGTGATTTCTGACTTTGTCCACTCCAGTCCTACACCAGCACCTCCACAATCAATAGCTTAAATGGTAACATTTGCACCATATCAAGAAAACCTTTCCTCTCATTATAGGAAGTGAAAAGAAGAAGTGTTGATATCAGGTTAGAACAGGACCAAACGTGGTTGCAATGCTCACCTCATGCTGAATAGTGTCAACATTCACTGTGGGATCATGTTCAGGCGTTTGGGTGGCCAAACTAATCCACTCGGATTAGTGATGGAATCAGATTGGCTGCCAGATTTTACGCTGCATCTGGATATTGTGCGAATTTAAAGCTTTGTTATATGCAAGTTTGGAGCAATAATAAAGTAACTTAAGTGTTTTGCAGGTGTTCTAGAAAATTTCCTTCTAACAAATGATTCTTTACTGCAGTAGAGAAGTCAATTAAAAACTGCACTTTGTGAAAACAGGGATAAGGGCTTTCCACAATGTTCTTGGTTTCAGAAAAGTGCCCTGTCAGAATTTTGCAAAAAAAGCAGTTCCAACACACCAATGGGGTGACATCACAGATATGTTGTGGTGGCTGGTTTTAAATGGCTGGTAACCATTTCCTGCATTGGGAACACACTTCTTATAAAGTATAACTAGAGCAATAAATGTGCAAATTACATGGCATTTAACCACTCTAAGTGCACCAACATTGCCAAACCTGCAGAACTGAGAAAAAAAGCCAACTATTCTACCCATTTTTGGTTTAAGACCATAAGACATAGGAGTGGAAGTAAGGCCATTCGGCCCATCAAGTCCACTCCACCATTTAATCATGGCTGATGGGCATTTCAACTCCACTTACCCGCACTCTCCCCATAGCCCTTGATTCCTTGCGAGATCAAGAATTTATCAATCTCTGCCTTGAAGACATTTAACGTCCCGGCCTCCACTGCGCTCCGTGGCAATGAATTCCACAGGCCCACCACTCTCTGGCTGAAGAAATTTCTCCTCATTTCCGTTCTAAATCGACCCCCTCTAATTCTAAGGCTGTGCTCACGGGTCCTAGTATCCCCACCTAACGGAAACAACTTCCCAGCGTCCACCCTTTCTAAGCCATGTTTAGGCTTTTATTCAGACTCTATGCTTCTTTGCCTACATTTTCCACCCACAATATTCCTAAAAAGAAGCGTTTGTCAGTTTCATTCATACAAAGGATAGACAAGACAAAGAGAATTGAAAGAGGTAATGTTTAAGTTTTCATAGTAGTAATTAATAATCTCTTCTTGCCGCATTTTAGATGTTACAGACATGTTTATTATAATAAAGTTTTTGTGTGTTAATGAAACCTGCAGTAAGTTTACCTTACGTAGCAGTCACAGTCTGGCATTAACCATATTACAGATTACATTAGTCATGTCTCACAGTTAGAACTACTTGTGAAACAGTGGGATTTGATTTCTAGCACAACTATGCCCGTGTCCTGACAATTAAGAAACAAGCAGGAAATAGGAGCAGGAGCTGGCCTACATACTAACTTTTTTCTAGATCCCTCTGCACCCAAGGTCTGCCCACTCCGGATTTAAATAATAATACCACATTTTTATTCTTCCTACCAAAATGTACAGATTCACATTTTCCCATATTATATTCCATCTGCAATTTTTTTTGCCCATTCAAGTGTGTGTACCTTTGCAGATTTGTCCTTTGGACAACATACATTCCTGTCCATCTTTGCTTCATCAGTAAATCATATCAGGTCCCATCATTCAAATTATCAATATATACTGCAAACATTTTAAGTCCCAAAATTGATACCTGTGGAAGTCCATTAGATATACATCTTACCAAGACAAAAATAACGAACTTATGCCCTCTGTTCCCTGTTGGATAGGCTATCTTTTATCCATGTTTTCTGCTACATCATTACAGTAACATTTTATGTGGAACCACGTCAAACTCCTTTTAAAAGTCTAAGTATTTACAGGCTGCTCCGTTACGGTGATCTACGTGGACTTTCAGAGAAGTCCCATATAACAGCTTAGCATGTAAAGTTTAAACAATATAGAACTTTTGAGGGGGCACATAGGTGGGTGGGAAGTATACTGATATGGATAGAGAACTGGTTGACAGACAGGGACCAAAACAGTAGGAATAAATGGATTATTTTCAGAGTGGCAGCCAATGACCAGTAGGGTGCCACAGGGGTTAGTGCTTGGACCCCAGCTATCCACAATATGTATGAATGATTTCAGATGAAGGAACTGAACATAATAACTCCAAATTTACAGATGACACAAAGCTTTTTTTTTATTCATTCTTAGGACATGGGCTTCACTAGCTAGGCCAGCATTCATTGCCCAACCCTAATTGCCCATAGGGCAGTTAAGATTCAACTTCACTGCTGTGGGTCTGGAGTCACATTTGGCTGGACTAAGTAAGGACTGCAGTTTCCTGCCTTAAAGGACATTGGTGAACCAAATGGGTCTTTCCTGCCATTCAATGCTTTCATTGTCATCATTAGAATCGTAATTCCAGAATTTTTGTTGAATTCAACTTTCACCAGCTGCCATAGCAATATTTGAACCTGAGTCCCCAGAATATTACCTGCGTTTCTGGATTTAAGAGTCTACTGATAATACCAGTAGGGCATCGCTTCCCTTGGTGTGGGAGAGTGAGCCGCAAGGTGGATGCAGAGATGCTTCAGTACGTTTGGAGTGAGTAAGTAAATTCATAGCAACGAAGTATAATGTAGATAAATGCAAGGTGATTCACTTTGATGGTAAAAACATGAAGGCAGATGATCCGGATGGCAACAGGTTGGGAAAGGGAGGGGGGGTGGAGCATCGAAACCTGGTTGTCTTTGCACTCTAATCACTGAAAGTAAGTGCACACGTGCAGCAGGCAGTGGAAGTTGCAAATGATATGTTGGCTTTCATAGACAGATGATTAGAACACAGGAGTGCGGATGTCTTGCCGGAATTGTACAGGACCTTGCTGAGACCATACTGGGAGTACTGTATGCAGATTTGGCTACACCGCCTGAGGAAGGATGTTCTGGCTATGGACAGAGTGCAACTAAGGTTTACAAGATTCTGCCCCTTCCCTTAAATCTATGTCCTCCTGTCATTGATCCTTCCATCAGGGGAAGTTTCTTCTTATTTACCCTTTGTCCCTCAAATTTTATACATCGCAATCATGTCCCCTCTCAATCTCCTTTGCTCCAAGGAAAACAAGCCCAGCCTGTCCAATCTCCCTTTAAAACTGAAACTATCAGCCCAGGCAACATCTTGGTACATCTCTGCACCTTTACCAGTACTATCACATCTGGAGTATCCACACTTACACCAACATTTCAGGAATTCCCAAAAGCTTCTATCTTCCTTAGATACAGTATACCCAAAAAATAGGTAGGTAAAGGGGTGATAGAATGTAAACTCTGGAATGGTGTCTCTCTTCAATCAAGTTTATTGTCATTTGCTCAAATATCTAACTTTTTTGGTATGTTGTTAATTTTTATCTGGTAACGACTGTATAGTGGTTTTAGCAGTTTTGGTTTTGCTAAAGATTCTATATTAAGAGCACACTGCTCAACAGGAAAGCAATACAACATGACACAAGGTGTATTACTCTAGCAAGCACTCTGGCTGAAGTAAAAGGTCATATTTATAACTGGGACCAATGTCAACAGTGATGTGCTTTTTTGAAGGTTGGTGGTGGTGATGGGATGGGGTTCCTTTAAAGAACAAAGATCTAATTTTTGATTAAAAAGCCAGTTCCAGTAAATGATCATGTGACCAGGTTGTCTTGCAAGAGAGAGTGAGTGAGTGAGCGAGCGAGCATGGGTGGGTGTGCATGTGTGTCCGGTTGGGGAGGGAGGAAGATTGGACTCAAGTTTATTATCAAAGTATGTAGGTTCCTCAGCTGCTTCACTATTCTAGCAGTTTAGTCAGAGAGTTTACAGCCAGCCAAATGAAGGTGAGAAGTAGAATTACCTTGAAATTCCGGGTCCTCACCAAAGGGGTAAATTCCGTGATAACTGGGGGACTCTGCTAACAGTCAGTTAGATTTCTGGTATCGTCAAACTGAGCAGAAAGGGAAGACTGAACACACGATATAAATATTATAACTAGGGGAGTTTTGATTGGAATTGGCTATGCTTAAGATGTCAGTGATGTCCATGTTGAAAGGGGAGCTTGCAGTCTTAGGATAATTGGAGGAGATTTGAAGGGGCAATCTTGCTTGAAGTAAATGGAACGTCTAGGAACTCTCAGCCCACATACAAATCATTGATGAGTACCCAGACCAAGCAGTTAATCTCGAAGCTTTGAAAAGTCTCTTGACTGGAGGGTTTGTGGGGTGCAAGTCTAATGGAGTTTTAAGGCATTCAAAGTTGAATGCAAGTAATTGAGCACATCATATTTTTATCTCTAATGTAACATTTTTAAGATCAGAATTAATTACTTTCAGGTTCTTTGATTTTTGTGTAATAAAATTATTTTGTTTAAACCATGAATCTTGTGACTACATTCTTTTACAAAATACCTGGATTTTGGATTATAAAGTTTAAAATTCAAAGAAAAAAGACAATAATAAGCAATGCAAAATTAAAAATTTGAATACTATAGTTAGATTATTGCAGTTTGCTAGAAAAATGGGGAGGGTTCTATATTTTTCCAACTTGAAATTTTATACATTTCACAAGGTGTTTATGGAAATAACTCCGCTTACTCCAGTTTACCTATCCAGAAGAACCCAAATCGGGAAACAATTCACTGCGAGCAAAACACCCCAACATCAGTCCTAATTTTGCTTCTTATTTGTTTCAATTTACACTTTGAATTAAGTTGATAGCAAAATAAAAAAATAATTCTCGAGTTACCTTTTCCGTTAATTTGCTGTCAATAAGATTATTTCTCACAAACCTCCTTCAAAGCTTCTTCATAACTTAGATCATAACATTAGGAATCAATTTTGTAACTTTTCTTGCAACATATTTAATACTTGGATGCCTCTGCTCTGTCTAAGTGACAAGAATGGGATCCATATCAAAAGGCGTAGTCTGAGTATGCACTTTCAATATTACTCTATGGTTTGTAGTCCATGTTAGGAATATAGATCAAGATCTATTTTCCAGCAGAAGTAATAGGCCAGAAAGTATGGAAAGGGTCTGGAACCTAACTTCACACATGTTGGATAAGGGGACAACTATGAGACAAGACGCAGTCAACACAGGACTGAGCATGTTGTACTTAAATGCACGCAGTATATGAAACAAGGTAAATGAGCTTGTAGCACAGATTGAAATTGGTGATTATGATGTGGTGGGCATCACAGAGACATGGCTGCAAGAGAATCAGCTGGGAAATAAATATCCGTGGATATACATCCTATCTAAAGGACAGGCAGATTGGCAGAGGGGGGCAAGATTGCCTTATTAGCAAGGACTGAAATCAAATTGATAGCAAGTACAATAAAGGGTTGGAAGGCATAGAATTCGTGTGGATAGAATTGAGGAACTGCAAAAGGAAAATAAGACCCTACTGGGAGTTATGTACAGGTCCCCTAGCTGTGGTCAGGATGTGGGGCAGAAAATAAATCAGGTGATTAAAAAGGCATAAGAAAGGCACTATTACAATAATCATGGGGACTTCAATATACTGGTGGACTGGGAAAGGTTGGTAGCGGATCCCGAGAAAACAATGTCTACGAGATTTTTTGGAGCAGCTTGCAGTACAGCCCACAAAAAGGAACAGGCAGTTCTGGATTTGGTGATGTGTAATAAAGCAGACTTGATTAGGAAGCTTAAGTGAAGGAGGTGGTGACCAGTGTGATAGAATTCACCCTACAGTTTGAGTGGGAGAAACTGGAATTAGACATAACTGCAAAGACAAGGAGAAACTGCCTCGAGTTGATTGGAAGGGGAGCCAAGCAGAGAGGATAGTGGGGCAGCAATGACAGGAGTTTCTGGGGGTAATTCAGGAGGTGCAGCAGAAATTCATCCCAAGGAAGAAGCATTCTAAGGGGAGGATGATGCAACCATGGCTGACAAGGAGGGTTAGGGAGAACATAAAAAGGAAAAAAAAAAAAAAAAACACAAAAGGTGGTAAAGATTAGTCAGAAGCTAGATGATTGGGAAGACTTTAAAAACTAGCAGAGGACAAATAAAATAACCAATAAACAAAAAACAGGGGTGGAGAAGAGATGAAATCAGGTAAACTAGCTGGTAATAAAAGATAGCAAGTTTTTTTTTAAAGATATCTAAAAATGTGAAACAGAGGGGCAAGAGTTGACATTGAACAACTAGAAAGTGAGGCTGGAGAAGTAGCAATGGGAACAAAAGAAGTGACAGAGAAACTTTGCATCAGTCTTAATAGTGAAACATACTAGTAGCATACCAGAACTTCAAGAGAGTTGGGGACAGAGGCGAGTATAGCGGCCACTCAGGATAAAGCAGCCGGATTGCAAGGACTGCATCCCAGGATCATGAAGGAGGGTGAGCTTTCAGGAATCACTGGAGTCAGGGAAGATCCCAGCAGACTGTAAAATGGCTAATTGTAACAGCTTGTTTAAGGAAGGAGGAAAATTACAGGTCAGTCTAACCAGCTGCAATCATTGGTAAGATTTTAAAATCCATTATTAAGGACAAGATTGCAGAATATTGGAACTGGAATTGTAAATAGGGCACAGTCAGCCTGGCTTTGTCAAGGGGAGATCTTGCCTGACAAATCTAGAAATCTGAGGACGTTAAATGAACCCAGCCAATGAATGTGATCTATTTGAATTTTCAGAAGACCTTTAACAAGCTGCCACACAGCAGGCTGCTAAATATACAACGATATAGTGGCTCAGTGGTTAGCACTGCTGTCTCGCAGGGCCAGAGACCTGGGTTTGATTCCAGCCTTTGGTGACTGTCTGTGTGGAGTTTGCACATTCTCTCCCTATCTGTGGGTGCTCCAGTTTCCTTCCACAGTCCAAAGATGTGGAGGTTAGGTGGATTAGCCATGGGAAGTGCAGGGTTACGGGTTGTGTTGGTCTGGATGGGATCCTCCCTAGAGAGAGTGTGTGTGGACTCAATGGGCTAAATGGCCTGCTCCATGCTGTTAGGGATTCTGTGAACTAAGATGAACCGATGGTGTTAGGGGCAAGGTACAAGCATACATCGAGGATTGGCAGAAAGTGGACATAAAGAAGCCTTTTTCAAGATGGCAGTCAGTGGATTGGTGGAGTCCCGGGGGATCAGTGTTGGAGCCACAAGTATTCACCCTATACATTAACGATCTGGACAAAGGATATGAGGGCACTGTTGCTAAGTTTGCAGATGATACAAAGATAGGTGGAGGGACAGTTAGTGTTGAGGAAGCGGGGAGTCTACAGAAGGATGTGGACAGGCTAGGAGCACGGCCAAATAAGTGGCAGATGGAATACACAGTATGGGAAAGTGTGAGGTATGCACTTTGATAGGAAGAAGATGCATGGTCTACTTTCTAAATGGGGAAAGGCTTTGTAAATTTGAAACTCTAAAAAAGGACTTGAGTCCTAGTTCAGGATTTGCTTAAGGTTAAAATACAGATTCAGTTGGTAGTTAGGAAGGCAAATGTAAAGTCAGTATTCATTTCAAGAGGGCTAGAACACAAGAGCAGGGTGTACTGCTGAGGCTGTATAGAATGCGGTTAGACCATATTCAGAATATTGTGAGCCATTTTACGCCTCATACCGAACGATGGATGTGCTGGCCTTGGAGGATGTCCAGAGGAGGTTAACAAAAATGATCCTGAGATGAAGGGCTTGTCATATGATTAGGAGTTGAGGACTTGTGTCTGCACTTCATAGAGTTTAGAAGAATGAGGAGTGATCTAATTTAAACTCAATAACGAAGCCTAAATAGAAAGGACGTTGAAATGATGTTTCCTCTAGTAGGAGACACTAGGACCTGAGGAAACAGCCTCAGAGTGAAGAGGCAACTCTTACAATCAAGTTAAGGAAGGACCATCTTCACCAGAGAGTGGTGAATCTACTGAACTCATTGCTGGAGAAAGCTGTGAAGACCAAGTCATTGAGTGTCTTTAAAAAGGAGATAGATTCTTGATTAACAAGGGGATCAAGGGTAACACTGAAGTCAAGAAAATGGGGTTGAGTCAAGTATCAACCATGATTGAATGGCAGGGCAGCCTTGATTGGCTAAGTGGCCTGATTCTGCTCCGAAATGACTCCATTTACACTTTGTTACTCTTCAGGACTTGGCCATAACACAAAACAAATAATGAACTTATTTCCTAAAACCTCTGTCAAAAGGTCACGAGTTCAAATTTCACTACAAAGAATGAAGCACAAAAACAAAGAGATAAGGTGTGGAGCTGGATGAATACAGCAGGCCAAGCAGCATCATAGGAGCAGGAAAGCTTGACGTTTTGGGCCTAGACCCTTCATTAGAAATGGGGGAGGGGAAGAGGGTTCTGAAATAAATAGGGAGAGAGGGGACGGTGGATAGAGGAGAGGACAGATGGAGAGGATAGGTGGAGAGGAGGCAGATAAGTCAAAGCAGCGGGGATGGAGCCAGTAAAGGTAAGTGTAGGTGGGGAGGTAGGGAGGATGGACAGGTCAAGGGGGCGGGATGAGGTTAGGAGATAGGAGATGGGGGTGGGGCTTGAGGTGGGAGGAGGGGATAGGAGAGAGGAAGGACAGGTTAGGGAGGTGGGGATGAATTGGGCTGGTTTTGGGATGCGGTTGGGGGAGGGGAGATTTTGAAGCTTGTGAAATCCACATTGATACCATTGGGCTGCAGGGTTCCCAGGCTGAATATCATTTGCTGTTCCTGCAGCTTTTGGGTGGCATCATTGTGGCACTGCAGGAGGCCCAGGATGGACATGTCGTCTGAGGAATGGGAGGGGGGGAGTTGAAATGGTTCGCGACTGGGAGGTGCAGTTGTTTGTTGCGAATTGAGCGCAGGTTTTCTGCAAAGCGGTCCCCAAGCCTCTGCTTGGTTTCCCCAATGTAGAGGAAGCCACAACGGGTACAGCGGATGTAGTATACCACATTGGCAGATGTGCAGATGAACATCTGCCTGATGTGGAAAGTCTTCTTGGGGCCTCAGATTGGGGTGAGGGCGGAAGTGTGGGGGCAGGTGTAGCACTTCTTGAGGGGCCCAAGCTACGCCTGCCTCTTTGTAGGTTACGTGGAACAATCCCTCTTCCGTACCTACACTGGCCCTAAACCCCACCTCTTCCTCCGTTACATTGATGACTGCATCAGCGCCGCCTCGTGCTCCCACGAGGAGCTCGAACAGTTCATCCAATTCACCAACACCTTCCACCCCAACCTGAAGTTCACCTGGACCATCTCTAACACCTCTCTCTCCGTCTCCATCTTGGGTAACCACCTAGAAACCGATAGCCATTTCAAGCCCACCGACTCCCACAGCTACCTAGAATACACCTCCTCCCACCCACCTTCCTGCAAAAATGCCATCCCCTATTCCCAATTCCTTCGCCTCTGCCGCATCTGCTCCCAGGATGAGGCATTCCACTCCCGTACATCTCAGATGTCCTCATTCTTCAAGGACCGCAACATCCCCCCCGCAGTGGTCGAGAACACCCTCGACCGTGTCTCCCACATTTCCCACAACTCATCCCTCACACCCCATTCCCGCAATAACAACCAAAAAAAGAATCCCCCTCGTGCTCACGTACCACCCCACCAAGCTCCGGATCCAACCCATCATCCTCCGACACTTCCGCCATCTACAATCTGACCCCACCCTTCTCTGCCTTCCGGAGGGACCACTCTCTCCGTGACTCCCTTGTCTGCTCCACACTCCCCTCCAGCCCCACCACACCTGGCACTTTTCCCTGCAACCGCAGGAAGTGCTACACCTGCCCCCACACCTCCTCCCTCATCCCAATCCCAGGCCCCAAGAAGACTTTCCACATCAGGCAGATGTTCACTTGCACATCTGCCAATGTGGTATACTGCATCCGCTATACCCGTTGTGGCCTCCTCTACATCGGGGAAACCAAGCGGAGGCTTGGGGACTGCTTTGCAGAACACCTGCGCTCAGTTCGCAACAAACAACTGCACCTCCCAGTCGTGAACCATTTCAACTCCCCCTCCCATTCCTCAGACGACATGTCCATCCTGGGCCTCCTGCAGTGCCACAATGATGCCACCCGAAGGCTGCAGGAACAGCAACTCATATTCAGCCTGGGAACCCTGCAGCCCAATAGCATCAGTGTGGACTTCACAAGCTTCAAAATCTCCCCTTCCCCAACCGCATCCCAAAACCAGCCCAGCTCGTTCCCCCCTCCCTAACCTGTCCTTCCTCTCACCCATCCCCTCCTCCCACCTCAGGCTGCACCCCCATCTCCTACCTAACCTCATCCCGCCCCCTTGACCTGTCCGTCCTCCCTGGACTGACCTATCTCCTCCCCACCTACACTCACCCTTACTGGCTCCATCCCTGCCTCTGACTTGTCTGTCTCCTCTCCACCTATCCTCTCCTCTATCCATCTTCTATCCACCGTCCCCTCTCTCCCTATTTATTTCAGAACCCTCTTCCCCTCCCCCATTTCTGATGAAGGGTCTAGGCCCGAAATGTCAAGCTTTCCTGCTCCTAAGATGCTGCTTGGCCTGCTGTGTTCATCCAGCTCCACAACTTGTTATCTCGGATTCTCCAGCATCTGCAGTTCCTATTGTCTCAAGCACAAAAACAAAGTCTAGCCAAAGAATCAACGCAGTATGAAGAGAGTACTATATCAGAGCTTGTTACTTTCAGTTAAGAAGTGAAACTGAGACCCTGTCTACCTTCTTGGGGGTAATAAGTCTCAAGAAAACTATTTATAACAGCAGGAGTATTATCCCAGGCATCTTGACCAATATTTATCTTCCAACTAACATCTCTAAAAACAAAACCAGTCATTAGCACTTTGCTGTCTGCGGTAGTTTGCTGCTGGCTTATAGGTGGGGCCACACCTATATTACAAGTGTTGACACTTCAAAAATACTTATTGGCCTGTAAAGTGTCTTAGGACAATCTGAAGTCATGATGAGTGCAATGTAACTGCAAGTCTATATTTTACTTGCCTTCAATGAACGTTGAAACACAAACATTATTCTTAATGATGCATATCTGATTAAAAAAAAACTGGCTCTCTTAGGTTTGGCCTAATGGATGAAGAGTTTGATAGCTTTAGACATTCCAAAAGGGTGAAGAATATAAAGTAATGAAATAAATATAACTGGTTGCAGTCACAACCAGTTGCTCATATTATGTCCCTAATTAACTGTTTATACAGCAAACCAAGAAAAAGGTAATAGCGTTTTAATTGGACAGCACACCTAACCTACAGTGTTAGACTAAACAAGTTAAAAGATAATTCTTAAATAATAAAATGACAAAATAATCGCAACATTAATTCCAAATATAACAGCGAATACTAGAATAACTTCACTTCAACAGAGGCTGTGCCAAACTGCTTACACTGCCTTTAATGTTAATTGGCAGCAGTGCCCTTCAGCTTCGTTATTTTGAGTCCTGGTCACATATCAATGACAAACTAGTCTCCTTCAAAATCAAAGATAAATATATTTTTCTCTTTAAGCATAACGGAGTGCGTATCGAAACATAGGCACAAACGTTCATAAAAATAACTGCATTGATCAGAACAATAATCATTCTGTGGCAGAATTTGGAGGCAGACTTTTCATTTTTACACATTTCTTTTTCTCTCTGCAATGGATTGCAACATGCAATTGTCACAGACAGACGGTAAATCCAAGCCGCTGCTGCCAGAGAATGCCTGCATGCTGGAAGATACGGGGAAACAGCCAGCAGTAAGGACACTCACCTTCTTCCCCATACTGATCGTAAACAGATCTTTTCTTGGGATCACTGAGTACTTCGTAAGCCTCGGCCACCTCTTTAAATTTCTCCTCAGCGTTAGGCTCTTTGTTTTTATCCGGGTGAAACTTCAAGGCCATTTTTTTGTAAGCTTTCTTAATTTCATCGTCACTTGCTTCAGAGCTGATACCAAGGATACTGTAGTAATTTTTACCCATGATTTTGTTTCAATCCGAAACGTTGACTAGCCAACAGCGATTTATCTGAACCAGGGAACAAAAAAAAATCATTTTATTAGTGCAGAAATACCTAATTTGTGTTTTTTAAAAAAAGTGACAAGTTCCATCCGGTGACCACCGCGTGGTAAAACTAAAAACACACAGCAAAACTTTGAACTCGGACCATCTTAAATCCTAACCTCGAAATCTATTACCGTTAAATAGTGTTTTTTTTCCCACTTTAAGGCAACACGTCAACCAGAACCACTATACCGCGCTACCAAACTTGTAAGCCGCTTGAATGCCGGTGAGTGCGTCATAGACCCCGCCCACTAAACAGCTAATTGGGCCATCTTCTCCACGCCCACCCCGATGATGTTTACATTTAACTGGCCCACCCGCCACTCTCCGGAGGTGATTGGTGAACTTTGATGTCGATCATCTGACTTTTTTAAAAAAAATCGGCGGCTAGCAAGGTAGGCTGCAGAGGATGAGTCATAGGTTGGAATTAGAGCGGAGTGATCAGGGGTTGGGTAGGCAAAGGGAGAGAAACTACCAGAAACATTCTGGCAGAGCAGCGCTTCCGATCCAAATTCGCTTGCAGAGGAAAGGTTGGATGATTTTTAGTCGGTCCAGCTAAACTGAAGGAAAACCCTAACTGCATTTTTTATATACCGTTCGTGATTTACTTTGAAATTACGATGTTCTGTTACTTTGAAGGGAAATAAGAATAAGTTTGGCTAATTGATTCCCAGCCTCACTTCCTTTTGGTTCTCGAACCAATCGGTCGAAAAATGAATATGAATAATGACATTTTTTCTCTTACTCGAATCTACCATAACCATCCATTCAAATGTAACTAGGTTCCTTATCTCCATTTATAATAATTCCCCTTGATAGCTAGGTTGGCATTCTGCCTTCCAGGTGAAGCAACACCTCACTTGCACTTCCCAGAATCTAGTCTACTGCATTTGCTGCTCACAAGGTGGTCTCCTGTACATTGGGGAAACAAAGTGACTTGGCGACTGCTTCGCAGCACATCCATGTTCTGCTCGCAAAAATGACTCTGAACTACCTGTTGCCTGCCACTTCAACACACCTGCTCCATGGCCAACGTCTCTGTCTCTGGCTTGCTGCAGTGTTCCAGTAAAGCCCAATGCAAGCTGGAAGAACAACACCTCATTTTCCACTTGGGGACCCTACAGCCCTCTGGACTCAATATTGGGTTCAATAATTTTAGGGCCTAAACTCTCCCAATTCCCACCCCCTACCCCACACACCGGGCCTTGTTACCACATAGCCTGCCATTACACACCCCCTGTTGTTAGTCACTAACAGTCCCCATTAACAACTATTCACCCTTCCAGCCTGATTGTTAGCAACTCCTTTGTCTGTCTTTCTCTCTCTTTGGGCTCTATCCTATTGTTTACTCCCTACCCCAACAACCTCCCTATTTTCTGCATATAAACTGACGTTTTCCCAGCCACTGTCAGTTCTGAGGAAGGGTCATCGGACCCTAAATATAAATTGTGTTTTCCTTCACAGATGCAGCCAGACCTGCTGAGCTTTTCCAGCAACTTTGTTTTTGTTCCTGGCATACTATCTGTTTGATTTCTGGCAATGAGAAATTTTTGCAGCGTGCGGATTTGTGACATTGAGATTTCAAGAAAAATTCTGCTGGTTGGAAATTTTCTTTCTGATCTTCCCGGTTTTTAAAACAAATTCGATCTGATAATTCACTAACAGCCAATCTGAGATATTTCCCCATTTTCAGTTAGCTAGATTTCTGGTTAGTCTGTTATACAAAATTAAAACTCTGTTTCTCTCGCAGATTGACTTATTTTTGTTTTAAAAAACCTACCTAATCACAGAACTCAGCTGCTAGTCTTCAATCCAGCTTGTTTGACATTTCCTCACCAGCGATCATAGAGTTATACAGTACAGAAACAGACCCTTCGGTCCAACTCGTCCATGCCGAACAAACTGATCTAGTCCAATTTGCCAGTATTTGGCCACATCCCTCTAAACCCTTCATGTTCATGTACCCAGCCAGATGACTTTTGAATGTTGTTCCCACCTCCACCACCTCTTCTGGCAGCCGGATGCATACACTTACCACCCTCTGCATGAAGATATTGCCCCTTAGGTCACTTTTCAATCTTACCCCTCTCACATTAAACCCTCTAGTTTTGGACTCCCTACACTGGTAAAAAGACCTTGGCTATCACTTTATCCATGCTCCTCATGATTTTATAAACCTGTGTAAAGTCACCTTCAGCCTCCATGCTCCAGGGGAAAGAAGCCCCAGCATATTCAGCCTGTTCAGGTAGCTCAAACCCTCCAAACCTAGCAACACCCTTGTGAATGTTTTCTGAATGTTTCAAGTTTAAAAACATCTTTCCTGTAACAGGGAGATCAGAATTGAAAACAGTATTGTAAAAGTCTTGGCATAAAATATATCTGATAGATTTGATGCCACTTTCCCCTTTCATGGGAAGGATCCATAGGGCCTTCTTGATCTGCTGTGGTGGAGAAAATCATTTGGTAGTCTAGTGAGATGATGCCGCCATCTAAAACAAAATGTAATTTATTACTTGACATCAATTATGTGAAAGTTACATTGAGCTGATAGATATTGTTATTTAGACTTTGATGAGGCAGACCTTGATGTCAGATCATACTCTTTGAGTTACAAAATTGGTGCTCTTTCAGAGTCCATCTGCGATCATTTGGGTAGGGCTTAATGCATTCCTCAACATTAACCCGTTCAGATCCCTACAACCTAAAGCAGCATTCTCCACAAGTGTTTTTTCTTCATACATATCATTGTGCATTGATTTGTACCTGCTACTAGCCTTATGTTTTTGACTTCTTGGCTCTGTATCAAGCATAACTTCGAGAGATGTTCACTGACATAAATATCTTCTTATCAAAAAGCCAGTTCTGGGTTATTATTTTTCATTGAGTCATAGAACTGTACAGCATGAAAACACGCCCTTCAGTCCAACTTGTCCATGCCAACCAGAGAGCCTAAATTAATCTAATCTTATTTGTCAGCATTTAGCTCATATTCCTCTAAACCCTTCCCATTCATATATCCATCCAGATGCCTTTTAAATGTTGTAAATGTACCACCCTCTACCATTTCCTGTGGCAGCTCATTTCATACAGGCACCATCCTCTGTGTGAAAACATTTTCCCTTAGGACTCTTTTAAACCTTCCCCCTCTCACTTTAAATCTGTACCCTCTAGTTCTGGACTCTGCTACACTGGGAAAAGATGTTGCTTATTCACCCTATCTCTGCCCCTCATGATTTTATAAAACTTTATAAGGTCACCCCTCAGCTTTTGATGCTCCAGGGAAAACTGCCTCAGCCTATTCAGCCTCTCCCTATAGCTCAAACTCTCCAACCATGACAACATCTTTCCAAGTCTTTCCTGAACCCTTTCAAGTTTCCGAACATCCTTCCTATAGCAGGGAGACCAGAATTGAATGCAGTATTCCAAACGTGGCCTAACCAATGTCCTATATAGCCACAACATGACCTCCTAACTCCTATACTCAATGCACTGACAAACAAAGGCAAACGTACCAAACACCTTCACTATCCTGTTTACCTGCGACTCGACTTTCAAGGAAGTATGAACTTGCACTCCAAGGTCTCTTTGTTCATCAACACTCCTCAGGCCCTTAACGTTAAGAGCATAAGCCCTGCCCTGATTTGCCTTTCCAAAATGTGGCACCTCACATTTATCTAAATTAAACTCCATCTGCCACTCCGGCCCATCTGATCAAGGTCCCGTTGTACTCTGAGGTAACCTTCTTGGCTGTCCACTGCACTACTAATTTTGGTGTCATTGGCAAACTTACTAACCATACCTCCTATGTTCACATCCAAATCATTTATATACATGGCAAAAAGCAGTGGACCCAGCACCAATCCTTGTGGCACACCGCTGGTCACAGGCGTCCAGTCTGAAAACCAACCCTCCACCACCATCCTCTGTCTCCTGCCTTTGAGCCAGTTCTGTATCCAAATGGCTAGTTCTCCCTGGAGTCCATGTGATCTAAACTTGCTAATCAGTCTACCATGTGGAACCCTTTCGTTGAAATATCTTTGGCTTATGTTCTTTTGTCACCAATTTTGCCTCGATCTGTTTTGTGTCAGTAGCTTCGTTGGCACATCTTCTGAAAGTGACCTGGTGTTTAACAGTTCAAACATTCTTTTCTAAAGTAGCAGGGCATTACTTGTGCCTGTGAGGCTTTCTTGCTGTACAGCATTTGTACTGATTCTTTGTATCTCCTGGAAGAGAAATGGCAGTGAATTAAGCACTCAAATAAAAACAAAATGCTGCAGATGCTGGAAGTCTGAAGCAATCACAGAATGCTAGAGAAACTGGCAGCATCTGTGGAGAGAGAAGGAGAGTGTAATAACTCAGGAAGTTCGACTGGGAAGGAACATCCTTTATTGTTGAACACCAAGATAGCGTCCCTACTCATGGCATACATAAACTGGTCCCAATCCAGGACCAGGCAGTTCTGCAGACCCTCCCTGGATCAGCTTTATAATTTAGAAAAAAGTGTATTTAACCTATTTTTCTAATCACCCTGTTCAGAAATATTATTACACACCCGTGGAGGTGGTGGGTCTTGAACACAGGCGTCCTAATCCAGGAGTATTGATGCACTACAAGAGCCCCTTTTAAATTTCACAATCTGCTATGGCAAGAATTGAACCTGGTTTCCCAGAATATTACTTGGGGCTCTGAATTAACAGTTCAGTAATAATACCACCAAGCCATTGCCTCCCAACATACGTGAGATGTTTTATAATCAGTTTGTTCAGATCAGTGTCACAATGATGCCACCCAGAAACTGGAGGAACAGCACCTCATATTCCGTCTTGGAAGCCTACAACCAAATGGTCTCAATGTGGACTTTGCTAGCTTCAAAATATCCCCACCCCCAACCTCATCCCAAGACCAGCTCCCCTTCTTATCCCCACCTCCTTGACCTGTCCGTCTTCTCTCCCACCTATCCGCTTCTCCCACCTCACTGACCAATTCCCATCCCCACTTCCTGCCTACACTCACCTTTACTAGCCTCATCTCCGCCTCCTTGACCTGTCTGTCTTCTCGCCCACCTATCGCTCTACTATCTACCTGCTGTCACTGCGCCCCCCCCCCCATTTATTTCAGAGCCCCCTTCCCCTCCCCCATTTCTGAAGAAGGGTCTTGACTCGAAACGTCAGCTTTCCTGCTCCTCTGATGCTGCCTGGCCTGCTGTGTTCCTCCAGCTCCACACTTTGTTATCTCAGACTCCAGCATCAGCAGTTCTTACTATCTCTGTTCAGATAAGTTACTACACAGCTCTGGGGCAGGTGGGACTTGAACTTGGGTCTTCTGGCTCAGTGGTAGGGACACTACTATTGTGCCACAAGAGTGGTCCTCGGGGTCTGCTTTTTAATTTTTTTTATTTAAGCTGTTTTTCTAATGAGCCTGTTCAGAGATGTTATGACATACCTCTGGAGCAGGTGGGACTTGAACCCATGCATCCCACTAGGAACACTGCCACGGCACACCTGGATCTTTTTTTAAAGAAGGCTGGGGATGGTGGCAATAGAGCCCAGACAGCAAGAGAATAGCAGTTAGGCAGACAAAGGGATAGATAATGGTGAGATGGTGGAAAGAAAAGCTAATAATTGGACCAATATTAAGTCAAAATGGGTTGGTGTGATGAAAGCAGCCCAGGTCATTACAGGGCCAAGGGTGTGGGGGTGGGTAAAGGACATGGAAAAAGGCGTTCTCTTCAGTATATATACCACCTTTTTGTGGCTACCATAAGTTCTGAAGAAGGGTCACTGGACCCAAAACACTAATGCCTTTTTCTCTCCACAGAAGCTGCCCAATCTGCTGAGTTTCTCTGGTGAATCCTGTTTTTGTTTCAGTTAATGGCAGATCTGTTCTCGACCATGCAATCAACAGGAAACTTCCAGAAAAATGGCATGAACCAATAGATATTGAGATTCTTACATATGAAAACCCATCAAATGACATTGCTAGCTATTGCTCACTTGGAAGTTAAAGAGAATTGTTACTTATCTTTCTCACACTTGTTCTTGAGGTTACATGAATATTGTGCCAAAGGAACAGGAAAGATGCAGCAACCTGATTATTAGCGAATAGCTCTGAAGACTTACCTAAAGCATGTGATGTGGAGATATGAGCTATTGTTGAAGATATCAAATGTGATACCACTGTGCAATCTTTGCCTAACAGTGAACAATATCTTGTGCTTTTGAATGAGCACATCTCTAGAGCATGCACCTTCAATGATGGTTTATCTTGAATATTTGTGGTGTCCCTTTTATTATTCAACAACTGTATTAATGATTTACTGAACGATTTGCTGTAAATATATTTATTTACTTATGCAATATAATGTACAGACCTTACTGCCTTACTTGGTTGAAGATTTTCCAACCATAGTTGGACTGAATTTTAACGTTGTAACCTCAAATGCTTTTATTACTCTTTGGTCAAATAATTCAATAGAAATACAACTCTGCCACTGATCCCAATTAAAAATTATTTTTACTATACTTGGAACAGCTGTTGACAGATATAAGCTGAAATGATTAGTGATTTCAAGAGGACATTGGATTGGCACTTAAAAGAAATAAGCTTGCAGGCTTTGGGGATATCGTGGGGAATGGAGCAGATTTGCCCTGCAGGGAGCCAGCATGGACTCAATTAGCCAATTGGCCTCATGTGCTGTGAATTACTCTGCCAGAGATGAAACCTGCTCGAAAATGATTTGTGAGAAAGTATAAGTAAGGATCAATGTTGAAAACATATTGACATACTATAGGCTGCCAATGTATGCATACTTTGAAAACTAATTCTGGTAGTGGTATACTTGAGGTTTAAACATCTTTGTTACACCTCACTAGGATATTGTGCTGGAAATCAAGCCCTCCTATTCCTGGAATCATCACAAAAGTTAAAGATTTTTAAAAATACACAAATTCCCGAATTTATCTGGCTTTCATACCCTGGTTGACAAATTAAGCACCAGGTTTCTGTACCTATCGAGAATTACTGTTTGTTATAAGAAAATAGACTCTAGCTATAGGTAAAACCTTGTGAACTGTCAGCATATAGTTCTACTAGTTGAAACTCTCACCCTTTGTAAATTCCCCTAACAGAGAAAGACAAGGGAAAAATAGAGATAACAAGGTGTGGAGCTGGAGGAATGCAGCAGGCCAGGCAGCATCAGAAGAGCAGGAAAGCTGACGTTTCGAGTCTGGACCCTTCATTTCTGACCTGAAACGTCAGCTTTCCTGCTCCTCTGATGCTGCCTGGCCTGCTGCATTCATCCAGCTCCACACATTGTTATCTCAGACTCCAGCATCAGCAGTTCCTACTATCTCTAAGGAAAAAAAAACATGGATTTTTTGGGGCAAGGGAAGGCTTTTCAGTGGTTCCTGTTTACAGGATCCACTGAGAAGAGTCTTGTGTTGATCAAAACACTATTTTTTCATTTTCCTTTTCTAAATGTTTCCTCTTTTCTTTGCAGGAGGTACAAGGTGGCTGGTTCATACTTATAAAAGGTCTCCAATTTTTAACTAAATGTCACAGCTTACAGCAGCTGCTGAAGGAGAAATAAACTGATCTTCTTCAGGCTTAAAGTGGCTTTTACTGCGGAGAACACAGAGAGCTCCTGAGCTGGTAGAGGCCTGAAGGCTTTTCACTGCCTCATACACAGCTCAAAACTGTTCAGTTATCTGAGAACTACTTACATAGATTTCGGCATGCAGAGGGCCTTTGTCATTGGTCTATGGATAGGTAACCAGTTGTCAATCTACTACCAGTCAGCTTAATCTTCATTTGTGCACAACCTTGGCTCCAGTTTGTCTGCAAACTACAGTTCAACCACTGCTTGAACAAGCAGCTGCATACTTACAATGAGTGTCAGGTTAATTGTTTTTACAATCTCCATTAATCCTTCAGCAATCCTTTTTTCTTAAAATAGTTATTTTCCGATTTCAGTCTACAATCAAAAATATAAAAATAAAAAAAAATCTTTACATCATATATCGGTCCAGATGGGCAATGTCCATACCAAATTTCTGGATTTTCTTTATTCATTCATAAAATGTGGGTGTCACAGGCTGGGTCAGCATTTATTGCCTACCCCTAGTTGCCCTCAAGGAGGTGATCTTGAGCTTTTTTTTTCAACTGCTGGAATCCATTTGTGGGTACCCCCACAATGCCATTAGGAAGGGAGTTCCAAGATTTGGACCTAGCTACACTAACTAAAAAATGATATATTTCCAAGTCAGGATGGTGAATGGTTTGGAGGAGCCCTTGCAGTATTCCCAAATATTCGCTGCCCTTATCCTTCTAGGTGGTTGTGGTTGTGGGTTTGGTCTTTGCTGTCAAAGGAGCCTTGGTGAATTTCCACAGTTCATATTGTAGTTAGTACACAGCTGCTCCTGAGGTTGGATGATGGAGGCAATTAATGTTTGTGGATGTTCTGGCAATTCAATGGTCTGCTTTGTCTTGAATCATGTCAAGCTTCTGGAATGTTTTTGGATCTGCACTCATCCAAGCAAGTGGGAAATATTCTATTACATTCTTGACTTGTGCCTTGTAGATGCTGGTCAGGCTTTAGGGAGTAGGGAGGTGAGTCACTTGGTGCAGGATTTGTTGACTCTGATCTACTTTTGCAACTGCAGATTGTTCTGTCGCTGGTCCAGTTCAGTTCCTGGTCAAGGACAATCCACAGGATTTTGTTAGTGGGGGATTCAAAAGTGGTAATGCCATTAAATGTGACAGTTAGATTCCCTCTTATTGGAGAGAGTCATTGCTTGGTACTTGTGAGATGTGAATGTTACTTGCCACTTGTTAGCCAAACCTGGATGTTGCCCAGGCCTTGAACAAGGACTGATCACTATCTGGGGAGTTGCGAATGGTGCTGAACATTGTGCAATCATCAGTAAAGATCCCTATGTCTGACCTTATGATGGAGTGAAGATGATTGGGCTTATGGAACTCCTGCAGAGATATCCTGAAGCTGAGATGACTAACTTCCACTACCACAACTATCTTTGTACAGCTATATAGTGTTAATTATGACTAGAACATTAACAATTCATTGGTTGTCAACTGTAGTATATATACCAATACCTAAAATCCAGAGTCATGCATACAGTTCGTGATTACAAATGGAGCATAACAAACCTGAAATTAGAAATTCATGAGGACTATTAGAATCTTTCAAAGACAATTCTGAAGGGTCAAAGTCTGTTGTATCTAGCTAGGATTCTGAAAGCGTTTAATTTTGATGAATATTGGGCTAACTTCTCGGACAATTTTCAGAACGGCACTGTGGCTGTCCCTGCACCAGATGGACTGCCATGCTTCAGGAATGTGGTGTGTTACCACTTTCTTAAGGGCAGTTAAAAATGGTCAACAAATGCTGACCTTACCAACAATGCCTACATCTCATGAAAGAATAAAAAAGGACTAATGCTTTTAAAAAACAATTAATTTCCAATCTGATAAGAGACCATCCAAGCTCAATCTATCCAAGAAACAGTAGACTTATACCAAGCTACCCACTTAATTCTATGGATTTTTCTATTTAAACATTGCTGATCACCTCTTGCCTTGCTGTACATATAGTACCACTCAGATCTCCTCCTTAGTTTTTCTTGGTCCTCAATGCTAAGTACAATTGGAATTATTTTTTATTGCTTTAGCTTATCTAGATTTTAAACTTGTTTATCATTAAATCATTTATTATATTTAGACTACCTTTGTTTGGAGCTAGCTTCTTGCTCGTCCTATTTATTGATTATTTGGAAAGATGTTGGCTATCAGAAATTTTACTAGTTTGTGCATATTCTTAGTTTTATGCTATTTTCTGGTTATCATATCTACTTTCTTACTGTTATGCTACTGAAATAATTTTGAATTGTTACCTTTAGCCCCAGCTGCGATGCTATTTGCCAAGTTTCTCTCTCTCTGAATTGATACTTTTGAAATATTTAAGCATTGTGTTACATTCATCTTAGTAAACTCTTTCATCCTTCTTGCTGAAGATTTGTATAGGCCATTTTCCTCTTACTTTTAATGTGTGTGCTTTTTAAAATCCAGTTTCAGTCTTAGAGTGCCTACTCACTAGTTTATTCGCTGTCCCTTCAGAGCCTAACTTCTTGACTTGCTACCTTTATTCATTATCATTATTCCCAGCCTCCCACCCTCACTCCATTAGACTTCAAACCATGGGTCAGACTGCAGCTTCCAGTCAGGCCTGCTTACCCTCAATTTGACCAGTTGGACCCACAGACAGTCGTCATCATTTGTATGGTGAATTATGGAGGAAATGTATTTGTTATATAAAAACATTTATAAAAACAAATGAAAGGATTGACATTAGTTGGGAGGAGGTGTGGAGGGGATGTAGTGAAGCAGACTGTGGGATACTAATGGAGAATATGTTGTACTCTTGGAGTGAAGGAATGTATAATTTTAACAAATACCAATGTTGCATTTAAAAAGACTTTAATTGCTTGAGGAATGAGAAAAAACATTGTAACATACACACTTTGTCATTTAATTACAATGTCTGACTTGTTATTTAGACTAATTACTGAAACACAGCTGTGCATCTCATTAGACCTGTTGAAGTGTTTCAATATTTACCGAAACAATATGATACTCATCTGGAAAACTCAAAATAATCTTGAGATTAAATCCTACTTAACCAGTGTTTCGAGTAGAGTCTGATGATATAATTTTGGGGAAATCCAGATCTCGTACGTGTTCCCAAAAGTCATTGTGGTGGAGATTCTGTACTTTTGGATGGGCAGTCAACAGTTTTTTTTACAATGAACAGAACTTACAATTCTGCTCAATAGGGTTATTTAACTCACTTTGCAATGTTTTGTTCTGGCCATCGAGTTCAGTGTCATGTGAGACTTGCTCATGTTCTTTTCCCAAATTAAGATCTTTAGCGGTAGAGTAAATAAGTAGGACAACACACTGATAACTGGGGAAGACCATTTGTTCAAGAATGTTATTAGTATTTTACATCAAATTTTTGTATTCAAAAACATTTTCTTATCCATGTCTCAGTAGTACAAATCAAGTATTCTACCCTTTTTAGCTTTTAAAATTTTGTTGTATATGACATCTGTTTTCTTTATCTCATTTTTCTCATCTGCCTTTATCTTGGTGAGTAAGCATCTTAAGCCACTCAATATAGTGAGGATGCAAAACTATCAAGAAGACTTCTTTTTCTGTTGGTTTGTATTGAGGTAAATCCTAATTTACGAATGATAATTTAGTTAAAGACAGAAAAACCACATCGGGCTACAAGATCATAGGAACTTAAAAAATAGGAATAGAAGTAAGCACTTGGCTGATCTTAAAATGAAAGAGTAGGGGAAGTGCAACTAACAGAATAGCTCTTATTGACAGCTGGCATGGACATTGTGAGCTGAAGGTTCTCTTTCTGTGCTGTAACCACTGTATGATTTGTTATATAGTTTTAATTGGTGAGGTTAATTATTTAACAGACATTGAGGGAACTGAATTAACCTATCCATTTGAAATAACATGGTTTGGAGCATTCTTATCTCATCTATATGTTTGATTTGTCAACCTGATGTGCAGCCCCAAGCCTTTACTTATTGTCCCTTGAGGCTGTTCAATGCTTAGAACTGATAGGTCGGAACAGCATATTTATTTATACCTGAAGATGGTAATTTAAGTGCTGCAGCTGGTATGGGCAAGACTTTGGAGTTAAACGACAGCTGAGCTCACCCATCTCCTGGAATAAATTGCTGTTCACAGTTGTCCAGCATTTTGGAACCACTTAAGCCACAGAGGTCTTGTGGTACAGTGTCAGTGTCGCTATTTTGGCCATTCATCCAGGTTCAAATTTAACCTCCCCTTGATGTTGTGTTGTAACTCCTTCAAACGAGTTGATTAACTAACCATGGCATTACTAGCTAATTAACTGTGAAAGTCCCTTTGGCCCTGAGCTCTTTTGTCTTAGATTCTATTCAAGATGTCACAGGGGACATGTGCAGCATTGGCGTCAAACAAGTGCCTCGATCACCGTATCTGACAGCTTCCTTCTATTGCCGTTGTTGTCAGACAACAGTATTAATAGGGTGCCTCTGCAAAATGATAGGGTGTTATTGTTGGCACCCCAAAATGTTCCTGTAGATAGCAGGTAAATATTTATGAATGACGAAGGCTACTACTACCATCAATATGCAAATTGTATGCAACGATCAGCACAAGATCGTACATCTAAGCCCTTATATTAGCAAGCTACATGACGGTTTAAATTGGTGCACCATTTTATTATTGAATGTAAAAAGAAAAATGCAAGGTACCACCTGAGTAACCAAGGCTATTTTGACTCCTAACTCATGACGTATTTGCAAGACCCTCAAAAATGTGTATTGGAAAAACAATCAACTGACAAGGTGCCAATGTAAATGTCTTGGCAGATCAGGGATGCACTTTACTTTGTTTTCATGAACATAACTGTCAGTTAGTGTTTGTGCTAAGTGAAATGAATGAAGCATTGAACCATCAGAGCAAAGAGATCCAAAATGGACAGATGGAATCAAAAGACCCTGATTTTGATTTATCTATACTGACTCTTAAAGGAATGAGGATAGGAACAGGAAAGTATCGGGCAGTTAACTTGATGTCAGTCTTTTTTAAAAATAAGCTGAAATCTATTATTAAGGAGATAAAAGGTACTGCAGATGCTGGAGAATCCGAGATAACAAGCATGGGGCTGGATGAACACAGCAGGTCAAGCAGCATCATAGGAGCAGGAAAACTTGACGTTTCGGGCCTAAGCCCTTCATCAGAAATGGGGGAGGGGAAGAGGGAGGGATTTGCTGTTCCTGCACCCGAAGGCTGCAGGAACAGCAAATCATATTCAGCCTGGGAACCCTGCAGCCCAATGGCATCACTGTGGATTTCACAAGCTTCAAAATCTCCCCTCCCCCAACCGCATCCCAAAACCAGCCCAGCTCATCTCCACCTCCCTAACCGGTTTTTCCTCTCACCCCAAGCCACACCCCCATCTCCTATTTACTAACATCATCCCGCCCCCTTGACCTGTCCGTCCTCCCTGGACTGACCTATCTCCTCCCTAACCCCCTACCTACACTCACCTTTACTGGCTCCATCCCCGCCTCTTCGACTTGTCTGCCTCCTCTCCACCTATCCTCTCCTCTATCCATCCTCTATCCGCCTCCCCCTCTCTCCCTATTTATTTCAGAACCCTCTTCCCCTCCCCCATTTCTGATGAAGGGTTTAGGCCCGAAACGTCAAGTTTTCCTGCTCCTATGATGCTGCTTGACCTGCTGTGTTCAGCCCCATGCTTGTTATCTCTATTATTAAGGAAGCTGTTTTAATGCACTTGAAGAACCATACAATGATCAAATTGAGTGAGCAAGGTTTTACAAAGAGGAAATTGTATTTGCCAAATTCTTTAGTTTTTGAGGATGAAACTCACGATTGATAGAGGAGAACTAGTAGATTTTGTATACTTGGACCTTCAAAAGACATTCAAATAGATGTCATGTAAAATTTCAATGAACTGGAATAAGAGCTTATGAAATTGGGGTACTATTTCAGCATGGCTGGAAGTTTGGTTAATGGACAAGAAGCAGAAACTAGGGATAAACAAGGACAGATTTATTTACAATTTTTCTTAATATTATACAAGGAGACCAACAGCAATTTTGCTGATGATACAATGCTAGATGGGAACGTAAGCTGTGAAGAGTACATAGAGGTTGCAGTGATTTTTAGGCAGATAAGTTGGTGAATAACAAGGTGGCAGTGCACAATGTAAGGAAGTGTGAAATTATTCACTTTGATAGTAAGAATAGAAAAACAGATTTCTTTTTAAATTGGACCATAGGAACAGGATTTCGGCCTGCCCTGCTGTTTGATATGATTGTGGCTGATCATACACTTCAATGCTTTTTACACTACCTATCTCCATAAGCCTGTATGCCATTGTTAGTCAGAAATCTATCACTCTGTACTTTAAACATACTCAAGGACTGACCTTCCACAGACTTCTGTGATAGAGAACTCCAATAATAAACAAGCATGGGTCTGGATGAACACAGCAGGTCAAGCAGCATCATAGGAGCAGGAAAACT